>VDFB02353493.1:116446239-116466852 GCA_007258455.2 Sequoia sempervirens
GAGCATAATAGTTTGGGAGGTTTCTACGGCAGAATGTGGTCACCAAGGTATTAGAGGCAGGAGAAATTTTGTGTAAATGTTTAACAATTTTTTCCCTTCATTTTCTCGATCATAACAGTTTGGGAGGCTTCTATGGAAGAATGTGGTCGCTAGGGTATTGGAGGCAAGAGAAATTTTGTGTAAATGTTTAACAATTTACTCCAACAATCTGGAAGCTTTCCTGCCAAAGAATGTGCAATTTTTCTTGTCAAACAAAATATGGCACAGTGGAGTTACCCTGAGACATGGCCCTTTCACAGCTATTTGGTTGCATATTAATTTCTCCTTTATGGTGTGTTTTCTCCAACAAAACATGGCAGATAGTGTAGTTACCCTGAAATGCGGCCCTTTAACAGCTTGCTTGCATATTAATTTCTCCTTAGGCTGCTTTTTATTTTCATATTTTCATTTATTAAAGATTTAATAGATCTTCAAGAGCTTAATGCAATTGTTCATCCCAACAAGGTCAGAGGTTTTAGTTTTACTTTAATTGTCTAGGGGAAATTTTTTTCTATGGATTTTATTAGGGTTTTACTTTTGTGACAATGGCTTTTATTGACATTTTGGTAAAATGTTTACAATTTCTTAGGAATTGAAGATTGTGGAGGCATCTTTGGTTTCCACAATTGTGTTAAATGACATTTGCAGAGTAGAGTTTTTATGCTAGGCAAGGTAAAATTAATTTTATATTTCTTAGTTACATTTTAGGTGCCCTAGTTATGATATTTTAGATGCCCTAGTTATGATATTTTAGATGCCCTAGTTTTGATATTTTATATTCCCATTGATTACGTTTCACTCACCATGATACTTGCAATTATGGAATAGATTTTTGAGCCTTGTCTATGCTTCACAGTTTTGGATACATGTCTAGCAATGGAGTTGGAAATATAGCATTTGATAATATCCCCTTTGTTTACAGTCAGAATTGCAAGACAAGGGCTTCTTCAACTACAACATGAGTTTGACAGTTGTGCCTTCCCTCTAGACCCTTATCTTGGGACTCACTATAAGTCATTTAAAAAAGAGAAAAAATTACTTGAATTATATGCCCCAAACCCTACAAATGCTTACAACAATTTGTATTTGTTATTTATTTTTGGTTTAGATATATTTCAGTGGTTGTAATTTGTTCAATATTGTATTGAATAAGGTTGAGTTTTATTCAATAGTAAAAAAAATTATTGTGCTTTAGTTTTTATCAGAAAGGGGTTTCCAAATGCAAATATGTTGTCTATGTTTTCTATCTATTTTATTATTCTTTTAGATCATATATGTACTACTTTTGTTGTACAGGATTATCAGAATTCCTTTTATCTATGAAAGTTTTGTGGGAGCAGACAAGGTTCAACACTTGTAGAAGGAAAACTAAGGAGAGTGCAGGTGATTACATCAAAATTTAGTGAGCTGTAATTGACTTTGCTTCATTTCATTTTGCACATACAGTGAAAGATTTGTGGCATTTTTGCATTTATAATTTAATTATCCTACTTTTTTCCATGTTTATATTAAGTTCCTTAAAAACCTTTGCAAAACAAAATGCAAAATTTCCTTTTTCTTCGAGGAACTTCTATTTTTGCCTAATGTGTTTTTCCTCAACACTTACTATATCTATAAATTTAGCCACGTCTGTGGTAACAAATAAGATAGTTTTCTACTTCCCTTCCCGTATTTCATGATAAGATAGCTAATTGATTTCATAGGTCTGTTGCAATCACAGGACAACCAATCTATGTCCAATATGCTTGCCAAAATCTCCTCAGTCATTCCCAAGTGGTAATTCTGTTATTTTCTTTAGTTAATGTGTAAAAGCTCTTTGAAGGAGGTAATTGTTTAGGCAAATTTAATTTGATTTTATTTAGTCCACTTTAACTTGATTTTGGTGTTTAATATTAGATTTCTTTTCAATCATACAAACCTCAAAACCTTATTTTTTATACTAATGTGTTTACTTGCAGGTTGGAGGTGGAGCAAACCCATTCAAATTACTAGGGGTATTGATAAGACTGTGAAAACTTGTGTTACTGTCTAAACTCTATTTCAAGGAGGTAAATTCTATCTCTGTAAATAATAGTGTTGACTATTTTGTTATGTTTGAGTCTCTTCTAAAAGTAAATTTTCCTAATACCATGTATAGTTGCAGATTGGAGGTGGAGAATACAGATTCAAATTAATAGGGGTATTGAGAAGACCATCAAAGCTTTAGTTACTGTCTTAAAGCTATTTGAAAAGAGGTAAATTTGATCTCTTTATCCTTTTATAGTAACACTCGGTTAATTGCATGTGTAGTAGTTGTAAAGATATTTATTCTCTATTTGTAGAGAAAAGGTAGTAGTTACCTTTTTCCAGCTTTTACATGACAACATTTTCCAAGTAGCATTGTTTTTTTAGTACCATAGCTTCTTTTAGTTATTTTTTAAAAAAAATACATTTTGTTCTTTACCTAATAATGTTACCTCATTTTCTTTAAATTTTTTGAATAATAATTTCAATTTTTTTTCTAGATAATGGAAAATATTGAAGGTCACCAAAATGAAACGGGAAACTCAGTAACAAGTTCTATAGTAATTTCAGATGACAATTTTTTCAGTTCAATTGTGTACATAGAAACACCAATTGGAAAATTAATTAAATCAATCTTTGAACATTCACAAAAGATTATCGAAGAGATTGAAGAAGCAATGTATCTTACTGTTGCTATCGAAGAAGAAGAAGTCCAACAAATGGAAGATATTGCGAAAGATTTCCATAAAACATGTAGGAAAGTAGGTGGTTTCTGCTCTTTTTTAAAAGAAATGTACTATGACGAACACTACGAGCAAGGGTCATCGAAGATCATTATTGAACAGTTTTTTACTTTTTCTAAATGATGTATATCCTTAATTTTGCTAATAACTCATATGTACACACTTTGTATAATAACAATATATATCCATCATCAAACACTTGTAAAGATATCTTCATTGTACATTAATTCTTATACATATATCACATGTACATACTTTGAAAAATAAAAGCATATTTTATGTATCGGATATCTATAATGATATCTTCTTTGTACAAATAAACTAAAATATGAATATAATTGTATATTTTTGTATAATTGGATTCCTGCAGATGCTTATGCCTTTGAGTACAATGTGTTGACTTTTACAATGTTTGTACAGTCTCTACTTTTTGCATATTAATTGAAGAATCTATAACAGAAAATCCCCTATACTATTTTGAGCTTTTTCTTTGTACTTTGTTCTTTAAAGAAGAGGCATATAACATAATCACTTGAAAAGTGTCTGTGTTTATCATATTGTAGATAAAATCACATGTTAAGGGATTTTTGTGCATGTTGTTTCATTTGGAATCAGTTAAAAAGTAATCACTAAGGAGCATCCACTTCTTTCTAATTGTTACTGATTGAAGTGCATTGGCCTTTTGATTTAAGCATAGTAGCCTTTTGTCACGGCTAATTACTTTCACTATACAATACAACATCAAGCTACAAATGGCCAGCATAGCCAAGTTAAGAGTTTAAGTTTAAACCATCACAACTTGGCACATATGATAGAAAATGCCATGGTATAGTTAGCTCTACTATGGCCAAATACAATCAATGAAAAGGCCCTAAGATGTTTTATAGAGGACATTGTGCTCAGTAATCATCTACTTTCAAACATGCAATGAGTCTGTCAAGCTAGATTACAAGACATGATGTGCTCAAGAATTTACATAGATGAAAGACAAACAAACATGCCATCATATATAAATGGAATTATGGAAGAAAGAAAAGGACATTAACATTAATTGAAATGCTTAGATTTAACCATATGAATAAGCTCAAAACAAATCTACACATGGTAAGTATAGGGAGGATACTATGAGACCTAATAGTGATTTTTATTTGCATCTAAAAAATGTATATTTTAGTAGTTTACATGAACCATTACTTGACTAACTATGTTAAACTTACATAGTACTAGTCAAGTAAAGATCCATAGTCAACATATTCATTTATTAAGTAGCTACATTATGTTATGAAAGATGTAAACTATCAATCACATATATCATACTTCATAAGGTCTAAAATTATTGATTAGATATATGTTGTGTAAGATGTAAATTATTAACAACTAAGATCTATTGTTGAGGCCTTTAGTTGCTATTCAGTATTTCATTTATAATGCTTCATGCTTGGCTCTTGGCACTACATGAGACTATCAAACAAAATCCTCATTAGAGCTTAAAAAGTGTCTGTGTTTATCATCTTAAAAAGTGTCTATGTTTATCATCTTGTAAATAAAATTACTTGATAAGGGATTTTTGTGCATGTTGTGTCATTTGGAATCAGTTAATAAGTAATCAGTAAGGAGCATCCACTTCTTTCTGATTGTTACTGATTGAAGTGCATTGGGCCTTTAGTTTAAGCATAGTAGCCTTTTGCTAGTGCTAATTGCTTGCACTATATAGTACAACATGAAGCTACAAATGGCCAACATAGCCAAGTTAAGAGTTTAAGTTTAAACCATCACAGCTCGGCACATATGATAAAAAATGCCATGGTATAGTTAGCTCTACTAAGGTCAAATACTATCAGTGAAAAGGCCCTAAGATGTTGTTTTATAAAGGACATTATGCTCAGTAATCATCTGCTTTGAAGCATGCAATGAGTTTGTCAAACCAGATTATAGAACATCGTGTACTCATGAATTTACATATATGAAAGAAAAATAAACATGCCATCATATATAAATGTAATTACATATGGAAGAAAGAAAACATGATGTGATCCTCTAGGTAATACATCACTATCCATAAATGTACTAATATATTGTAGTTTTTTTAAGAACTCAGGCCTTGTACTAATTCCATTTATAATGCTTGCTACTTGGCTCTTGGCACTACATGAGAATATCAAATGAAAGCCTCATCAGAGCTTATCAAGAATACTTCAAATTTTCACCAATTATAATTGTGGGAATCTAAATTCTAACTTGACTATCAAACAGGAAGTGATTGTTGTATATCTCTTACCTTTTACAGCACATCAAAATGCACAAAAATTATTGAAGATACTAGATTAATATATATGTCTTTACACATTTGTAGCCCTACATCGCACCAATTACAATGAGACAGTAAAGATATGATAATTAGATAAAGATGTATTGGATTTGTGATAAATTCATCCACTTATGAAGTTCAACCATTTATTTAATGCTCAACCCAATTATAAAAAGAAAAATATATTGTTTGAATCAATAGTAGATATATGAAAAATCCAAGTCTTTATCCTTCACTCCTATAGTAAAAATTAGAAAATACAGTTGCAACATTTACCAAACAGACTAGACTTTTGATGCTCTGTAGAGTGACCGAAGGATGGATGGCCACCATATGGAGGATAGCCTGGTGGTGGTGCACCTTGTTGAGGAGGGTAGCCATATGGTACATTGTGCTGAGGTGGAGGATAACCTTATGTGCCAGGATACCCTGAAGGAGGGTATCCTACTTTTAGGATATCCAGAAGAAGGATATCCTCTTGGAGGGACTCATGGAGGATATCTTGAAGAAGGATAACTTGAATGCATACCTCCTATCATATTGGACAACAGTCCTTTGTCCCACTTACTTACTCCATAACCCACTTACTAACAATATTGTCTACCCAACCCCTAGAATGCACATTACTGTATTTATTAACCCGAAATTGACAGTCAACCTTACAATAGTCTTTCTAAAGGCATTACCTGAAATTGATAGTCATCCTTATAGTTGATATAAATCTTTATTTTTATCATTTATATTATTTTATATTATTTTAATTTCTAAAATTTGACCTTTTTCTTCTCAGGTAGAAAAAGAACAATATACAAGCAATCAGACATAGTTGTTTCACAAAGCTTAGCAAGGTATTTATCATTTCAATTTTACATATTCATTTAATAACATAATTTTCTATGTAACTTGAGATTAGTTTTTGTCTTCAAATCTTCATTTTTATAGAATGACTTCTTTTATTGGGATAAAATGGCATACAAATTGGAGATTAAGCAAAAAACATTTAACTAAATTGAATAAAAACTTATAACATGTCATACAATTTGAGGTAGTCAACACAGACATGTATAGCTTAGCTATTATGAAAAATAAAGATAACTCACGAGGAGCAATATAATTACTTTTATATCTGCAGTTAAGGTTTTGGAACCAGAGTATTATACATGGTGTGCTATTTTCTTGTTCTATTTTTTATAGATGATGGTTGTGGATCAGTATAACATGCATACAAAATGATACCCAGAGGACATTATGCCACATCTAAGAGTGTCTTAACAGGAAAGTTCATAGATACTATATCTAAAGATACTCACTGCCAAATAAGCACTTAAATGCAAATTAATGTGAATATGAAAGCATCTAACGTAATATTGGAGACATCTAATGTGAACTAACAAAAGCTATTACCAAGTTCTCAATGTTTCATTATTTTTTAATGTGCTCCTACAAAAATCCCTGTTTGCAATTTAATGGATTGGTTTAAATAGTGGAAATATTTTGGTTGGGAAGTCATGTGGTCCCTCCATAAAGGCTCTTAAATTTTTTCTAAGGTCCTTTCTTTTTGTTTTTAGAAGTTCCCTTTAATAAGGTCACCTAGCTTCTTAAGGGCATGATTTCCATGCTTTAGGCCATTCCTCATCAATGCATCCTATCTCTCGGCCATAGAAAGGAACTTAGGAAACATTTATTTACCATTTTTATGGGTTTTCTTCTTGCACACAAGCCTCTATACACATTTTTTCTTCTCATGTGATTTCTCCCCTTTTTTTTTCTTTTTTCTTTTCATTTCACTCGCTTGGCTATTTACATTAATATGTTAATAATAATTTTAATTGGTTCACCTCTCACTCTATTAAATTTTTTATATTTATATTTAGTACCTCTTCTTTTGATAATTCACAAATTTATTGAGTTTGTTTCATTACCATATGTAATTCTCCAAGTCTATATTTAAGCCATAGTTATTTACTTATAAAAAGTTTATTTAACCATATGTTTTTTATGTGTATTTTTTATTTATCTATATTTATTATTAGTTATTCATAGATATTTTTATTTATTTATTTTTATTTCATTGTTAGTTATTATTTTTTATATATGTTTTACTTAATATTATATTTAAATTTATACTCATATCCATTTAAGTACTATACATCAAATTTATATGAAATCAGAAAACTTACAATAGATTGAAATATTTTGACTATCATTCATGTCTTCCAAAGAGATAATGGAAATAGCCTCAATGCCTGATATTCTAGGGTTATGAGAGAAATCAATATCCTCAAGAGTTTGGTACATTTTAGCAAAAATATTACCTTAGAGATAATTACAAGTTCGACTACAAAGAACAAAGCATCTAAATGGCCTTATAGATGCCTCCCTAGTGTACACTGGTCAAATTCAAGAAATGTGGTCATATTCTTGGAGTGAGACTTTGGAGTACACAAGGTATGTCAAATATTTAGGATGACAAGATTAGGGAGTGTAATGCATTGCATATGATTTGAAACTTGTACAACCTAATTATATATGTTGAAAAAAAATAGGAGTGTCCTTGAAACCTTTTCTTGTTAAATTGAAAGAGAATAGGGTAAAATAATACCAACTATATAAGGTAAAAAAGCCATAGGAGTCATGTATCTAAAGATAGTCATCTTACAAGGAGGTGACCATCAATGAAAGTACAGTTTTACTTCAAAAAGAAGAAATTTTGAAGGTTCAAATGTATATTAAACCCTAAGAACCTCTATATGAAATATGCAGAGTGACTGGATACATAAATGATAGCTTCAACTATCAATTATCACATAGGACAAATTTTGCATATTGTACTCCTTACTTTTACCTATAACTTTTTAATTTTACCTATTACTAATAACCTTTACCTATTACCTTTTACTTTTACCTATTACTTTATACTTTTACCTATTACCTATTACTTCACCTATTATTGTACTTGAAAATTTCTATCCTTACTTTTCTTCGATAACTAATTACCATACTTTGAAATTGCGTGCAGGAAAACCAATTTCAGAAGCTTACAAATTCCTAATGTCAATGTTAACCACAAATGCCATTTCCAAAATACTTCCAGGCAGCATACTTGATGTATGACCCTTTTTATAGGTTGTGTCTATTGACTCCTTTCAACAAGCTCAAACTACAAATGTCAAATATCACATGCATCCTGTACTACTACCAGCACAATTCAATGAACTTGTCTTAGAGAAGGCTTTAGTGAAAGGATCTATTGTTCGTCTCAAAAATTGCAGTTGCATAAAATTCACCAAGTTCACGTACGTGTATACTAGCCCTTTATTGTTTAGGCCTTATTCGTTAAGCATGTACATTTCCATGATAAGAATTTTTCTTCTTTCATTGCAAGGCTATTTTAATTGAAAACTTGGAAATAATATCAAACAATGAATCATTGATTGGAACTCTAGTTGCTATCCATCAAGCTACAACCTATATACCATCTACTAGCTCTGAACAATTGTTTACCACTTCTCAAGTTGAAAAATCAACAACATCAATGGTACAACACAATATGGGCCTATCCAAACCAATTCCAATACAAGAATTAACTCCTTACCATAAGTATTGGGCCATTGAAGGTCGTGCATTGAATAAAAGTGCAATTCATGACTATAAAAATGCTGGTCGTGATGGAAAAGTCTTTGGCTTTGATTTTATAGATAAAGTAGGAGCTGAAATACATATCACTTGCTTTAATGAACTTGTAGACACATTCTACCCTATTATAAAATCCAATAGTCTTTATGTACTTGGAAATCATCCCTTGTGCAACTGCAGGTTACACACTTCTATTTTATTAGTTACATTTATTCACCTTAAAACTTCATTTACAATAATTTCATACTTACCAACAAACTCCAATATCAGGTATTATCTATATTAACAAATATGTTTCATATTCAGGAGTAAGCAAAAAAGGATATATAACTACTCTCCTACTCTGCAGATGTATATAAAGACACTATTTCTGCACAATCTTCAGGTAAGTCACCTACCCAGATACCATTTTGGATTTTTGGCAACCTGATTATGGCCAACTCATTTTTCATTTTTCTACACAAGTTAGAATCCATACATTATAATGAAACCACCTCCATTTCATGACCATTTCAAGTTATATAGTGTAGTTTGAGTGGGATTTGCATCTTTATTTAATTTTTTACTGCTAATGATACTTATGACAATTGCAAGATTCAACCCAATGCTGATATGGAATTTTTTTTGTATAGGATTACAACATTTTCTCTTTTTTAATTTCCTTGCTTTCCCTGTCATTCACTAGAAAAAAATGGAAGCAAAGAAATAGATCAATTCCAAATTGTAGAGCAGCAAAGGTTAACAATGAGGAAATGGGGATTTTACAATGGTGATGGACATTATAAATGCCTTTTCACTCTATCAATCATGATAGTAGCATCCCTCCAAGTCATAGAGGATGATTTCCAAGTACATAAAGACTATTGGATTTTATAATAGGGTAGAATGTGTCTACAAGTTCATTAAAGCAAGTGATATGTATTTCAGCTTCCGCTTTATCTATAAAATCAAAGCCAAAGACTTTTCCATCATGACTAGCATTTTTATACTCATGAATTGCACTTTTATTCAATGTATGACCTTCAATGGCCCAATACTTATGGTAAGGAGTTAATTATTGTATTGGAAATGGTTTGGATAGGCCCATATTGTGTTGTCCCATTGATGTTGTTGATTCCTCAACTTGAGAAGTGGTAAACGGTTGTTCAAAGCTAGTAGATGGTATATAGGTTGTAGCTTGATGGATAGCAACTGGAGTTCCAATCAATGATTCATTGTTTGATATTATTTACAAGTTTTCAATTAAAATAGCCCTACAATGAAAGAAGAAAAATACTTATCATGGAAATGTACATGCTTAATGAATAAGGCCTAAACAATAAAGGGCTAGTAAACACGCACGTGAACTTGGTGAATTTTATGCAACTATAATTTTTCAGATGAACAATAGATCCTTTCACTAGAGCCTTCTCTAAGACAAGTTCGTTGAAGTATGTAATCAACAACTGTGCAAATCACTTCAAATAATGTGCTTCCATTGGAACAGGGTGACATATATGCTTACAAAGGCACTAGAAAAAGTGTACTATTGTAGTATAATGTCTCTATGTGAGCCATGCGTTGATGTTTAGAAGTATTGTTTGTGTTAACTTTAGAGTGAGATTTGTGTGGTGCTCTATCATTTGTTTGACTTGTCTTTATAAACTCTGGCAGTTCGACTACCCAACTAATCTACTATTTTTTTTATCAGTATTGTTGCCTAAATTGCCTTATTTATTCACATGATTCTCATTACCGATCGGATCTGAAGAGGAAAATCCTTGACAAAGTTGTTATTAAAATTAACTTTGGTGCTTCCTTCCTCCTCTTTTTTTTATATTAAACAAAGTAAAAAATAAATTACATGAGTACATCTAGAAAAGTAGTTGAAGAACATAGCCAGCCAAAAAACCAGCCATACTATACACATAACAAGAGCTCTAGGGTATGTGCAGGATCATGGTATGCCAAAAAGTGGCAATATTTGTAGGGTATGTGGCTGACGACTTTTTTTTCACCCAAAATTAATGAAATGAAAAGGGTTTTTAGAGGAGATTCTCAGCTTTCCAAAAATATAAATTATGATTTAATTTGAATTTAATAAATAATTATTATTCATTTTTCTATTAGAATTATGACTAAAGTCCGACGATAGGCTGATTGAAAAACATCTATATAACTTTCAAATGGTATCATATTTTTTGAATCAAACATGCGTCACATTCTATGCTTTACATACTATGGGATTAAAAAGAAAAAATTAATTTCATGAATTTTGACCAAGTTAAGGTGGTAGACAGACGAGTTTTATATTTTCTAAAAGTTGTAATAAAAAATTTCATAATTATTTTTATTTGGAAAAAAATTAAAAAAAATATACATCACATAGGACATGAGTGCTCTACTTATATATAAAATATTACAAAAAATATTATCATTTTATTATGGTTAGGGTGAGGTCAGGACATACACCTACTTCTTATTTTTTTCCACAGAAATTTAAGTGCTCTGCATTGAAATTTCAAATTTTCACCAAATAGATTTTATTTATTTTTAAATAAACCTAGTATTTTAGAAACTACATTCAATTTTCTACAAATTCTATTCTTACATATTTTTGAAATAATATAGATAACTTATTCAAATATTTACGTCAAGTTTCCTAACACTGATTTTTCTGAATTTTTTGCCACTTAAGGGCCTATTTGGCATACCATGATCCTGCACATGCCCTCTACAATGACATATAGACACAATTAAAAGAGTTGTATAACATTTTTACAATAGTTGTACAACAAACCAGTCATAAGGTACAAATTACAAGAGTTGTACAACATATAGACACAATTACAAGAGTTGTATAATATTTCTACAATGAACAAGTTATTGACAAGCTGAAACTTCACAATCTGATCTTTAATTTATTGCAGTTGTTGATTGACATTCTCATTCTTCTTACATAAAATTTGGATCTCTAAAATAATAACAACTCTAAATATATGTCAGAGTAAATCCTTAGAGTGATAGTAATCAGATAATAGTTATTATAACTTGCATTGCATCACATCTATTTTTCCATATATTTTTAAAAACTACATGCGAGATAGAATCAACAATCACATCCTTTTGCATACCAAAGCCAAAAATGGCTTCTTTCCAATTCAGTTTGTGATTAAAAATCACTGAGAAATCTCTAAAAACTACAAACCATAGCTTTTTAACATGTAAACAATTCAAAAAATTGTGTTTCAAACTTTCAACACCATGACAAAAGGGATAGTTTGTTGGTTGGACCATAATACACTTCAATCTATCCCCTATAGGTAGCTTGTAGTGTAGTATTTTCTAAACCAAATCTTTGAATCAAAATCAACTTTAGAATGCCATATTTGAGCACTTAATTTAGACCAAAATTTGGAACTAAATTTGCATTTCCACTTGTGATTCAAATGAGGGGAAAGATTCCAACTGGGAAGCAGCTACAAATATATATTTTTAAATGGAAAATTATTGAAATGAAAAGAAGACAACCATTTCCAATCTCTAAAGAAATAAAAATCTCTTGAAGTGCATAATTTCACAGTCAGATCAACCAAAACAGGGGATTTTATAAAAAATAGAAACTGTTTATATTTGTTACTCAACCCATGCTACTCTTTTATTATATTTCATGACTCATCCTAAGCAAATATATCAAAATCCCAAATATCTTTAAACTATCTATCTCTCTTCTTAAATAAGTAGTGAGCTTGTCTTGGAAAACTCATTTCCAATGGTTGATCATGATAAGTAATTAGTTTGTTCCACCAAATTGACATTGAAGCAAAAGTGAACCCTATCTGAAAGAATGAGTCATTCCATTTTATAAATTTACTAACTCTTTCCCATGCTTTCCAAATAGATTGGAAAGGGAAATAAGTTATGGTTTTAAAGAAAGGAGTTAAAAGCATTTTATCCAACTAACAAAAATCTAGCCATTTTTCTTTCTAGAAGCTTCCATTATTCATTGACAGACTAAAATTTTTCATGGTTCATCTCCACTAGTAATAATCCATTTTGCAACAAGACAAGTCCCTTGAGTTTGGAGGTTAACAAGCCCATAAACTTCTTAATGTTTTGCAATGAAACCATGGGGCTGGTGCAAAAAGTTAGTGGGCCAAGAATTGGCCAAAAATTTTTAAAAAAATTGAAAGGCTATAATGTGAGTGCGTTATAATGTGCTCATGTTATGGCTTGGTGTGATCGAGCCTAAGTATTGATCACATCACTTGAGCCTATAAAGAACTCACGTTATAATGTGAGCGTGTTATTGCTTATTGAAACAAAAAAAAAAACATTTCATTTCATTTTCACTGTGTGTTTTCTTGCCCGTGGCTAGCAAACCATTCTATTGCATGCTCATATTTTGGAACCATCAAAAGTTGCAATTTCGTAGCTAGGATGTAACCACATCGACAAGGAGCTCGAATAAGTAAGCATTGTTTGTTTTTTTGTGAATTTGTTGTTAAATAGGTAAATTTAGGTTGTTTTTTATGTTCATTTCTTTAATTTGTAGGAGATGATAATCAACCTGAAAATCCTCCTCAAAATCCTTCTCCTTCTCATGAACAAGCACATGAACAAAATCCTCAACAACCAAATCAACAAATTCCCCCAACAATTCCTCAATATCCTTCTAGTACTCAACAAAATTTAATGGGGCAAATAGAAAACAACAAAAATAGACTAAAGAGTTAATTATGAGCTTGAATGATCTTGTAAGTTCAACCTTGGAAAGAAGCATACTTGCAAATTCACTTCAAGCCATGTTAACACATGTAGGCACAATTGGAAAAAAATTAAATGGTTGGGTAGATAAGAGGAAATAGTGTAAGATTTTTTATGCAAATAAATTATCATATAAAGAAATAAAAGATGAAAAAATTAGAAAATATGATTTGTGCTCATTATTCACTACCCACACACAAATCAAACTCTTGACCTTAATAGCAAGAGGTTTCCTATTCATTGGTGCCACCACCAAGGGATTAGGAACAATTTTTGGGATAGGTGGTGGATGGTTTTTGACCATTCACCTTGCAACAATAATGAGGTCCCCCAATATTTCTTGAAGAAACTCTACTATGAGTTCATCCTCAACAAAATCCTGAACTATTTTGATATGAGGAACTTTTAGGAGAGAGGTGGAGGGTCGACACAAGATATACTAGGCACATTTATTGATCCTAAATGGCAAGGGAGATGAGCACTTGCTAGGCCGATGCCTAAGCGCATTGCTATCCCTTCCATCGTGAAGGAGAGTGCTGAGGTGGATAGTCTGTAGTCTATCAGCTCATTGACCAAAATTATAATCCAATATGTCAGTCCTGTAGTATAGTGCCATCCATGGGAGAGTTTGAGGGGTAGGCTTCCACCTCATTCTTGTCAGGTTTGTGGTCACCTTGTACATATGACCCCATAGACAGTCAGGAGGCTGGTGCACAAGATATGTCTACAACTATGAAGATGGTGATGGGAGATGATATTTTGAATGAGGATTTCAACATCGATACTTAGGTAAATGTTAGCATGTTCATTTAATTTAGTTTATTAAATTTCATTTTTGAAATGCAAGATTAACTAATTTAGTTTAATGACTCTAATAAAGTTTTAGGGTCATAATGTTGATACTCGATACAACAGCCCTCCACCTATTTATTACTCCACTACATCTACCACTAGGTGAAGCACCATAAGTGGTTTACAGTTTGATGGAGGAAGGAAAATTGTATTTTGGGAACTTTCACTAATTCAGGGGGTTCGCTCAAACTTATATATGTTCAAACAAATCCTTTAAACTATTCGATCAAACATTATGGTTTGAGAAAATCAAAAAGTTTTCTCAAACCCTCAAAAGTTAAAAGATCAATAATAAACAAATGGGTTCAAGCGAAAGGGGGTTCACTCGAACCCCTTGAAATAGGGATTTTTTAAGAAAATGATTGTCGAACCAATAGTCATTTCATCCATGTGAAGCGGTGAATGAATAGAGCACATGTGAAAAGCGGTGAACTCCTGGGTGAATGGGCATTCAACTCACCACCTTCGACCTCCACAATGCACCACCTTCGACCTCCATAGTGCATAGGTTGGTAAATTTTGCTTCCCCATTTCATACATGTCTGCAATTTGTTGATTGAATTGCATTTGTTTGAAAGTTTCTAAACCCTAAATGATAAAACAAATCCATTTTGTGTGTATCCTTTAATCATAGAATTTGATGAGGCCAATTTTTTTTTGTGTATCCTTTAACCATAGCATTCCATGAGACCAAAGCTCCCAAACATTTGGTTACATAGATATACCCTATTCCAAAGCTCCCATTTTTGGCACAGGCAAGACAAAGGTTGTGGAATTTGGCTTTACAGCTACCAATTACATTTGCTTGAAAGTTTCTAAAGCCTTTTCAACAAACCCATTTGCTGCATATCTTAGAATCGTATCATTCCATAACACCCCATTTTGTGAAATATCCTACAGCTCGGCATTCCATGAGAATGAATTTCTTGGTGGCCCCTCATAAATTTCTCCATTTATTATGACCAGAAGCATTAATTTAGTGGATAGCCCACTCAAGAAAAAATTTAGATATTTCCCATAATGCATTAATCAGTTGGAATTTACTAGTCTTGGTAATACATGTGTTACAAAATTTAATCATGCTAATGAAATAGGGGATTAAATAACTTGAATGAACTCAAATAGTGTAGATCTGGCTATGATATAGTACATACTATAATACACTAGTCACTAAACAAAAACACCGAAACCAAAACAAAGTTATCAACATTGTTCTTCTATGCCTCCACATTTTGACCAAAGCATTTCCAGCTGAATTGTATAACTGTATATATGTGTACATTTTGGTGTTTGTATTCTATTCACCTCACCATTTAGAGTTGGTATCTAAAACATAATAGATGTTTAAGGACTTTCTTTTAGAAATTTACCAAGTGAGATCATTCTCCTTTGATCAAACCACTCTTCCAATTTAAATTTTTTAAGATAATAATTGAAGGCACACCAAATAATCATATAATATGCATAATTAACTTAGATGTTAAGATCATGTTGATGATATACTTATGCATGATTATACAATGTATAAAAGAACTCTAAAACTATATATTAAATTCTAAATCATCACAATGAAATAAAATTTATCATTTATATATTACTCAAATACATAATCAACATAATTGAAAGTCAAGTTAATAAAATAACATTTAACAAACAAGAAGCTGACTTAAATCTCATTTAAATTTTGAAAGACTAATTTTATTAGAATAATCCTTTATAATTTTTTTCCATATAGTTAAGGGTCATCCATGAGGGTTGTGATATTATGATCTAGTGAGATATTATCTATTCCTAAGATTTTATTTTCAATTTAAAAACAAAGCTAATATTTGAGGCTTCAACCAAGGATAATTAGTATCTCTTGGGATTTGATATAATCTTCTCCATCTTGTTCAACTTCCAAGCAATTTCCTATGCCCATTAGATTCCTTAAAAAAAAACAAAATGAGAAGACAAGTTTAATATATTTTAGTGCACATGTTTTGGTGGGGGTTATTTTTTTATTAAAATAGTCATATACCTATACATCCCAATGTGAAATCATAGTGTTTGTCTTAGAGTTAGGTTACTTAAATTGTTCTTATATTAATAATTAAATTACTTTCTTGATTTACTTAAAACCTATAAAATGCTATGCTATCATTGTTTAAGGATTTTGAATGGTTATTGGTTTTGGAGTCTTAGTTTTAAATAAATATTAATTAGATATAGTATCATATTTAGAAGTTGTATTTTCTTATTATATATTTTTTAACATATATAATATGTGTGGTTGGATTAGTGAGATGTTTATAACAAGTATACAATATGAAGTCAAGTTATTAGATTGATTCTTAATAAATTAGGAATTTAATGATTAAATTTATAGTTTTATACAATCTATAAGTATAAATAGTTTGATGGTAGAAAATATTTACATATAAAAATATGATAAATGTGTGATTATTTTTCTTTGCAATATATAAATTTTTTATGTGCTTGGCTATATAATTGAGATGATTCACTCATAACAATGAAAAAAATTTAGTACATCAAAGAAATATTTATGAGACATTGCTACCATTCTACATAACTCTCATGGAAATAAGAATATTATTTTATTTTAACTAAATATTGTGTGTACTCTATCTTGAATTACTAATTAATTTTGAATTAGATACTTATAAAAACATAAAAGCATCCTCTGTAACATAGAATAGATAGGTTAATTAATGAAATAAAATATATTTTTATATTAAGAAAATTTACAAATACATGGAACTCATATGAGAAATTGACTAAGACAACTATGTGTGAGAATTAAGATGAGAATAATATATACCTTCTTTCAAGAATTAACATAAGATTAATACTTGGCTCATATTGTATAATCAGACTAGAAACTAACAATGGAAGATTGAGAGTCTCAACTAAGAATTCCACCTTATAAATCACATTCATACTAGAAGCCAACAACTAAAGACCAAATTTCATATTTAATAGAGTTCATGTGTTATAGATGATGCCTTTGAGGGGTCCACAAGTACCATGAGCCTTTTGAAATCCTTCTCCATCTAAATGAATCCATTCCAAGACCATTGGGAGGTGGGTATCCCAAGTTCCTTAATTTCTTGTAGGAATTTAATCAAGAGTAGGACATTGTGACATTGGCATGTAAGATAAGGTAAACCCATAAAATTCATGAAATGCAATATTTGGAATAGGTGTGTAGACCATTTATAACTAAATTCTTGAGCTTCAAATTAATGGAAAAAGATAAATGTTAAGAACTAAAAGAAGGATCCAAACCATAAAGGAAAATAAAATATTAACTTAAAACCTCAATGTCAAAACAAGAGTTGAGATAAAATTAGACAAAAATTTAGTAGGAGGAATGATCAAAAAAATTTGAAGATACCCATGGAAGATGAGACCAAGCAAAGAAATCACATTTTCTTCACCTATGATACCTAATATTCCATACAGATGATCTTATTGGGTGAAAAATGGGTTTTCAATATAATGTGACAAGAATATCACCTTAGTACTTTTTGACATCTTTATTCTTGTCATAATTCACAATTTCACAAAATCACAAAATTTCTCAAAAATTTGATAATTTAGGTAATTGATAGTTGTTTTGATATGTGACCTCATTATATTCACTAAAACTTAAATTATGTGATCAATTGAATCATTCAATTAGGTGAAAGTGAAGGGTATAAATGTTTATTCAATTTTCAATTTTTAAAAGTTTAGTATTTTGATTAATAACTAATTCAATTTATATTGGTGGAAGATTTGAGGTAATAGAAAAAATATGTACAAAGATTAAATCTTCATTTTCTCTTATTCTTTCATTATTTCTTTCTTTTTGTATTAGGGTTAAATCTTCATCTAGGTTTGTTGTGTACTTATAAGAAACCTTTATTCCTTAGTATCATGTTCTTGTATTGTATGGTTACTTTCATGATAAATATTATGTGCAAGTCCCTTCCTCCTATCAAATTTTCTTTATCGATATGAGGAAGTTTATTTCTAATTTTTTGGTTTCCTCCTTATTAAAACATTGCTTCAATAATTTAGAAATTATATTTACAAGCTTATCATCTCTCTCATTTTCCTCTCTTATTTGTACCTTAACTTATTATCTATGATCTATCTTTGTTCATTTTATATTTCTTTTACTAATTGTGCCTAAGAATTAGCTTGTCAATTTGATCTTCTATCTAATTGTATTTTTCGTCCATGTTTTGATTGTAGGATATATATCTTTTATTTATAGTGAATATATTCCTTAGATAGAATATTTAATTTAATTTCCTCTACCATTTTAAGTGGTTAAGATCTTATTTTATCATGATCAACTCATGGAGCCCATTTTCCATAATATTTTGTAAGTTATTTACTTTCTCATTAATTATTTTAATCTCTTAATAGTTTCTAGTTGGCTTTTTTAATTTCATTCATCTTTTATTCCTCATGTTATCCCCTTCATTTTATATCTTCAAGCCTCTTTTTTAAAAAAATTAGTTCATTTATACATAGTCTTGGTGGCCAAAATAGTGGTGTTGACATGGGGCTATAAAGTTCTTGCTTTGTTGGATTTCTTCATCACTTTATCCTTTTTTTTCTTAGAATGTTTCATCCTTATTATTATTGATATATTATTTACCATCCATCCTTATTTTCTATTATTTTGGTCCTCCAAAGCCAATCCAAGATTCTTGTATGCATTCTCACTCTCTTGTTAGATTCAAAGGGTGACTAGGAGATTTTTTTTCATTTTTCTTTACCTTTTCTTCATCTTGAAGAAATGTACTCAAATTTTCCTTTCCCTTCTATTTTGCATGTGTTTTTTCCCCTACCTATGTTTGTTTCATTTTGGTAGTGGCTATGAGGTGTTATGAGCTATTCTTAGTTAAATAGCTACTTTTTTATTCATTGTTTTCTTAAATTTCTAATTTTTCCTATGCCTTAAAAATCATTTGATATTTTTCTTACATTCATACAACTATAACTAATACACTTTCACCTTCTTTTGATGAGAATTTATTTCAATCCACTATTGACATTCCTTTTATAATTATATCATCCTTCAAACACTTTCCCTCTTTATAAAATTTTATGTTAAATTATTTCATAAATAATGTCTTAATCTATTCCATTAGGGTAAGTGCACCAAGATGGTTCCCAAAAAGGGGCTTAAGTGGCCACTTTTTTTCTAAAATCAGGAAATGCTGACCTTGGACATGAAATTGAGGATAGTTACACTCAAAATTTTGAGATGGAACGAAAACAAGAATTGAAGTGCTCCAAGTCTACTTTATAAACTACTAATTTATTTTGAAAATGGTTGAGATTAAGGGGTTCAAAAGAGGGATGTAAAAAAATTGGTGTTGTTTTTGTTAGAAAAGCATAACATATCAATTCTTGTACGACCTGAGCATGGTGAAATTTTTTTTAGTATTTTTAAAATTGCTATTGTCAGAAGTTAGCTAACATTGTCTAGTTGATGCACAATTTTTCTAATAATTTTTTAATGAATATTTTATTTTTTACTAATTTTCTAAGTGGGCACTTCCTAAAAAGCAGAATTTTGGCCGTGCTCCCACTACAAATTTTAGAAAATAATATTATTTTTTTTAAAATTATTTTTTAAAAGTTGTAGAATGGAGTCTAGTTTCTAAAAATGTAATTTATTTGAAACTTTGATGAACGATTAATTTATAACGAAAAAAAACAAAACACTACTTTTTGACAAAAAACATACATAAAAACAAAAGAAATTATGGATGAAAGGCCTAACATTGTTAGAAAGTGAAAAGAGTTACATCGTTGGAAAGCTAAGAGAGAACTTAACATTACCCATGTGTTTGATTTTGTTGATATTGAACCAAATGCAATCTTGATGGTGAGCATGAACCTGATTATGTAAAAAATTGTAGAATTTGCAAAAAACACATATCTGGTCGTTGGGAATGCCCTCCAAGCCTTTGGGTTGTTATTCCAAGGAAAATACCAAAGCTAAGGCTCAGGGATTCCCAAAGAAAAATATAATGCGAGCATGTTATAATATGCTCAAGCGTTATGTACATTAGTTTTGACATTTTTTGCTTCTCTGGGAAACATATCTAGCAACACATAACACACTCGCATTATGTATTCCTTTAGTTAAATGCTGCTTTTTTGAAAAAAAATTCATATACTTGTATGTATATCTATACTGGTGTGTCATGTATGTATGCATCTATGCTTATGGGAGAGAGGGTGAGAGAGGGTGGGAGTGGGAGAGAGTATGGGAGG
>VDFB02353493.1:116466952-116509468 GCA_007258455.2 Sequoia sempervirens
CATAGGTAAAATCAAAACCTCACATGAAAGAAGACTAAGATGACATAGTATATGGGGTGTGTAAACTTGTTTTACCTGAGCAGGAATGTTGTGATATTGAGCCTTCCATTTAGGGTGACTTAACATGACTAGCAAAAGTGTATATGACAATTCATGAACTAAAAAATGCAGGTTGAACAATAGGATGGGAAGTCCAACTTGCAACATTATATGTAGCCTACAAGCCTAACGTGAATAATAACATATAATTACTTCTATGGCTTCTAGTAATGTGAAAAAAAAAACATGTTCTTTGCATCTAGTGATAAAAAATGACTCAATGAATGTAGGAAAGAACACGTTATTTATTTGTGAAACATATGAAGAATTCAAAAAGCAATTTTAACTGTAAACCACAATTGCAATAAATTGTGAAGCTCAGATGCATTGACAACTATAGTGAATGAGATAGATATTGTGCTGACTTAGGATATTTTTATGCTCTTGATTACTTGACAAAGAAACATTTGTAGTATGTGCAAAGGCGAAGAAACAATGCAAATTTGGACACAACGGATTCTATAATTTAAGAAATTGAAAAGCAATTTGCTCTACAAACACTTGAACACAAGAAGATCAAACTTAATGAGATATGTTTTAATTGAAGAGATTCTTACCACTCTTGAGAAGTTGATGAAGGAGCATGTGCAGTATGTGCAATGGAAAAATCACAATGCAGAAGTGGATAAAGTCAAGAGATTTTCTATTTGCATATGAATTTGTTTAAGCGGAGAAAATGAAAGATGATCCTATAACTGAATTTCAAGTAGTGAAGTCAAACATTTGTGAACATAAAACTAAACATAACCAACAAAAGAACATCAAGCACAAAAGAAAAAATTTCCACCCTTTAGCTTACAACAAGCAAAAATATAGAAATTACAACCCACAGTGTTTTCCAACATGGCAATAGTTCATTAATTAGAGAAAGTTGAAACACAAATTTTAGTCTACCTGAGATTTGTTGTATATTTTGAAGATGTTCCTTTCATTACGTTCATATTGTGTAAATAAGAAAATGTTTTCATTGCAAAAAGAGAGAATCAATTGGCTGGAGACATGAAAGCCATATGTGAAAAGGTAGACAAGTTTTGTAAATAACTTATCAAATATAAAAAAATTGCATTCTCTAATCAGAAAGACACTCTCAAAGCTAAGCAAAGAGCGGCTGCAAAGCTACATAAAAGTATTGAAGAAACTCAAAACTCTATCCAAAACATGGACGCTACTATCCTAAGGGTTGATAAGGAAGCAACTGCTCCAAAGCTACAAATAAAATGTACTTATAACTGAAACCCAACACTCTATTTTCCCATTTACAATTATTTTGTGTGCTTTTTTTTCAATCATGCAAAATTTAAACACAATAATGGAATGTGTGATTTTGAAGACATTCATACTATCTTGTAACATTCCATGTTACAAAACCGTGGGTGTTAAGAAGCAAGCAACCCACCATGAGACAACCTTTTACGTTTAAACAAGGAGATGCAAATAATTAACACCCAACAATGTGTTTTCCCATTTAGAATTATTTTGTGCACTTTTCTTTCAATCATGCAAAATTTAAACACAACAAAATGTGTGATTTTGAAGACATGCATATTGTTTTGTAACACAATATGTTGCAAAATTGTGAGTGTTAAGAAGCAAGAAACTCGCCATGATACAACCCTTCACATTTAAATAGGGAGATTCAAATAACTAAAACCCAACAAAGTTTTCTGAATTACAATTATTTTGTGCACTTTATTTTTAATCATGCAAAATTTAAACACAGCAATGGAATATGTGATTTTGAAAACATTCATACTATTTTTTAACATTCCATGTTGCAAAATTGTCGGTGTTAAGAAGAAAGCAACCCATAATGAGACAACCTTTGACATTTAAACAAGGAGATTCAAATAACTGAAACCCAACACTAAGTTTTTGAAATTACAATTATCTTTTGCACTTTATTTTTTCCGTCATGTGAAAGTTAAACACAATAATAGAATGTGTGATTTTGAAGACATTCATATGGTTTTCTAACATTCCATGTTGCAAAACCATAGGTGTTAAGAAGCAAGCAGCCCACAATGAGACAAACCTTGACATTTAAATAAGGAGATTCAAATAACTGAAACCCAACACTATGTTTTCCAAATTATAAATATTTTGTGCACTTTTCTTTTAGTCATGTGAAATTTAAACACAACAATGGAATGTGTGATTTTGAAGGCATTCAAACAGTTTTGCAACATTCTATGTTGCAAAATCGTAGGTGTTAAGAAGCAACCAACCCACTATGAGACAACCCTTAACATTTAAACCAAGAGATTCATATAATTGAAACCATACACTGTGATTTCCAAATTACAAATATTTTGAGAACTTTTCTTTCAATTATGTGAAATTTAATGACAATAATGGAATCTATGATTTTGAAGACATTCATATAGTTTTGTAACATTCCATGTTGCAAAACCGTAGGTGTTAAGAAGCAAGCAACCCACCATGAGACGACCATTGACATTTAAACAAGGAGATTCAAATAACTAAAACCCAACATTGTGTTTTCCAAATTACAAATATTTTGTGCACTTTTGTTTCAATCATTCCAAATTTAAACACAACAATGGAATGTATGATTTTGAAGACATTCATACAGTTTTGTAACATTCCATGTTGCAAAACTGTAGTTGTTCAGAAGGAAGCAATCTATGATGAGACAACCCATGTCATTTAAACCAACAGATTCAAATAACTGAAACCCAACACTATATTTTCCAAATTACAATTATTTTTTGCAATTTATTTTTTCAATCATGTGAAAGTTAAACAAAACAATGGAATGTGTGATTTTGAAGACATTCATATGGTTTTGTAACATTCCATGTTGTAAAACTGTAGGACTTGTGTTAAGAAGCAAGCATCCCACCATGAAATGACCCTTGACATTTAAACAAGGAGATTCAAATAACTGAAACCCAAAACAGTGTTTTTCAAATTACAAATATTTTGTGCACTTTTCTTTCAATCATGGGAAATTTAAACACAACAATGGAATGTGTGATTTTGAAGGCATTCATATGGTTTTGTAACATTCCATGTTGAAAAACCATAGGTGTTAAGAAGCAAGCAACCCACCATGAGACAACCCTTGACATTTAAACAAGGACATTCAAATAACTAAAACCCAACACTGTGTTTTCCAAATTACAAATATTTCGTGCACTTTTCTTTCAATCATGCGGAATTTAAACACAATAATGGAATGTGTGATTTTGAAGACATTCATATGGTTTTGTAACATTCCATGTTGCAAAACCTTAGGTGTTAAGAAGCAAGCAACCCGCCATGAGACAATCCTTGACATTTAAACAAGGATATTCAAATAACTCAAACCCAACACTATGCTTTCCAAATTATAATTATTTTTTGCACTTTATTTTTTCAATCATGTGGAAGTTAAACACAACAATGGAATGTGTGATTTTGAAGGCATTCATATGGTTTTCTAACATTCCATGCTAAAAAAAAGTGGGTGTTAAGAAGTAAGCAACCCACCATGAGACGACTGTTGACATTTAAACAAGGAGATTCAAATAACTGAAACCCAACATTGTGTTCCAAATTACAAATATTTTGTGCACTTTTTTTTCAATAATGCAAAATTTAAACACAACAATGGAATGTGTGATTTTGAAGACATTCATATGGTTTTGTAACATTCGGTGTTGCAAAACCACAGGTGTTAAGAAGCAAGCAACCCACCATGAGACAACCCTTGATATTTAAACAAGTAGATTCAAATAACTGAAACCAAACACTATGTTTTCCCAATTACAATTATTTTGTGCACTTTTTTTTTCAATAGTGCAAAATTTAAACACAAAAATGGAATGTGTGAATTTGAAGACATTTAGATTGTATTGTAACATTCTATGTTGCAAAACCGTGGGTCTCACAAAGCAAGCAACCAACCATGAGACAACCCTTTACATTTAAAGAGGGAGATTCAAATAACTGAAGCCAAACACTATACTTTCCCAATTACAATTATTTTGTGCACTTTGTTTTCAATCATGCAAAATATAAACACAACAATGAAATGTGTGATTTTGATGACATTCATACTATTTTGTAACATTCTATGTTGCAAAACCGTGGGTGTTAGGAAGCAAGAAAGTCACCATGAGACAACCCATTACATTTAAACAAGGATATTCAAATAACTGAAACCCAAAATTGTGTTTTTCCAAATTACAATTATTTTGTGCACTTATTTTTAGATCATGCGAAATTTAAACACAACAATGGAATACATGATTTTGAAGACATTCATACTATTTTGTAACATTCCATGTTGTAAAACTATGTTTGTTAAGAAACAAGCAACCCACCAAGAGACAACCCTTTACATTTAAACAAGGAGATTAAAATAATTGAAACCCAACATTGTGTTTTCCCAATTACAATTATTTTGTGCACTTTTTTTTCAACCATGCAAAATTTAGACACACCAATGGAATGTGTGATTTTGAAGACATTCATATTGTTTTGTAACATTCCATGTTGCAAAACCGTGTGTGTCAAGAAGCAAACAACCCACCAAGAGACAACCCTTTACATTTAAACAAGGAGATTTTCCCAAATTTTATAATTATTTTGTGCACTTTTTTTTTCAATCATGCGAAATTTTAATAGAACAATGGAATGTGTGATTTTGAAGACATTCAAACTATTTTGTAACATTCCATGTTGCAAAACCATGGGTGTTGAGAAGAAAGCAACCCACCATGAGACAACTCCTTACATTTAAATAGGGAGATTCAAATAACTAAAACCAAACACTATGTTTACGCAATTACAATTATTTTGTGCACTTTTTTTTTCAATCGTGCAAAATTTAAAGACTACAATGGAATGTGTTATTTTGAAGATATTCATACTATTTCATAACATTCCATGTTTCAAAACCGTGGGTGTTAGAATCGAACAACCCACCATGACACAACCCTTTACATATAAAAAGGGAGAGTCAAATAACTGAAACCCAACATTGTGTTTTCCCATTTACAATTATTTTGTGCACTTTTTTTTTTCAATCATGCAAAATTTAAACACAACAATGGAATGTGTGATTTTGAAGATATTCATACTATTTTGTAACACTCCATATTGCAAAACCATGGGTGTTAAGAAGCAATCAACCCACCATGACACAACCCTTTACATTTAAACAAAGAGATTCAAATAATTGAAACCCAACACTCTATTTTCCCAATTATAGTTATTTTGTGCACTTTTTTTTCAATCATATGAAATTTAAACACAACAATTGAATGTGTGATTTTGAAGAAATTCATATTGTTTTGTAACATTCCATGTTGCAAAAATATCGGTGTTAAGAAGTAAGCAACCCACCATGACACAACCCTTTACATTTAAAAAAGGAGATTCAAATAACTCTAACCCAACACTGTGTTTTCTAAATTAAAAATATTTTGGGCACTTTGTTTTCAATCATGTAAAATTTAAACACAACAATAAAATGTGTGATTTTGAAGACATTTATATTGTTTTGTAACATTCCTTGTTGCAAAACTGTGGGTGTTAAGAAACAAGCAACCCACAATGAGACAACCCTTTACATTTAAACAAGGACATTTGAATAACTACAACCCAATGCTGTGTTTTCCCAATTATAATTATTTTGTGCACTTTTTTCTCAATCATGCAAAATTTAAACACAACAATGGAATGAGTGATTTTGAAGACATTCATACTATTTTGTAACATTCCATGTTACAAAATCATGGGTGTTAAGAATCAAGCAACCCACCATGAGACAATCCTTTACATTTAAATAGGGAGATTCAAATAATTGAAACCCAACACAGTGTTTTCCCAATTACAATTATTTTGTGCACTTTTCTTTTCAATTGTGCGAAATTTAAACACAATAGTGGAATACGTGATTTTGAATACATTCATACTATTTTGTAACATTCCATGTTGCAAAAGCATGGGTGTTAAGAATCAATCAACCCACCATGACACAACCCTTTACATTTAAACAAGGAGATTCAAATAATTGAAACCCAACATTTTGTTTTCCCTTTTACAATTATTTTGTGCACTTTTTTTTCAATCATGCAAGATTTGAAAACAATGGAATGTGTGATTTTGAAGACATTCATACTATTTTGTAACATTCCTTATTGCTAAACAATGGGTTTTAAGAAGCAAGCAACCCATCATGACACAACTCTTTACATTTAAACAAGGAGATTCAAATAACTGAAACCCAACACTATGTTTTCCCAATTATACTTATTTTGTGCACTTTTTTTCAATCATCCAAAATTTAAACACAACAATGGAATGCATGATTTTGAATAAATTCATACTATTTTGTAACATTCCATGTTACAAAACCATGAGTGTTAAGAAGCAAGCAACCCGCCTTGAGACAACCCTTTACATTTAAATCTATGCGAGATTCAAATAACTGAAACCCAACACTATGTTTTACCATTTACAATTATTTTGTTTAATTTTTTCTTTCAATAGTGTGAAATTCAAACACAACAATGGAATGTGTGATTTTGAAGACATTCATATTGTTTGTAACATTCCATTTTGCTAAATTGTGGGTGTTAATAAGCAAGCAACCCACCATGAGAGAACCCTTTACATTTAGATGGGGAGATTCAAATAACTAAAACCCAACATTGTGTTTTCTGATTTACAATTATTTTGTGCACTTTTTTTTTCAATCATTCAAAATTTGAACACAACAATGGAATGTGTGATTTTGAAGAAATTCATACTATTTTCTAACATTTCATGTTGCAAAACCACGTGGGTGTTAAGAAGCAAGCAAACCACCATGATACAACCCTTTACATTTAAACAAGGAGAGGCATTTAATTGAAACCCAATGATCTGTTGTCCATATTACAATTATTTTATGCATTTTTTTTCAATCATGCAAAATTTAAACACAACAATGGAATGCGTGATTTTGAAGACATTCATACTATTTTATAACATTTCATGTTGCAAAACTAAGGGTGTTAGTAAGCAAGCAACCCACCTTGAGACAACCCTTTACATTTAAACAAGGAGATTTAAATAACTGAAACCCAATGCTGTGTTTTCCCAATTACAATTATTTTGTGCACTTTTTTTATAATCATGCGAAATTTAAACACAACAATGGAATGTGTGATTTTGAAGACATTCATATTGTTTTGTAACATTCCATGTTGCAAAGCCATGGGTGTTAAGAAGCAAGCAACCCACCATGACACAACCCTTTACATTTAAAAAGGGAGACTCAAATAACTGAAAGCCAACATTGTGTTTTCCCAATTATAATTATTTTGTGCACTTTTTTTCAATTGTGTAAAATTTAAACATAGCAATGGAATGTGTGATTTTAAAGACATTCATACTGTTTTGTAACTTTCCATGTTGCAAAAGTGTGGGTGTTAAGAATCAAGAAACCCACCATGAGACAACCCTTTACATTTAAACAAGGAGATTCAAATAATTGAAACCCAACAATGTATTTTCCCATTTACAATTATTTTGTGACCTTTTTTTTAATTATGCAAAATTTAAACACAACAATGGAATGAGTGATTTTGAAGACATTCATACTATTTTGTAACATTCCATGTTGCAAAAGTGTGGGTGTTAAGAAGTAAGCAAACCACTATGATACAACCCTTTACATTTAAACAGGGAGATTCAAATAACTAAAACCCAACATTATGTTTTCCCAATTACAATTATTTTGTGCACTTGTTTTTTCAATCAGATGAAATTTAAACACAACAATGGAATGCGTGATTTTGATGACATTCATACTGTTTTGTAACATTCCATGGTGCAAAACCATGGGTGTTAAGAAGTAAGCAACCCACCATGAGACAACGCTTTACATTTAAATAGGGAGATTCAAATAACTGAAACCCAACATTATGTTTTCCCAATTACAATTATTTTGTGCACTTTTTTTTCAATCATGCAAAATTTAAACACAACAATGGAATGCGTGATTTTGAAGACATTCATACATTTAAACAAGGAAATTCAAGTAACCGAAATCCACACATTGTGTTTCCCAAATTACAAATTACAAGGTATTGTAAAACCCTCTGCCTGCAATCGAATTGGTTAGCACCCCTCACCTCGATTTCATCGGTATTCTCCTCCAACTCCTCCACATGCTCCAAACTTCAGCGTACAACATGCACACTACCAAATAGCACCTAGATTTGGTCAAATTTCTACTCCAATTCCTCCATGTGCACTCAAACCTTCAACTTTCAATGTGCAGACTAGAAACAAATAGTATTTTCCCCTATCTTTCTCCATACAGAAAAGGCTCACATCATTCACTTCCACTTTCCCATGGCATACAAAAGAAACTTCACGACAAAGCTAAGGCACACACCTTTGTTGACCGGCACGAGGCAGGAAAATTGACTTGACGGTGCCATTAACTCCTACCTACTATTTCTCAGACGTTTGGTCTCATCTGCCAGTTTTGTCACTTTCATCGCCCATTTGGTAGGCCCCGCACTACAACATCTCATCATGTTATGTATGTTTCCATGTATGTTGTTATGTATTTTTTTCATGCATTTTTGTAAGTACATAGGTACGTTTTGTCTAGTAGTTAGTCAACTTCGTCTTTCTATCAACTTCCGTTTTATTATTTTTAATTTCTAGGAATTGACAATGTCAATTTGATGTCCCTCCACTACAATATAGTCATTTATTTATGTTTCATTCTATGACCATGAATTTCCTACCTTGGATATTTGTACTACAAAATATCTATATAATATTGTATATCTAATTATTGAAGGCACCTGATCAATTAACATGAAAGCTCGGAACACATTAGATTTGATTGAGGAAGGTCGATTAAGTTGATCATAAATTGGGAAAAATAAACATGTAGGAAATGTATGTGTGGATCAAAAAACTTATTGTTGAGGGAAATTGACCAATTAACATGAAAACTTGGCACATATCGGATTTGATTGGTAGAAGGCATTAAGTCAGTTGTATCTTATAGTCAGGGCGGGGGTATCCACATAATTTCTAGATGTAAAAAACAACAATTTATGGATGCAAAAAGAAAGTGAAGGTTTTTTAATAGTGAATGATACAAGATAATTACGTTGAAGGTTTTTTCTTATTTGAGATTCATGAGCTCATTTTTCTTTCCTCACTACTATTTGTTTCCTTCCTCCCTGGTATTGACCTTTCACTTCTCCAATTTGGCAAGATGCAACCTGAAAATAAAGTTTTGACGAGGATTTTAGAGTATGTTTATTAAAATGAAAATTACGAATAAGATCCTAATAATAAGAACATTTAGGTTTTAAAATTATGGCATCCTTTACCTTACGTAGTTAAGTATAAATTAGCATAATTAATATATATATATTGTATATTTTATATAATAAAAAATAAATTATAAATAATATAATTATATTACTTATTATATATATCTTATTCTTTAACAAAACTATAAAATACATATATATTAGGTTTTAAAATTTTGGCATCCTTTACCCTATGTAGTTAAGTATAAATTAGTATAATTAATATATAATACATATTTATATAATAAAAAATAAAATTATAAATAATATAATTTTATTATTTATTATATAGCTTATTCTTTAACAAAATTATCAAATACATATAAAAAATTATTATACAAAACAATTGTTAGATATACTTTATATAATACAAAGCGTTGTAAATTCTAGTTACATGTGGCTAGATTAAACAATTAATAATAAGTGCTAAATAATGGAAACCTCTACCACTATCTCTCTATCTCTTTCACTATCCCCCTTTATCTCTCTATATCACCCTCTTTCTATGTCTAACACTCTCCTTTTATATATATTGAGCTATCTCTACTCTCTCCCCATTCTTCTTCTCTCTCCCTCTCTACATATCGCTCTCCCTCTCTCCCCCCTCTTCTTTCTCTCTACTTATCTCTCTCCCTCTCTCCCTCTCTTCTCTATTTCTACTCTACCAATTTTTCTCTCTTTCTCTCCCTCCCTCTCTCTATCTCCCCACTCTCTCTATCTCTCCCTCCCTCACTCCCTCCCTATCACCCTATCTATCTCTCTATCTCTACCTATCTCTCCCTTTCTCTTCCCATATATCTCTATCACTCTCTTTCTCTTCCCATATATTTATATCTTCCTTCTCTAGCTTTCCCTCTCTCCTTTCTCTTTATCTCTCCTTCTCCTTCTCTCCTCTCCATCTCCATCTCCATCTCCATCTCCATCTCTATTTTCCTCTCTATCTTTATCTCCTTACCCCTCTCTCTCTCTCTCTCACTCTCACCCCCTCTATCTCTCCCTCTTTCCATCCCTACCTCTTCCTCCCTCTCTCCCTCTCTCCTTATTGCAAACATAACAATGGAGCCTAATTATCTTTCTAATTTAGAGGCTTTATTTCAATCATGTTTAGATCCATGTAAGTGGATGCATAGTTTATTTGAAGCTATCACTTCTCCATTGAGACCTTTATTGCAAAAACAACATCATTTGCTAAATGGCCTACCAATTGACCTCATGCACTACATAAATGTATGCAAAAAAATACCAAAATTTATCTTAATTGACCTTCCACACTTCTTCGACTTACCCATTGTACACTAAGGTACGATTGCTAGTTTAGTTTATAGGTCAAAGTTTTTGAATGTCACTCAATTTTTATTTTTTAAGTCGTGAATGTTATTGGGTAATTTAGTTTAAGGTGGTTTATAATATATCATTATATATTTTTAAAATGTTTTATCGTAAATTATGAAATTTAATTTCAATTGAAGGAAGATTAAATTCTTTTAAGAATAATTTCACACATTATTTTAGGATAAATCAATATTTTTTATATTTATCTAAATCTATTTTTAGACTTGTACTCATTTTTATTTTCTAAAGTTGTGGTTTTAAATAGAAAAAAAATGATTGAACTAAAGTACTTAAAATAAGTAAATTGGTTAAATTAAATAAGAACAAAGAAGTCAAAATAGATAACCAATTGTTGGCATTTTATGCCCACATTATGGACCATCAGTTATAATCAAAATGAAAGACATTATCTAGGCCATATTGTATGTTTTGTAAGCTTTTGGTTATGATCTTATTTATCACTTGCCATAGTCACTTGCCCAAGTTCAAAATACAAAATATTCATTGTGTTAGGTTTGTGAGAAAATGGAGGCTATCTTCATGTATAGCTCTAAATTAAGTTTAATGTCCCATAAATAATAGTTATGTGAAAGTTTCTTTTGCAAGTGGATTTGTAGAACTTTCCAAGTGATCTAATCAAAGGAAAAGAGTGTAGTTCAGATGCATGCTCTTGACTTCCAAAGTCCTAATGCTGACGAATTTTTTGTATTTGGCCTAAAAAACCAAAAAATTGACTTTGTGGGAAGATGGTGAGCAACTTCTCACATCCGATTGTAGATGGATTTTTTGCATAGGGAAGTTAAAAGCCATTTTTTCTACAATTAAGGGAATTGGATAGCCAAGTGTACTTGTGGTTTTTTCTAAGTGAACCTAACAAATTGAAGGTGCAATAGTCAAAATTAAGATTTCACATGGTTCCAATGTGGTCCAATTTTTGTAATAACCTTTTGAGGCCCCAAAATGACTATATAAGTTTACAAGAAGATAGAGACCATCTCCTCATTATGCTACTAGATGCCAAGATTTTATTGCTAATGATACTTGTGACAATTGCAGGATTCAACCTAATGCCCATATAGAATTATTTTTGTATAGGATTACAATATTTTCTCTTTCTTAATTTCCTTGCTTTCCTTGTCATTCACTGGAAAAAAATGGAAGCAAAGAAATAAAGCAATTCCAAATTGTAGAGCAGCTAAGGTTAACAATGAGGAAATGGGGATTCTACAATGGTGATGGACATTATAAATGCCTTTTCACTCTGTCAATCATGAAAGAAGCATCCCTCCCAGTCACAGAGGATGATTTCCAAGTACATAAAGACTATTGGATTTTATAATAGGGTAGAATGTGTCTACAAGTTCATTAAAGCAACAGATATGTATTTCAACTCCCGCTTTATCTATAAAATCAAAGCCAAAGACTTTTCCATCACGACCAGCATTTTTATACTCATGAATTGCACTTTTATTCAATGCACGACCTTCAATGTCCCAGTACTTATGGTAAGGAGTTAATTCTTCTATTGGAATTGGTTTGGATAGGCCCATATTGTGTTTTCCCATTAATTTTGTTGATTCTTCAATTTGAGAAGTGGTAAACGACTATTCAAAGCTAGTAGATGGTACATAGGTTGTAGCTTGATGGATAGCAACTGGAGTTCCAATCAATGATTCATTGTTTGATAGTTTTTCCAAGTTTTCAATTAAAATAGCCCTACAATGAAAGAAGAAAAATACGTATCATGGAAATGTACAAGCTTAATGAATAAGGCCTAAACAATAAAGGGCTAGTATACATGCACGTGAATTTGGTGAATTTTCTACAACTGTAATTTTTGAGATGAACAATAGATCATTTCACTAGAGCCTTCTCTAAGACAAGTTCGTTGAAGTATGTAATCAACAACTATGCAAATCACTTCAAATAATGTACTTCCATTGGAATAGGGTGACATATATGCTTGCAAAGGCACTAGCCAAAGTTTACTATTGCAGTATAATGTCTCTATGTGAGCCATGCATTGTTGTTTAGTAGTATTGTTTGTGTTAACTTTAGAGTGATATTCGTGCGGTGCTCTATCGCTTGTTTGACTTGTCTTTATAAACTCTAGCAGTTTGACTACCCAACTAATCTACTATTTTTTTATCAGTATTGTTGCCTAAATTTCCTTATTTATTCACATGATTCTCATTACTGATCGGATCTGAAGAGGAAAATCCTTAAAAAGTTAATATTAAAATTAACTTTGGTGCTTCCTTCCTCCTCTTTTTTCTATATTAAACAAAGTAAAAAATAAATTACAAGAGTACATCTAGAAAAGTAGTTGGAGAACATAGCCAGCTAGAAAACTAGCCATACTATACACATAACAAGACATGTAGAATGACATATAGACACAATTAAAAGAGTTGTATAACATTTTTACAATAGTTGTACAACAAACCAGTCATAAGGTACAAATTACAAGAGTTGTACAACATATAGACACAATTACAAGAGTTGTATAACATTTCTACAATGAACAAGTTATTGAGAAGATGAAACTTCACAATCTAATCTTTAATTTATTGCAGTTATTGTTTGACCTTCTCATTCTTCTTACATAAAATTTGGATCTGCAAAATAATAACAACTCTAAATATATGTCAGAGTAAAGCCTTAGAGTGATAGTAACCGGATAATAGTTATTATAACTTGCATTGCATCAAATCTATTTTTCCATTTATTTTTAAAAACTACATGCCATATAGAATCAACGATCACATCCTTTTGCATACCAAAGCCAAAAATGGCTTCTTTCCAATTCAATTTGTGATTAAAAATCGCTGAGAAATCTCTAAAAACTACAAACCGTAGCTTTTTAACATGTAAACAATTCAAAAACTTGTGTTTCAAACTTTCAACACTGTGACAAAAAGGACAGTTTGTTGGTTGGACCATAATACACTTCAATCTATCCCCCATAGGTAGCTTGTAGTGTAGTATTTTCTAAACCAACACTTTGAATCAAAATCAACTTTAGAACGCCATATTTGATCACTTAATTTAGACCAAAATTTGGAACTAAATTTGCATTTCCACTTGTGATTCAAATGAGGGGAAATATTCCAACTGGGAAGTGGCTACAAATATATATTTTTTAATGGAAAATGATTGAAATGACAAGAAGACAACCATTTCCAATCTCTAAAGAAATAACAATCTCTTGAAGTGCATAATTTCACAGTTAGATCAACCAAAACAAGGGATTTAATAAAAAATAGAAATTGTTTATATTTGTTACTCAACCCATGCTACTCTTGTATTATATTTCATGACTCATCCTAAACAAATATATCAAAATCCCAAATATCTTTAAACTATCTAACTCTCTTCTTAAATAAGTAGTGAGCTTGTCTTGGAAAACTCACTTCCAATGGTTGATCATGATAAGTAATTAGTTTATTCCACCAAATTGACATTGAAGTAAAAATGAACCCTACCTAAAAGAATGAGTCATTCCATTTTAAAAATTTACTAACTCTTTCCCATGCTTTCCAAATAGATTGTAAAGGGAAATAAGTTATGGTTTTAAAGAAAGGAGTTAAAAGAATTTTATCCAACTAACAAACATCTAGCCATTTTTCTCTAAATAGAAGCTTCCATTATTCATTGATAGACTAAAAATTTTCATGGTTCATCTCCACTAGTAGCTCTAATAATCCATTTTGTAGCAAGACAAGTCCCTTGATTTTGGATGTTAACAAGCCCATAACCTCCTTAATGTTTCGGTTGAAAGCAATGAAACCATGGGGCTAGTGCAAAAAGTTAGCGGGCCAAAAAGTGGCCAAAACCTTTTTAAAAAATTGAAAGGCTATAATGTGAGTGCGTTATAGTGCGCTCATGTTATGGCTTGGTGTGATCGAACCTAAGGATCGATCACATCAAGCCTATAAAGAACTCACGTTATAATGTGAGCGTGTTATTGCTCATTAAAACAAAAAAAAAAACATTTCATTTCATTTTCATTGTGTGTTTTCTTGCCTATGGCTAGAAAACCGTGCTATTGCATGCCCATGTTTTGGAACCATCAAAAGTTGCAATTTCGTAGCTAGGATGTCACCACATCAACAAGGAGCTCGAATAAGTAAGCATTGTTTGCTTTTTTTGTGAATTTGTAGTTAAATAGGTAAATTTAGGTTGTTTTTGATGTTCATTTCTTTAATTTGTAGGAGATGATAATCAACCTCAAAATCCTTCTCCTTCTCATGAACAAGCACATGAACAAAATCCACAACAACCAAAGCAACAAATTCCCCCAACAATTCCTCAATAGATCCTTCTAGTACTCAACAAAATTTAATGGGGCAAATAGAAAACAACAAAAAATAGATTGAAGAGTTAATTATGAGCTTGAATGATCTTGTAAGTTCAACCTTGGAAAGAAGCATAATTGCAAATTCACTTCAAGCCATGTTAACACATGTGTAGGAACAATTGGAAAACAATTAAATGGTTGGGTAGATAAGAGGAAAGAGTGTAAGATTTTTTATGCAAATGAATTATCACATTAACAAATAAAAGATGAAAAAAATAGAAAATATGATTTGTGCTCATTATTCACAACCCACACACAAATCAAACTCTTGACCTTAATAGCAAGAGGTTTCCTATTCATTGGTGCCACCACCAAGGGATTATGAACAATTTTTGGGATAGGTGGTGGATGGATTTTGACCATCCACCATGCAACAATAACGAGGTCCCCCAATATTTCTTAAAGAAACTCTACTGTGAGTTCATCCTCAACAAAATCCCCAACTATTTTCATATGAGGGACTTTTAGGAGAGAGGTGGAGGGTCGACACAAGATATACCGGGCACATTTATTGATCCTCAGTGGCAAGGGAGATGAGCACTTGCTAGGCCGATGCCTGAGTGCATTGCTATCCCTTCCATCGTGAAGTAGAGTGCTGAAGTGGACACATTTAAAGTTCTCATTCTGCATGAACTCGGTAATGACTAACTTTTTCACATTTTTAGGAGTTTTTTTTCCATGCAAATTTGTGGTAATTCTCACTACATTCCTTATGTTAAAAATATAAGTACTAATAACTTTAAAAAGTTGATCTCCATTATAGAAAGCTATTTTTCTTAAAAAAACTAAGATCTTGCTTAAAAATTTGTAAATACTCTTCATACACTTCCTATATTAATCTCCTTTCTTCCTTCTCACATAATCCTCTTTTATTTATTAAATGAGCTACAATTTTACATTAAATAATTTTCTAGTTATATTTTTAAGTTGTTATTTTTATAATAACTCGTATTAGTATGATTTGATAATAATGTCATAAAGATTCATTTTATTAGTGATACATAAGAATTGAAAATTGAATTTATTATTCTTTTATTTTTTTAATTCCCTTCTTTAGTAGCTTTCCATTTTGAATATCTCTTAGCATTGTATTTTAAACTAATATTCCAATCTCTAAATTAATTTATGGATCACACAGTATAATATAACTTGAACAATCTCTATGAATTCAAATATCAAACATATGTAAAATTATATTTTACTTTTGAGTGAGGCTTGTTCAAGTTCAGATTATAAGTGCTGCCCGCTCCCTGTTGCCATTTGGTCATTGTACTGGATACATGTTAATAGTTCTGTTGTATAGCAGGTCTTTGTAATTGCTATTTCTGCTTTATGCTGGGCAAATTTCATATAGTTTGTAAGGTTCCTTTAAGCTCTTGTAACTGTTTTATTTTATTTTTCCTCTTCTTTAAACATCACTGCATTATTCTTTATATAATTGTAACTTTATTTAATACAAAAATAAATTAAAATATATCATCATTCCCATCAACAAAAAAATCTAACATATGTAAAATTCTATTTCTTTTGAATGAGACTAAGAGTAATATCTCTTTATCTGACTTTACAATCACACGAAAGTAAATTAAATTTACCCATCCTTATCAACAAAATTATCTATTTAATCCATTCAAATTCTAATTTACTATTAAATAAGGCTAAGAATAATATCACATATATCTCACTCTAGTTTCTACATCTCACACAAAACTGGGTTAAAACTGTATTGTACTTGTGATGCAGTAACACTTTTTTGACTTTACCCCGCTTGAATTGATCAAAATGTAACCTGCCTATCCAAAACTTAAAAAATTACGACAGACGTACGACCTCCCCCAATCAAATCTGGTGTGTGTCAAGGTTTCATATCAATTGGTCGGTTGCCTTCAACAATCAACTTGCTTTGTAGGTGTTTGGTCGTGATATACAAGTTCCGAAAATGGCTGTTTCATACATCTAGACTACTCGAAATAGGTGGACCCCACATAAACAGCCGCCCAGTTGAACACGTGCTGGTTATTTACGTAAGGAAGATCCGAGCTTAAATTTGATGGCCGTATGACCGTATTTAGAGATTTTTTCGGTAAAATACAATCAAAATTTCAAGAAGATTGTATCAGATGAAAGGAGAGATTTTGGATAGACTGTCAAAATTTATATAGAATTATAATGATATATATATTTGATTTATATATAATTTTTCTTACACTAAGGTATATCATAATGTTATTGGAGTGATTTTTGGATTCGATTGTGTGTTCTCAGCTTTCATCTTGATGATGGATCACGGAGTGTGATCCGAAACGTTGATGCAAAAAAAATTCTCACACAATCAAATCCAGAAATCACTCCAATAACATTATGGATTGTAGAAACTAGATATCACTAATAGTATATCATAATGTTTTAAGGGCACCTTTGAACAGATAACCGTCATTAAAAAATATGTTGACAGGCGAGGTCGACCGTCAAATTCAAGCCCTAAAGAAACAGTCACTTTTGATGGAATACAGCTTGGAAAGGATTCTTATCGGGTTGTAATTTTCTTCCTCGATGTAAGAGAAAATTAAAAAAGAAGTTATCAATTCTGATGCCCCTTGACCCAAGCCAGCTGGCGTGTGACTTTCACACTCTCAGAGCTGTTAAATACCCACGCCAGCTGGCGTGTGACTTCCACACTCTGAGCTGTTAAATACCCACGCCAGCTGGCGTGTGACTTTCACACTCTCAGAGCTGTTAAATACCCACGCTCTGCCTCTTACCTGAGACATCTAAGCTCTCTATTTTTTTCAATGGAGAAAGTTTCTGTACTCTGTTTGTTTTTCGCTCTCGCCATTTCCCTTGCTTACGCCGGAGCAGAGAACGTTTTATCTTTAAATGCGGACCCTCCTCTGTTGAATGGACTGTCATGGACGTTTTATAAGAGCACCTGCCCCAAACTGGAATCCATTGTCCACAAACGGATCAGGTTTTATTTAAAGAAGGATATTACTCAGGCCGCTGGGTTGCTACGTCTTCACTTTCACGACTGTTTTGTTCAGGTTGGGATTTAAGTAATTTATTTGTTTCGCTATGTTCGTTAGTTTGTTGGGTTGTTGTTAAATGTCGAAAACTGTGCACAGGGCTGTGACTTTTCGGTTCTGTTGGACGGATCAGTAAGCGGGCCGAGTGAGCAAGAAGCGGCTGCAAATTCAATGCTGCGGCCAAAAGCCTGCGATGTCATCATGTCCTGCGCAGATTTCTTAGGCAGAGGTCTTATTGATGGACAGGGAGAAAAACTGTGGGCTGGCCAATGTAAGCGCTTCAACGAACAACCTTTTGTTCAGGTAGAAAGAGCCGAGATTGCCTTACCTTTATTTTTTTACTAAACTACTTTTTTGTGCATGTAAAAATTTCATGTTTATCCTCCGGTCGCATTGTTGAAATTTGATCGCATCGTGGCTGGAATTGGGTTGACGTCACTTGCCACATATGTCTGGAACCGCTACTATTCTTCGTTTTCTCAATCATGCCTTACCATTTTTCTTTTCCTCTCCGTATTTTATTTTCGTACCCATATAAAAATATATAGTTTTTCCTCCAATTGTCTGGGTGGAATTGGGTTGGCATCACTTGCCATATATGTCTGGAACAGCCACTGTTCTTTGTTTTATCAATCATGCCTCACCGTTTTTATTTTCCTCTCAGAGAGCTTCAAATGTAATGTATAGGAGTAGGACAAAACAAAACAAGAGATTTTTGCTTTTATTTTGAGTGAGATCATTATTTTAAGGTAACATGCATTTAAAAATGGCTTTTATTTCATAAATAAATATTTATCTCCAACAATTTTAATGTTTTTCTGTCTTTTCTTTTCTTTTTTTTTTCAGAAAAGTGTAGCTGTGATGGAGAGAGTGGTCAAGGGGCGCAAACTTCTGGAACTTACTAAACCTACTAAACCTAAGTGTGATCGAGGACACGATCCACAGCATAATTAGCCAATATATGTTGTCACTAAATGGGTCTTGTCGGAATGATTTTGCTCATTTGAAAGTTTCCTTTTTCAGAAACCTGAGAATATCAAAGAACAAAATGCTTATTATTACAACTGTTGCATTGTATTTAAGAGCTATGAAGGTATTAGAGCCAAAGCCTATCCCCTCTTTCCAATTTGATTTGAATCAATGGCGTGCAGAACTTTTGGGATGCATAGTGGGGTTGTCAAGTAAAGCTTTGCTATTCGCCGGGGAAAGATGAAGTGGCCATATTAATTATTATTAATGGCTCACATCTTACTCTCAAAGGCCCACAAATATTAAATGCGTGCATTTTAATTATTCTTATTGTTGAGAAAAAAATCGAAGTGCTACTATTTCAAGTCGTGTAATTTGATGGTCATACGACTAATGTTCTGTTCTGTCTTGTTCAGCAGCTTTTATGTTGACTGTCCGCGAGTATGACTTTTGCAGTTATTATTGTTGTTTGGTGTTTACAGAGATAGCAATTTCTTAAAAAAGTGTGGACTTTTTGTTTTCTTGCTATTCATCTAAAGGTTATCTGTTTAATTTATTTATAAATTATGTAATTCAAAGTAAGTAATCAATAGAATAAACTCATTCCAATCAAAATTAATCATTTAGAATCATTTATTAGATTCAACAATTTTTTAAATAAAAAAAATTAGATTGGTATAATTTGATACAAGCTCAATATTTCAAACAAATGTGAAATATATTTATAACTTGATTAATCATTTTATTTAAAATAAATACTAAATTTATTTATAATAAAAAATATTTAAAAAAAATTTATTGAAATAAATATGTAAAAAATAACTTGTATTATTTTTCCTAAAATATATTGAAGTACGAATTTCATTTTTACGCTGAAGGCATGTCCTATTTGAGAATAAAAAGCTAAATAAATAAATCAAGGGTGAGAAAATCCCTAAAAGCAATGCAATACGGTCAGTTCAATCTCCTCCATCCAATGTTTTTAGTATACGAAAAAGAAAAGCATCGTGGTTCCCTTCATTTTCTCGAGCATAATAGTTTGGGAGGTTTCTACGGCAGAATGTGGTCACCAAGGTATTAGAGGCAGGAGAAATTTTGTGTAAATGTTTAACAATTTTTTCCCTTCATTTTCTCGATCATAACAGTTTGGGAGGCTTCTATGGAAGAATGTGGTCGCTAGGGTATTGGAGGCAAGAGAAATTTTGTGTAAATGTTTAACAATTTACTCCAACAATCTGGAAGCTTTCCTGCCAAAGAATGTGCAATTTTTCTTGTCAAACAAAATATGGCACAGTGGAGTTACCCTGAGACATGGCCCTTTCACAGCTATTTGGTTGCATATTAATTTCTCCTTTATGGTGTGTTTTCTCCAACAAAACATGGCAGATAGTGTAGTTACCCTGAAATGCGGCCCTTTAACAGCTTGCTTGCATATTAATTTCTCCTTAGGCTGCTTTTTATTTTCATATTTTCATTTATTAAAGATTTAATAGATCTTCAAGAGCTTAATGCAATTGTTCATCCCAACAAGGTCAGAGGTTTTAGTTTTACTTTAATTGTCTAGGGGAAATTTTTTTCTATGGATTTTATTAGGGTTTTACTTTTGTGACAATGGCTTTTATTGACATTTTGGTAAAATGTTTACAATTTCTTAGGAATTGAAGATTGTGGAGGCATCTTTGGTTTCCACAATTGTGTTAAATGACATTTGCAGAGTAGAGTTTTTATGCTAGGCAAGGTAAAATTAATTTTATATTTCTTAGTTACATTTTAGGTGCCCTAGTTATGATATTTTAGATGCCCTAGTTATGATATTTTAGATGCCCTAGTTTTGATATTTTATATTCCCATTGATTACGTTTCACTCACCATGATACTTGCAATTATGGAATAGATTTTTGAGCCTTGTCTATGCTTCACAGTTTTGGATACATGTCTAGCAATGGAGTTGGAAATATAGCATTTGATAATATCCCCTTTGTTTACAGTCAGAATTGCAAGACAAGGGCTTCTTCAACTACAACATGAGTTTGACAGTTGTGCCTTCCCTCTAGACCCTTATCTTGGGACTCACTATAAGTCATTTAAAAAAGAGAAAAAATTACTTGAATTATATGCCCCAAACCCTACAAATGCTTACAACAATTTGTATTTGTTATTTATTTTTGGTTTAGATATATTTCAGTGGTTGTAATTTGTTCAATATTGTATTGAATAAGGTTGAGTTTTATTCAATAGTAAAAAAAATTATTGTGCTTTAGTTTTTATCAGAAAGGGGTTTCCAAATGCAAATATGTTGTCTATGTTTTCTATCTATTTTATTATTCTTTTAGATCATATATGTACTACTTTTGTTGTACAGGATTATCAGAATTCCTTTTATCTATGAAAGTTTTGTGGGAGCAGACAAGGTTCAACACTTGTAGAAGGAAAACTAAGGAGAGTGCAGGTGATTACATCAAAATTTAGTGAGCTGTAATTGACTTTGCTTCATTTCATTTTGCACATACAGTGAAAGATTTGTGGCATTTTTGCATTTATAATTTAATTATCCTACTTTTTTCCATGTTTATATTAAGTTCCTTAAAAACCTTTGCAAAACAAAATGCAAAATTTCCTTTTTCTTCGAGGAACTTCTATTTTTGCCTAATGTGTTTTTCCTCAACACTTACTATATCTATAAATTTAGCCACGTCTGTGGTAACAAATAAGATAGTTTTCTACTTCCCTTCCCGTATTTCATGATAAGATAGCTAATTGATTTCATAGGTCTGTTGCAATCACAGGACAACCAATCTATGTCCAATATGCTTGCCAAAATCTCCTCAGTCATTCCCAAGTGGTAATTCTGTTATTTTCTTTAGTTAATGTGTAAAAGCTCTTTGAAGGAGGTAATTGTTTAGGCAAATTTAATTTGATTTTATTTAGTCCACTTTAACTTGATTTTGGTGTTTAATATTAGATTTCTTTTCAATCATACAAACCTCAAAACCTTATTTTTTATACTAATGTGTTTACTTGCAGGTTGGAGGTGGAGCAAACCCATTCAAATTACTAGGGGTATTGATAAGACTGTGAAAACTTGTGTTACTGTCTAAACTCTATTTCAAGGAGGTAAATTCTATCTCTGTAAATAATAGTGTTGACTATTTTGTTATGTTTGAGTCTCTTCTAAAAGTAAATTTTCCTAATACCATGTATAGTTGCAGATTGGAGGTGGAGAATACAGATTCAAATTAATAGGGGTATTGAGAAGACCATCAAAGCTTTAGTTACTGTCTTAAAGCTATTTGAAAAGAGGTAAATTTGATCTCTTTATCCTTTTATAGTAACACTCGGTTAATTGCATGTGTAGTAGTTGTAAAGATATTTATTCTCTATTTGTAGAGAAAAGGTAGTAGTTACCTTTTTCCAGCTTTTACATGACAACATTTTCCAAGTAGCATTGTTTTTTTAGTACCATAGCTTCTTTTAGTTATTTTTTAAAAAAAATACATTTTGTTCTTTACCTAATAATGTTACCTCATTTTCTTTAAATTTTTTGAATAATAATTTCAATTTTTTTTCTAGATAATGGAAAATATTGAAGGTCACCAAAATGAAACGGGAAACTCAGTAACAAGTTCTATAGTAATTTCAGATGACAATTTTTTCAGTTCAATTGTGTACATAGAAACACCAATTGGAAAATTAATTAAATCAATCTTTGAACATTCACAAAAGATTATCGAAGAGATTGAAGAAGCAATGTATCTTACTGTTGCTATCGAAGAAGAAGAAGTCCAACAAATGGAAGATATTGCGAAAGATTTCCATAAAACATGTAGGAAAGTAGGTGGTTTCTGCTCTTTTTTAAAAGAAATGTACTATGACGAACACTACGAGCAAGGGTCATCGAAGATCATTATTGAACAGTTTTTTACTTTTTCTAAATGATGTATATCCTTAATTTTGCTAATAACTCATATGTACACACTTTGTATAATAACAATATATATCCATCATCAAACACTTGTAAAGATATCTTCATTGTACATTAATTCTTATACATATATCACATGTACATACTTTGAAAAATAAAAGCATATTTTATGTATCGGATATCTATAATGATATCTTCTTTGTACAAATAAACTAAAATATGAATATAATTGTATATTTTTGTATAATTGGATTCCTGCAGATGCTTATGCCTTTGAGTACAATGTGTTGACTTTTACAATGTTTGTACAGTCTCTACTTTTTGCATATTAATTGAAGAATCTATAACAGAAAATCCCCTATACTATTTTGAGCTTTTTCTTTGTACTTTGTTCTTTAAAGAAGAGGCATATAACATAATCACTTGAAAAGTGTCTGTGTTTATCATATTGTAGATAAAATCACATGTTAAGGGATTTTTGTGCATGTTGTTTCATTTGGAATCAGTTAAAAAGTAATCACTAAGGAGCATCCACTTCTTTCTAATTGTTACTGATTGAAGTGCATTGGCCTTTTGATTTAAGCATAGTAGCCTTTTGTCACGGCTAATTACTTTCACTATACAATACAACATCAAGCTACAAATGGCCAGCATAGCCAAGTTAAGAGTTTAAGTTTAAACCATCACAACTTGGCACATATGATAGAAAATGCCATGGTATAGTTAGCTCTACTATGGCCAAATACAATCAATGAAAAGGCCCTAAGATGTTTTATAGAGGACATTGTGCTCAGTAATCATCTACTTTCAAACATGCAATGAGTCTGTCAAGCTAGATTACAAGACATGATGTGCTCAAGAATTTACATAGATGAAAGACAAACAAACATGCCATCATATATAAATGGAATTATGGAAGAAAGAAAAGGACATTAACATTAATTGAAATGCTTAGATTTAACCATATGAATAAGCTCAAAACAAATCTACACATGGTAAGTATAGGGAGGATACTATGAGACCTAATAGTGATTTTTATTTGCATCTAAAAAATGTATATTTTAGTAGTTTACATGAACCATTACTTGACTAACTATGTTAAACTTACATAGTACTAGTCAAGTAAAGATCCATAGTCAACATATTCATTTATTAAGTAGCTACATTATGTTATGAAAGATGTAAACTATCAATCACATATATCATACTTCATAAGGTCTAAAATTATTGATTAGATATATGTTGTGTAAGATGTAAATTATTAACAACTAAGATCTATTGTTGAGGCCTTTAGTTGCTATTCAGTATTTCATTTATAATGCTTCATGCTTGGCTCTTGGCACTACATGAGACTATCAAACAAAATCCTCATTAGAGCTTAAAAAGTGTCTGTGTTTATCATCTTAAAAAGTGTCTATGTTTATCATCTTGTAAATAAAATTACTTGATAAGGGATTTTTGTGCATGTTGTGTCATTTGGAATCAGTTAATAAGTAATCAGTAAGGAGCATCCACTTCTTTCTGATTGTTACTGATTGAAGTGCATTGGGCCTTTAGTTTAAGCATAGTAGCCTTTTGCTAGTGCTAATTGCTTGCACTATATAGTACAACATGAAGCTACAAATGGCCAACATAGCCAAGTTAAGAGTTTAAGTTTAAACCATCACAGCTCGGCACATATGATAAAAAATGCCATGGTATAGTTAGCTCTACTAAGGTCAAATACTATCAGTGAAAAGGCCCTAAGATGTTGTTTTATAAAGGACATTATGCTCAGTAATCATCTGCTTTGAAGCATGCAATGAGTTTGTCAAACCAGATTATAGAACATCGTGTACTCATGAATTTACATATATGAAAGAAAAATAAACATGCCATCATATATAAATGTAATTACATATGGAAGAAAGAAAACATGATGTGATCCTCTAGGTAATACATCACTATCCATAAATGTACTAATATATTGTAGTTTTTTTAAGAACTCAGGCCTTGTACTAATTCCATTTATAATGCTTGCTACTTGGCTCTTGGCACTACATGAGAATATCAAATGAAAGCCTCATCAGAGCTTATCAAGAATACTTCAAATTTTCACCAATTATAATTGTGGGAATCTAAATTCTAACTTGACTATCAAACAGGAAGTGATTGTTGTATATCTCTTACCTTTTACAGCACATCAAAATGCACAAAAATTATTGAAGATACTAGATTAATATATATGTCTTTACACATTTGTAGCCCTACATCGCACCAATTACAATGAGACAGTAAAGATATGATAATTAGATAAAGATGTATTGGATTTGTGATAAATTCATCCACTTATGAAGTTCAACCATTTATTTAATGCTCAACCCAATTATAAAAAGAAAAATATATTGTTTGAATCAATAGTAGATATATGAAAAATCCAAGTCTTTATCCTTCACTCCTATAGTAAAAATTAGAAAATACAGTTGCAACATTTACCAAACAGACTAGACTTTTGATGCTCTGTAGAGTGACCGAAGGATGGATGGCCACCATATGGAGGATAGCCTGGTGGTGGTGCACCTTGTTGAGGAGGGTAGCCATATGGTACATTGTGCTGAGGTGGAGGATAACCTTATGTGCCAGGATACCCTGAAGGAGGGTATCCTACTTTTAGGATATCCAGAAGAAGGATATCCTCTTGGAGGGACTCATGGAGGATATCTTGAAGAAGGATAACTTGAATGCATACCTCCTATCATATTGGACAACAGTCCTTTGTCCCACTTACTTACTCCATAACCCACTTACTAACAATATTGTCTACCCAACCCCTAGAATGCACATTACTGTATTTATTAACCCGAAATTGACAGTCAACCTTACAATAGTCTTTCTAAAGGCATTACCTGAAATTGATAGTCATCCTTATAGTTGATATAAATCTTTATTTTTATCATTTATATTATTTTATATTATTTTAATTTCTAAAATTTGACCTTTTTCTTCTCAGGTAGAAAAAGAACAATATACAAGCAATCAGACATAGTTGTTTCACAAAGCTTAGCAAGGTATTTATCATTTCAATTTTACATATTCATTTAATAACATAATTTTCTATGTAACTTGAGATTAGTTTTTGTCTTCAAATCTTCATTTTTATAGAATGACTTCTTTTATTGGGATAAAATGGCATACAAATTGGAGATTAAGCAAAAAACATTTAACTAAATTGAATAAAAACTTATAACATGTCATACAATTTGAGGTAGTCAACACAGACATGTATAGCTTAGCTATTATGAAAAATAAAGATAACTCACGAGGAGCAATATAATTACTTTTATATCTGCAGTTAAGGTTTTGGAACCAGAGTATTATACATGGTGTGCTATTTTCTTGTTCTATTTTTTATAGATGATGGTTGTGGATCAGTATAACATGCATACAAAATGATACCCAGAGGACATTATGCCACATCTAAGAGTGTCTTAACAGGAAAGTTCATAGATACTATATCTAAAGATACTCACTGCCAAATAAGCACTTAAATGCAAATTAATGTGAATATGAAAGCATCTAACGTAATATTGGAGACATCTAATGTGAACTAACAAAAGCTATTACCAAGTTCTCAATGTTTCATTATTTTTTAATGTGCTCCTACAAAAATCCCTGTTTGCAATTTAATGGATTGGTTTAAATAGTGGAAATATTTTGGTTGGGAAGTCATGTGGTCCCTCCATAAAGGCTCTTAAATTTTTTCTAAGGTCCTTTCTTTTTGTTTTTAGAAGTTCCCTTTAATAAGGTCACCTAGCTTCTTAAGGGCATGATTTCCATGCTTTAGGCCATTCCTCATCAATGCATCCTATCTCTCGGCCATAGAAAGGAACTTAGGAAACATTTATTTACCATTTTTATGGGTTTTCTTCTTGCACACAAGCCTCTATACACATTTTTTCTTCTCATGTGATTTCTCCCCTTTTTTTTTCTTTTTTCTTTTCATTTCACTCGCTTGGCTATTTACATTAATATGTTAATAATAATTTTAATTGGTTCACCTCTCACTCTATTAAATTTTTTATATTTATATTTAGTACCTCTTCTTTTGATAATTCACAAATTTATTGAGTTTGTTTCATTACCATATGTAATTCTCCAAGTCTATATTTAAGCCATAGTTATTTACTTATAAAAAGTTTATTTAACCATATGTTTTTTATGTGTATTTTTTATTTATCTATATTTATTATTAGTTATTCATAGATATTTTTATTTATTTATTTTTATTTCATTGTTAGTTATTATTTTTTATATATGTTTTACTTAATATTATATTTAAATTTATACTCATATCCATTTAAGTACTATACATCAAATTTATATGAAATCAGAAAACTTACAATAGATTGAAATATTTTGACTATCATTCATGTCTTCCAAAGAGATAATGGAAATAGCCTCAATGCCTGATATTCTAGGGTTATGAGAGAAATCAATATCCTCAAGAGTTTGGTACATTTTAGCAAAAATATTACCTTAGAGATAATTACAAGTTCGACTACAAAGAACAAAGCATCTAAATGGCCTTATAGATGCCTCCCTAGTGTACACTGGTCAAATTCAAGAAATGTGGTCATATTCTTGGAGTGAGACTTTGGAGTACACAAGGTATGTCAAATATTTAGGATGACAAGATTAGGGAGTGTAATGCATTGCATATGATTTGAAACTTGTACAACCTAATTATATATGTTGAAAAAAAATAGGAGTGTCCTTGAAACCTTTTCTTGTTAAATTGAAAGAGAATAGGGTAAAATAATACCAACTATATAAGGTAAAAAAGCCATAGGAGTCATGTATCTAAAGATAGTCATCTTACAAGGAGGTGACCATCAATGAAAGTACAGTTTTACTTCAAAAAGAAGAAATTTTGAAGGTTCAAATGTATATTAAACCCTAAGAACCTCTATATGAAATATGCAGAGTGACTGGATACATAAATGATAGCTTCAACTATCAATTATCACATAGGACAAATTTTGCATATTGTACTCCTTACTTTTACCTATAACTTTTTAATTTTACCTATTACTAATAACCTTTACCTATTACCTTTTACTTTTACCTATTACTTTATACTTTTACCTATTACCTATTACTTCACCTATTATTGTACTTGAAAATTTCTATCCTTACTTTTCTTCGATAACTAATTACCATACTTTGAAATTGCGTGCAGGAAAACCAATTTCAGAAGCTTACAAATTCCTAATGTCAATGTTAACCACAAATGCCATTTCCAAAATACTTCCAGGCAGCATACTTGATGTATGACCCTTTTTATAGGTTGTGTCTATTGACTCCTTTCAACAAGCTCAAACTACAAATGTCAAATATCACATGCATCCTGTACTACTACCAGCACAATTCAATGAACTTGTCTTAGAGAAGGCTTTAGTGAAAGGATCTATTGTTCGTCTCAAAAATTGCAGTTGCATAAAATTCACCAAGTTCACGTACGTGTATACTAGCCCTTTATTGTTTAGGCCTTATTCGTTAAGCATGTACATTTCCATGATAAGAATTTTTCTTCTTTCATTGCAAGGCTATTTTAATTGAAAACTTGGAAATAATATCAAACAATGAATCATTGATTGGAACTCTAGTTGCTATCCATCAAGCTACAACCTATATACCATCTACTAGCTCTGAACAATTGTTTACCACTTCTCAAGTTGAAAAATCAACAACATCAATGGTACAACACAATATGGGCCTATCCAAACCAATTCCAATACAAGAATTAACTCCTTACCATAAGTATTGGGCCATTGAAGGTCGTGCATTGAATAAAAGTGCAATTCATGACTATAAAAATGCTGGTCGTGATGGAAAAGTCTTTGGCTTTGATTTTATAGATAAAGTAGGAGCTGAAATACATATCACTTGCTTTAATGAACTTGTAGACACATTCTACCCTATTATAAAATCCAATAGTCTTTATGTGATATATAATGGGTATCAAAGTTGCTAACACAAAATATAACAACACCACAAATTCTTACAAAATATTCCTCCATAGCACTTCAACAATAATGCCATCCATTTTGTGTTGACTCTACTACTCTAGCCGGCTTTCATATAAAAACAATAGAATCATTAATGTGTTTTCCTATTAACACCCTTGTAGATGTCATTGGAATTGTCCTGTATATCTCACCTCGTCAGCCATACATAAAAAGATGGTACTAAAGCGATGCAAAGTGTCACATTTCACCATTATAGACATGTCAAATCGTAGCATTAGTGTTACACTTTAGGGTCAACATTATTAATTCTGAGGAAACAAATGTCAGGCTTTGTTTCCATTTCAAAATACACCTATTCTTTTTGGTCAAAGTGGTTGTATAACATCTTGATGCAGGTCAATAGATTCCATTTTCCCAACAATCATTTTTAATTAATGCTATCTTGGAGAAGACACAAGATTACAAACATGGTATGCTAGTAGAGAAATTGAAAAACCCTACCTTTCCCTCTCAAAAGCCCATTTTCCCATCGACAAATTTGAAAATCCAATTCCTATTTCAAGTACTACAAACAAAAGCACTATTGAAAAAAGCAATGTTTGTGTAAAGGCCACAATCACAAAACTACACTTAGACAACTTCTACTACCTTTCTTGCCCTCGTTTGGTGGAAAACAAAAAATGTAAGAAAAAACTTATCCAAATTTCTCCCGGTTCTTTTGAATGCCCTAAATGTTCTTCAAAAAATTTAGAATGTGATTTCAGCTACATGTTGAAGATGGACTTAGAAGATGATATAGGTCAACTTCTTAATGTTACTGCATTTGAAGAATCAACAACTACATTGTTAGGAGTTTCTGCAGAAAATTTTCAACTCCTACTAGTAGATAACAATTATGCTATTGACATTATAGCCAATGTTATCAATTGCCAGTTTCTACTTGCTCTTACAATTCAGTCAAATCAATTTGGTGGACGTGAAACACAAAGCATTGTTACTACAACTATTAATCATGCTTAACTCTTGTAATTAGCTAACATGTATAATGTACTATCTGTATCCATATTTGAATATTTGTAAATATAAATAAAATGACTCCTTTTGCTATGCTCAATGTTTTATTTCAAATGCATCATGTTATTTACACCCTATTTCAAATTATATTCAATGCTCCAAATAGATATTTATTATTATTCCATATTTATTATGTTAGTTGTTTAATGTATTTTTAAAGCATTTCTATTAGTTGTTAATGTTTGCCTCCTCTCCTATGAGTTCTTTCTCTTTCTCATTCTTTTCAAAACACATTTGTTTACATTAAATTTTCATCTAAGTTGTATATTTACTCTATTTAAAATGTTAAATATTAAAGCTTCATATTTACTTACAATTACTTTAAACACTACACATAGTTATTTACTATTTTATCATTTGAGTTCTTAGGATTTAAACTTTATTTTTCCATTAGTCATGCCACCCATGGTTGTTTATTATATATTATATAAAAATTATATGAAATATTTCTATTCACAGAAACTTCTAAATGGAGTTAGAGAATAGAAGGTTGCAAGAAAAACGTGCTCGACAAAATGAGCTACAACGATTATGCTACCAAGCAAGAAAATGTGAGATCAATAAGAGAAGATGAGAAAATGAACAAAATCTCATAGATGGCATCTCTAGATCTACACTCCTGTGTTCTCTGAATCCCACCTAGCTCCATTCACTTGCAATTGAAATACATAATTCAATCCAAGTTAATCCATCTTCTCATATCCATCCACAACCAAATTTTTCCCAACATTTTTATACTGCAAGAAATAACTTTCGCTCAAAATTAGATAAACTTGCAAATATGCCAACTTATTTAGTCTACATGGAAAAATACCCTGGCATTAAAACAAGGCAAATAAATATATGAAGTACCCACTTGTTATAGATGCGCATCTGAAAAAAATGGCTACCATTTTTCCAAATGGAATAACATGGACCCAGGTGAGCAACCCTTATGTTTAAAAAAACTAACTCAAGTTGAAGAGATGCTAATAGCAAGGGTTAGCTTGATCCTTCAAGTAACCTATGCAAAGGGGGGCCAACTAAAATATAGTGGCCACACTATTTGTTTTCCTCGAGATGTTTCTACTATTGCAACTCATTTGCCCGGGCGTATAGATGAATTAGATATCTTATTGGTTAACAAAAAAAACATCGGGCAACAAGACTATAGCTTTTTTGTAAGTAGAGGTTGTGTATATGAGGCTTTGCAATATAAACTCTTAAATGATCCATACTAAAAATCTATAGAATTAGATGAGGCTGCATTATCCTTCCTACCAAGTGATTCCACTAACATTATAGACTTGCTACATGAAACAAACACTATTCCTACTCCCGCAACTACAACCATGATGCATACATATGATGCAAACGATGAGGGCACAAAAGAAAACATGCAACCTAGTACTTCATTTTTTGCTAACCTTCCACTAACACGTAGAGAGGTTGAAGAATTACGGTATTTATTGCAACTAGGTGAAGGCCGACCACCCTTGTTTATAGATTGGCCACCCATTTCTCCATCTCCCGTCAATAAATACAACATAGAAGGATTATTTGTAATGGCATTCCCCAATTTTTTTCCTAAAGGCGTTGCTAACTTCAAACAACAATGCATCAAGGAAGTCAAATTACATGAATATGCTCTCTACTTGCTAAGGTATTATGATAATAGGTTTGTCCAACACCCTCAATTTAGGTACTTCATACTAAATATCTTGATGCGCCATCAAATCCAAGAAACAACATTTGTTTTTGTTCACAAAAGTAATCCACCCAAGCCTACCAACAAATATTCTTGGTCTTCGTCAAAGATTAAAGAACTTGCCTGATGACAAGCTTGCAGAACAACTCATGTGCTTTGGAGCATCAATTTGTGGAACACGATAATTTTGGAGCCATTGTAGAGTAGAGCTTTCAGATATGGTCATACAATATGGTTGTCCAACACTATTCTTCACACTTAGTGGGGCAGATACAAAATAGTCAGACTTGCATAGTATAAGGTCATCTAATGCACTTACAAATCCACAAGCAGCTTACAGATGGAGGATACAAAATATAGTTCAAAATCCACACCTTACAGCATAGTACATGCACCATATATTTACTACATTTCGTGAAGACGTCTTGGAAAAGCTACTTGGTGCAACAAACTACTGGTATAGGTAAAATCTTCATAATTTCATCAATTTACATTGCATACCTTCTAAACAATTCCTAATAATAAGTTTCCACCAGATACGAATGGCAACACAGGGGTTCGACACATATCCATGGTTTCCTATGGCTAAAAGATGCACCAAATATCAAGAAAATAAAATGGAATAATCTATTATCAGTAAAAAATGTAGTTTAATACATCAATAGATATGTCTCTGCATGGAATCCCAAACCCCTTCCTTTAAGAAACCAAACAATCCACCGAACTGTTCTCGATGATCCATGTTTAATGGACACAAGATTTATTACGCCTTTAGACCCTTTAATTGACTACACAGAATTGGTAAATTGTGTACATTGCCATACAAAGTGTACCTTACAAACATGCCTTAGGAGAAAAGGCCCTACCATTCAATGTCGCTATAAATCCCCTTGGAGCATACAAGATCATTCAACTCTAGCAATAGATGAGCATGGCCAACCAACATTCACCTCTTGCCGCAATGACGATCGCTTAAACCTACACAACCCTTCTATACTCTCTATCTAGAGGGCCAATGTAGACCACCAGCCTATTCTCTCTATCCATGTTGTCCTCAAATACATTGCAAAATATGCAGCAAAAGCCGAAAGCAAATTAGTAACATATCATGAAATGCTTTCTCAGATTACAACTGATATTGAGTTTGACAAGCCAACACCCATTGCTTTCTAAAAAATGCTTGCAAAAACACTAGTGGATCATGATATTGGAGCCCAAGAAAGTTGCCACATGCTGCTTAAACTCCCCCTTTTCCTATCAAGCAGGACATTTGTTTCTTTAAATGTTAGCCAAAATAAATTCCAACATGTCTCGATGTCCTCTGAAACAACTATTGCATCCCCAAACTACATTGATACCTACATGGATCGGCCAACAAATCTAGGTTCCATGCCACTTATTGAAGTAACTAGAGAATGGGCTGTCAAACCATCTAAAAAGCATAGCCAGTGGAAAAAGCACTCCATACATGCCATTGTATGCGTATCCCCATGCTTCATAACCATCCCCGCAAAAGATGACAAAAACTTTGAAGCATTTTGTTGGAGTGAACTACTACTCTACAAGTCATTCCGCAACATTCACAATGATATTGGTGCATCATCAGCTGAAATTATAGAATAATGGGAGAATTTTTCATGTAATTATCATCCCTGACATGTACTACACACACCAACAAAATATCCTGAAGATACACATTCCAACACCTCTTCGGATGAAGAAGATATAATACAAGATAACAACCCATCTAAATGGAAACTATTGTCTCGCCTATACCCAAGCCTTCCCCTCCACTTTGACAAACTAGACATGCTTGGTCACCGTGACATTGACTTGCACCATGATTGGGGATCTACCCAATTCAATCCACACCATCAAATGTCTGCAAGTACATTCATATAATCCAACCGTCCAACATTTCAAGTCCGCTATCTTAGCAATTTCCTTACCTAACTTTAGCTCTTTGTCCAACAACAAAAAGCATTTGATATAATTTTGTCACACCTACATGTTGATACTTTCCAACCTCTTCTAAAATTAATTGTTCAAGGAACTACTGGAACAGGTAAATCACACCTGATAAAAGCCATCAAAACTGCACTCATGAACTCAGCCCAAAATGGCCAATCACCATTACTACTTGCACCTACAATCGTGGCAACATTCAACATAGAAGCATCAACAATCCACTTTGCTCTACGAATACCTATCAAAGATATGGAACCCTTGCAAGGACAAACAATAGCAAGCTTCTAGGAAAAAATGTACTTCATTTGGTACATACTAATAGATGAAATGAGCTTCATTGGACCCAAGTTGCTACAACACATTGACATGAGGTTACGTGAAGCATTCCCCAACAATAACCAAATACCATTTGGAGGACGCTCAATCATGCTCTTTGGTGATCTACGACAACTTCTGCTAGTCAGGGACATCCCTATGTATGCCTCAACATCATATGGAGGCACTCTATGGTGCAACTTCACAAAAGTTATCACACTTACCAAAAATTTTCATCAAATCGGTGAAGATCCTATACAAATTTCATTTTGTTCTCTCCTCTCCAATTTGCAAAATACAAAACCTAAAATTAAAGATTGGAACGTTCTAATGTCTTGCTCCAACTAAACATTGACCTCTACAGAGCAATTTGGTTTCTTATCCTCAATACATCTCTTTGCAACAAATGAAATGGTCTTGCTACATAACCAACAAATGTTATTGTCTTTGGAAAAACATGTTGCATTATGTAATGCCCCACCGCGCAAACCCTAATGGACAACAACTATGTCACAATTTTTTTAAAAAAATATAAAATATATAATATATGCATATTAAGTTCCATTACATGAGATTCAATTACATGAATACAAATTAATCACCTAAGTCCTTTGGGGTGCATGAGGTAACATTACATATTCAAGCCCAAAATGAAAAGATAAATGAAATTCCAAAAAGCATTAGTTAAATCCGCTCATCCATCAAACTATAACATTAAATCATACACAAGAGATAGACCATTATGAACAAGATAAACTCCACTTAATAACAATACACACATATATACAACATGCTTATAATATGATAACGATTATCTCTTATCACATGATTATAATGACACATTTATACTTTACATCTACTTCTAGCACAATACATAGATAAGATACATAAGTTTACATCATAAACTTCCCAACACATATGGGAGTAATTCATCAATACATGAGTATAAATGAAATACATAATTAACATCTAGCTACAAGAAAATATCTAGCTCATATTCCATCAGGAAGGCACTGCACCATATGAATGCTGGTGGGGAACCCAATGGGGTGCATAGCACATTCACCCAACCAGGTGGGTTTTAGAAAAACCCACCCCTCGTGGTAGGAGATGACATGGAAGAATCTCCAAACAAGGATGTCCAAACAAAACGACAAGAGTGGGTGATCACATAATAGTGGTTTACAACCTTTTGGCCAACCAGGGACACCGGAATAATTTTTTAACTAAATCTTAACTTTTGGGCACCTTATAGTGGCTAAAGTCTCATGAAGAATTTGAAGATGATGCAAACTAGAGTTTCAAGGAAATTTTGTCTCAGAGATTCTAAATATATTTCTTTTTTTTCAAAATTTCGGAATTAGATTGCACTTCTTTTTTCCATCTCCCACAAACAAGTTTTCAGAAAACATAATACAAAAAGTGACGCACATCGTATAGCGCATAACTTTTTTTCCATGAAGGACAAAATTCTAATTCTTTCAAATTTAGATTTGTAACTCCGATGTCTAGTGCTTCCACTTGGTTAGATAGTTTTTTATTGAATATCTTTTCTTCAATCAAGTTTCAAAGTCAAACCACCATAATCTGCATGAGTAGCATGATAGTATAACACGAATCCTTTTTTTATATGAATCAAACTTCAATATCTATGCACCTATTTTTTATTTTCTTGATAATCTTCTATTTTTCCACATATGTAGAAAAGAGAACTTGATTCTAGATGAAATCCCAACATTCACAAGAAATAAAAAGTAAATATAATAGTCAAATTAAATTTAATTAAAATTATACTTCTTTGGAAGCTTATAATAAGGACTACATACTTGCAAAAATAAATTTTAAATGAATTCATTTTGATCCCCCAAAAGGTAAATCAATAGTGAAGTTTCAATGCTACTTTGATAAGTGTAAAGGAGACTCAAGTATAGGATGGTTTAAAACTAGTGGGTTCTATCCAAGGGGGCTTTGTCTAAGGTGGTTCAATCAAACCCTCTTTAATTGAAATCCTTTAAATGGAAAATTTCAAGGCTTAAATCATTATATTTTCTAAAATATGTGATTTCAACAAAAAATCAAGATCTACAACAAAGTGTAAACCACTATTGTGGCAGCACAAGACTCAACTCCAAACAAGAGTGACATGAGAATACATAGACAATACAACACCTATAGATTCCAAAATCATAATATCAATAGATCACAAAACATAGCATCAATAGACCACTCTCAAAGACTTATGAAATCAACCAATCATAAAGAGCCACTCTCCTACTGAAAACACTAGGTTCAAATCCACAAATCTATGGGTAGACAAGGTGCACAATACTAATAACACATCTCAACCTTAAAACATAAGGTCACACAACCCGTTCGCAGTAACCAGGTATCCATACTATATCACATATCTTGTCCATGGTAACCGGGTATTCAAATTGTCTACATCCACGTGCACTACCCAACACAAATCAAAATTTGGACCAACATATATAACAACCCCACATAGAATGAACTTATTTGGAAGACTTACAAAACCAAAAAACCCAATTGCCCAACAACGCAAACAAAGAAAACTCAATCAATAAGCAATTCAGGCATATAATTAATCTAACATTCAGATTCTCTAAATACAATCAAATCATCAATGCATTACTTGAAATTAATCAACTTAATTTCATTTCATTTACAAGCAATAAGAAAATTAACACTAATAGTTTAACTCCAATTTCCACAATAACACACACACAACAATAAAAAATCAATTTCTCTATAAAAATTATTTCATCTTAACTATTCATGCTTGCATGCACCAAATAATACATAATATTCATTTCTCTTTTAAAATTATAACATTATAAAAATAATTCATTCTATGCATTCGCATGCATCTATAGTCAAGATACATTTAAATAAATATATATATTAACATTTAAATATTTAAATATTTTATTTACAACTTCCAAATGTAAAAATTAAACATATATATTTAAAATATCTATTAAATCAAAATAGCCAATTAAATAAATATATTTAAATATATATAATTAAATATTATTTAATAAATTAAAAATAATTTACTATATTCAAACAATACTGATCATAAAACTAGTGTGTTGCAACTTTAATAACTTTTTATTTTTGAATCTAAGTTTTTCTAAAAAAATTATTGAAGGTGCGCCACCAAGTCTTTTAAAACATATAAAAAAATCAGCCATACCACATTCGTAAATTTTGAGTTATGATTAATTTAGTGACCCTCTCTCTCTGCTATTTTTTTTTAATATAAATTTTTCTACAGGAAAAGATTTACTATTTTATCAGAGGATTTCATTTTCCCTAACTTATCAAAGGATTTCATTTTCCCTAATTTATCAGAGGATTTATTTTTTTCAATCATACAAAGGTTTTCTAAATTATCTATTGTTTTCTTTTTGAATTTCTTACTATTTTAAATTATTTTCCCTACATAGGATCTAAAATTTTCACAATCCTTCTACAAAGGTTTCCAAAATGTCACAACAAATTAACAAACAGTATTTCAAAATATATAAACAAATCATTTTTATTTTTTAATTTCACAAAACCAAAACAAACTTCTACAGTTTTGTACAAACAATCTTTTAAAAACACAATTTAAACAAACGTTTAAAATAAGGAACCTGATCCTCAAACTCAAATTGATGAAGATTGAAGCTGAACCTTCGTATTTCAATTCTCAAGCTTTTCCCAAAGATTTCCTCTTCCAAAAGATGTGCAAAACCATTCTAGCCAAGAATTTCTCTATAACCTCATGTCCCCATGCGGCTGCTTAGCTTATTTTCATTAGCAGTCACTGCTCATTTTTTTTAGGAGAAATTTGTGGAGCTGGTGTCCCCATGCATATTTGATTTTGCTGCTTATTTTTAAGCAGTCATTGTAAATTGTATTTTTTTAAATGTATATTTTTTAAATTGTTTTTCCTGTATTAAAATAAGAACATAATTCAACTGTATATTCATTTATTTAATTATCATTCCTTGCCACTAATATATTTTTATATTTAATTATCATTTTTTGTTGTTAATTTTGACAAAAAATTATTGACAAGGAATTCAAATATATTATTATTGACTAAGAATTAGCAGATGAAGACATTCAGATCCGTTATAATGCTCTCAATCTGTACAAATAGAAAGGATACTAGGAAAAATTGCATTCAATTTTACACTAATTCTTTTCAAATCTGTTATAATGCTCTCAATCTGTATAGACAGAGCATAAATTGCATTCAATTTTACTTTTGATAGACTACTTAATACAAAATTTGAAAATAAAAATATATTAACATACAAGAATCCATCTTACTTTACTTTCCTGATGACAGTACACAGAACCTCAAACAAAATACTTCCAATGGGTAAGTAAACTTTATTCCAACAACAGGTTGTAAAATTGACCGTAGTGAAGTAAAACTAAAGTTTTTACACTATCACAGCAACATGTCGGTTGTTTGTGTGAGATGCTTTTAATATTATGATATTGAATATTGAAGATGACTCTGTTAGAGAATAAACCATTTAAAAAAATTGCTTCTCTGCACATAATAGCTCATGAGAAACAAAGGAATGCATTAGTAAATGAAGAAACCACACAATAGGAAAGAATGAAAACAATAGTGCAGAAGTAAGCATAAAAACTGATTTAAGTAAATATATTATAGTAAGCATAAAAACTTATTTAAGTAAATATATAATTTTTTGGCAGCTAGTATATCATAAAAGTAATCATGAGTTTTCTAAAAAGAATCATAATAGAGGTGACAAAATTTAGACAAATGGGTAAGAAGATTTCAAAGTCTTGATCAAAATGCAGCCTTCAATTGCTCAGATGCACAACATTTTCATTGCCATTGACGAATTCCATTAAGGACATTCGAGCGAACCCTGTAGCAGAATCCCCTGCTATCACTTCAGCATTTGCTATATTATTCTCATACTCATCAAGGCAACTAGCTTCACCGTCTTCTTCTTCAATTGTCAACATCATATTATGCAAAATACAACACACAAAAATAGTTTTTGGCAGCATCCACAAATTTGGATGACAAATTTTTGAATATAAAATTCTCCAAACATTTTTTAGCTTCCCAAAGGCACATTCAACAACAATGCGAGTTGAAGATAGTTTAAAGTTGAATAACCTTTGATCATCTATTGCAGCTCCACTAAAAGGTGTGATTAACCATGGTAGCAATGGATATCCGCCATCACCAATAATATACTCTCTCATAGTTGATGAACCAATAGAAACTGAAATTCCATTTAACCTCTCTCCACCTTCGCATAACCTGTAGAAGGAAGAATTTCTTAGGAGTCTGGCATCATTTATAGATCCAGGCCAACCTGTAAAAACATCCATGAAGTGCATATTACTATCAATGATGGCTTGTAATGACATACTGTAATTGTGATCACGATCATACCAATTAGATGAACATTCATTAGGTGGAAGCTCAAAATCAATATGAGTTACATCTATAGCCCCACAACAATTTGGAAAGCCTTGTTTTTTTTGAAATCCATGCTTGAAAAGTTCAAGTGTTGAATGATCACTTGGCCATTGTATGCAGTTTTGAAACCTAACATGCAGAGAATTGATGAACTTATTCACAACTCTTCCAACCGTTGATTTTCCACACCGAAAAAGTTCACTTATGTTAATCATAGACATTCTAGATGACAATCTTAAAATACCAATAGCCACCTGTTTCTCAACTGGAAGGACCCTACTCTTGATAGATGTTGCTAATGATAGAGGTATATCACCTTGCTTAAGATCTTCACATAATGATTCACATAGAAATTCAAACAATGCATACGGTAATCTAAAGATACTACGAAATCATTTGTCATCACATTTAACTTCAAAAATGTAATGGTTCCACCATTGCAAGGAACGTGGCTTGATATACCACTCACCACTAACCTTCCCTTCCCATTGACAAGTAGAAAAATTTAAATTGATGAGTAAATTTTGTTGTTCACAACATATTGCATGAATCTCCAAATCTATTTCATCTTCTACCTCATCATCTGAATGGCGAGAAGCTTGAGATGATTCTTTCTTATGTTTCTTTAATATGTTTTTTGAGTCTTCAATATCACACAAAAGTTGCAATGCTATTTGTTGTATCACTGTAAGACATTCTAACAATACTCTAGCCCTTTTTCAATCACTGGAATCCATCACATATGCTGCAAAATTAAAATTAATCAATAAAAAAATTGCACTTAAGAAATTAAAAACAAGATCTATGCTCTAATTACACATTCTAAATATTGTAATTACAAATACAATGATACTATTTCAGATAAAAATATGAATAAGAATTCATAATCAATAAGAATTCATAATGCTTAGCAGGATAGTCCTAGGAGAGAGCTCATAAGAAACAAACCTACCTATGTATCCCAGAAAACTACACCATAGTTCATCAACTTAATAAATTAACCTTACTCAATTGCCTTCATAGTTGACATTGAAAACACATTCATAATTACTAAGCAGTGGTAAACTATCATAAATTCTTCATTTCTCCATAGAACTTGAAATTTTAAAGAGTAGTACAGCAGCTAACATCACAATATAATATAATGAATATGGCTGCAACAAATAAATAAAACTCTTAAAATGAATTGTGCTCCTTTTAATAATAGTATTGGCACTTATATGGCACCCTTGATTAATCACTTAAGCCTTAGACCATTCAATGCCTCTTTTCCAAACATTGTGATTCTCATAGGAGAGTGTACAAAGGTCTTTGGGATTGACTTAGAACTCTCTTTATCAACTAAACAACACTTTTAAAAAAATTGAAATAACAATAGCTCACAGTATGATGGTACAGCCAGCATAAGTGCTCACAAGCCTTTTAAGATTGTTGTAGCCTTCTAGACATAAACAATTTCAACATGAAATATATGCCTCAACATTTAGCCAAGAACACACTATTGAATAGACTTCTGACCTAGCAAACATTCAATAATAGTAGTGCCATGAATTGACAATTACTTGAATATGCTTCTCAAGTTTTGTCAACAAATTTAATGTTCACTATCGAAGGATCTTGCCTCATGTAAATCCCTACAGGATAATTGTAGAAAATGTTGAGCCCTGAACGTGGGTACCATTTAGCAATTAATTTTAGGGACTACTCATTTCTATATATGTTGAATGTATTGGATGTCAGAGATGTACCCCAAAAGAGAATTAGGGATACAGTTGGGTGTAGTAGCTAAAGGAGATAAAGTCATCCACGCAGCCAAACAACATGTGGGTTCCATTCCTACTTCCATTTTTAAAAAATTAGAAGGAATTACCAGATCAAGAAGAGAGCCCACATTAACAACAAAAACATTTATTGCAAAAAACACTTGTCAACAATTTTCTTCTAAAGTATACAGATTACCCACTTGCAATTTTAAAGAATGAAATTCAGAAATTGAATGGGAGCGAGGGCTAACCCTGCAAAAAGAGAGCTGCAACATAGATAGAAAGATTAAAGTTAAATCAACAATATTGTTTATGTTAAGTCTTTGAGGTCAACAATGATAGTAATCTGATAATGGCTAAAGATAGGATTATATATTAGATAATATTTAGATGAGGATGTTGACCTAATGATTATTTAGTTTGATAAGTTTGGCCAACAATCAAAGGTAAACTATTTCCAAGATTTGCTTTGGCAATCATACCATAAGAGCTTTTGACAAAACATCATGTAATGTTTGACATGATTATGACAGAAGGTATGCCACAAGGACATGATGATAACTGATATTGGTGTCTAATTGTGTGAATGACAAACAATAATGTCTTGAGATCATTTCTCCTTACTATCATGTTGATCCTTTGATTTTTAGATTGCAAGGTCACCAAGACTATCATTGATGAGTTGTTATTACTCTAGAAAATGTTGATGCATCATCATTTGCAACAAGTTTATTAATAATTGGACTGCCCCTATTCCCAAGCTCATTGTGCATTCTACATGCTCTGTTTTCATCTACTCAATGAAAAGAAGAAAAAAAATTGGAACACACAAAATATTGGTGAGAAAGCTGCCCAACAATTAGTAGCCAAGAAGCATTGAATAGAATCAATTTAATACAAAAGTGCAGCCATATTAATAATATTCACATTGTAATAGCTTAAACATCCCTGATTTAGCTATTAATTTTAGACTATAAAGAAAATAGAATCTCCATAATATAAGAGATGATATTGTTTGTCAAACCAATTGCTATTAAAAAAAAAAAAATACCATCAATGGATGTAGCTAGGAAAAATTTCCCATATTATATTGATTTGGCTTTTTGAAGAGTAGAACAACAGCTAGCATCACAATATAATATAATGAATATGGCTGCAACAAATAAATAA
>VDFB02353493.1:116509568-116564617 GCA_007258455.2 Sequoia sempervirens
GAACTGTAATTTGTGGGCAGCTAGAAATGTCTTACCTGTTGGACTGATGAGTTCGATCCTAGCTTTGACTCCTTGCTTGGACTTGGATCCATCAAACTGGAGTGTCTAGCATGCGAAGGGTTCTTTATCTTCGGGTCTAATTAAGCTCATGTTCCCTTTTAGCTAGGTGGCTAGCCCTGTGACCTTAAGGGAATTTTCTAGTTTGATGTAGTGATGTACAGGTGGTTCTACTGGTGCCCCTTTTGGTGTTTCTATCTGTGGAGCAGCTAATTTTTTAACATGTGTAACTGCTACTTAATACAAGCAACAATCAAACTCGGAGTGGACAACATTGTGAACCCTACACCAGTTTGGTAACAAGAGATCCTGTAAATTCATTCAGGCCCCTAGGCTGAGCTGATCCCTTGCACACTTTTCAATAAACTCCCAGAAACCATTGATTAGTCCCTAGTTGTCATCCTTATCAGGTTCATCATTGGCTTCTATTAATATTTCTATGTCTGGGGGCATTCATGTACAATCAATTAAAGGACTACACAACACTAGGAACACTTCATCTGCACATTCTTTCTGAAGCTCAACCTCATTTTGGTAGGCGAAAGGGCGGTAATTTCCTAAGTCGGTTTCAACAAACAACACTTCGTTAATATTATTGTACTCCGTGATCATGTATTTTATACGGAGCTCACGGTCGATACGAATTTGATTTGGTAGCCACATGTGAGAAGGTCTGTAGCGGTATATCCATTCAGTGCCTTGGTGAATTCCCTTCCCAAGATGATTCCATATGCATCGGGAATGTCAGCCACTTGAATATCAATGACCTGTTGTATCCGCGGATCTATAGCAATCTGCATCGGGATACAGTTTATTTCACCCACGATGTTGATCTCTGTTTTGTCGAGCTAGGTCACTTTCCTCCTTGAAGGTGTGGGGGTGATGCCAAGATCCTTGCATATTGCCAAGGGCATGACATTGGCATACGCTCCTAAATCGAGTAGGTAGTTATGCAGGTTTTTCCCAAAGATCCTAATGGTGGTCAAGAAAGGGGGAGTTTTCAGTCTCCCCTAGAAGATACCCATAGGTGTGTCCATCTAAGCAACCTGACCTTTGTTCTTATCACTACCCATATCCCTGGTCTGCCTAAATGACTGGTCCTTGGAAATCTGCCTATTACCCCGCTTTGGTTCCTTTTCAATTTGTTTACTTGAAAGTTGGTTTTTAGGGATATCCTTCCTTTTCCCAGTATTATTCTGTATCTCTGGTTCCTTCCTAGGTTCTTCAAAGGTAACTCTTTTGGCTAATGTTTCCAAAGTCATACTAGACGATGGAGTCCCATTAAGAACCCTAAAGAAGGCATGCCTTATAGCAGAGACTTTGAGTAATTCGAAGGCTGACAAGCTGATTTTTTCCTTCTTAAACTCTTGTGCTACATATTCACCCATTTGCTTAATTTTTGAACTAAAATCTTGGCCTATGGTAGAACTAGGAGGTTGGACCTTCGTTTCACTAGACGAATTTTGGGATTAGCCTTGAGGCTGATTTTGTGACTGGTTTTGAGATCCATTCCTGTTGATGTATTGGGTAGGTATATGAGGAAGTCCAAGGTTGTTGCTTGCACTAGGATCAAGCGGAGTGGCAAAATTGTTTGGTGGGGTAGAAGTTGTAAAAAATCCATCTGCCTATCTATTCCTAAGTAAGGAGTCAACCTTTGATGGAATATGTGGACCTCATCTATAAATGGCTCCTCTTCATCTACTGGACCATTATCTACTGAATCAAAAAGCTGAGCCAAAGTTTGTTCATTACTTACCTCTTGTACTTCTTCATCCTTGACAGGAGTAGGCTCGACTTCGGGCTCATTATGGTCACCTTGCAGAAATGGTACTTGATTAACCACGAGACAGGAGGAATCATATGGCTTAGATGGGACGATGTCCCTATAGGCGGCGTTATCGACTACATTTTGTACCTCCACTTGGAATATTTCAGCAGTTGTATGGAACTTGGGACAATCCAACTCAGAATGTCTGCTGGTTTTGTGAATTTTACACCATCCGAACAAGCCTACCTCGGCGAGGTATACTTCGCTGGTCATTTTTCATTGCCTGTCGGTTGATCGAAAGGTGTAGGGACTCCTCCATTATTGGGCCTAGTGTTCCATGTGCGATTCTTCCTCTAAGAAGGTCTCTTTTCTATATTCTGATTGACGTTTTTCCCCTATCATAGTTCTGCTCGGAGGAAGTGCTGGCTTCACGATTATCCTTACTGTCCCTATTGTCTCGGTTAAGATTAGCCTAGAAATTACGCTAGAAGGATTATAACTGGTTATTTTTATTTTTTAGGTGCGTCATTTCTGTGGACATTTTCTTTACCATCTTCATCAGTTCCTCAAACTTGTCTTTTTCAGTCATGCTCTCAGGCAATGGTGCCAGATTTTGGAGAAAAGTGGGCGAGGCTGTCGGCTGATTCTAATAAGCTGGAGGAAACTTCGATCCCGATAGGTACAATAGCGCCTGGGGCTGCTGAGAATATGCCTGCTATTATGGAGCAGTCTGAGAATAGTTATACTACTGCTGGGGCTGCAAATAGGAAGGCGCAGGAGGTGCATAATTTAGTGGCTGCCCTGGGTATGGTACCATAGGCAACTGAGGTACCTGGTTCATAAGAGGGGTTTGATGAGCAAACGCCTGATTCAGCCCTTGAATCTGCATCGAGTGAGCTACTGGCCCCAAGGAAGGCAGGGGGTCAGAGATATTCTGCCCGAAGTCCGCACTGACGATGACGGCCTCTTTATAGGCCACCAACAATGAGGCGGGTGGTGGTTGTATCCTTTTCACCAAAGCCAAGGTAAGGTTGTCCAATGCCGCATAGTAGACTAGGAGTGCCGCGACATCATTATGAAGGTATGGGTCCTGAAGCCTTGTGTAGGCTCGATGAAAGCGGTCGTTGAAGGACCTAATAGGTTCGTTGACTTCCCTTCTGATAGACATGAACTACTGGTAAATTTTTGAAGGGCTTATGGGAATCTTGTATTTTTGCAGGAAGCCATTCTTCATTAGAGTCCACGTGGTAATGGATCCCCTCAGTAGATTGATGTACCAATAAAATGCCTCTTCTCCTAACGAATGTGAAAAAAGGCGGCATGCAATGTCCTTATGGTCAACTTGCATTTCAGTAATTGCTATCTTGAATATTTTGATATGCTCCTCAGCTATCCTTTGTAGGTCGTGCAGATGGAACTTCAAACAATAGCCCTCTGGATTCTTGGACATATCATTCTAGGCAGCGAAATGTATCAACGAAGGGTTATGTTAGCCAAGCCATGGAGGGTGGTGGAGGTGGTATCTATTGTTGGAAAACAAGAATTTGGGGCTGTATCTACAATACAACAGCACTCTGGGACCGTTCTTGAGCTGCGGCTGATTGGACTGTAACTTGGGCTGGAAAGGCCGAGAGAGGAGCAATCCCCTAGCTACAGGAGATAGGAGGTGCAAAGGCAGTCTGAGATGGTTGGGCAGAAGATGAAGACCAGCCAAATGAAGGTGAGGGTGGAATGGAGGTGGATGGAATGGAGGAAGAGGCAACGCTACTTCCTTTAACTCGTTTTGCCCTTGTAGGAGGCTACAATTCTTCAAATTCTCCCTTGTTTGGTGTAGACTGTAGAACTCTTTGAAATCTTTCTAGGGAGAATGATCTGAATCGATCCAACTTCACTTGTAACCCTTAACTTTGTCTTCTCAATCTGTCAGCCCTCCTTCTAGCACCAGTTCTATTGATGGTGTTTTAATGCACTTTTCAACTTAGGAAGTGCGTAGGTGTGCTACCTCTTTTGAAAGACAATCTTCCACAATCAGATTGCAGAACACTATCCCAAGGTCTCTAATGTCAAGTCTTGACAGTGCTTGGAATATCTTAGTTATTTGATGTGATTTGCTAGAATCACAAGGCGGTCTTACGGATATGTTACAAAGCATAGGGAGCTGGATCTTGAAATGGAGTTCTAGGATGGTAGAGGTGTTATGCATTGGCTGTAGGTTCAAACAACATTCTTTGACTCCATTTTGTTGTTGGATTTGGCTTTACAATGTGCAATGAACCTTAGCATAGGTCATTCATAAAAAAAAGGAAAAGAAGGCAAGGAAAAGGGAAAGTTCCTAAATCTGCAATTAATGGTGAACAGTGACAATGGAGTTCCTGCAATAGACAGTTTCTCAAAATAATGTTCCACTTAACCAGAAATCTCATAGTATCATGGAACTTGTGCTATCTTCTAAGGTCTGCAGTGTTTTATCTTTCATTTACCATGTGCATGCATAAACAAAGGTAAAAGTTTAGAGCAGCTTCGAATTCGAGTCCAAGCTCACTTTACACAGCTATCTACCATCAGCAAACAACAAAAAGTATGGACAAAGAAGTCATCAACATAGCAGAAATTTTCATAATCATGGAACAACATTCCTAAAATCTGCCCAAAGCAAGAAAATAGTTAACTAAACAGCAATGAAAACTAAGTTAATCAAGTAATAATGGAGATTGAACCAAGTAACATGTGAGAAACTCAGAAAATACACCAAGTCAATGTTTTTTCTCTATAAATTTTAGCAGCATGTCTTTATAACAACTCAACTCACTTTGCAAATGAGAGGAAAGCCCTATTTATAGTGTCCAAAAGATTCAATGAATGGCCAAGATTAATTCTTATTGTGTGGCCAAGATTCATTACAAAATAGGGTTTCACCTACCCCCCAATATATCACAATTTAAAATTACATTTTGTCTCTTCCCTATTTCATCCTCTTGCTGATGGCATTGTAGCTCTTTTGTCTTTTAGCCAATTGTTGTTTTCATTGTAGCTACTCTTCAGGAAGTTCTTCATCTTTGACAGGGTTGTTCTCCTGCCCCTTGGAAGCTGTGTATTCTATGAACTTGAGGATGACCGTTTCGAGCTTGTCTATTTCGATGATTTCATATCGTAGCACCTGGTAGCTCCATTCTTTTGTGTTATCCTCCAGCCTTTTCCAATCTTCATCGTATTTTGAGCCTTGGTCTCTGAACAGCTCCGATTGGTCAAAGGCGCAGGTAGCAAAACTCAGGAATTCCACTGTGATTTCGCCAGCCATCCCATCATTCATCTTCTCTTGGAAGTAGGGTTTAATCTTCTCTAGATCCATTTGTACTGTGGGCATGTCGTAATCCGTCATCAGCTTAAGGTATCGAGCGCATTTTGCCCTAATTTCTTTGATCCATTCAATGTTCGGATCCACCTTACTCATGATTTGTTCCAACCTCTCTTTCCGGTTGTTGAAGTCCCGTCTCCACACATCCATCAGCCAGTGATCATCTTTCTTAAATGCAAGCTTCTTCTCCCACGTGGCTTCAGGCAACTAAAGGATAGCCTTGATCCTCGGAAAGGTGGAGTCATAGGTGGCAAAAAAATTAGTGCAGAGCTTCCTTGTGCTCTCCAAAGACTGCATCAGGTCCAAGAACTTGTTGGCTATTCGCATAGCCTAGCTAATTCCCATGTTTCCGACGTATAGGACTCGCCAGAACCAGTCCTTTGTGGTCTTCTGTAAGTTCTTTCTTCTTTTCATCTTATCGATTTGCTCTTTGGAAAGTAGCTGAGGTGCGGCCGTGGATGTAGTAGGCATGTCGTCTACTAAAGACCATTGTTGTATGTAATCCGTTAATGCTGTGACTTGCGCCTTGAGCTCATCTTTCGAGATCTTATCCTGTTTTATCAAATGTACCACCGTAGCCACTGACTCCTTAAGATGCTCAAATTTCTTCTCTCTAGTGGTGGTTCCCAAGTTGATGGTGGAGATGTTGTAACTTACCCCAGTTTGGCCAATGGTAGGCGTTGCTATTTGCACCGCTCAAGACCTGGAAACATCCATCGTTACCTTGGATCGGACTTAAGACTTCTTCTCCTTCTTTGTTGTGACTTGGGCTCGAGCCAAGATGGCCTCCAACCTTTCCCTTGGGTCCTTTAGCACAGGGGTTTTTCTTTCGAGCTGCTTCTCCAACCATCCTGGCATAGCAGATTTTCCCTTGGGTGAGTCATGGCCACCCTCGCCCTTCTTGGTCAAAGCCAAGGTTTTCATTCCTTTCTCTTCTGGGCACTTCTCTTTCTCCCTTGCAACATCTTCCTCCTCTTCATTGGAGTCATGGATGAACACAAGGCATTTGATAGGCAGCTCGGTGGATGGCTGTTGAATGGGACTTTCTTTTCTTGTTGTTTCTTCTTCCTTCTTCTCCTCAGTACACTTAGCCTCGGGGCTTCTAACAACATGGGTTTCACCCTCAGTTAAATCCTTTAGTTGTTGTTCTTCTGGTGGCTGCCCTTCTTCATCATGGGGTGACCCCTCTGCCTCTGCCCCAGTGTCTTTCAACTATTGTGCCATTTCCTCCTCAAAGTCATCATGTAAGATTTGAATGATTACCATAGCATTAGAGCTGTCTTCCCCATCCCCACTCTCAGAAGAGCCCATTCTCTCCTCGTCATAAGCCACCTTGTCGATGGTTTGTTGTTCGTACTCAGGGTACTCATGGTACTCATCAGTGTCCTCCTCAACAGGCTTCAAGGCTTCCCGCTCCCGTTCCTCCCATTCCTCAGAGATTAGCATGGTAGCCTCCATAGTCAATGGCCCTATCGGTGGTTGTGAAGGTTGAGCAGTAGTAAGGACCTGCACAAGGGCTGCTTGGAGAGTTGGATCCATTAAGATCTAGGAGAGCTCTGAGGGAAGATTCTGCATGTGCCTTGAAAGAGCCTCGAGCATAGTGGCTGTGGGAATAGGTGTTGTTATTGTTGCCAGAGGGAATGAGGTGATTGGTGACATGGCAGTAGAGGAAGGGGGAGTAGTCATGGCGGAAGAAGAGTCAATAACTATCACAGACTCGGTCGAAGGCGAAGGGGCAAGATGGATAGAAATTTCCATTGCTGGTGGAGATGCAGCGACTATAGCCAGGGAGGTGGGTGGAGCAACATGAGGGGTAGGGAGAGCCAGGAGAGGCTCCAATTCATCTGCACCCTCTATCTCCTTCTCCTAGGTTGAAGGTTGTTCCGCAGTACTCCCTGCCTGCTTGAGCCTTTTGGGAGGTGAGCCTATCGTTTCTTTCCTTGCATAGACCTTGGGGTCTGGAGACTGTTATGTTTCTATCCCTTTTCTCTTCTTGGATCTGGTGACTAGAGGAGACTTAGAGGTCCCGCCAGTTGAAGTGGTGGCAGCAACATCCCCTGTGGCGCTCGGCTCGCTTTTGAGCCCTTCATAAGTCAGAATTATTCCTTGTTGCTTTAATTGAGCCACCTTCCCATCGATCCACTCTTTGGTACGGGTCAAGATTGGCTTGGTTATGGTATCTAGGTCATCGACCTCCTATTCGTCCTAGTCAATTGATGGCATTGGCAAATTGGCGACCGTAGGGTACCTGGGATGCATTATGGTAGCCTCATCCTCCTTGACTTAGTCCAATACAGGGAATGGCTACACCCTCCTTACGAATTGTATATTCATTCGCATGTAGTGCCTTGCACGCACTTCCTTATCATCCTGACAGTCGGCCCATAAATCCTTAATGTGGTGAAGATGGGCATACGCTGGCCCCAGCACTTTTCTGACATGACCGTGCAGGTCCATCTACGGGCAAGGAGTGTGTAGGTAGAGGTGGTAATCCTTCAGATTCTTCTCAAAGTTACCAGCACACTGGGAGGTTTGTAGTCGGTACACACCCTGGCCAAGGGTCATGGGATAGGAGATCCCTGCTATGTGTTTGCTGTTGAAGATTGCTTGTAAGTGCTGGAGTTGCCAAGAAAGCTCCAAAAGGATAATTTGGCCATTAGGGTAACAAGGCAACCTATTAGGCCTTTTAGTGAAGCCCTGGGCACGGATGTATGTAAACTTTAGATATTGAATGAAAAGAAAGGCATAATAATCAATAATACCCTAGCACTGTGGGAGACCCTCCTTTCAAAGTCCCCGACAATCATTCTAACGATATGGCCAATGAAGGCATCGTTTACTCTAGAGTAATCCCTTTTGAAGTTCTAGTATTGTTCCTGTCGATACCTATCATAGGCCTTGAGTCTTTTCCCCTGCTCCTGATTGGGTGCCACAAACAACCCGTTGTACTACCTCTGATCCGCTAAGGAATAGATGAGATAGGACGTCATATAAAATTTGGAGCTCTTCTTCACATTGACAAACTGCTCATGGAAGTAGTTGCTTATGATTCCTCCCCAGTAGAATGAAGCCTTAGTTGTGAGGTCCTCATTTCCACGCAGGATCTATTCGATGAAGTATACCGTCCATTCTTGAAAGTAGGCGGCCATAGGAAGACCCATGATCCTGCTTAACATGGTCACCAAGTCATGGTAATCTTCATGGAAATCGCTGCGGAAGAGTTCTTGAGGAACCTTCGCAGCGCTGCCCTGTCTTTCCTTGAGCCAATGCAGATTGATTAACTTTTTATAGCCTGTCAGATTATCATCCCATGCCGCCTGGCATTCTTCTATGGTGGGGACCTCCATCTCCTGGATTGTGGGAATATGGAAGGTCTTTGTAATTCTCTCAGGCAACATGTCGATGAGAATGTTGCCCTCTTTATCAACGATTGTCCTTATGTCAGTTTGATACGCCTCGGGAGAGACGAGGGATGGAGGGAATCCGACAACCTTCGCTATTCCACTCTACCTTATTAATCTTGCACTCTTTGTCGTCAGGTTGACCCTGACCCTCTGCGTGAATTCATCAATATCCACCTAGCCTATGTTGGTGTCGATAATTTCCTTCCAATCTGTGGTGACTTTTGAGTGGAGAGGCTCGCCCTGGAATTGGTACTTCATCTGGTCCTTGTCCTCTTTCCCTCAAGGGGTCCTTCCTGACTTCTTCCCTTTGTCCTTCTCGGCAGATGCCCCTAAAGTTTCTGCACCCGGTTCCATATATATTCTGTAAGTAAGGACATAGTCAGCACCAAAGATCATCAAAAGCATTGATATTAGTCAGCACCTTGAAAATAATATTTATTTCAAACAATCAATTAAGCATATCATGACCTTTTATCTCTAGATGTTATTGACCTATCGACTAAGGGCATTTGGACAGCTCGGGCCTAGAGGGCCAGACTTCCTCGGCAGAAATGTTGTTTGGGAGGGAAAACACGGTGGAGGGCTCCCGGAGATTCTCTTCGGCCAAATTTTAGTATTTCAAGAGGTTCACAATGAAGAGGACCGAAATTAAGTACATGGGTCAAAGTTGGAGTTCAGATTTGGGCTCATTTAGATTGATTTAGGAGAATTTGGAAGTCCTAGGCCGGAGAGCCATTGGGAGATAGCATTTTCAAATGGTAACTAGAAAATAGCGTTCTGAAGATGAAACTCTGAGGTCTGGGCTCCACCGGTGCAAAGGGCGGCCAACGGTTTGGTTATTTTACTTCTGAGGGTTCGAGCCGGCGACACCGGGAAGGTGCTCGTCCTTCACCACTTGCAATGACCACCATCGGACAGAAGTCTGAGGGGGCATCCTGGGAGTTTGGGCCCGACGGCGTAGGGTTCTAACGAGATCCGCAAGTCTCGCCGACAACTAGGAGCGAGACCAGACTTGGCACAAGGGTCTGCCCTCATATGATTTCGCTTTGAGTTTGAGGGTGATCGGTAGGGCGGAGCCCAGAGGTTAGAGGGATGAGCGATAATTTCTGTTTGGGACGGCAGATGAGGACAAGAATCCCGGTCTACGGGACCTGGTGCGGATGAAGGCATTTAGAGTTCAAGTGACATCCCACAGCGAACGGCGGTTAGAAGGACACCCAAAAAGGGTGGTCGGTAAAAGGTTAAGCTGAAGTGCAAAGTCACCCCGACAACGGACGGAAGGGTGGAAACCTCAACCCAGAGCGATGGAGAGAGTTCGTCGTGAAGGATGGCGTTGCACCTGTAGAACCCAAGGAGCAAAATTCTAGGGTCTCGGGCCTGAGAGACCCAGAGGGCATTCGTTCAATTTGAAATGCCCATGGCGAGGAGAAGGATGGGCTCCATCGTTCGGGAGGTTGGGAAGAGTTTGCAGTTTTGACATGGTAACATCCATGGTGACTTTTGAACGGGGAAGCCTGACGGATCAGACCTGAAAGGTGAGATTGCCGTCGGAAGGAATGTTCATAGTTCGGTATGGACGACCAAGATAGGTCCCGGGGCTGAAGAGGATGATTTCTCTATGGGAAGAATAGCCGCGGCAAGGTAAGGTTCCAGATTGGTGATGAGGGCAACCCCGGAGGTTTCTCATGTTTTCAACACATGGGTTTTGTGTGCGATCCCGTATTTTATCACTTCCATGCCTTCTTAACGTTTGCTACTCATTTAAATCTCTAGAAATCACCAAAATAATGCTCAGGAGGGCGAACGAAGGACCTACCTTAAACACATGATGCGGGGAGATGTGGGATCCACCTACAATCGATGAAATGATGCTGAGGGCGATGAACATGATGGTGTTAAAGACAGTGGGCTCCTCTTAGCACGTTCTCCAATCATTCGGCAACTCTGTCAAATGATAATGATGGGTCGGAGTGGGTATTTTATACCCCTAATTTCCATTAATGATCGTATTAAATGTAGGTATGGTGACACAAAAGTTTGTTAAGTTTGAAAATCGGAAAGGGCGACGGGAGAGCCGAGGCCCGAAGGCCAGGGAGATGTAGGACGACGGCCGTTGTGAATATTTCAGGTTGGAATGGCGGTGACAGAGAGAGTCGGGTCCCGAAGGGCGGAGTTCCGCTGAAGATCCGTTGTCATGGACGGCAGAGTCATTACAGAATTCTGGGCTTGAAGTCCCAGATGATCGAGCCTGGAGCACTCAAATGTAGTCAAGGCCTCTCGCAAATTTTGGTCGGCAAAAATGGTGGCGGGACTCGGCAGGCGAGACGCCGCAGGAAGTTCACCGTCAGGGACAGCAAAGCATGGATGGAACCTCGAGAGTGGAACTTCGAGGTTCAAGGTCCGGAGGGCAAAATTGTCGTCGAATATTTCCATAAATTTTAGTAAAACAGCAAATGGGTATTCGGACCCTGGGGCCCAGGAGGATGTGAAGCGGACACTGTCAGGAACGGCAGGTTCAGTGGGGAAACCCGGCGAGGGAATCCCAAACACTCAGGCCCGGCAGGGCTCGGGGCTGTTGGCATGGTCAAACTGCCAAAGGGACTCCGCGAGGTGCCAGAACAAAGCAAAATTAAAAGGGGAAGGCATGGTCAACTTATGGTGGGTCCTTAAAGTGAGATTGACCATCCAAGACATCAAAAAGGGAGGCATGCAAAACGAGGCGGTGACGAAAATGACCCGACAAGGTGAAAGAAAAGAGGGTCCTCGTTCCGAACGGGGCGTGTGTGCTAAGGGCACAACAGAACCTACCTCAAGACGCTCCTTAGAATTGATCAAAAATTTGCAATGATTCGCTCCACAATTTGCCTCATGATCACCTCAATTCGCCTGAGATTTTCCTAGCCGTAATTTGCTCAAACACTTTGTATAATAATAATAATGAGATGGTTTAAGCATAATTACACTTTTAATCAACAATTTGTGCGTGCAAATAGGTTGCATTTAATGCCATAAATGGGGATGATCAGGGGCGAAGCCAACGACACAAACAAGCAGTTAAGTCAAGTCAACGAAACATCAAAAGGAAGGCAGACGCTAAGCCGGGTTGGGAGTTAGATAAAGAAACTAAACCAAGTTCCATATTCCATTTCCAACCTCGAATCCGGTCCCAACAAAAGACTGACCAAAGACAATGAACAAGACAGAGACGGGATCGAAAATAAAACCGGAATGAGACTTTTACAAAGTTCAAAGTTCCATTATGATTTTGTTTGTGATCCCGACAAAAGCAAGGAACAACAAAAGAACAAGGGAAGCGGGACCAGAGTGAACACCAGACTCCGCCCGAACTATAAAGAGCAAGGAAGAAAAAGAAAGCAGAAGCGAAGTCGGGACAAGAATACAAAAATGGAAAATTGAAACTTCCTAGTTTGAGTTCCAATCCCGGATCCAATCCCGCGAGAGCAAACAAACAAAATGAAAGGAAACAACCAGCAGAAGGACAAAAAAACCCAAGAAAGAAAAAAAAAACAAAACAACAAAAACGACAAAAAAGAGAAGGCGAAGTCGAAGTCAAGACTGTATCCGAACTAGGAACCCTAAAATGGTTCCATGTCTTGATTTAGTCCCGAACCCGCCTTCGACAGAACACAAGACAGACTTAGGAGCAAAAAAACAAAGAGCTCCTAAGACCCAACCAGACAACCAAAGACACCCAAAACAAAAGACAAAAAAGGGGGACCCATTTTTATTCCAACACAAAACAAAATGGGGTGGTTATGTAAGGCATAACACATGGGTTTTGTGCTTTGGCTTTTAACGCCATATATTTCTTCTTACATAGATACATGTGTACACAAATCCTTATATACACTTCTTTTCCACAAACATAGTTTATAATAACATGTTTCTCATGTCATAGCAAGTGGTAGGGAAGCACTTGGGACTTTCATCTTGTCACCTCAAAACAAGGCATATCTTTTATTCATTTATTCTAACAATGCAAAAAAATGTGTATTGCACCATCGCATTCTTCTTTTCGTGAGGTCTATTTATTTGTTTTCGATCAAAGGTGGTGTGACTGAGTCTTCAATTGCACTATGAAGTAATTCATTAAAAATTGATACTTTCATTTTCAATTTACTTGTAATTGACTGCTTTTGAATCCTTTATACTTGTCTCCATCTTATTTTACTACTACCAACCCAAAAACCACATGCATACTAAAACTTTAATTTGCAAAATTATGGACTAAATAGTAATTATAAAAAGTATTGAATATTAAACATCTTTCTTTCTTCAAAAATATGTGATACCCAAAGTTATTGACAATATCTTTTTATGGAATATTAGTAATTAAACGCATGGGTAATAACTCTTTAAAAAAGGACAATCCTTTAATGTTCCATTTTTTCATAAATATTATCTAGTCCATAACTTCAACTCTACCATGTATTTGTATGCATATGTATCTTAACATAATTAAAAAAAATGAATTAATTGATTGAATAACTTAGACAAAAAAGGATCAAATATACATCAACATCTAGAGCTAATAAATATAAAAATTTATATTTCATTTAATTTTTCAGTTATCATTTTTTAAGAATAAATTTATTAAAAAATGTATTTGTTGATAATTAATTTACAATATTCCTAACATTATTAATTAAAATCAATTTTTAATAATTATTGTAACTAAAATTATTAAATATTATATATTGATAAAAAAAAGAAGAAGTTATTGATGATTATTTGCTTAAAATTAAAATTAATGGATACATTGTAACTAATAAGATTCATTCAACATGCCCTACGGTTTTATTTTACATTTTCATTGATCAATTTTCAACTAAAATTTTCTATGTGGTGACGCACAGATCGATTTCTCGATTTTGTGGAAAAGGTTTGAAGTGTCACACCCATAGCCAATGAGATATGAACTAACCTCAGTTACTTTCTATTGACTTATTAACACGCTTTTCGTTTCTCGACTCAATAAATCAATTGCAAATATTTTTGACTTTTTATATTTCACATTCCATTCCAAAAAAAGTTCCCCCTTCTATCCATTTGTGGTAGACCGACTGAGTGTTGCATGCTGTACATGCGACTGCTAATTATTATATTATTATTTAATACAAAATAAAATAAATAATATAATAATAATAAAAAAAATTATTAACAATATCATTTTAAAAATATCTACCAATTGACCTCACGGATGTTCCACACCTCTTCCGCGTACCTATTGCACACCAAGGTGCGATTGCTAGTTATATTTATGTTAGATGCTCTCCTGAGCAGATGTAGGTGTTCTAGAACCAAATTACTGCCAGGCGTTCATTCCTGATATCAAAGATAGATTCTTTCTATTAAAATTTAATCCGTCTGGAGACAAGAGGCAGCGTCAATCACAGTGGCGCCCACTTAACATCTTAAAAGAATTCTCCATGTCTGGATGATGCGCCCAGTTAGGTGACCGCCACCGATATTAAATATTCACTTGTCTACCATGTACAAAAATTCACCAACGTTCCATCACAACCGTCCAAAGGTAGTCGCTGGTGGTGTGCACATTATACTTTTGACCGTTCTCACATCAACCAATATGTTCAGCGAATTGTTCTTCAGAAATTTATTGTTTCTCTTACTTTTTGTCTTTTATCTTCTGTAACGACTTACTTTGTTAAGATTCCTCCGACCTTATAAACTTTAAATAAATTTGAAAAAAAATTTAAAATTTGTATGCCTTCTATTCTAATGAAACCTTCATAAAAATCGAACTACAAAATTTAATCCAAAGAGCTCTTGGTCTCTTCCAGACATGTCTTTTCAAAATATATTCTTGTTTATCCATGTGAAAAAAACAGTGCGGCAGCCTTACGCATTCTTATGTTGACCAAAAATTCTACCTGTTTCTTCTACTTCACGTTACATGCGAACTAAAAATAATATTCTTGCCACCCTCACACGTCGATCTGTCTATAAAACAACTAAAAAACTCTCTATGCCTGATCGAAAGCTTCTAACGAGTCTCACAGGTAGAATGGCCACGAGACTCATAGCTCCGATTATTATTTTGCGCTCAGACAGTGAGATCAACCAATATTTTATGGTGAGTTGTACTTCAGAAACAGCGTCTTCAATGTAGAAAACAAGAAATTTGGTGTAAACAGTTTGCAGTTCCAAGGGCCCTGTCAATCTAGTTTCATTTTTAAGGTCTTTTAATGCTTATTGTACTTGCAGTAACTGATTTTATTTTGTGTATGTTTATTAACCAGATGATTTATTTGCATTTGTAGGTAGATGGGATGATGACTGAAGCCCAAAATCCAGAAAGCAGGAAGGATAACAATAAACGGTTGCAATTTAATAAGCTGGAATGTTTTACTCTGATAGGTAGAGGTCTTATTGTCGTAGAGGGAGAAAAACTGTGGGCTGGCCAATCTATGCGGTTCAACAAACAAGTAACTAACATAGGAATAGTATATATAGATATGCTTTGAGTGATTTTGTTTTCGTTTACTGCAGAAATAGCTGTATTGTTCTCTGTGATTTGTATTTGTTGTTAAGGCAATTATGTGCAGGCCGTTAGAAGTGAAAAACCTAATTTATAGGTTGTCAAAGCACTTGCCTTACAGAAATAAAGAGACCCCCTTTTAATGTTTTATATATTTTATGCAGAGAAATGTAGCTTCTATGGAGAGAGCAGTTAAGGGCCGCCGATTTCTCCAACCTACAAAACCTAAGCCTCATCGAGGACACGACGCAGAACATCACTAACCAATATATTTTGTCACTGTAGAATATATTTTATTTTAAGTTATTGTAGTAGAGTATGGGATTTTGAACTCTCAACAGGAAGGCAGTCGCAGATTTTTGAAAGTACTAGATAATTGCCATTGGAACCTGGGATCTAATGGCCCCCAGGATTTTTTTGATGTATATGGTTATATGATATTTTATTAATCTCATGTTATTTATAAAATAAAGTGTTTATTTAAATAAGTATTATTGTAATAGGTAAAAATAATATTTTTCAAATTCAGATCATCTTAATCAGTTTCAAAATAACTGCAATATAAATCTATGTAAAGTGTTTCAGTTCAAGTATTAGTCTCTTGTTTTTTCTAGACTTGACCATATGTTGGCTCATTGTAATTTTTATTCCCCTTTAGCGACTAGTTAGTATTCTTTGTACTCTTGTTTTTTTCAATATAAAAGGTGAGCACAATAAATATTTTTGTATTTTATTATAAAATGTGAAGGGTTTTCAAAACATTTTATCATAACTTAAAGTTGAATATAAGTTGTATTTTAAATAATAATGTGTTGTTTTTATAACAATAAATAGTATTTTACTTTTAACTATTGGATCATTTGTTTTGGATATAAAAATTAGAAATAATAAGATTTATGGTTACCAAAAGGTTTTGAGATTCTTCAAGTTACATATAAGTTATATTTTAAACAATAATATGATATTATTTCTAACAACAAATGATATATTGTTTTTCAACTACTAAGGATTTCATTATTAAGTTGTGGTTGAATCTTTAAAAATAATTTTAAGGACACTTCTCACTGGATGTGTTTATGTGGTAAGTTGCATGGTGAGTTGCATCTCCAAATCTTATTTGTACATAGACAAAAAGTCATTTTACACTCAACATTAAGAAGGATCCTTAATGAGCCAATGTCCAATATGTGACCTCTTTGTTGGATAGATGATCTTTCAAGGTTTTAACTTTTCTCATGAAGTTTTCAAACATATTTTTGTACTACCCAACACATTACAAAAATTCAAGAAACTCGTGCAAAGTTTGAGGTTATTTTTGTTGGTCATTAAGAATAATGTATGTCCTTATTTCTATAGGGATGCATGTTCATTGGTATAATTCCCTAATCTACTGGTAGCTCTATTCCTCTAGTGAGTTTTCGTTAGGATTCAATTGGTAACATTTTAGTTAAATTTATTTACCCATATTTCATAAATATGAATGGTTCACTTAAAAATCATTGCATATAGGTTTAATCGCAATTAAAGACACTTTGAATCCTATCCTTCATGAGCATGAATGGCCTATTTACCACTCATTACATCTAAATTATGCTTACAAGAGTGAAGCATCAATACTTCCCAGGAGGTCACCCATCATATTACTACTTTTACTCAAATGTACTTAAACATGGATTTTCCCCCAAGACCACTTAGCTTTTGTAAAAAATATATAATGAGTATCACCTAGCAAATGTCATGGAGTGTGTGGAAGAAAAACTATCTAAGTTAGAGAATTAACTTCATATAAGGAGTATAAATTCTTATTAACTAAGGTCAAACCTCGTTTATATGTTTGAATGATATTCTCTTGTTGAAAGTAGGGCATTTTATTTTTAAAGAGGAATAACTTATCATCTTTTTAAAAGAAATCATATAAGGACCTCTATATTAAATTTATCTACATTTTTATAACCATCTCAGATTTTAAAATCTATGTTTATGTCCTACATCTGTCTTAAAAAATTAACTAGATAATATTTTTTTTTCTTTAAATGAGTGTGTAAATATTAATGTAAAGATATGCTTACCACACTACGAAAACATAGAAATTATATGTGATTTAAATATCACTATCAATAAATAAATTCATATGACTTAAATTCCTTTTTAATTTGTTTTGCAAGATAGGGATTGTTACAAGTAGACAAAAACCCATTACAAATAAATAAAGAACCATTACAACTTTCAACCTTAAATGAATTCAAAGAATATTCAAATTTTTTGATCTTAGAAATATCATCTTATAGTAACAAAAGAAAATCAAGAAAGACTAGGAGATCAAATCCTAACAAGACAAATCACTACAAAAGATAAAAGACAAAAAATAGGAAACAATAAATTTCAAGAATTACATCTCAAAATTATATAATTATATTAATTAAATAAATAAAAAATTATAATAAAGAGACCTTCATAAATGTCGAATTACACAATTAAATGCAAATAGCTTAAATGACATTGTCGTTTCAGAAAATATTGTTGATAAATAAGACGTATTTTTTGTCCTTTCAGAAAAAAGACGTATTTATTGTCCTTTCAGAAAATAGCTTAAATGACATTGTCCTTTCGTCATAATTTTGTGTCAAGACATATCTTTTTAGTTCCTGTCATGGAACTATAGGCGACCCCTTGAACTTAACTAGTGATTAATTGTTTTGCTTGCAGCCAATCAAAATCTATTATTTTCTTTCCTATACATTATAGTTTAATTTTAATACGTTATATTTTATTTTTTTAAAAGTTAAATGCACGATTTTTAACTTTTTAAATTCTAAAAATAATTTTTCCTCAATTTTATTGGCTCAAAACTTTTGAGCGATAAGGGCGATTTTTCCGGCTCCATTATGAGAGTTGCGATTATAGTGGGAGATGGAAAGGGTAGGAGAAAATAATAATTACTTTTAACTTAACTATTCTATTTACATTTGCAATCTAAATTTAACTAACTCTAAATACTAATAAATTCCCCTATACTTTTACTTTTAACTTAACTATTCTATTTAATGGCAATTAGTTTTAACTTAACTATTCTATTTACATTTGCAATCTAAATTTAACTAACTCTAAATGCTAATAAATTCCCCTATACTCTTACATTTAACTTAACTATTCTATTTACGTTTGCCATCTAAATTTAACCAACTCTAAATGCTAATAAATTCCCCTATACTAATTTCTTAAATATTCTATTTAATTTAAATTATATAGACTAATTATTCAATTTATTTTTGCAATACAAACCTTGCTAATTCTAGATATTAATAAATTCAACTATGCTAATTTTTTGAAGATTATTTTTTGTTAAATAATGTATCTATACATTCAAACTATATTTTTTAAGATTAATTTTTGGTAATATTAATTTTTATTTGCCTTTGATAAATTAAAATATATTTCTTGAAATCTATTTTTGTAATATAAAATCAATTAATACTAATTTCTTTTGAAATTTGATAAATTGAACTAAACTAATTTTCTTTAAAAAAAAATGAAGATAATTAATTTCTAGATAGTTTTAATATAATTACTTATAAAATAATTTGATTATTTTAAAAATTAAACTATATAATTTTGCTAATACTAAATTAGATGTTAAATTAGTTTGATCTATTTTATTTAAAAAATAAATTTATTAAATCTAGTTACTTTGTTAATAAATGTCAAATTCCTTTATAAAATAAAATTTTAACTAATATCTATGTCTAAATAAATCATTCAATTTTAAATTTTCTATATAACTAGAAACAAGTACTTTGCATTTTAAATTTTATTTCATACTTATGGGTGTGCATGTGCAATTGAGGTACAAATTTTCTGGATTTAAAATTGAGGCTCAAAATTTTTGGATTTGAAATAACTATTTTTAAACCATTTCTTGCATAATTGTTTTCTCATTTGAATATAATCAAACTACATAATTGCTTCATAGTTCATCGTGAATGCTTCTTCCTCTACAATTTGTATAGGTGATTCAAGTACACATTCATATTTATGTTATGTGGGTAAAAGATGTTGGAATTATGAAGCCCAATCGATTCATCTGTCTAACCATTTTATTCTTTGATGTTTCATTTCTTTCTTTTGTCCTCTCATATTCTTGAATGTAACAAACTTCGAGATGCTCTCTTTGGTGTTGGTAACCGTTTTATTGTTTGATGTTTCATTTCTTTCTTTTGTCCTTTCATATTCTTGATTGTAACAAACTTCGAGATGGTCTCTCTATAGTTGGTAAAAAATGACAGTAGTTGAGCTGTTGATATTCTCCATGAGTCTACATTTTACAAATTTATTACCATTCTAAACATTTGTATTGGTCATATGACATATATTAATTTTAACATGGTATTATAATAATATATACTGTATAATATGTAACATATATAATTTTTTTTTTTTTTAATTTATAAGAAAGAAAATATTATATAAAAAAAATCAATGATTATAGTAATTTTTTAAAGATACTTTCCACAACAATGTTAATTTCATTATATTTAATTTTTCTTAAAGTAAAATGTTTGATTTTTTACTTTTTTAATTTTTGAATTTTTTTCCCTCATCTCTTGAAAAGTGAACCTCAAATTATTCCAAAGAAAATGATACACCAGTTAAAATATTTGTTTATTTTTGTAGGTGAAAAAATGATACACCAATTTATTAAGGTGAGTGTTATAATTAATATTACATAAATATAATCAAAATAATCTAATTTGAAAATATTAATAATTAAGAATTAGGTTTAGAATTAAGTTTATTATAATTATAATTATATAGATTAGTTTACAATTATAACAATATAATTTTTTAATTAAATTATGATTAAGGTTATAGTTCACTAAAATACAATTAAATATTTTAGTAATTTAGAATTAGAATTAGAATTATATAATTATTTAACTTTAGGGTTAGAATATATAAATATAATTCTAATTTATTAATTATTACTTTAAAATTTAAAATAATTATAAAAATAACTATAGATGTTTTAATCAATTATATTATAACCATATCTTATTTAATAATTATTTTAAATGTTTAATTAAATAATTAGTCGTGATAATTTTTATAATCAAATAATTAATTACAACATTAGTTATATAAATTAATTATATTATAATTCTAGAGCCCTAATTATTATTATTAATTATAATTCTAAAATCATTATAATTATGATTAGGTTTAGAAATAGGGTTAACTAGTTTAATGGTTAGAATTATAGATATGATTAGAGTTAGGGTTAGGATTATTGTTAGAATTAGGATTAAAAATAGGGTTAGGATAGAATTAGAATTAGATTTCAAATTAATGTTAGAATAAGGGTAATGAAAACTTAAATAATGTTCCCCTTAATCACACTTCAAAAATTTATCTTTATGTTAGGGTTAAAATTAGAGTTTGCTTTAGAATTAAAATTAGGATTAGAATTAAGGTTATACTTATGGTTAAGATTAGACTTAGGCTTAGGCTTACAATTAGGAAGAGTTAGAGTTAGAATTGGGGTTTCAATTATGTTTACAATAGAATTAGGGTTAGGGTTAGAATTAGAATGAGAACTATGATTAGGGTTACAATAAAAGTTATAATTAGGACTAGAATTAAAATTATGATTACAATTACATTAGGGTCAGGGTTAAAAGTGAGGGTTGTAATTTACTTAAGTTATTCTAATGCATATCAACCAATACAATAATAGTCACTATTAATGCACAATGATAACTTAAATGTGAAATTTCTCACATAGTTCACTTAAACACCTATCTTCATCAACTATGTCCTAGAAATAGTAGTTACTATCAATGCACACCAATAATTTACGTAATAAATTACTTATTTAATTCACCTAAATATCTATTCTGATCAATTACATGTCCTATTCTTTGCTTTGTTTATCTGTATTGTCAAACAAGACTACTTTGAGAATATAACTATCAATTGCTATTTTTCCAATCTAATCAAACCATCGCTAATCTCAATTTGCCTACAAATCAAAGAGAAAAACCATCTTGCTAGCATTTGGAGGAACTTCCCATCAATATCTAAGATTTAAATAAAAACACAACAAATAAAAATAGGACTATTCTTGCTGATTTTGGCAGAACTTTGTATCAATATCTAAGATTTAAATAACAACACAACAAATAAAAATAGGACTATTCTTGCACATTTTGGCAAGAACTTTGTTGCTCTGCATCAACTTTACGTGAGAAATTGGGTCTTAGAATTTTCTTAAATGTTCCATTTTCTCTATTTCTCATAACTAATGATTGTATACCTTATCCAAATTGGTTGTCTGACTGCACTTCATATTCTATAAGTTCATTACAGACACAATAGATTGAATATTGTAAATAACAACATTAGTCATTATTACAGGGATCTCTACTTTTATTTGTTTTTACCTCTTGGCATTTTTGCTTAAGTTTGGTTTTTGTTGATATAAGAAAAATAAATAAGGAGAGTCTGAAAATATGGAGCTAGCCTGATTCTACCCTCATTCATCTGCCCCTTAGATAAACTAATTTATAGTCTAATTGCATGATTTAGCTCTCATATATGACATTTATTGAAACTTTAAACTTAGTTTCAACTTTCTTTAATATTTTGGTTAAATATAAGATTAGAGTATCAGTTTATCAACCTTCCAATAAATTGAAGGAACATAAATCTGAGTTTTCAGCCAAACCCAATAGCCTGATTTGGGACACTACTTGTCTATTGACTGTCATTAATGTATACCAAAATATAAAAATTGAAGATGCCTTCAATAGTCAGTATAAGCCTACTATTTAAAACAAAACTCCTGCTATAAAACTATCCAAGAATTCCATATTTAAATGTTGGTCATAATGGGTGCACCCCCGTGCAAGATTAATCACACTACAAGAAGATATAAAAATCACACGGTTCCAAGCCTATTTGTCAAGTTGGAATAAATCCAATGCTACATTGCATGGTAAGTTCCATCATAGGCTTCTTTGCAACGTCATCCCTTAACCATGGACCTTCATCACAAACCTTATCTTACATAAAAGGATAATTAACCAAATGTAGGTTAAGGTTGTGCAGACTTTCTATTGCATGATGACCCCAGTTACATATGTCATAGACACAAGGTCATAAATTTGTTGCAAACAATCAACATCCAATTTGAAGTCATCAAACTTAGGAAAATATTTAGGAGAATAGGAATTCTATAGAGAAACTTTCTCATTACTCATTCTTAGAAGACAAAACCCTAACCTGCTTTTGTTGTTTACAGATAGTTTCTTTAATCTCATCCTTATACTTCTTTAGACAATTATAACCCCAAGAGGCCATATTGACAGCACAACCATCATTTGGGGGGAAGTAGAGGAAATCCCAGGAAAGAAAGTACGAGGTTTGAACATAAAGTTAGTACTGTGATCTTTCAAGATAGAGAAGTCCTCAACATCTAGTTTAAGTTCCTCTAAATAAGATCCCTGACATTCATCCATTTTTCATTAAAATTCCTCTCATCCAAGCTTGATTGAACTGAGTGATGGTAATAGTATTCTCATAGACAAGTGTTTGGTCTTGGTATCCATGACACTAGGGGGAATGGGGATGGGAAGTGGGCTAGATTTAAGAACAACAAGGATTGTAGAATCTTTAACCAAACCAAGAGAATCCACATGTTATAACTAAAATGAGGACTTTGTTTGTGGCCTTGACTTGGCCTTTCTATTGTTTTACATGGCCCTTGCTTGAGCTCACTTAGTCACATACTTTAGTGGTGAACACAATGTATTTACACTAATGTGTCTGCTAAAATTTAATGGGAAAATGAAGTTCAATCCTTATATTTCAAATATTTCTTGTGGTTGGGATGGCCAAAGGGGCATAAAGTCTTGTGAATGCCTTGCTTTCCCATGCTAACCTTTAGTGGTTTCTTTCTTGTAATTCATGTATATTATATGAGGTTGATTAATACTTGAAAGAAAACAAATCAACATTAATTAGAAAGAGGCAGCAATAAATATTGATAGAGAGAATCCATTCATATTTGTCCTCATCTTGTTGAGTTTTGCAAAAACTTGGGATGAAAAAAATCTCACAAGTAGTTAAATTGTGTTACAAACAATCTTATCTCCAATGAGACGGTAGAAGATTTGGGTTTGAAAAGGATAACACACCCAAATCCTTATAAGTTATCTCGACTTCAAAATGGTCAACAAATATTGATAAATGAACAATGCTTAGTTGATTTTCAGAATGCTTGGTATAAGGAAAAAATTTATCTGGAAAAATACATATCTATAAATTTATAAGTACAAATGTTTAGTCTATAAATAAATACACATTGATTAAGGGTGGACTACATTATCTCTTCTTAAAAAAGTTTTTGACATGTTAGAATATGGGCCATATTCTATTGAATAGCTCTAAAATTTGAAACATAGTAGACTATCTTTATTTAAGTATTAATTTAAAGTTTTAAACCATGTTTCCAAAAAAAAAAATGTAGACTGGATAGCTACTCAAAACATAAAGAATTTTCTATGTAGATTTTACTCATGAAGTAGATATTCTTGTTGCTGCAGCAAGTGTGCCAGATTTGGTTCATGGTCATTAGCTAAAACCTGGTGTAGTACTAATTGATCTTGGATTAAATGCAGTAGAGGTATGGCACCTTTTAACTCCTTTTTCAAAAAAAGTTTGTAAGTAAAAGATGGTTAATATATAGCAAATTAAAACTATTGCTTCCACTTTTGCAGGATCCTAGTGCTAAAAGAGAATACCAAAATTAGTCAGTCATGTTTCCTATGAAGAGGCTTCAAGAATAGCTTCAACAATTAATCCTCTACCTTGTGGTCTTGGTCCAATGACTGTTGCAATGCTTTTTTTCCACTACTCTACAATCATCAAACTGGGCATATGGGTTCAATTGAGATTTTTGATGTTTGATTTAGGCCTTTTGCAATACACTTCACATTATGTTTTATTAGGCTTATAAACAAGTTATCTAAATTACTGAAAGGAATAAAAAGATCATTTTCTATCATAAGGCATTTTTTGGAGACATTACGAACCTATAAGAGGACTTGGGACTATATGCTTTCATTTTCATTTGTGTAGAAAATTGTAACATTTAAACAAGTTGGTTATACATGACTCTACGTACAATGAAAGTTTTAAAGATCTTTGATTTTTGAAAGAGGGTTTTTTTATCATATATGCTAAACGGTTAAAGAAATCTTTGAACTCATAAATTTTGCATAATGCTGGCAACATGTAAATTGTGCTTTCTTCATACCTAAAAGTACAACCAGAGCATCTGAATTTTGAAGTGAGCAAAATTCTTTTGTTATAAGAGTCATTTTCTAATGGAAGACAAAGTTGACTCTATAGATGGTCAAATTGCTAAATTTAGGCAACAACAACTTTATCTTTACCAATTTTTCCTAAAACACAGTAAACTCAACAAATACAAACAAAACTATTCTAAAATTTTCTGGCAGGAACTTCGCTGCCCTGCAGCTCTTGTTTAAAATGTTATTGACAAATAAGAGTTATTTTAGATTTATTAAATATACTTTGTATGAGCATCAAGCAATGTAATGTGTATCAGAATGCCTCTTTCAGGTATATCTTAAAAAAAAAACTATCATTGATAAATAAGAGGTGTTTTCAGAATATTTATTTCAGTAACTTTTGGTAAATTTTGTGTATGAACGTCACCTTACGTAATAAGTATTAGGATGCTCATGTGGTACGGCAGCGGCTATCCAGCCCCAGAATGCACCAGGGCATGGATGTGCCGCTGGATGCCCATCCATCATGCAAATTGACAGTTTCGTACATGAGGTGAAGAATTTAATGGAGGTTGTACACGAAAAAGTAATGTCAGGAAATTTGAAGCGAGTTAATTTATTCTAACTTATTTAATAATTTATTTTAATTTATTTAAATAATTTATTTGATTTTTTTATATAATTTATTTAAATATATTTTTAAATTTATTTATATAATTTATTTAAACTTATTTAAATAATTTATTTAAACTTTATTTTATCTATATATTTATTATTCAATAAAGTTATTAAAATAGATGTTATTTTAAATTTTTATTTATATATATTTAAATGTTATGTAAAATAAAGTGATGATATTAAATTAGTTCTTTAGATTTAAATAACTAAAATGTATTTAAATTTATATTATAGATAAAAAAATTTAAAAATTTATAGATTATTTAAATATAAAACATAAGTTATTAAAAAAAATATAAGTTATTATCATTTAGATGAAATAATAATTTCATCTAATAACTCCATAAATATTAAAATTAAGATATATAATGTCTAGACATGCATATATATTTATATATTTAATATAAATATATAAATTAGTTATAAATTAGTTCTTTAGATTTAAATAACTAAAATGTATTTAAATTTATATTAAAGGTGATTCTTTTAAAAAAATTATAGATTATTTAAATATAAAACATAAGTTATTAAAACAATATAATTTATTATCATTTAGATGAAATAATTTCATTTAATAACTCCATAAATATTAAAATTAAGATATATAATGTATAGACATGCATATATATTTACTATATTTATTATTTATTAATTATAATAATTTTATATTTGTATTTAATAATTTCTGATATAAATTATAAGATATAATAAATATAATAATAATAATAATATTATTTTAAAATATTTATATATTTAATACAAATAAATTAATAATTATCATCTATAGGTTTTTAGATGTATAACTCTGAAGTTATACATTTTTAATAATCTATATTTTACATAACAATTGGGATAAAATTAAAATAATAACAATATTATCTAAAGATATTAGTGCATCCCAAAAATCATTAGTAAAATTGAGATATGATGTGTGTGGCATGTTTGCCTATGTGTAATTTAATTTTTACCTATGTGTAATTTTATATTTGTGCATAGCAGTGACCATTTGGGTAGTAGGTTTTGGGTGACTAAGTCAAAGTGATTTTTTTTAACAATAGTGGAAGATAATTCCAATTGACAAGTAGCTTCAAGAAAGATCTTTAGAATATCTTCTTGTTCTATCAATATTACCAATAAAAAAGTTACCACTTTGACTTATTCAACACTAACACCTACTTCCTCAATGATCACTTTGATGCAAATATTAAATTACACGTAGATAAACAATAAATCACACAAGTAAACATGCCACACACATCATATTTTACATAAATAAAACTTTGTTTAATTTATTTAAATGCAACATATATCTAATACAAATAAAATTAACATAATGAAATCTTCTTGTATTAGTAAAATTAAAATAATAACTTTATTTTATATATATTAATAAAAATAAAATTAACATGTTATTATTTACAAATTTTCTATTTTATTGTATTTCACTAACACATAAAAAATAATATCTATAACTTTATTTAACCTAATACTCAATTAGCACAAATTGAGTATTAGGTTAGATAAAATAAAATAAAATAAACATATAATAATAACCATAATAATTAACACAAACACGGTTAATATATTATTATAACATTTAACTAACATTTTAAAATAAAATTTATATTAGCACAAATGTTTGTAGATTAGTGCAATATAATAATAACTATAATAATTAACACAAATATTAATAACTTTATAGATAATTATTATTATCATTTAAATTTAAACTAGCTTATCTATCTTAATATATTAATCTATATATTATACGTCGAGAGATTTCATTTTCGAGGCGTATTTTCTAAATTAAAAAAAGAAGAGAAAAAGCAAAAAAAATACGCCTCGAAAATGAAATCTCTTGGCATATAATATATAGATTAATATATTAAGATAGATAAGCTACTAGCACTCCTGGCATGCATAACACTTTGAATAAATTAATATATTTAGGTTAATGATTAGAGTTAGCATTTAGGATTAGGGTTTATATCATGGTTAGGGTTAGCATTAGGGTTAGGGTATGGTTTAGATTTATTATTATGATTAGGGTTTATGTTTAGTGTTAAGGTTGGGTTTATGGTCATAGTTAGTGTGAGAATAATGTTAAGGTTAGGGGTAGAATTATGGTTAGGGTAAGGGTTTGGATTATAATTATAATAGGTTTTAGGTTAGGAATAAGGCTTTGGTTAGTGTTGAGGGTAGGGTTGGAATTACTATTAGGGTTTGGATTGGAATTATAATTAGGGGTAGGATAAGGATTTATATTTAGTGAGGGCTGTGGTTTGGGTTAGGGTTAGGGTTAAGGTTAAGATTAGCATTAGGGTTAGGATTTGGTTTATGATTATGATTATGGTGAGGGTTAGGGTTTATACTTATGATTAGGCTTATAGTTAGCATTAAGGTTTAGTGTTAAGGTTTAGTGTTATACATTGAATAAATTAATATAATTAGGGTTAAAATTAAGGGTTACAATTAGGGTTAAAATTTAGGGTTAGGTTTAAGTTTGTGGTTTACTGTTAGTGTTAGGGTTAGGGTTAGGGCTAGGGTTAAGGTTAGGGATATACTATGAGTTAGGATTAGGGTTATTATATTATGGTTTATGGTTTAGGGTTAGGTTTAGATTTAAACTTAACTTCCCTAGTTAGGATTAGGGGTTGTTTTTGGATTTAGGTTATATGGTTGGGGTTAAGGTTAGAGTTATGTTTAAGGTTAGGGTTAGGGTTAGGGATAGCCTGCCCCTAATCCAAACTCATTCTATAACCCTAACCCTCACACTAATAGTAAACCCTAAATTTAAACCTAACGCTAAACCTAAACCTAACCAGAATCCCAATCATAAAAGTAAATGTAACCCTAATGTGTAAACCAAAAATTATAATTTAACCCTAACCGTAACCTTAAGCATAAACCTAAACCTAATCCTAACAATATAAGCCATAATTGTAAGCCTTTCAGAAAAATCCTAATTGTCATAACTATAAACCTGGCCTAAACACTCTTATTATTCAATTCAAATATTTATTTCATTAATTACCTACATTCACTTTAATAACCCTATCCCTAACACTAACCTTGACACTAACCCTAACCCCAATCCCAACCATAAGCAAAATCTAAAAATGATTCTAACCATAACCATAACCCTAAAACCTAGTTCTAAATCTAACCCTAACCCTACACTATAAACCATAATCCTAATGCTAATCTAACCCTAACCTTAACCTTTATCATAACCTTGACCCTAATTGTAGCCCTAAATTGAAGCCAAAAAATAAATCAAAATCCTAACCTTAAACCTAACCATAGCCCTATATGTAACCTACCTCTACCCGAAGATTAACTATAAGATCCCTAACCCTAATTTAACTCTAATGCTAACTCTGAACTGTAGGGTTTAATTAGGATTCAAATAGGATTATAGTTAATGTTAAGTTTAGTGTTAGGGTTGGGTTTAGGGTTCAATTAGGCTTTTTTTGGTTAAGTTTATGATTAGAGTTTAACTAGAGTAAGGGTTAGGGTTAGGGTTAGGGTTCATTTAGGGTAAAAATTAGGTCTAGGATTAAGGTTAGAGTTAAGGTTAGGGTTAGGGTGTTATAGTTAGGGTTAAGGTTACAGTGTGGTTTAAGGTTAGGGTTAGGGTTTAAGGTTTATAGTTTATTGTTACGGTTTATGGTTTATGGTTTAGGGTTAATTTTTATGGTTCACAGATTAGGAATAAGTTGTTTTATGGTTGGGGTTACGATTAGGTTTAGGTTTAGGGTTGTGGTTAGAGTTATGTATAAGGTTAGGGTTAGGGATAGCCTACCCCTAATCCCAACTCATTGTCTAATCCTAACCCTAATACTAATAGTAAACCCTTACCATAACCCTAAACCTAAACCTAACCAAAATCCCAATTGTGAAAGTAAATGTAACCCTAATCTATAGACCACAAAGTATAATTATAATCCTAACCTTAACCTTAAACATAAACCTAAACCTAATCCTAACCATAAGCCATAATTGTAAGCCTTTAAGTCAAACCCTAATTGTCATAACTATAAACCTAACCTAAACACTCATATTATTCAATTCAAATAGTTAACTTTTATTATGTACCATCATTCACTTTAATAACCCTAACCCTAACACTAACTTTAGCACTAACCCTAACCCCAACTCCAATGATAAGCCAAATCCAAAAACAACCCTAGCCATAACCATAGCCTTAAAACCTAATTCTAACCCTAACCCTAACCCTAAACCATAAACCATATTCCCAAGCCTAATCTAATCCTAACCCTAATGCTAACCCTAACCTTAACTTGCATCATAGCCTTGACCCTAATTGTAACCCTAAATTGAAGCCAAATAGTAAACAAAAAACTATAATCCTAACCATAACCCTATTTGTAACCTAATTCTACCCTAAGCTTAACTATAATCCTAATCCTAATTGAATTTTAATGTTATCTCTAAATTGTAAGGTTAAATTAGGATTAAAATAGTGTTAAGGTTAGTGTTAGGGTTGGGTTTAGGGTTCAATTAGATTGATTTTGGTTAAGGTTATTATTAGGGTTTAATTAGAGTAAGGGTTAGGGATTAATTATGGATAGGGTTGGGGTTCATTTAGGGTAAAAATTGGGTTTAAGATTAAGGTTAGGGTTAGGATTATGGTTAGAATTAGTGAGGTTTAGCATTAGGGTTACTGTTAGGGTTAATGTTAGGGTTAGGATTCAATTAGGCTTATAAATAATATGTTAAGGCTTACTAATATGTTACGACTTAAGAATATGTTAGGGTTAGTGTTAAGGTTAGTGTTAGGGTTAGTATTAGGGTTAGCATTGAGGTTAGGGTTAGGGTTCAATTAGGGTTAAGGTTAAGGCTCAATTTTGTTTCAATCAAGGTTAGGTTTAAGGTTACAGTTCTTGGTTAGGGTTAGGGTTAGGGCAATGTTAGGGTTACAATTATGGTTTATGGTTCAAGGATAGGTTTATAATTACAGTTAGTGTTATGGTTATGGTTAGGCTTAGGGATAAGGTTAGGTTAAGGATTATGATTTAGAAATTATTGTTAGGGTTAGGGCTAGGGATAGGTTTATGGTTATGGTTATGGTTAGGGTTAGGGTTAGAAATAGTTTAATTTTTCTTTTTTAAGGCTAGTTTAAATTTATTATTTTTAGGGTTTAGTATTTACATAAGAATTAGGAATAGGTTTATGGTTAGGGTTATGGGTAAGATCAGTGTGTGAGTTGTGCTTATGATTTTAAAGTTGAGAATAGGGTTAGATACATTCACTCTAATAACTTTATCTCTAACCCTAACCCTAACCCCAACCCTATTCCTGACCCTAAAGCCTAATCCCAACCCCAATCGTAAGAAAAATCTATAAACAACCCCTAACTATAACTCTAACCCTAAAACCTAATTATAAATATAACCCTTATTGTAAACACTAAACCGCAATCCTAACCCTCATCTAACCCTAACCCTGACCTTAAATTGCACCATAGCTTAACCCTAACTGTAACCCCAAATTGAAGCCAAATAGTAAACCCAAAATTGTAATCTGAGCCTTAAAGCTAACCATAACCCTAAATGTAATCTAACTCTACCCTAAGCTTAACCCTAACCCTAAACCTAATTGAACAATAATGCTAATTTTGAGCTCTAAGGTTTTATTAGGATTCAAATAGGGTTAGAGTTTTTGTTAATGTTAATGTTAGGGTTAGTATTAGGGCTAGGTATAGGGTTCAATAAGGTATATTTTGGTTAAGGTTATGATTAGGGCTTAATTGGAGTAAAGGTTAGGGTTCAATTAGGGATTGGGTTAGCATTTATTTAGGGTAAAAATTGGGTTTAGGATCAAGGTTAGGGTTACGGTTAGGGTTAGGGCTAGGTTTAGGGTTAGTGTTAGGTTTAGCATTAGGGATAGTGTTAGGGTTCAATTAGGCTTATTATTAATATCTTAAGGGTTAATAATATGTTATGGATTAATAATACGTTAGGGTTAGTGTTAAGGTTAGTGTTAGGATTAGTGTTAGGGTTAGCATTAAAGTTAGGGTTAGGGTTCAATTAAGATTATCTTGGTTATGGTTAGGATTAGGGTTTATTAAATTAAGGATTAGGTTTGAATTAGGATTAAAGTTGCTTCTAATTCTAACCCTAACCACCTATTTGTAATGTAAGTCTAATATTAACCATAATTATAATGGCAACCCTAACTCTAACTATGACCCTAGCCCTCACTATAATCCTAAGCCTAATTATAACCCTAATTCTAAACTTAGCTATAATTATAACTCTAACTCTAATTATAACCCTTAATCCCAAGTTGATCTTCATTGAGCTTAGATCTTGAATTATTTTTAGGGTTTAATGAATACATTTTAGTGAAGTTTTGAGATAAATATGTTGTTGAGTTAGGATATCCATGTTTATACTGAGATTGTGTTGCAACCAATCCCTCTATTATGTGTTTATATAAATTTCCTATAATATATAAAATTTAAATATTGGTCATATATAATTGTTCACATTATAGGATAAATGTTTGAAATTTAACTATAAAAATATATGCAAATAAATTAAGAATTGCACTCTAAAATCATACAATTTTCTATACATTTGAGAAATGTACTTTCGTATATTTCACTTCATTTTTTATACATAATCCTTTGTATCCTACTTGGATTGGTGTTTATTCCTTGCCCCATATTTTGTTTTTGATAAAAGGGATAAATGGGTTTTACAGGGACCCAAAACCAAAAAGTAACATTACAAATAGAGAATAGAAAGAGAGGTCCGAACAACCAAAAAAAAAAGGCTACCAAAGAGATAAAAATCAGCTAAAACTAGCATCCACAAAAAGTCACAAAAAACCCTTCAGAAAGCCAGCACACAGTGAAACTAGGGCCTACCCACAGCTAATCCATAGTCTTCAGGAGCTCGTCAGCAACCGCTTCTAGGTCCACCATGTCCTCGCCCCCTGCCATGAAAATCTGAGTCATATTTGAGGTAGACAAGGCTTTTCTTTTCATACTTGATCTAGTGTGCCTAGAGATCCCCGAATCCTCATCCTGGTCTTTCTCCTTATCTAAGTCAACAATCAATGCTCTATTTTGGGTTTTCTCCACACTTTTAGTCATGGCTTTGATGATTAAAGAATTATGTTTGGCTATTCTGCAATTCTAATCAACTATTTTTTTCATGGTTCCTTTAATTTTATCAAGATCATTTTCAACAGTACTATCCTTTTGCATACTTTCCTTCACAAAGGTATTCTTCTCCACTTTGAGCTGACTTAGCCCAGCAACTTTGGCTCCAATTTCCCCCAACTTACTATGAAGAGATAGATTTTTGGTCTTCAACTCACTGATTTCATAAAATAACCATTTGGCATAATTAAATTGCTCCTCAGAGCATCTCTTGGCAGTTCCAACAAAGTCATAAGGGGGGTGACTATCAGAATTGACACTGTAAGTCATCGACTCCGCACCTCTGGGAGGGCTACAAATATCCTTTTAAACATTCTGAGGGGAGTGGGGACCCTCAAGACTGGCCTCGGCCGCTTTAGCAGAAATAGCAAGAGAGTCTTCAGGATAGGAAACTAACTTTTTAGTTAGAGAACTAAAGCCTACCAAAATAACATTAGGGTTAGTGCGGTTGGGAGCAAGAATAGAGCAGGCACCAGAAGGCTAGGGGAACAGCCAGAGGCAAGAGGGGGGGCAGGGGAAGCGAGAAGAGCTTAACACAGCCAGAAGTCCTAGAAATACTAGACTCAGTATCATCCTTGACAAGATCTGAAGGGGCTAAAGGGTTTGAGAGGGCAGGCATATTCTAAAAGTGCTCATAAATGAGCCTTAAAAGACCTATGTGAAGAATCGGGTATCTTTTAGGGCTCCTTCTGTAGTCTGTAAAGCTATTTCTCAGGGAACAGAGTAAAAAGAAAGGGATGGAAACATGCACCTTATGTTGGAAGTGATTGAGCAACACAAAGTGGTATCCATAAACCCTAGTGAAGCAGTCGTCAAGAGTGATGTACTCCATAATAACCCTTAGCACTTTTCTCTAAAAAATTTATGCTCTTCAATCGGGATACCAGTAACCTCTGCAATCAGAGCTTCATCAATCTGAACTTTCCTCCCGAAGAGGAAAACCTCCCCATTGTTCCAACTTTTCTCAAAGAAATCAGTAATCTCATCCTGAGGGTCGTGGAGTTTCTCGATGAACGGAAGTAAGCCAACATTTCTTATTTTGCTCCATGCTTTAGTGTTCTTGGTGTGTGACTCAAAACTGGTGGGTTCGACTCTCTTCCGTTCCCCACCCATTTTAGAAATATTGATGCAAATACTGTTGCAAGCAGAGAACCTATTCCAGATAGTTCCTTTGCTTCACAAGACCCACAAATTATGCCAAGGTAAATAATAAATTTGACGGATACTCTCGGCCCCATGTAGTCTACTTATTTTGTAAGTCATGACTCGTACCTTCATCATTATTACAAGAAGCCGCCACTTTTCCATTCACCGCATCAAGCACCATTAAAGCTTGAACATCAAAATGGAGATCAATCCTTTTGTGCCACGTGAGGATTTTATCACTCTTAACTCCCTACTTAGCAAAAAAATTAGCAACTACATTCTCCTTGCGATAAGCATGAGTGATTTTAATTCTGTCAAACTTACTAAGTAATAACTTAGCATCTTTAATCCAGTTTTTAATTGACCATGTGGGCTGGGACCTACCACAAATGTTGTCTATTATATTTTTTGAATCACCTTCAAGCCATAAATTTTTACATTTAATTTCCATAGCTAGGTTGATTATGTAATAAGCACCCGCCGCTTTCGCCACGTGATTAGTTTGGACCCCCAAAAGGGTGGCAATAGCTCCCATAAAGTTACCTGCTGAGTCCCTTAGGACTCCACCACACCTAGCCTTCCCCGGATTTCCTTTGGCTGGCCCATTAAAGTTGGCTTTGGCCCAGCCCTCCATAGGAAAACTCCAACAAACTCCCTCCCTGAACTTTTTGGCTGGATTAGGAGCATTGGAAATATCCCATTTAATTCTCCATTCCCTAGCAATCTGGCTGTCATAAGGAGAGCAAACCACTGCCTCAAACTTGTCTGCCCTGAAGGGGATAACAGAGAAGTTCTCTTTAATCATCCTAAGAATTCTTTCAAACACAACTTCCTCCGATGACTCCTTATCCCTGACGATCCTGTGGTTTCTCTCTTTCCAAATTTCCCACGCCATATGGGGGAATGAGAAAGCCCAAAGTTTTTTTATAAAGGGGTTGAGAGAAGGGGCTTTCCATTGAACAAAAAATTCTTCAGCCGACTCCGGAGGAACCCAAGAAAAATGCCAGCATTTTAGAAGCTTATCCCAAACCAGAGAGGAGAAAGGACAGTGGATAAAGAGGTGTTTAACCAATTCGGCCTCACTTTTATAGAGGTAGTATCTATTGGAGAGTAGAAAAGGTCTCTTTTGCATAGATTATCAACAGTTAGCACTTTATTTTGGAGCAAGGACCCAAAAAAAAAGATGTTAACCTTAGGTAAGAGATGCTTAGTCCAAGCATGCAACCACAGAGGGGGGAATAGGAGCATGAGAGAGATGGGCAAAAGCAGAAAAAATAGAAAAACACCCAGAAGGTTCATGCTTCTAGATAAGACTGTCCTCCTGATTTAGGCAAAGTTTAACAGTATTGAGAGAGGAGTAAACAGAAACCAAAGCAAGGTTTATCAGGGGGAGATTGACCCACTTACCATCCCTCCAGTAATCTTTGACAAAGAGGCCAAAATTGTCTTTGCAAAAATCAACCCATCTACTAAGATTCCCGTCCTGAATCAGAGGTTCATTGTACAGCCAACAGTCATCCCAAAATCTAATCTGGTTACCATTACGAACCTGCCATTTCACTCCCAATTCCACCACCTTAATCCCGCCAGTCATATAGTTCCAGCAACTTGATCCTTTCGATAGAAGAGGATTCTCAATAAGATCCTTGAGGGAATTGTTATTCTGCAAATACTTGCTTTTAATTATTTCAGTCCATTCCCCAGAGGAAGAGAATAGTCTCCATATCTGTTTAGCTAGGAGCGATTTTTTCAGTAGTCTAATTTTTCTTAGCCCAAGGCCTCCATCCTTTTTAGATCTGCAAACTAGGTCCCAACCAATAAGAGGCATTTTTTTTCTTTCTTTGACTCCCGACCAAAGGAATCTCTTTTGGATCTTTTCAATGGTTTCAGCATATTTGGTTGAGATTTTGAAAAGGCTAAGAGCATAGATTAGAAGATTCTACAGAGAGGCTTTAGGAAGCTAGAGTTTTCTAGCTTGGCTTAGACGTGCTCCTTTCCAGCCAAAGAGTTTTTTCCCAAACCTATCAACCAGAGAGATCTAGAAAGAATCCAGAGGTTTTAAGCATAGAGGTAACCTCAGATAAGTAGCAAGAAGGGACTCTATCTTGCAACCAAGAATTCCAACTATCTTCCTCTACCTGTGCAAATGTGTGTCAAAGAAATACAATGAGCTTTTTTGCTTATTTATCATCTGACCAGAAGCTCCTCCATAGGTATCCAAAAGTTTCTTCATTTCTTTAGCCTCGAAGACAGTAGATCTTCCCATCAACAAGGTGTCATCCACGAACTGTTGGTGAGAACAAATCAAATTGTTCGAAGACAGTTTGAGCCCCACAATAGATCTTTGAGCAACCAGTTTACTCATATTCCTACCAAAACTCTCAGCCATAATCGTGAAGAGGATAGGAGAGATGGAATCTCCCCGTCTTAACTCTCTAGAACAATGGAAAAAGGTGGAAGGGGTTCCATTAATCAGAACCGCTATAGTAGCAAAAGTAATGAATTGTTCAATTAGCTGCAAAACCCTTTCATTGAACCCAAAAGTTTTTAGAATTTTAAACAGAAAATTCCATTCCACCCTGTCATAAGCCTTCGATATGTCAAGCTTTAGAAGAAAGCCTTTCAATTTAGAAACCGAAAGGGAGTGAATATTCTCATGAGCATGGACAATAGAATCAAGAAATTGTCTTCCAGGCACAAAACCATTTTGTTGAGGAGCAATAAGAGTGGGCAGAATGAGAAGCAACCTAGAGGTAAGAACCTTCGAAATGATTTTATAGAAGGAGTTATAGAGGCAGATAGGTCTGAACCCTTCGAAATCCTGCACTCTAGGTTTTTTAGGGATAAAAACCAAGAAAGTGACATTTATATCTTTCAAAAGGTTTCTAGAGCACAAGAACTCTTTCACAGCCTTCTCAACATCCTCCCCAACAATATCCCAGAACAATATCCCCAACATATTTTGTTGGGCATTGCAACTTTCATGTTATGTGGTCACGGCTTCTTTTCCACCTTGAGCTTTTTGTATAGATAGGTATAGAAATAAGATAAATGTATAGAAGAATGTGCAAATAGATAAATTAGAGTTAAGTGCATGAAAATACATATATGCATAAATAAATAGAAAAACACAAAATACATATTTTAAAACATTATCTCAAAATAAATACAAATCTAAATTAACATTAATATACTAATTTTACCATTATAATTCTACAACTTTTTTTAACTTGTATTACCCTAAAAAATCATTTAATTTTCATAAGTCTACTAACATACCACGTCAACCATTTTCAAGCTAGCCAATGTCCACCAAGTACTTGTCAATCAACGTATATAATCCAGTAGTGTCTTGTATATGTCCATCAATAGACTTATTTGTTAAGGTTTCAAAATATTTATCTTTCACTTTTGAAAACCTATTGAATTCACCTGTATATTGTTGAACTACAATAGAATATGTTTGATAATCACACTCTTGATTCATAAATTGATATAAATGAAAATTTTGTAAAATATATATTTTAAAAATGTTTGTATAAAGAAGACCTCATACACAATTAAATTGATGTAGTGGTACTACACAACTTTTTAAACTTTCATATATTTGGCACTGTAACATAATAAAAAGCATTATTATTTCCCTTCGTTGTTTTATACGTCTAATGAATTTCTTGTAAGTGAAATTTTAAGAACTAAGGCACAGTACTCCATTTTTATCTTTATCTGGTGTTTCCTTAATCAAGATTAGCAAGAAAAAATCATAAGGAAAGACTTTCTCTTCAACGTCCTTGATTTTTTGCTTTCGCTTTCTTCTATCTGTCTTGCTTCTCTATGGAAACTATCTGTCATGTTTGTCTCCTCCGACCACCACTGATACAGTCCATGCAAAAACCTAAACTCCTTTCGCCCGCTGCCATTAATGAACACGTTTGCAAAGGGCAAACGGTGGTGGGGCTCAGAATTCTTTCCCAGAGACCTCATAATCGAATTCACAATTGAGCTGTGTGCAAAGCTGTTCAATCTGGCCCTAAAATACTACAAATAATTACTCGATATGGGATCAAATACATTGACGTAGAGATTAGGGCGCCATTTCTGGACCGCCAAGAAGGCCGCATGAGTCTGCAGAGCTCTGTGTTAGACACCCGACTGCAATTTCCCTTATTCTGTGAATGAAAATGCCCAGCTATTTAAAGATTTTTCAATATTTTTTAAAGAAAGAAACACTGTGTTTTTTACTATAATTCTAACCTAAAACGAATCTAAACTTTTTAAAATAAATAAAATCTAAAAGAAGATTGCTTTATCTCAGAAAAAATACAGAATTTTGTGGTGGGAAACTTAGTGGATAGCGGGGAATGCTGCAGGTCTCTATGTTTGTATTAGACGAGGGTAGTGCCGGAAGAGCTTCAGCCCCTTTGGTCTCCACGGGGGTCAAATTCTGTTGAGCAAGGTGGTCGTGTGAGCATTCCCCTAAGCATTGGACAGGCTCTATGGGCTCAGCAGGCGTATCCTTTCTGTCGCACATAATTGAAGCACAGGGCAAATGTACAAGTTGCCCAATGGAAAATCAAAAGAATCTCCTACAGAAAAAATGATTTGAACCCAGTCTATTCTCCTCTTCAATTGGTCTCAAAAATGTTTTGCACCATGAACCAAAACTTCAGAAAATCCTTAATGAAAAAATGCACGCAAAGAAAATAATGTTAGTTGGGCCTCAAATGATTGCTTGATTCGCAATTATTTTCTGCCACACTTCTTGTTCGCGCTCTTCTTCTCCATGGAAACCAATAGCAGATATTTTCGGTAGGCACCGTGGGATTCAAACACTTGATGAGCATGAAAGCAGCGGTAGGAGTCTGCTTCAGCGCAGCTATGGCTTCCACAACCATCTGAAAATTCATTCTGACAATAAATTCACGTTAGAAAACAAAAAATAAGGCAGAAATTGATGCAAAAACTAAGGCAGAATTTGATAAAAAAAGAAATTAAGTGGAAATTTGAATACAAAGAAATGAATTCACGTCTTACCTTGGAATACCTGGCGTACGGTTTCGGTACTGTTGTTTTTTCAATTGTTGTTTTCTTTGCTTTCGATTTACCCATTTTTTGCACTACTTTGGGAGAATTTGATCTGTCGGAAAGTGCTTTCCTGAGCTTGTTGGATCCTCCATACAAGCGCTGATAATGGTAATATGTAACGTGCGACCATAGCATTTCATCTTCCAAAACGTCAGTAGCGTCCGTGTTGAGTGGTGCTAATATGTAACTGCAACCGGATGGTAGCATTTCAAATTTTCATCTTCCACAACGGCAGTAGCAGCCGTGCTGAGTGGTGGTGCCACGTACCATAATACAAACTATTTCTTTTTCCTAAGACTCTTATTTCTGCTCCATTCCTTTTTTCTAAGACTGTTACTTCTACTGGCCTCCTATAGAGGCTGCTGCCACTGTAGGCTTACGCCTCTCGGCGTAATAAAATTAACGTGGTCAAACATACGAATTTTTAAATTTTTAAAAAATTGTAATACAAAATTCATAATTAATTATTTACATGGAAAAAAATTACAAAAAAATATGCATCACATCCAGACATGAGTCCTTTACTTATGTCTAAAATATTATAAAAAAATTTATCATTTTATTATGGTTAGTGTGGTCAAACAGACACCTACTTATTTTTTCCTTAAAATTTAAGTACTATTACATTGAAATTTCAAATTTTCACCAAATAGATTTAAAAAAAAAAAAACCTAGTTGCTTAGAAACTACATTTAATTTGTTACAGATTCTATTCTTACATATTTTTGAAATAATATAGATAACTTATTCAAATTTTCACGTCAAGTTACCTAACTTTGATTTTTCTGAAGTTTTTGCCATTTATGGGCCTGTTTTTTCTGTGATGATCCTACACATACCGATACCCTTGTTATAAAATATGAAGATGAACTTGAATACACATTTTTGTTACCGTCTCCATAACAAAAAGTGTTGTCTTTGAACAATAATTGAGAAGTGAGGGACAACCCTGTTTCTTTTCTATGCTACAACTTGTTTTTGTGCATCTTGTCTTCTAAATGTATATCGATATTGAAATAGAATGTTTGCTGCAAGTAAGAGTTGTTATAAAATATGAAAGTGAACTTAAATACACTATTTTGTTAGAGTCTGCATAAGAACAAAATTTGTCTTTGAACAAACTTTGAGAAGTGATGGACAACCCCATGTGTTTTCGATGCTGCAACTACTTTTTGTTCATCTTCTCGTCCAAACTAGTGTAGGAGCACCAAGTGAATAAAGTTCACTCTAGGAGGTCAATTTGTTAAGTATAGGTATTAAAGGTATTCTTGCATTAAATAAGGTTTATTTAATTTAAATGTAATAGCTATAAAAAGCCTCCAAGGCTCCAGCAAGCAATGATCAAGATTATATTGAAGTTTCAAATCAGTAACAACTTTATTTCCTATAATTTCTCTTTTATTTTGCACTTTTTTGGAACTGTATGATCCTCTACAAAGATTAATTTCTTTGACTTCATTGATTTTCTGTATAGGCAACGATTAACTTTTATTTGAGTAAGTTTTGAGAATCTGTTATTGCATTTAGTGGAAGATTTCTTCATTTTCCTAAGACAGCCTTGATAACTTTGTATTAAGGGTTGATAGTCACTTAAAATGTTAAATTGACCCATTCCACTAACTGTGGTTACTATAACTCATGCAATAGGTCCCTTACATTAGGAATTAGATGTTCTTATGGTTTTATGGGTAGAGAAAGTGAGTTGTTTGGATTTGGGTGATGCCCTAGGGAAGACCAGTGAGTTTTCCAAGTGAAAATGGGGTGTAGAAATAGGGTTTTGATAAAATGTTGAAGGAGCTAACTATGTAAGGGTTAATTGAGTTTGTGTAGACCATTTTTGCACTGTTGGTGGTATTGGTTGGATTAGGTAATCCCAAAAGATAGTATTTTCAATAAACCCTAGTCTTTTGTATGCAAATGGAGGGTTCTGTGGATCACTATTTTAGAGGCCATGACTATGAAGAATAAAGGTGGAATTTGATGTTTTGTAACTCAATTAAGGTCTGTTAATTGATTTTTCAGAATAACTAATTTTTTTGGAAGTACCTTCTTTGGAAAAGAGGGCTAATTGGTAGCATAAAACTAGAGGTAGTCAATTATTTCTCCATATTGTTACAAAGTAACCTCTTGAATTCTTTTGGCATGTTGTGTTAGGCCCTAAAGTGAGTCTTAGTTGATGTTTGGTTAGGCTCTGTACAATCTTCTCTAAAAGATATTGATAAAAAATAAGTTTAGGAGGGCTACAAGCATCTAGGGGTGAGTGGGTGATAAGTTGAATGAATGGGATTGAAAGGGCTGGTTTCTTGTTTGGACCTAATTACCTTGAGTTTGTTTGATTCATCACCACCTTGCTTGCATCACAAACATATAAGGATATTGAAATGGAATGTTTGCTGCAAGTAAGGGTTGTTATAAAATATGAAGGTGAACTTGAATATACTACTTTGTAATAATCTACATAACAGAAAGTGTTTTCTTTGAACAAGATTTGAGAAGTGTGGGACAACCCTCTATCTTTTCCATGCTGCAATTTTTTTTGTGAATCTTGTCTTTCAACTGTATAATGATATTGAAATTGAATGTTTTCTACAAGTAAGGGTTGTTATAAAATATGAAGGTGAACTTAAATACCTATTTTGTTAGAGTCTACATACCAGAAAGTGTTGTCATTGAATGAGACTTGAGAAGTGAGGGACAACCCCGTGTGTTTTCTATTCTATAACTTTTTGTGTGCATCTTGTGTTCCAAACGTATGAAGATAATGAAATGGAATGTTCGCTACAAGTAATGGGTTGTTAGAAAAGATGAAGGTGAACTTAAATACATTGTTTTGTTGGAGTTTACATAATAGAAAGTGTTTTCTTTGAACAAGATTTGAGAAGTGATGGATAGCCCTATGTGTTTTCCATCCTGCAACTTTTTTTGTGCATCTTTTGTTCTAAATGTATAACAATATCGAATATTGAAATAGAATGTTTGCTGCAAGCAAGGGTAGTTATGAAATATGAAGTTGAACTTCAATACATTGTGTTCTTACGGTGTGCATAACAGTAATTGTTGTATTTGAACAAGATTTGAGAAGTGAGGGACAATCTTGTGTGTTTTCCATGCTGCAACTTTTTTGTGTACATCTTTTGTTCCAAACGTATAAAGATATTGAAATGGAATGTTTGCTGCAAGTAATGGGTTGTTATAAAATATGAAGGTGAAATTAAATACAGTATTTTTTTAGAGTTTGCATAACAAAAAGTGTTGTCTTTGAACAAGATTTGAGAAGTGAGGGACAACCCTGTGTGTTTTGCATCCTACAATTTTTTTGTGTGCATCTTGCATTCCAAATGTATAAATGTATTAAAATGGAATTTTTGTTGCAAGTAATGGGTTGTTATAAAATATGAAGGTGAAATTAAATACACTATTTTGTTATAGTTTGCATAACATAAAGTGTTTTCTTTGAACAAGATTTGAGAAGTGAGGGACAACCCTGTGTGTTTTCCATGATGCAACTTTTTTGTGCATCTTGTCTTCCAAGCGTATAAGGATATTGAAATAGAATGTTTGCTGCAAACAAGGGTATTTATGAAATATAAAGGTGAACATCAATTCATTGTGTTCTTACAGTGTGCATAATAGTAATTGTTTTCTTTGAACAAGATTTGAGAAGTGAGGGACAACCTTGTGTGTTTTCCATGCTGCAACTTTTTGTATGCATCTTGTGTTCCAAACGTATAAAGATATTGAAATGGAATTTTTACTGCAAGTAATGGGTTTTTATAAAAAATAAAGGTGAACTTGAATACAGTGTTTTGTTACAATCTACACAAAATAAATTGTTGTCTTTGAAGAAGAATTGAGAAGCGAGGGACAACCCTCTGTGTTTTCCATCATGCAATTTTCTTTGTGTGGAACGTTTGCTACAAGTAATGGTACTTATTAAACATGAAGGTGAACTTCAATACATTGTGTTCTTGCAGTGTGCATAACACTAATTATTGTCTTTGAACAAGATTTGAAAAGTGAGGGACAACCCTGCATGTTTTCCATCCTGCAAATTTTTTGTGCATTTGTGTTTGAAATGTATTACGATATTGAAATGGAATATTTGTTGCAAGTAATGGGTTGTTATATAATATTTTCAGGTGAAATTCAATACATAGTGTTGATACAGTCTACATAATAAAAAGTGTTTTCTTTGAAGAAGAATTGAAAAGTGAGGGACAAACTTGTGTGTTTTCCATCATACAATTTTTTTTTGTGCATCTTGTGTTGTAAACGTATAATAGTATTGAAATGGAATTTTTCTTGGAAGTAAGGGTTGTTATAGAATATGAAGCTTATTTTAAATAAACTATTTTATTATAGTCCCCATAACATAAAGTGCTCATTGCATGTGCTTACATCTGTAAGTAAGTTGATACATAAGTAAGTTTACTTAACGAAGTAACTGACATAGGACAGTGCATTTTCCAACACTACAAGCAATGCAAGCATTTTATTTGTTCTGATCACATGGAAAAAGGAAATTCCATTTTTACACAACCAAGGTGCATTATAAAATTTGAAAGTGGAATTCATTACATTTTTGGAGTGTATAAAATAAAAAACATTTCATGAAATATGAAAGTGGACTTAAATTCATTTTTGAAGCATCATAAATAAATACTTATGATAAGGAAATAACTGACATGGGACAGTGTGTTTTCAAAAATTGTAATCAATGCAAGCATTTATGTGTTCCAATCACATGGAAAAGGGAAATATGCCATTTCCACTCTACCAAATAGTCGTTCTAAAAATTGAAAGTGGACTTCATTTCATTTAGGGAGCATACAAAATAAAGACTTTTCAAAAGCAAATAACTAACAGGGGATAATGTGTTTTCCAACACTGCAACCAATACAAGCATTTTATTTGTTACAATGACATAAAAAAGGGAAATCTGCCATCTCCACTCTACCAAATCATTGTTGTAAAAATTCAAAGTGGACTTCACTTCATTTTTGGAGCATGGGAAATAAAAAAATTTCCTAAGGAAATAACTAAGAGGGGACAGTGTGTTTTCCAACACTACAAGCAATGCAAGCAATTTATTTGTTCTGATCACATGGAAAAGGGAAATCTGCCATCTCCACTGTATCAAATACTTGTTCTAAAAATTTAAAGTGGACTTCATTACAATATTGATCGTAATGAAACAAATAATTTTCATAACAAAATAACTGACAGTGGATAGTGTGTTTTCCAACACTGCAAACAATGCTAGCATTTAATTTGTTCCAATCACATGGAAAAAGGAAATATGTCATATACAGTTAGTTCTAAGTACTTGTTCTAAAAATTGAAAGTGGACTACATTGCATTCTTTCTCATAACAAAACAATTACAGGGCTATGAAAAGTCTGATATGAAATGGATAACAACAAAGTGTTCAAACACATGAAAATAGTATATATGTTCACCATAATTGTTTAATAATCAAATAATTACAGAGGGCCATGAAAAGTATCATATCAAATGTATAACAACATAGTGTTCAAACATATGAAAATGGTATATCTTTACACCACAATTGTTCAATAATCTAATAACGAAACCCATAATGAAGAATTAGTATTCTGATCCTGTCTCATCATATCCTCACTGCCTATTCTTTGCAATCGAGTTCAAGCCTACATAATCTATGACACGTTTCTTAGGGTCCTTGTTTATTTCGGGAGGGGTGGTTCCAATTCCACGAACCCTTGCAGATGATGAATGTGAAACAACAAATTTCTTCATAGGTTGTGCTTTGTCATTATCAAGTTTAACACCTTCACCCTCTAGCAAACAATTAATCACAATTAACATATGGATGGAACAATATAAGGTAGTATGATATATGCAACAAAATATCATTTGTGTACCTTTGGAACAAAATGCTTCATCTCGGAGAGCTTCCATATCACGAATCCACCCACGCACTCTCTAATGGTCTCTACACTAGGACATGGAGAAGGCACATAGTGTTCACCAACAACAACTTGAACAATGTTGACTCCAACATAATTTTCTAGATGCTTAAAGGTGTGGGTTTTAGAATTTCTCTCAAAAAAATGTACAATGCCTTTGGCAACCCATTTACACTGCCTCCAAAGATCAACGTGATCACTGACCTTAAAAGTGATGCCTTTGAAATCTATCATTTGTTCATCCACCAGATTTGGCTACAATGGAAACTTCATTGACATGAAGCATAATTGAAGGCACATTAAATGATTCATAAAGAAATAAGAATAGAAGCATGGAAGTTTGTTGGGTCTATTACCGATATAGATGGAATGTCGTTGCTCTGCCGGTCCCCATGTCCATCTTTTTTTCCATCTCCCCATTACAGGCCAATGCTCTCCTCATCCCCATGTGCATCTTTATTACCCTTTCCCACTTCCAAGCCAGTGTTCTCCCCATCCCCATGTCCATATTTATTACCCTCTCCCACTTGCAAGTCAGTGCTCTCCCCATCCCCGTTTCCATCTTTATTACCCTCTCCCACTTGCAAGCTAGTGCTCTCCCTATCCCCATGTCCATCTTTATTGCCATCTCCCCTTTGTAGGCCAATTCTCTCCTTATCCCCATGTGCATCTTTATTACCCTCTTCCACTTGCAAGCTAGTGCTCTCCCCGTCCCCATGTCCATCTTTGTTACCCAATTCCACATACAGGCCAATGTTCTCCCTATTCTGATGTCCATCTCTACTACCCTACCCCACTTGGAGGCGAGTACTCTCCTCGTCCCCATGTCCATCTTTATTTCCCTGCCTCACTTGCAAGCCAGTGCTCTCCACATCTATATGTCCATCTCTATTAGCCTCTCCCATTTCAATTGCAATGACATGGCCAATTAGGTCAAGACCAGGACTTCATTGTTCATCCTTGCCCTGTAATAGTATGAATTCAAACATCTCTTCAAATTTAGCTGCATGCAACCAATTCATTGAAGCTATGAAAACAAACATTAAGTAAAAGAATTGGAGTTCACTATTTGTTCTAGTTTCTCCATGTCAAGGCACCTTGACACTTTTAACCATATGCAGTCCTTCTTCTTCTTTTTATAAACACTGTTAGATGGTGGGCTAGGAGGAAAACATCATCTTGTTCTTCCATGACCTCCACTTCATCTTCCAAATCAAGAGTATCATGTTCGAGGGTAGGACTCTGTTGTTAATCGTTGCCCTTAATAGTAAGAATTGAAATGACACATAAAATTCAGATGCATGCAATGAATTCATTAAAATAATCAAAACAAACATTAAATAGAAGATTTTGAAATCACTGTTTGTTCTCGTTTCTTATTGTGAGGGCATGAGGAAACTTTAAACTATATACACTCCTTCTTCTTCTTCTCAATCTTATACGACGGGTTGGGAGGAACAACATCATCTTGATCTTCCATGGTGTCCACTTCATCTTCCAAATCAGGAGTATCCTGTTCTAGGGCAGGACTCTTTTGTTCATTGTTGCCTTATAATAGCAGGATTTGAAATGTCACATCAAATTTAAATGCAAGCAACCAAATCATTAAAATAATCAAAACATTAAAAGGAAGATATGGAAATGACTATTTGTTCTCATCTCTTCTTGTGAGGGTGTGAGGAAACTTTAAACTGTATACACTCCTTCTTCTTCTTCTCAATGTTATATGGTGGGTTGGGAGGAACAACATCATCTTGATCTTCCATGGTGTCCACTTCATCTTCCAAATCAGGAGTATCCTATTCTAGGGTAGGAATCTATTGTTCATTGTTGCCCTATAATAGTAGGATTTGAAATGTCACATCAAATTCAGATGCAAGCAACCAATTCATTGAAATAATAAAAACATTAAAAGGAAGATATGGAAATCACCATTTGTTCTCATCTCTTCTTGTGAGGGTGTGAGGAAAATTTAAACTGTATACACTCCTTCTTCTTCTCAATGTTATACTATATGTTGGCAAGAACAACATTGTCTTGTTCTTCCATGGCCTCAACTTTCTCTTCCAACTCAAAATTATCCTATTGGAAGGAAGGACTTTGTTGTTCATCGTTTCCCTCTAATAGCAGGAATTGAGATGTCACATCAAATTCATATGCATGCAACAAATTCATTGAAATAATCAAAACAAACATCAAATAGAAGATATTGAAATCATCATTTGTGGGTGTTTCTTCTTGTGAGGGCATGAGGAAATTTTAAACCATACATGCTTCTTCTTTTTCTTAATGCTAGACAAGGGGTTGGAGGAACAACAACATCTTGTGCTTTTGTGGGCACTACTTTGTCTTTATATACAACAAAAACCTCCTCCAGGAAAACACTTCATTGTTCATCCTTGTTGTGTAATAGGAGGAATTGAAACGTCTCATCAAACTCATATACATGCAACCAATTCATTCAAATAATCAAAACAAACATTAAATAGAATATTTTTAGATCACCATTTGTTCTCATTTCTTCTTCAAAGGGTACCTTGAAACTTTTAACCATGTATGATGCTTCTTCTGAATTTTAGATGTAGGGATGGGAGGAACATCATCATCTTCACCTTTTATGGGCACAACTTCCTCTAGTGAATGGATACTACTCTACTGGGAAACAAAAACTGCTTCTCAACCATCACCCTGTCATGTCATGTAAGTTAACGTTAAGTGAACCTTGTATGCATCAGAACATAAAATATGAACCAACAAAAATTTAGATTTAACAGTTCAATTCAACATTACCATTCATTCCTTTCTCTTTCTCTCATGCAATTTTAATATTTTTTTCCTTCTCTGCTCCTTCATCTCCTCACTATTGTATAATTCCATTTGCTTCTTCACCTCATCCTTTCCTTCTTGGGGAGGTTGAAGGAAGCTATGTTTTCCATACTTTTCACAAACACTTCTAATAACATGCTTCTACTAGAGATGCTACTGTAGATTCATTTGGTACTTTGTATCTTCCACCTTCTTTTGAAGGTACTATTTCAATTTATTAGGGGAGGAGTGGATTGTTTTGGTCCCCCACCCCTGATGCAATTCGGCCACGCTTTGGTGGCACAAGAATAGGAAGATGGTGATGCTAAAACCTATGCATGTTGAACACTCTCCAATCATGATATTTTCTTGTACATTCTTCTACAATACAATAATATACATATCTACCATTCACCACTTCTCTTTTGTATTTAGCAGCAACCTACATAGCAAATTTGGAAAAGAAAATCACTTAATATATATGATATTCAAACAATTTGAATGCACAACATATACACACATCCAAACAATGCAATAATTCAGTTATTATATCTACCTTCCCATCCACCACATCACCTCGTTAAAGTTATTATGGACAGTTAAAGTTCCAAAATTTATTGCACCATTTGTAGTAATGAAGTATATCTTTTTTCAATCATAAGAAGAATTGCAAATGCACATTTTAGTCTACCTAAGACTTGTGATAAATTTTGAAGGTGCCTTTGATTACATTTTGTGTCTAAATTAAAAAAGGTTTTCAATGCATTCCTACTGACAACAAAATTACAGGCTGGAAAATATATATATATAGGAATAATTACATAGAAAATTTGACAATCTAACTAAAATTTTTCCTTTCAAGTGATATAGTCTTCCTAAAATATTAATTGTATTTTACAACTAAAATGACTAAATATGGGCATACGCCCATCAAAGTTAAGCCTTGTGTGCCACATGAAACCTATTAGGTAAGATGATGTCATGTGATGTCATAAGACGTTGACCTACATTTTTTGTGCATTTTGAGGAGTTCGTGCATGACACCGCACACATTTCAATAATATCTATCATTCTTCAATATACGGCCATGTTAGTTGCTTGGGAACGTCATCTTTCTAGGAGAAAGCTAACTCCTAGAAAAAAAACATCTATGTATATAACATATTATATACATAGTATCGTACCCCCATACCCCATGGCTCATGGTGGACAAAAGGGCCTTGATGGAAAAGGTTGTCGGATGAAAAAGAACCCTGACGGAAAGACTTGATACTTAGATGTTAACTCCATCCTCCCAGTGCCTGTCTTGTCACCGGGAAAACGTGTCAGCACTAACGAGTTTTCAAAATCATTTTTTGGCATGGACAAAAACCCAAAAAATGTGGCATTCAAAACCATTATTTGCAAATATCAAAAAGCCCATACAAGGTCCCATTTTCTATAGCGATGTTTTGGTGGAGAGCAATGGGAAGGAGTTGCAAGCGTTTAGAGCTTCCTAGCAGGTATGTATATCTGCTTACTATATTTTCCATTTTTCCATTCTTCCATGAACACTAAAGAAACGAATGACTATTCATTGTGGGGTTATTTTCTGTTGAGGGTTTTTTAATTTTGTTTCCTCCTGTCTACTGCTTTTGAAATTTTTCGCTTACTAAATGAAATAGCTAACAACCCATTGTGAAAATATGAGTAAGATAACGGAATAAGGTTTACAAAAACCATACACCATGCAGAATATATAAAATGCAATGCGGGTTCTACAATGGAATGGTATATTGTGAAAACCACATAAAGTCCAGAATGTCACCATTGTTCACATTCTTGTTTTGAACTTTGTAGGTTTTTCATTAAAAAAAGGGGTATTTATTTGAAATGCAAGGTTTTTAATGCTTTTTTTGTCGAGGGTTTTTTAATTTTTGTTTCCTTTCCTCCTGTATGATGGTTTTCAAATTTTTCCATTGCCAAATGAAATAAGTGACAACCCATTGTGGAAATAAGAGTGAAATTATTGAATAACATTTATAGAAAGCATAAACCACGTGGAATATATTAGGAGGTTGGAAAACACAACATAGGTTCTGCAATGAAATGATATATCTTGAAAACCACATAAAATCCATAACATTGCCATTATTCACATTGTTATTCAGAATGGAGAAAAAAGTGCAAAATGTGGCATTTGAAATCATAATTTGCAAATAGCAAAAAGCCTAGATGACATCCCATTTTTTCCACCATTTTATACATCGTCGCTTTGGAAAACACACTATCCTCTAAAACTCTAACTATTCTAAAACCCTTTAGAAGTAACAACCCAATTGGTTACTCACCCCTGACCTCAATTTGGTATGTTTTGTGATTATGTGGGGAACCTTTTGTGATTTAGATAGAAGGAATGTAATGAAATTGGAAAATAACAGGTATTATGAAACCTGCAAGGCACAGTGTTATAGATTGTTTGCAGTGTTTGAAAAAACATTGTCCTATGTCTAGTTAACTACTACCTACCTTTCGTAGACATTTGGTCCTGTTTATCAGTATAGTCCAAATGTCATTTCACTTTGTTCATCTGATTGGAACAAAATGCCCATATGGAAAAGAAGTTCAGATGGGCAAATTGTACTGATGGAAAGACTTGATGGTCAAATGTTAACTCTAACCTGTTGTAGCTCATCCGGTCGCTAGGCAAACAAGCTAGCACCAATAGGTTTTCAAAATCATATTTTGAAATGGACAAAAACCCAAAACAAATGTGGCATTCAAAACCATTATTTGCAAATAGCAAAATGAGGTGCCAAGAGTGTAATGAAATTGGAAAACAGTAGGTATTATGAAACCTACAAGGCACAATGTTGTTATAGATTGTTTACAGTGTTGGAAAACACATTGTCCCATTTCAATTAGTTCGATATGAAGAGTTTTATTTTTTTATGCTCCAAAAATGTAATGAAGTCCACTTTTAAATTTTTGAACAACTCTTTGATATAGTCCAAACGTCATTTCACTTTCTTTATCTGATTGGAACAAATAAATTGCTCACAATATTTGCAGAGTTGGAAAAAACATAATCTACTCTTAGTTGGTGGGAAAACTGACCTGATGGCATTGTTAACTCCTCCCTACTATTTCTCGGACGTTTGGTCTCGTCTGTTAGTTTAGTCACTTTGATCCCCTGTCTAGCGGGCCTCGCACTATGACGTTTTGTCATGTTATGTATGTTTCCATGTATGTTGTTATGTATGTTTTTCATGTGTTTTTGTATGTACATAGGTACTTTTTGTCTAGGAGTTAGCTAGCTTCTATGCTCCAAGAATATAATGAATTTTAGTTTCAAATTTTTGAACAACTCTTTGTAACAATCCACATGTCATTTCAATTTATTTATCTAATTGGAACAAATAAATTGCTTGAATTATTAGTAGAGTTGGAAAACACATTGTCTCCTCAGTTGTAGAGGGTTTTACAACACTATATGGGTTGCTTGTTTCTTAACACCCTATATAGAGACAATGTGTTTTCCAACACTGCAAATAATTTGAGCATTTATCTGGCCAAATCAGATGAGGAAAATGAAATGTAATTTTGATCTCACGTTACATACATAGGTTCTTTTTGTTTACGATTTAGCTTTCTCCTGATCGGAACAAATAAATTGCTCGCATTATTTGTATAGTTGGAAAACACACTGTCTCCTCTCAGTTGTAGAGGGTTTTACAACACTATATATGGAGACAATGTGTTCCAACACTGTAAATAATGTGAGCATTTATTTGGTTGAATTAGATGAGGAAAGTGAAATGCCATTTTGATCTCATGTTACATACATAGGTGTTTTTTGTCGAAAGTAAGAAAGCTAGAAAAAATGCACCTAACATCACCATTTTCCACATTTTTCATTTTCTAGTTTGGTGGGTGGGGAGGGATGCACCGGTGAGGAAAATGGAGTTGTAGGTGGTAGAACTACAAAAATTCCTTAAACACATTCCTCACTATGGCGCATAGGTTTTTTCCACATTTTGATTTTACAGTTTGTTGGTTGGGGAGGGACATGTGGCTGAGGATGCAGATAATGTGTTTTCCAACACTGCAAATAATGTGAGCATTTATTTGGTTGAATCAAATCAGGAAAGTGAAATGACATTTTGATCTCATGTTACATACATAGGTGCTTTTTGTCTAAAGTTAAAAATCTAGACAAAATGCACCTAACATCATCATTTTCCACAGTTTTCATTTTCCCATGCAGCCATAAAATACCTTAAGAACATGCCATTGATTACAAGAAGATCAGAAAGGTGGTTACTGTTAATGTAGGAATTTGATATCACTATTATAGACAAGCCAGACAAGGAAAATATTGTGGCTGATTTTCTCTCCATATTGACCACATCTGAGGGCACTCAAGTTCTTGATGACTCATTTCCTAATGAATTTGTTCTCCATTAGTGTACACATACCTTGGTATGCAAATATAGCCAATTATTTGGTTACAGGAAGAGTTCCCCCTCATTTCTCTCCAAAAGAGTGAAGGGTTCTTATTGAGAAAACTTTTCCCTTCTCATGGATGGAAGGTTGTTTCTTCCATATCAATAGCACCTATTTTTTCATCTGTAGGATCTTGTCCCTTACTGGTAGAGGAAATGGGAATCATCTCATACTTCTATACAATTTCAATAAAATTTTCTTTGGTTTCCTTCCGCATTTTCTCAATTTGATCTTGATCTCTTCCCATTAGATGTGAAACCCTTCATTTTGTTTTGAATTCTTCATTAAGCACTTGGGCTAGTGTGGCTTTGTCAACATCAGATAAGGAGAATCCAATTTTCTCCACAACATCTGATTTGATCTTCTCTTCCCTTTCATTGGCTTATTTTCTTCGCTCCAACAAGAGTTTCCATACAACATCAAGAACCTTCTTCTTAATGTTCTCCATTTCTACCTCTATGTGACTTGCTAACTCCTTCTAGCACCACAATGAAGCAACCTTCAAAATCTGCATACCTATTAAACTTACTGACAAAGGTTAGTGCATGCAAACTTGCTAAGTACTCCTATGAGATAACATTTCAATGCTCAAGAAATGAAACAAATAACAAGGATTAAAAGAGATTTAAAAGCATGACATATACCTATTCCATATTGGATTGGTGTCACTTGTGCAAAGTGACCCTTTCCCAATCCTTGCTAAAACTCAAATGATGCAATGCCTTGAAGATGGAGTGAAGTGGGAAAAATTAGTTCTCAATTGAAGAGAGTAACTTTGCTTAAGATTGTGGATGGATTGTTGAAGAATGATAAGGGATTTGAGAAAGATTATTTTCTACTTCAAAAGGGTTATCTGTTAAGTGAAGATTCTATGGGGGCCAAGAAAGAGAATCAAACCTAGAAATTGTGACACTCTGAAACAAAATGAAGAGTTGTGAAGCCTTTCCATAAATCTGCCTTCACCCCTTTCTTCAAAGCTATGGAAGGTTACAATGAAACTCCCAGTTACATATTTCCCAACTCTTGGACTGATGGCAAGGTTCATATTGGAGGGGTCTATTTCATAATTACGGTCAAGCTAATAGCCCAAGCTACTAGTTTAAGCTTGGTGTGTGGGGAGGGATGTGTGGGCAAGGAAAATGGAGTTGCAGGCAGCCAAACCACTACAAACCCCTCAAATGCATTCGTCGCCATGGCACATCACCATTTTCTACATTTTCATTTTGTAGTTTGCTAGTTGTGGAGGGATGCGCAACCGAGGATGGAGATAGTGTGTTTTCCAACACTGCAAGTAATGTGAGCATTTATTTGGTTGAATCAGGTGAGGAAAGTGAAATTTCATTTTCATATCATGTTTGATACATTGGTGATTATTGTCTATGAGTTATCTTTCTCCTTATTGGAACAAATAAATTGCTTGCATTATTTGAATAGTTGGAAAACACACTATCTCCTCTTAGTTGCAGAGGGTTTTGCAACATTATATGGCTTGCTTGTTTCTTAACACCTTATATGGAGATAGTGTGTTTTCCACCACTACAAATAATGTGAGCATTTATTTGGTCGAATTAGATGAGGAAAATGAAATTCCATTTTGATCTCATGTTACATACGTAGGTGATTTTTGTTTATGAGTTAGCTTTCTCTTGATTAGAAAAAATAAATTGCTTGCATTATTAGCATAGTTGGAAAACACACTATCTCCTCTCAGTTGTAGAGGGCTTTACAACACTATATGGGTTGCTTGTTTCTTAACACCTTATATGGAGATAGTGTTTTTTCCAACACTATAGATAATGTGAGCATTTATTTGGTTGAATCAGATGAGGAAAATGAAATGCCATTTTGATCTCATGTTACATGTACATAGGTTCTTTTTGTTTACAAGTTTGCTTTCTCTTGATTGGAACAAATGAATTGCTCGCATTATTTGCACAGATGGAAAACACACTATCTCCTCTCAATTGTAGAGGGTTTTACAACACTATATGGGTTGCTTGTTTCTTAATACCTTATATGAAGACAGTGTGTTTTACAACACTGCAAATAATGTGAGCATTTATTTGGTCGAATCATATTAGGAAAATGAATTGCCATTATCTAACATGTAGTTATTTAGTGGACTATCATATTTAACCAATACGATCACCTACTATTTTTTGGTCAATCAAGGTGATCACGAAGGTTTTCATTTACTTGTTAACGTTTATTCTTGAATAGCCAATGCACACTGTGCTTTGCAACCAATGTGTCTTGTAATAATCGGTATTTTTTTAGTTATCTGTACAAGTAATGAAATAAACAGAAGTTTGACAGTGGTGTGTGGTATCTTTCTTGTGTGTCTTGCCTACCCTTATTGATTATGTAATTGATGGCCTCTTTCATATTGTAGGAGAGATGAGTTTGAGATATATCTAAATGAACGTTCATTGATTCACAGTTCTAGTAGAATGAAAAAATGGCAGATGGGCATGTGTAGGATCATGGTATGCCAAAAAGTGGCAATGGAGAAAAAAATACGTGTTTCTACGACTCAAAAACGCGAAAATGGTGAGTTGACTTTTTGGAGCTGGGGTAACTACCGAGGTAGAGGGAAAACTTAGTTTTAGGAATCGGATATCCGATTTTGTTGAAGTATATAAAAAAAACACTCATTCCGATCCAGACAAAGGGAAACTTAGTTCTGGGAATCGGATATCCGATCCAAATCGGATATCCGATTTTGTTAAGTATATATATAAAAAAAGGCCTGCGACCAAACTCATTCTCATTTGTTTTCGGCTCATCGGCGGCGGGCGCACAGTGGAGAGCGAAATCCGATATCCGATTTGGAGTCCATCTCTAATAGGTAAAGTTCTTTATTTTTTATCAAATTTTCAATTAGATTTGTTTATTTTTAGTTGATTTTTTTCAAAATATTGTTTTTTGGTAGAAAAACTAGGGTTTTAGTATATTTTAAAAACCATAAAATTGAAGAAAAATAGTAAAACTACTTTTTAAAAATGTAATGGCATTTCCATAGCATACAGACATTGAGAGCAAATAAAATACAGAGTTCAATCCATGAATTATAGAAATAGATCTTTGTTGGTTATATTCATATCGCTGATTACATTGCACAAAACATACTACAACTCAAGATAAATACTGGTGATGTTTGTCGAGCGTTACCATTTTTCATACATGTCTACTCAAAGCATTTTATCAAACAGTTCGCATCATTTTGCCGCTATGGCTAAACCCTAAAACAAAGGCTTTATGAACAAGTTATGGATGCTTGGAAAAGATCTAT
>VDFB02353493.1:116564717-116587287 GCA_007258455.2 Sequoia sempervirens
ATAGGAGGAATTGAAACATCGCATCAAACTCAAATACATGTAACCAATTCATTCAAATAATCAAAATAAACATTAAATAGAAGATTTTGAGATCACTATTTGTTCTCGTTTCTTCTTCAAAGAGTTCCTTAAAACTTTTAACCATGTACGATGCTTCTTCTGAATGTTAGATGTAGGGATGGGAGGAACATCATCATCTTCACCTTTCATGGGCACAACTTCCTCTAGTGAATGAACACTACTCTACTGGTCAACAAAAAATGCTTCTCGACCATCACCCTGTCATGTCATGTAAGTTAACGTTAAGTGAACCTTGTACATGCATCAGAATAGAAAATATGAACCAACAAAAAATTAGATTTAACAGTTCAATTTGACATTACCAGTCCTTCCTTTCTCTTTCTCTCCTGCAATTTTAATATTTGTTTCCTTCTCTGCTCCTTCATCTCCTCACTATTGTATAATTCCATTCGCTTCTTCACCTCATCCTTTCCTTCTTGGGGAAGTTGAAGGAAGCTATGTTTTCCATACTTTTCACAAACACTTCTAATAACACGCTTCTACTAGAGATGCTACTGTAGATTCATTTGGTACTTTGTATCTTCCACCTTCTTTTGAAGGTACTCTTTCAATTTATTAGGGGAGGAGTGGGTTGTTTTGGTCCCTGCCCCAATGCAGTTTGTCCATGCTTTGGTGGCACAAGAATAGGTAGATGGTGATGCTGAAACCTATGCATGTTGAACACTCTCCAATCATGATATTTTCTTGTACATTCTTCTATAATAAAATAATATACATATATACCATTCACCACTTCTCTTTTGTATTTATCAACAACCTACATAGCAAATTTGGAAAAGAAAATCAATTAATATATTTGATATTCAAAAAATTTTAATGCACAACATATACACACATCCAAACGATGCAATAATTCAGTTATTATATCTACCTTCCCATCCACAACATCACCTCGTGCTTCAAGGGTCCCTCTCCATCGTTAGTCTCTCCCTTTGCACACTCTTCCTTTTGGTCGTGGACTATGGCAAGAGCATGATGATCTCCCTAAAGATTTTCCTAAATTGAAGGAACAATATACTACTGAAATCAGCATATTTGTAACATACATGATATTTTCTAACTTAAATTGTAAAGCATTCTAAATGACGCATAGGAAGGATAGGTAAATTTGAAGTTTACAATCAATTACTGAACATGTCACTGCCTTAGGGTTCAACGTTTTCCTAAAACGAGGGGACTTCCTGTGTACCACGGTTGCTACCTCCTGATTAAAACATTTTCACTTTCCAATCAACATCATAACCACTTATGAGAGGTTAAAATTATACATTTGATTGGATCTTGTAATTGCTAGATCTTCCTTGTATGTTTTGTGAATGTGACCTCTCTGAGGAAGATGCGATACTACACACCATTTTAGGTGTGTTGTCCACCTCAATGACATTCTTTAATGTACGAAGAAATTTTCCTTTTACAACACAAATCCTTGGTTTCCTGTAAACTGTAAAATTGTTGAAAGTGTTATGGATAGTTAAAGTTCCAAAATTTGTTGCACCATTTGTAGTAATGAAGCATATATTTTTTCAATCATAAGAAGAATTTCAAATGCACATTTTCATCTACCTAAGACTTGTGATAAATTTTGAAGGTGCCTTTGGTTACATTTTGTGTCTAAATTAAAAAAGGTTTTTAATGCATTCCTACTGATAGCAAAATTGCAGGTTGGAAAAGAGATGGTGTTATGAAATGTACAACCCACACTGTTGTAAAATGCTATACAAGTAACCCACTATGTTTTACAACATACAATTATTTTGTTCATTTATTTTTTTCAATCACATGAAGATACTGAATTGCAATTTATACTATAACTAACAATTGTAATTTTTGGATTTTTCTTTTTACATTCATATTGTCTTAATAAGAAAATATTTTCAATACATTCAAATTGTTATATGAAATTTGAGGTTGGAAAACATAGGGTGTTATAAATCATGCAAGACTCAAACTATTCTAAAACCCTTTACAATTAACAACCCTATTGGTTACTTGCCCCACCTCAATTTGGTTAACAAGGTTGTCCCTCACTTCTCAAATCATGTTCAAAGACAACACTTTCAATTATACAGACTGTAACAACATAGTGTATTGAAGTTCACCTTCATATTTTATAACAACACTTACTTGCAACAAACGTTCAATTTCAATATTGTTATACATTTGGAATACATTTGGAATGCAAGATGCACAAAAAAAGTTGCAGGACGGAAAACACATAGAGTTGTCCCCCCTGCTAGCATGACAACATTTCATAACAATTGGGAAAATTTCAAGGATACCTCTCTCATTTCCAAAACATGCACTTCTTTCCATCATACATCGATGACAGCTTTCGACATCATGGACCTGAGTGGATGAGATTGTGGAAGAGGTGGTGATATGTGTTGGAGAGAAGAGATTGTTTTGAATATATTGCAAAGTAGCTCCAAAGATGCCCAATTGTCATGAAATGTTGTCATGTCTTTTATCTAACACTTGTACTAGGCATGGATAGGTTGACCTTTTCATACAATGCCAAGGCCAACACTGTGTAATTATAGGTTGGAAAACACTGGACGTTATTAAACCTACAAACCAAATATCATTTAGAAACCCTTCACAAGTAACATCCCAATTCCTTAATCACCCCTTAGTTGAATTTGGATGCTTTTATATATCCCACACCTGCAATTCCACCCCGTGCTCTCAAACCTTCATCTTTTAATATGCAAATTGAAAGAACTCATAACATAGTGTTTTCCAACCTCTAATTATTTTCTAAAATATGTTGTCCCATCATATGGTTTTTGTATGTTATGATGCCTCTTACATACATTCTTCTAGGGATAATAGTGACATCCAATTGCAAGGAAGAAGCTAATCTACCTACAAAATATAGTAAAATCAAGCTATTATCCCTAAAAAAAATTCCTTTGAAATGATAACATAATCAGACATAAATGATATCAATTTTCCACAATCCATATTGATTATTGCTAGTTGATTTTTGGATTCGATAGTGTAAGAATTTTTGCATCAACGTTTCGGATCAGACTCTATGACCCAAAATCAAGATGGAGATGAGAACATCAGTCATCCTCATGTTGGATCATAGAGTTTGATCCAAAACATTGATGCAAAAATTCTTACACAATTGAATCCAAAAATCAACTAGCAATGATAATCAAACATGTCTTATCCCTAAAGAAGGGAAATACGTTATCATGTGTAAGCCATGTTACAAGGAGACCACCTTTTGCAATTGGGAGGAGGCTATTCTCCCTACAAAAATGCATGTTACATGCATCATAATAGCCATCATGTTTTAAAAATCATATTTTAGAATGGACAAAAAGCCAAAAATGTGTCATTGAAAACCATTATTTGTAAATAGAAAAAAGCCTAGACGAGGTCCCATTTTTACCACCATTTTCCATAGCAATGTTTTGTAAGTTGGTATAGAGCAACGAGAAATATGAAATTTTGCAATTTCCAAATGAAATAACTGAGAACCCATTGTGGAAATATGAGTGAAATTACCGAATAATGTATAGAGAAATCAAAAACCATGCACAATACATGTATGTTTTGTTTCAGTATGCTCCAAGAATATAATGAAGTCCACTTTCAAATTTCACTTTGCTACAGTCAAAATCTCATTTCACTTTCTTCATTTTATTGAAACAAAATAGCCCGACAGAGAAGGTGGCCAGACAAACAAATAGATCAACGAAAAGACTTGATGGTCAGACATTAACTCTGACCTGCCATGGCCTATACCATCACTAAGAAAACTTGTCAGCACTAGTGGGTTTTCAAAATCATATTTCAGAATGGAAAAAATCCCAAAACAACATGGCGTTTGAAACCATTATTTGCAAATAGCAAAATGAGGTGCCAACAATGTAATGAAATTGGAAAATAGTAGGTATTATGAAACCTGCAAGGCACAACATGTTATCTAGATTGTTTGTAGTGAACATGGAAAACACATTGTACCATTTTAGTTAGTTCGTTATGAAGATTTTTATTTTGTTACTCCACAAATACAATGAAGTCCACTTTCAAAGTTTTGAACAACTCTTTGCTACACTCCAAATGTCATTTCGCTTTCTTTATCTAATTGGAACAAATAAAATGCTTGCATTATTTACAGTGTTGGAAAACACACTGTCTCTTCTCAGTTGCACAAGGTTTTACAACACTATATGTATTGCTTGTTTCTTAACACCTAAGTTTTTCCCACATGCATTCTTACTAAACAAAAATAATGTCTTCAAAATATTTTGTAATATGGAAAGTTTGAATGTATTGAAAAACCCTTTCAAAATTTATAAGGACTTTTAATTTGGGAAAAAATTACATTTAAATTTTGCATGACTAAAAAGAAAAGTGCAAAAAAAATTATAATTTGGAAAACACAATGTTGGGTTTCAGTTATTTGAATGTCCTTATTTAAATGTAAAAGGTTGTCTCATGGTGGGTTGCTTGCTTCTTAACACCCACAGTTTTGTAACATAGAATGTTACCAAATAGTATAAATGTCTTCAAAATAACACCTTCCATTGTTGTGTTTAAATTTCACACAATTGAAAAAAAAAGTGCACAAAATAATTGTAAATAGGAAAACATACTATTGGGTTTTAGTTATTTGAATCTCCCTATTTAAATGCAAAGGGTTGTCCCATGGTGAGTTTCTTGCTTCTTAAAACCCATGGATTTGCAACATGGAATGTTACAAAACAGTATGAATATCTCAAAAATCACACCTTCCATTATTGTGTTTAAGTTTCAAGTATATAACAAATTGCATGCTTCATAACACACTGCATTTTTTAACCTCCACATCACAACATACCCAAGGCCTTCTATTTTTTACACCCGTATATGTAGGTGTGCATTAGAAAAATCAAGAACACCAATTTCTTGCCATTATTGGCAATAATGAATAAACTCATTGAAAGTGATGAACGTTGTGTAGTGAATGTTGGAAAACACTATGTTTTTTGAAGCCTTCCTTTAGTTAAACCCAACCTTTTTCTTCTAATGCAAATATACAAATGTATAGATGGTGTTGTATTTTATCAAATAACACATCTCTCATTTAAGGGGGACTCTATTAACTGACAACACATAGTGTGCTTCATAGTATGCACTTCATTATGTTTTGCAACAATTCATATTGGAAAACTCTAGGTGTTAAGAAACAAGCAAGCCAAATAGTGTTGTAAAACCCTCTACAACACTATTGGATAGTACCTAACACCTAGATTTGGTCAGTTTTCTCCTCCAACTCCTCCACATGCACTCAAACCTTCAGCTTTCAACATGCAGACTGGAAACAAATAGTATTTTCACCTTTCTTTCTCTAAATAGAAAAGGCCCATGTCATTCCCTTCTACTTTCCCATGCGAGACAAAAGAAACTTCATGACAAAGCTAAGGTTCTCGCCTTTTTCAGTAGGCATGAGGAAGGAAAATTGACCTAACACCACTGTTAACTCCTACCTACCATTTCCTAAATGTTTGGTCCTGTCTACCGGTTTTATCATTTTTTGTTTCCATGTATGTTGTTATTCTAATAGCTCTTTTACAATTTTTCTATTTGTCTATAATATTTAGTGCCAAATAATGTAGCCTAAATTTTCAATTAATTCAGTGGTGTTATACCCATTTTGCATAGGTTATTGCTACCCATTGGCTTTACGAATTCTATTTAATAAAGTGCATAGAACTATTTCAAGTAATGACTTGTTATATCTGTACATCTTTTGCAGTGTGGTGGTCAAATCAAAACATACTGGAAAAGAACAAAAATAGGATATAGAAATATCATTCTACAACATTGCAATCAAATGTTGGGTATGTGTAGGATCATCATGGAAAAAATTGGCCCTTAAGTGGCAAAAAAAATAGAAAAATTAGAGTTAGGCAACTTGACATAAAATTTGAATAAGTTGTCTATATTATTTCAAAAATATGTAAGAATATAATTTGTAGAAAAATTGAATGTAGTTTATAAACTACTAGGTTTTGTTTAAAAGAAAAATCCTTTGGTGAAAATTTAAATTTCAATGCAATAGTACTTAAATTTTAGGGAAAAAATGGTGTTTGTCTAACCACCCTAACCGATAAAATGAATTTTTTATAAGATTTTAGATATAAGTAGAGGAATCATGTCTCAAAGTGATGCATATTTTTGTAATTTTTTCCAAGTAAATAACTAATTATAAATTTTTATTACAACTTTTAAAAATATAAAAAATCATGTCCTAATCACCTTAACGTGGTCAAATTCATGAAATTCAATTTTTTCTTTTTAATCCTATAGTATGTGAGGGCATAGAATGTGACACATGTTTTTGTATTCAAAAATGTGACACCATTTGAAAGCTATAGATGTTTTTCTCAGTCTATCAATCAAGACTTTAGTCATAATTTGAATAGAAAATGAATAATAATTACTTATTAAATTCAAAATAAAGCATGATTTATATTGGTGGAAATTTGAGAATCTCTTTTAAAAACCCTTTTCGTTTCATCAATTTTGGGTAAAAAAAAGTCGTTAGCCACATACCCATCATATTGCCACTTTTTGGCCCATCATGATCCTGCACATACCCTGTTGTTAATAACAAACCATTTATAACTTACTAAATATTCTAGAAAAATAGGGAAATTGTGAAAAAGAACTATTATGAAAACACTTAAGAACCACATAAAAGTGACAGATGATGGAAAACTAACATTAAATAGAACTTTTAAGTATGGATAAATATTCAACTCGAGAGATAGAAAAGAGGTTTAAATCAAGACAATATTATAGGATGGACTATCAAGAGGACATATTTTGACAATTTTGTAGAATAGGAAATAGTCACAAAAGCCTCTATTGGTGCTCACATTTCAAAGTGAAGAACCCAGTTCAAGTGAAGAAATTGTTGTTACACCTTGTCTAGATACTGATAGAATTTCAGGTAAGCACAAATATGCTCCAAACTCAAACATGTACATGCATTTCACTTGAATTGGGTTCTTCACTTTGAATGTTGTTTGTAAGTAATTTCACATGCATACATATCCACATAAAAAAATTTGGTGAAAGATTAAAAATTAGCGCGAAACACTTAAGAATCACATGAAAATGACAGATGATTGAAAACCCCAAAATTTCAAAATTTTAAACAAATTATAACTTCTAAATGCATAATAAATTTTGGACATTTAACTGTCCAATACACTTGTGATTCAAGCTATGGTAGCAGAATCACCTGTATTTACTATAGAAGCTTCACAACTCCTGAAACATCCTTCTCAGTCCACCTGCCCTTTTTTTGTTCAATTTTCTTTCCTCACCTAGATATCAACCACCTGGAAGAAATATAAGTTTTAGCGATAGATTAAAATGGAAAATTAAAGACATTTGGTGCTACAAAGAATTCATTTCATTCCAAACTTCACCAATATTGGATTATATGTTGTGTTGACTGCAAGATGCCAGCTTGTACAATCAATAAACAAGCATATTAATCTATATGATGGGAATTTAATTTCCAATTTAACCTGTCACTAACACTAGTAATATATATTAGCAATTATATCTGCCATTTTTTCATTCTACTAGAACTGTGAATCAATGAACGTTCATTTAGATATATCTCAAACTCATCTCTCCTACAATATGAAAGAGGCCATCAATTACATAATCAATAAGGGTAGGCAAGACACACAAGAAAGATACCACACACCACTGTCAAACTTCTGTTTATTTCATTACTTGTACAGATAACTAAAAAAATACCGATTATTACAAGACACATTGGTTGCAAAGCACAGTGTGCATTGGCTATTCAAGAATAAACGTTAACAAGTAAATGAAAACCTTCGTGATCACCTTGATTGACCAAAAAATAGTAGGTGATCGTATTGGTTAAATATGATAGTCCACTAAATAACTACATGTTAGATAATGGCAATTCATTTTCCTAATATGATTCGACCAAATAAATGCTCACATTATTTGCAGTGTTGTAAAACACACTGTCTTCATATAAGGTATTAAGAAACAAGCAACCCATATAGTGTTGTAAAACCCTCTACAATTGAGAGGAGATAGTGTGTTTTCCATCTGTGCAAATAATGCGAGCAATTCATTTGTTCCAATCAAGAGAAAGCAAACTTGTAAACAAAAAGAACCTATGTACATGTAACATGAGATCAAAATGGCATTTCATTTTCCTCATCTGATTCAACCAAATAAATGCTCACATTATCTATAGTGTTGGAAAAAACACTATCTCCATATAAGGTGTTAAGAAACAAGCAACCCATATAGTGTTGTAAAGCCCTCTACAACTGAGAGGAGATAGTGTGTTTTCCAACTATGCTAATAATGCAAGCAATTTATTTTTTCTAATCAAGAGAAAGCTAACTCATAAACAAAAATCACCTACGTATGTAACATGAGATCAAAATGGAATTTCATTTTCCTCATCTAATTCGACCAAATAAATGCTCACATTATTTGTAGTGGTGGAAAACACACTATCTCCATATAAGGTGTTAAGAAACAAGCAAGCCATATAATGTTGCAAAACCCTCTGCAACTAAGAGGAGATAGTGTGTTTTCCAACTATTCAAATAATGCAAGCAATTTATTTGTTCCAATAAGGAGAAAGATAACTCATAGACAATAATCACCAATGTATCAAACATGATATGAAAATGAAATTTCACTTTCCTCACCTGATTCAACCAAATAAATGCTCACATTACTTGCAGTGTTGGAAAACACACTATCTCCATCCTCGGTTGCGCATCCCTCCACAACTAGCAAACTACAAAATGAAAATGTAGAAAATGGTGATGTGCCATGGCGACGAATGCATTTGAGGGGTTTGTAGTGGTTTGGCTGCCTGCAACTCCATTTTCCTTGCCCACACATCCCTCCCCACACACCAAGCTTAAACTAGTAGCTTGGGCTATTAGCTTGACCGTAATTATGAAATAGACCCCTCCAATATGAACCTTGCCATCAGTCCAAGAGTTGGGAAATATGTAACTGGGAGTTTCATTGTAACCTTCCATAGCTTTGAAGAAAGGGGTGAAGGCAGATTTATGGAAAGGCTTCACAACTCTTCATTTTGTTTCAGAGTGTCACAATTTCTAGGTTTGATTCTCTTTCTTGGCCCCCATAGAATCTTCACTTAACAGATAACCCTTTTGAAGTAGAAAATAATCTTTCTCAAATCCCTTATCATTCTTCAACAATCCATCCACAATCTTAAGCAAAGTTACTCTCTTCAATTGAGAACTAATTTTTCCCACTTCACTCCATCTTCAAGGCATTGCATCATTTGAGTTTTAGCAAGGATTGGGAAAGGGTCACTTTGCACAAGTGACACCAATCCAATATGGAATAGGTATATGTCATGCTTTTAAATCTCTTTTAATCCTTGTTATTTGTTTCATTTCTTGAGCATTGAAATGTTATCTCATAGGAGTACTTAGCAAGTTTGCATGCACTAACCTTTGTCAGTAAGTTTAATAGGTATGCAGATTTTGAAGGTTGCTTCATTGTGGTGCTAGAAGGAGTTAGCAAGTCACATAGAGGTAGAAATGGAGAACATTAAGAAGAAGGTTCTTGATGTTGTATGGAAACTCTTGTTGGAGCGAAGAAAATAAGCCAATGAAAGGGAAGAGAAGATCAAATCAGATGTTGTGGAGAAAATTGGATTCTCCTTATCTGATGTTGACAAAGCCACACTAGCCCAAGTGCTTAATGAAGAATTCAAAACAAAATGAAGGGTTTCACATCTAATGGGAAGAGATCAAGATCAAATTGAGAAAATGCGGAAGGAAACCAAAGAAAATTTTATTGAAATTGTATAGAAGTATGAGATGATTCCCATTTCCTCTACCAGTAAGGGACAAGATCCTACAGATGAAAAAATAGGTGCTATTGATATGGAAGAAACAACCTTCCATCCATGAGAAGGGAAAAGTTTTCTCAATAAGAACCCTTCACTCTTTTGGAGAGAAATGAGGGGGAACTCTTCCTGTAACCAAATAATTGGCTATATTTGCATACCAAGGTATGTGTACACTAATGGAGAACAAATTCATTAGGAAATGAGTCATCAAGAACTTGAGTGCCCTCAGATGTGGTCAATATGGAGAGAAAATCAGCCACAATATTTTCCTTGTCTGGCTTGTCTATAATAGTGATATCAAATTCCTACATTAACAGTAACCACCTTTCTGATCTTCTTGTAATCAATGGCATGTTCTTAAGGTATTTTATGGCTGCATGGGAAAATGAAAACTGTGGAAAATGATGATGTTAGGTGCATTTTGTCTAGATTTTTAACTTTAGACAAAAAGCACCTATGTATGTAACATGAGATCAAAATGTCATTTCACTTTCCTGATTTGATTCAACCAAATAAATGCTCACATTATTTGCAGTGTTGGAAAACACATTATCTGCATCCTCAGCCACATGTCCCTCCCCAACCAACAAACTGTAAAATCAAAATGTGGAAAAAACCTATGCGCCATAGTGAGGAATGTGTTTAAGGAATTTTTGTAGTTCTACCACCTACAACTCCATTTTCCTCACCGGTGCATCCCTCCCCACCCACCAAACTAGAAAATGAAAAATGTGGAAAATGGTGATGTTAGGTGCATTTTTTCTAGCTTTCTTACTTTCGACAAAAAACACCTATGTATGTAACATGAGATCAAAATGGCATTTCACTTTCCTCATCTAATTCAACCAAATAAATGCTCACATTATTTACAGTGTTGGAACACATTGTCTCCATATATAGTGTTGTAAAACCCTCTACAACTGAGAGGAGACAGTGTGTTTTCCAACTATACAAATAATGCGAGCAATTTATTTGTTCCGATCAGGAGAAAGCTAAATCGTAAACAAAAAGAACCTATGTATGTAACGTGAGATCAAAATTACATTTCATTTTCCTCATCTGATTTGGCCAGATAAATGCTCAAATTATTTGCAGTGTTGGAAAACACATTGTCTCTATATAGGGTGTTAAGAAACAAGCAACCCATATAGTGTTGTAAAACCCTCTACAACTGAGGAGACAATGTGTTTTCCAACTCTACTAATAATTCAAGCAATTTATTTGTTCCAATTAGATAAATAAATTGAAATGACATGTGGATTGTTACAAAGAGTTGTTCAAAAATTTGAAACTAAAATTCATTATATTCTTGGAGCATAGAAGCTAGCTAACTCCTAGACAAAAAGTACCTATGTACATACAAAAACACATGAAAAACATACATAACAACATACATGGAAACATACATAACATGACAAAACGTCATAGTGCGAGGCCCGCTAGACAGGGGATCAAAGTGACTAAACTAACAGACGAGACCAAACGTCCGAGAAATAGTAGGGAGGAGTTAACAATGCCATCAGGTCAGTTTTCCCACCAACTAAGAGTAGATTATGTTTTTTCCAACTCTGCAAATATTGTGAGCAATTTATTTGTTCCAATCAGATAAAGAAAGTGAAATGACGTTTGGACTATATCAAAGAGTTGTTCAAAAATTTAAAAGTGGACTTCATTACATTTTTGGAGCATAAAAAAATAAAACTCTTCATATCGAACTAATTGAAATGGGACAATGTGTTTTCCAACACTGTAAACAATCTATAACAACATTGTGCCTTGTAGGTTTCATAATACCTACTGTTTTCCAATTTCATTACACTCTTGGCACCTCATTTTGCTATTTGCAAATAATGGTTTTGAATGCCACATTTGTTTTGGGTTTTTGTCCATTTCAAAATATGATTTTGAAAACCTATTGGTGCTAGCTTGTTTGCCTAGCGACCGGATGAGCTACAACAGGTTAGAGTTAACATTTGACCATCAAGTCTTTCCATCAGTACAATTTGCCCATCTGAACTTCTTTTCCATATGGGCATTTTGTTCCAATCAGATGAACAAAGTGAAATGACATTTGGACTATACTGATAAACAGGACCAAATGTCTACGAAAGGTAGGTAGTAGTTAACTAGACATAGGACAATGTTTTTTCAAACACTGCAAACAATCTATAACACTGTGCCTTGCAGGTTTCATAATACCTGTTATTTTCCAATTTCATTACATTCCTTCTATCTAAATCACAAAAGGTTCCCCACATAATCACAAAACATACCAAATTGAGGTCAGGGGTGAGTAACCAATTGGGTTGTTACTTCTAAAGGGTTTTAGAATAGTTAGAGTTTTAGAGGATAGTGTGTTTTCCAAAGCGACGATGTATAAAATGGTGGAAAAAATGGGATGTCATCTAGGCTTTTTGCTATTTGCAAATTATGATTTCAAATGCCACATTTTGCACTTTTTTCTCCATTCTGAATAACAATGTGAATAATGGCAATGTTATGGATTTTATGTGGTTTTCAAGATATATCATTTCATTGCAGAACCTATGTTGTGTTTTCCAACCTCCTAATATATTCCACGTGGTTTATGCTTTCTATAAATGTTATTCAATAATTTCACTCTTATTTCCACAATGGGTTGTCACTTATTTCATTTGGCAATGGAAAAATTTGAAAACCATCATACAGGAGGAAAGGAAACAAAAATTAAAAAACCCTCGACAAAAAAAGCATTAAAAACCTTGCATTTCAAATAAATACCCCTTTTTTTAATGAAAAACCTACAAAGTTCAAAACAAGAATGTGAACAATGGTGACATTCTGGACTTTATGTGGTTTTCACAATATACCATTCCATTGTAGAACCCGCATTGCATTTTATATATTCTGCATGGTGTATGGTTTTTGTAAACCTTATTCCGTTATCTTACTCATATTTTCACAATGGGTTGTTAGCTATTTCATTTAGTAAGCGAAAAATTTCAAAAGCAGTAGACAGGAGGAAACAAAATTAAAAAACCCTCAACAGAAAATAACCCCACAATGAATAGTCATTCGTTTCTTTAGTGTTCATGGAAGAATGGAAAAATGGAAAATATAGTAAGCAGATATACATACCTGCTAGGAAGCTCTAAACGCTTGCAACTCCTTCCCATTGCTCTCCACCAAAACATCGCTATAGAAAATGGGACCTTGTATGGGCTTTTTGATATTTGCAAATAATGGTTTTGAATGCCACATTTTTTGGGTTTTTGTCCATGCCAAAAAATGATTTTGAAAACTCGTTAGTGCTGACACGTTTTCCCGGTGACAAGACAGGCACTGGGAGGATGGAGTTAACATCTAAGTATCAAGTCTTTCCGTCAGGGTTCTTTTTCATCCGACAACCTTTTCCATCAAGGCCCTTTTGTCCACCATGAGCCATGGGGTATGGGGGTACGATACTATGTATATAATATGTTATATACATAGATGTTTTTTTTCTAGGAGTTAGCTTTCTCCTAGAAAGATGACGTTCCCAAGCAACTAACATGGCCGTATATTGAAGAATGATAGATATTATTGAAATGTGTGCGGTGTCATGCACGAACTCCTCAAAATGCACAAAAAATGTAGGTCAACGTCTTATGACATCACATGACATCATCTTACCTAATAGGTTTCATGTGGCACACAAGGCTTAACTTTGATGGGCGTATGCCCATATTTAGTCATTTTAGTTGTAAAATACAATTAATATTTTAGGAAGACTATATCACTTGAAAGGAAAAATTTTAGTTAGATTGTCAAATTTTCTATGTAATTATTCCTATATATATATATTTTCCAGCCTGTAATTTTGTTGTCAGTAGGAATGCATTGAAAACCTTTTTTAATTTAGACACAAAATGTAATCAAAGGCACCTTCAAAATTTATCACAAGTCTTAGGTAGACTAAAATGTGCATTTGCAATTCTTCTTATGATTGAAAAAAGATATACTTCATTACTACAAATGGTGCAATAAATTTTGGAACTTTAACTGTCCATAACACTTTCAACAATTTTACGACAGAAACCAAGGATTTGTGTTGTAAAAGGAAAATTTCTTCATACATTAAAAATGTCATTGAGGTGGAAAACACACCTAAAAGGGTGTGTAGTATCTTCTTCCTAGAGAGATCACATTCACTAAACATGTGTAAGATCCAGTAATTACAAGATCCAATCAAATGTATAATTTTAATCTCTCATAAGTGGTTACAATGTTGACTGGAAAGTGGGAATGTTTTAATCAAGAGGTAGCAACCGCAGTACATAGGAAGTCCCCTCATTTTAGGAAAACATTGAACCCTAAGGCAATGACATGTTGGTAATTGATTGTGAACTTCCCAATTTCCTATCCTTCCTATCAATTAGAATGCTTTACAATTTAGTTAGAAAATATCACGCCTATTACAAATATGGATTTCTGAGTGTTGAACCCCTATTCGAAGTGCCTACAAAAACACAACAAAAAACAATGTTAGAGAGTCATCTTGTAAGCATGAACAAGGATTCCCCATGAAATCCATTCACAAAGCTAAAAATAGGAAATAAAACAAAGAAAACAATGAAGAACATAATGGAAATATGAAATCCTAATTTAGCATGCAAACACTTGATCCCATGGGGGAGTTGGTGCAAATAGGTGTGTGGAGATTTTCCCTTTCCCAACTCCTTGAATGAAAATGTTGATTGAAGATGATTGATCCACTTGATAAGTCCCTCAATGAGCTCCAAAATCTGCAATAAACTAGTTAAGAAGATGGATGGAATTTGAGAGATATTTGTGCATAATAACTTTGCATAATTGTGGATGATAAAATGCATGGTGAAGCATTCTATTTATAGAATGTTGAAATGGAAACAAAGCCAAAATAGAGCAATGTGGGACAAAGATTTGGCCAATGGAAAAATGCCACTTGTCCAAATGTGATTGGGTGAGGAATGTGCAAGTTTTGACAAATGTGCCAATAAATGCATTTTTTGAATTTGAATTTTGAGAAAAGACATGTAAGAGGGGGAAAGAAAATTGCATTAAATGCCACTTGGCTCAAGGCAAGGACATGTAAGAAGAAGTAAATGCCTTGTTGGAAGGACTTGTAAGAGAGAGTAAATGACATGTTGGAAGGACATGTCATTCAAATTTTGAATTTGAAATAGAAGAATATTCCTCCAAAAGATGCTTTGTTGAGGGAAAATGAAGATTTAATAAATCAATAAATTGATTTATTTGTGCAAGTGGGAAAAGCTAGAGGATTTTGAAGATTAGATTAGATTTAATCAAGATTTGATCAATTTAATGAAGATTAGGAAGTTTGACTTATTTTGACTTAGATTTTTGGATTAATTTAAATCAAACAAGAGAGGAAATGATTTAATGAGTTTAATTAAATAAATATGTTTTGATTATTTAATTAAAGAGATTGAAGTAAGATTAAATTAAATAAGATTTTAATTTATTCAATTTAATAGATAGACTTTAGAGATTTAATTAATTAAATAAAATTAATTATTTAATTAAAAGAGATGGAGAATGATTTAAGAGACTTAATTAAACACATGATTTGTTTAATTAAGAGAAGAAAACAAATGAATTTAATCAAATAAAGATATTCAATTAAATGGTTAGGTCGGGGAATGATTTAGGATGAAATGATGTCGGTAGTCAGACTTAGATGCACAATGTCAACTTGTACATTTTGTGTGTCTACATTTTGCCCCTCTTTGAAGCAATGTACTTGTTGCATTGATTCAAAGAATGATCTTGTCATGATCAAAATAAAAAAAATCTGATTTTTCAAATGCCCCACTATTGCCCCAGTGAGAAGAATTGCACTGGTATATTGCCCCCTCGAGATGTTGAATGGGAATGCCAATTGCCAATCAAAATCGCGATAAAATGTGAGAGGAGTGGTTGATGTAGATGAATGGACATTCATTAGCTGTGGGTAGCTTCATGTACCAACTGGGATAGAAATGTTAGTAAAGATAGAAGAATGTGATAGAAGAATGAAAGAATGAGATGATCATGCAAATGATGATGACTACTTGCCGTGGAGTTGGGATTTTCAAAGGGCGAATTTCCTTATGTTTGATAATACACGCAGTACGATGCATCAAGGTATCGAGAACCAGGATGGCATTGTACCTAGTGTGATGGACTTTGACTCAACAAATCAGATAGGAGTATTCTTGTTCACACCTGACATACGGAACCCTGTCTAGAAAATAGTTCAAATATTTCAAATATCTCGGACCAAAACATAGGAAGGCGAGCCTTTCTATGTGGTCAACAAGAAACTTAAAACACCCCTCGCTACAGACTAAACAAAAGCATGCATGACCAAGGTTATATTACAAAGATATCCAACAAGCACAACAGACAAAAGATAATGATCGTTGCCCCATTCCTATCTCTCTAAATCCTTCGTTCGGACATCATCGAGAGGTCCTTGGAATGAGCACAATGAGATAAATCAAACAAGATAAAGTAAGTGAGAAAACAAACTAATGTTCTTCATACCGTTAGCCGAGAGAAATGATGTTTCGAAAGATGGGAGCCGAAACTTATTGCCAAAAGATAATGTCCATTGTCGGAATGGATCCTAGGACATGTTAATGACACGTCGTTTTGTTTACCCAAAGTGGTTGGTTTGATAAAAGTGCCCATTGTCGGAATGGATCCTAGGACATGCTTTTATCAAAAGATGATGAAATTGATTTATGATTTATATGCCATTGATAAGAAAAGAGTTGACCAACTTGCTTGCTGACTGACCTATACTTGAGATTTTGACAGTTTAGGTTTTCACATTTGACTGCTAGACTTGTTTCCGACAGTTTTACCAAAGGTTGAGGGTGATGATACTTATTATGGATGATTGATTATCACAAGTGTGTTTAGATGAGGTGGATGGATTTTTTTCAAATATTTGGATGTTTTGGAGTTTTGCAATGTTTGAGGCTGCTTTTGGTACTTTTTCAAATGTTTTCAAATGTTTTGATTTTCGACTTCCAATGTTTTGAGATTTTCTCGAGATTTTGACCAAGAGACTAACCTAAAGACCTATCCTAGCTCCTGTGGACTCCATCAATAGATTAACCTGCCTAATGCTATACACCTAGCATCTCACGAGTTCGACCGACAAAACTCTTGACCGATTTACAAATGAAGATATACATGATGAAATGTTAGTTTTATTACGACGATTCTATAGGACTGACCTAAATGTTCCTGGGATAATCAAAGATCAACCTTGCCTATGTTCAAGTCAGAGATGACGTGAGTTTTGACTGGAAAATCTTTTTTTCTGATCTTTTTGACCGACTTTTGACTTGTTTTGGATTTTAGATATGTTTTGAATAAGTTTTTGGATTTTCTCGACATTTTCTTGATGTTTTTTGGATTTTCTGATTTTTTGGACTTTAAGATAATACACGAATCCGATCCAATGAGAACGTGCCCCCAACGTGAGGCGATAGACTACTCCGATATAGGCAGGACAAACTGACCTTTTAAGTGGGCCGAGTAGCTCTAGGAGGAATCATGACACAAACACAAGACCAAGCTATGGTGTAGATGCGGATGGAAGGGGGAAATGCGATGATATGCGATGGGTGAGTGAATGATGCAAAGCAAGTCACAAAGACCAAGATGGATGGAGAGTGCTTATTTACACAGTTCGCTTTGCCGTTTTCACCAAGGTACTTGCTCAAAGCAAAGCACCGGGCGGAGCCACTAGAGGATGATTTTTTCTCTTTACCGCTTTCTTGATTTTGATTTTTGTTGTCACCAAGACACCGCTTGCCGTTTTCACCGTAAGCAACTCTTTTGCGACCCTTTTCATGATTTTTGATTTTTGTCTTCTATACCTTGGAAGAATTAGGCATAAAACTTTTTGAGATGGGAGCTATTCATTGGCTCCTGTAGGGGTTCCCCTTCGGGTGTTGATAACTGATATGCCCCTGATTTGTAGCTTGATGTGATGACAAAGGGTCCCAGCCAGTTGGGTTCAAACTTGCCCTTGCCATTTGGGTTCAAGACATTCTTCTGATTTTCTTTTAGCACCAATTCTCCAACCTGGAAAGTTCTGCTTCTGATTTTCTTGTTGTATCTCCTTTTCAGTCTATTCTGATACACTTGCAGATGGTTTAAAGCATCCAAGCGTCGCTCGTCCAACAGTTCCAGCTCGTTCAGTCTTGAAACTCGATACTCTTCGTCCGTGATGAGGTTTTGCAATGATACTCTGAGGGATGGTAACTCGATCTCAATGGGCAAGATGGCCTCTGATCCGTAGACCAAGGAAAATGGTGTGGCACTAGTGGGTGTGCGGATGCTGGTTCGGTAAGCCCAAAGGGCAGGATTAAGCTGCAAATGCCAGTCACGGCCTGCGTCATTGACTGTTTTCTTAAGGATTTTGAGGATGGCTTTATTTGTAGCTTCTGCTTGGCCATTGCCTTGGGGATAGTATGGGGTGGAAAAGCGATGTTGGATTTTGAATTTATCACATAGGTCATGGACTTCCTGATTTTTGAATGGTGTCCCATTATCTGAGATGATGGCTTGTGGAACACCATAGCGGCATATGAGATAATTCAGGATGAACTTTGAGATCCGCTCATATGTGGTAGGTCATAGGTATGGTTTCCAACCCACTTGGTGAAGTACTCGCTTGCTTATAATGAATTTGTGGCCATTGGATGAGGGTGGGTGTGATTTTCCCCAATGAGATCAAGTCCCCAATCGCGGAAAAGGGCCATGGTGGAAAATTGATGAAGCTCTTGAGCTGGAGCATGGATGAGGTCCCCGTGTTGCTGACACTGTAGACACTTCTTGACATAGTCATGTGCCTCTCTGTCCATGGTAGGCCAGTAATACCCACTCCTCAGCAATTTCTTAGACAAGGTCATGCCACTTGAATGAGAACCATAGATGTCATTGTGCACCTCAGTTAGGGTAGCCGAAGCCTCCTCAGGGTTAAGACATCTTAGTAAGGTTCCTTCTATGCTTCTGCGATATAGGGTTTCTCCTAAAATGACAAAATGAGATGCTTTCTTGATAAAGGTTCATCTAAGGCTTGAACGCAAATCAGCGGGGATGATACCTATCCTAAGGTATGTGTAAATGTCTTGGTACCACTGATCATTCGGACCAACGATTTCGCCCACAAATTCTGACTTTGGTACCTTGAATGCTGGTACGAGAAGTTGCTCTACTAAGAAGTCATATTTCAGAACATTTCGAGGGATCTCTAAGAGTGATCCAATAGTTTCCATTGCGTCTACTGCTCTATTGTTGGTTCTTGGTACTTGCTCGAATGTGATGTCAACAAAAGATTCCTTGAGATTTTCCACCAGCCTTTTGTATGGAGTTAGCTTATCATCCTTTGTTTGGTACTCATTGTTCACTTGATTTATGATAAGTTGTGAATCTCCATATACCTTCAATGTCATAATGTTCCAATGTACTGCTATCCTGAGACCTATAGTTAAAGCCTCGTATTCTGCAATGTTGTTGGTACAAGGGAATGCTAGTTTGTATGATCTTGGTATACAATCCCCTTGTGGAGTGATGAAGAAGATACCAGCTCCTGACCCAGGTTGTGTGTAGGAACCATCAAAGTATAGTTTCCAATGAGTAGCTATGTCAATGTTGAAAATGGATTCATCTGGAAATTCTGAAACAAGTGGGTTCTCCGCATAGATAGGTGCGTCTACCAATTGGTCTGCAATGACCTGTCCCTTGATTGCCTTGCACTCCACATACTCAATGTCATATTCTGATAATATCATTACCCACTTAGTCATTCTTCCCGTAAGCATTGCTTTTGAAAGAAGATACTTTAGGGGATCAATTTTAGCTATGAGTTTGATCTTGTGTGCCAACATGTAGTGTGTAAATTTTTGGGATGCAAACACCACTGCTAGGCAAGCTTTTTCAATGAATGTATAGTTTAACTCATGGCCCACCATTGTACGACTGATGTAGTAGATGGCTCTTTCTATTCCATTTTCATCATGTTGTGCTAGGAGAGCACCAAGGGCTGCTGCAGTTGCTGAGATATAAAGGATCAATGGTTTGTTCTGAGTTGGAGGCCTTAGTACTGGAGGTGTTAACAGATATTCCTTGATTTTGTTGAAGGCTTGTTCACATTTGTCATCCCATTTGTACGTTACCCCCTTGTGGAGTAAGTGAGAGTAAGGGATTTGTTTGTTTGCTAATTGTGCTATGAACCTGCGAATTGACTGAAGCCTGCCTTGGAGACCTCTCAGTTGTTTCAATGTCCTAGGAGCTTCCATTTCAAGTATTGCTTTCACCTTTGCCGGATCAATCTCAATGCCTCTCATTGACACTATGTAGCCCAACAACTTTCTTGATTGTACGCCAAAGACACACTTCTTGGGATTCAAACAAACCTTGTATTCTTCTAGTCTGTCAAAGATAGCACTCAAGACTGATATATGATCCTTCCTCTTTTTGGATTTTCCCAAGATGTCATCGACATAGTCCTCAACTATTTTGTGGATCATGTCATGGAATATTAGTGTCATGGCCCTTTGGTATGTGGCCCCGACATTCTTTAAGCCGAATGGCATTACGTTCCAGCAGTATGTGCCCCAAGGACAAGTGAAAGATGTTTTATGTTGGTCTTCCTCTGCAATTCTTATCTGATTATAGCCTGAAAATCCATCCATCAAGGAAAGCATCTCATGCCCCGCGGTCATGTCTACAATCATATCAATGTTAGGCAACGGAAAATCATCTTTTGGGCAAGCCTTGTTCAAGTCCCTAAAGTCCGTACAGATTCTTATGCCCCCAGTTGGTTTTGAAACCGGTACTAGATTGGAGACCCACTCAGGGTAGGCGATCGTTCGTATGAATCCCGCCTCTAGTAGTTTATGGAGTTCCATCTTGACTAATAGAGCAATCTGTGGGTGCATCTTTCTCAACTTCTGTTTTATAGGTTTAGCTTCAGGATAGACTGCCAAGTGATGAACCACTACCTCCGGATCCAATCCTGGCATATCAGCATAGGTCCACGCAAAATTTATCTTCCTCTCCTTTAAGAAGGTAGCCAACTCCTCCTGTTCTTTGCATAATAATGACTCAGCGTAGAATGTAATATGAGGAGTTTCTTGTGTTCCCAGATTAATGGGGTTGCACTTTTCTGCTAGCATAGCTAACTTTTCTTGGTGTATAGCTGTAAGAGGAAGATTGAATCCCCCATCCTCAGGTGCCTCAGAGAGGTTTTCACCATTGGATGCGTCCTTTCTTTTTACTTTTCAAGAGTCGGAGAGTGCCACAAGGTGGTTTTCACTCAAGGACTTGGAGATTATTCTCAATTTTTTATTTTTGCGACTGAGGGATTCAATCGTTTCTCCATAGTATGCATGTGTATCTAGCTCTATGATAAAACCTGCCTTATGATCCCCACATGGAATGTCATCCCTAAGTCCCATGAATTCTGAGAGCACCTCATCATTTTCAAACATGTCAAGAATTGGTGGTCCTCGTTGGTCGTAATCAATCAGTTGGGGATAGACTAATTGGATTTCATTGCTTTGGTTTTCAAACTCATAAGACAAGGTGCTAATCATAAGGACGTTAGTATCCTCAAACAGTAAAGGTAATCCTATTTCTAGTGACTCAGTTAAATCAGTGGGCATTCCTAAAGTCATGGAGGATTGTGGAGTAGCTATGGATTCCTGAGGAGGCATTCGATTCTGTCTACCATGGGCACCTCGACCAAGTACAGTTACCTTAGGAGTAGGATGACCAATGCCAAGATTTTTTATTTGCTTCTCAGGTATAATGGGTATTACACGCCCGTTATTATCTTGGCCTAACCCTTGGTTCCGGTTATAGCCCATCAAGAGCATCATCTTCATACCTTTGTTTCGTTCATCCATAGGCAATTCAACTTCCGGTATATCATCTCGATAAAGGAGATGAGATAGGTCCCCCTCTAATGTTTCCTGACCAAGATCTCCTGCACTTGTGAAGGTAGGGTTTCGTTCATAGGAGCCTTGAGATGTTGAAGCTTCTTGTGATTGTGGTCGTCCTCTTGATCTAGGAGATTGTGGTAGCTCTCCTACTACAAAAGCATTCTTAGGCATTGAATAGTTTCCACAACCATCATCTTGTATTATAACTTTGATATCAGAAAAGGCGGGGATGGCGGGGGTGGAGGGTGTCTCTGTCACAGAAGTGAGAGTGGCGGGATCCACGTAAGGTGTTGATGGGCCTTCATCATTCTTGGGTACTTGCGGGATCTTGTAGTATTTTGCCTCTAGATTTTTGTAGTAGGAAAATGGCTCAGGATCTCCATGGATAGTAACCTCTTGACCTTCATGTGTGAATTTCACACATTGATGAAAGGTTGAAGCTACAGCTTGCATTGCATGTATCCATGGTCGCCCTAGGAGAATGTTGTATGGTAAATCGAGGTCCAAGACCTGACAGTTGCTTTGCATGATGGCGGGTCCAACCTGGATAGGAAGCTGAATGGTGCCTTTGGATACCCTTTCCTGGTCATCATATGCTCTTATTGTGATG
>VDFB02353493.1:116587387-116613230 GCA_007258455.2 Sequoia sempervirens
TGAAGTTTGGAACCCCTCAAGAGTGTTTTGTTGTTTGTAGAAAGAATCTTTGTAGACCATTTTCCTATTTGCAATAGTACTCTTTAAATTTTTTAGCAGGAGGTAACCTATTGTAATGTTTAGTATAATTTGGTGAAATTTATGAAACTTATATATAACAAAAGTCATATATACATAAAAACAAGAAAATAGCTTGACTTCAAGTTGCATGGAAGCATTGTTAAACTATTAGATTTATGGACAATCAAGTCACAGTTAAGTGCAATTCTTGTTTTTGTTACACTATAAATATTAAACTTGTTAAAAACATGGGTAATTTAGCCTATAAATTATTCTGAATTATTTTACCCCAAATTACTAGTTAGAACCTAGAACAAAATCATAGGGAAAAAAAATCACAAAATATTTCTAGTATGAACCATTGTTTCCTAGTTGTTCCCAATTGAACACTTATATATCATATTTTTATAGTATATAGATAAAAAAAACTTGCAATTATCAAGTACACATAAATTTCTAATTTCCTATTGAAAAAATGTGAATATATTATCAATTGATCATGTGTACATTATAATTTAATATATTTATATTTTTGCACATTATACAATATAAAAACTAGTTTTTTCCATCTAACAATCTTTAAGAATCTTTAACTTACTAACAACATTTAATTCTAATGCTCACATTGAAGGTCCATCTAATAGATGAATTTAAAAAAAACAGTGTTAAATAGGCCATCATGCTTGATTCCTACAAATTCATATCAACAAGTAATGAGAAAATAATTATGGTATCAAGCAACAACATATGCAAGCTTGAATAAAGAAAAACTATCCATACAATCAAAATAGAATGATTATATACAATAAATCAATTAGGTTCCATGTTTTTTATTAGGGGTTAAATAGGTTTTGATGGGATCTGAAACCCAATACATAATGGTTTTGAAGGGAATCATCAATCTAACACTAAAAAGAAAGGTGCAAATAAGATAAATCTCAAACCAGTAGCAGCCCAACAAAAGCCTCTAAAAGATAAACATGACTACACAAGCTGCATCAAACAAACAAGGAAAGGCCTAAAACCCTTAAACAACCTAGTTTTAACCAGGAACAAAAACCCTTAGATACACACATAATCCACCTACATCTTCTAGACATCACCAAACCAACTGCTCATGGATGACACCACTGAGCGAAGAAAGATAACCTACTTAATGGTGTAGAACACCATCAAATTCAACAACCCCACCTCAATAGGGGAATTAGAGAGCACGACAAACCATAGGAAACAAAACCATCAAACGAATGAAGAAGCCAACTCCAAATCCACCGCAAAATGAGGGATCTCCTCTCTATAGGTGAGAATGTCATGACCAACAAGTCCACAATCACCTAAAAACTCCAACACCCTCAACCTCCACCTCCATAGGATTCGAGAAGAATACCAACACAACAATAGAGCAAGCATCCATGCCACCCTTTGGAAAAACCTGGAAAGAGACCAACACCTGCAACAAGAAAGAAGAAGCCAAAGACACCAAACCATCCATGGAAAACTCCAACAATAGAAACTCTTTCAAACCACTCTACTTCAACACAAAGGTAGTTGAGACAAACTCCAACACCAAGAAAAACTGGGTCTCGAAAAAGGTCTTTGGAAACCTCCTAGCTGAGAGATTTCCAAAGGTCACAAAACCCTACAAATTGCAACAAGTTCTCAAGCAACCATTACAGGTGAAAAATAAAAGCACCTCCCCATCGTAGGATAAGGCATAAAAGACCGACCTAAAAAAGGAAACAACTGCACCAACAAAACCACTCAAAAACTACTTACTAGGCATATAGAAACAAGCAAGGAGAGGCACACCTAGAAAAAGCCTACAGAGGAGAATGAAAATCCATCCCCCAACCCCAAAAAAACCCCACACCAAAATCCCGTTTAATGAGCCAGGAAGGGTTCTTTCCAATCCAAAAGATTACCAAAAACAACTAGGTTTTCAAGATAATCCAAAGAGATAACCCATACAAGAGAAAGCCACATCCGTTCACAAATAAAAACCAACGCCAAAGGAAGAAAGTTCAAAATAGAACTAGACATCCATCCTCCAAAGCGTCAAACATGAGCCAAGCAAACAAAGCTACCATAGTGCTCTAGAGCCCACCCAAAAGCATCATCAATAGAAAACTATAGGAGTGAACAAAAGCATCCCCCTCCACAATTAGGTTCCATGTTAGTAATAAGTTAAAAAGGAGTAAAAATAGATAGTTATAATAAATGGATTAAAGGTTAGCAACTTGAGTTAAAAGAGATAAAAAAATATAATTAAATATTTTCTGGATATAATCAAATGTTTATATTGCAACTCTTTTCCCTACTTGAGCTTCTTTCATAGACCCAAAGAAGAAAAAAAAAATTAGAATTTTTAGTTGTGTGAGGTAGCCACATATGATACAAAGTACTTTGGAAGAAAAAATACGACATGAATGACCTAAAATAAATATCTTACAACAATAAGATCAAAATTGAGTAACTAAAATTGTACTTGAGCCTCTACATATATATTTGGCTTGCTCACTCTATGCTCATTTGAGCCAATAGTTAAAGATGTTTTATAGTGACTAAACTATTGTTAGGACCACATAAATTTAATGCAAGCCTCCAATCTATGGCATTATGATCAAATTTTCCCATCAAATTATAGCTCAACCTAATAATAAATATACCTATGTAACTAACAAGTTTTCAGTGGTTGATTCCCTCTAATACATCTATCTTTAATTTGTAGCTTATACTGTAGTGTAGAAAAATGTATACCCTTGCATTTTCACACTTTTTTGGGCCTTCCTTTCTTTATTTATGCTTCTTTATTGCTTAATTGGCCCTATTTTGCATCCACAATCCTATGAAACTATATATTTTTATGGTGAATCTTGAAAAACCTCAAAAGAAAAATGATCATTTAATGTTTCTCTCTGTGTGTCTTTGATTTGTGGAGTGAGACTAAAATTCCACCTAGGGCATCTTTGTCCTCCATGGGTCTTCAGGCCCTAATATTGAAAACACCTAAAAATGTCCCTTTTTGGAGTCCGTGCTTTGAGAATTGAGCCTTGGGACTAAGCCACCACCTAGGGAATCTTAGTCCCCCTTGGCTTATTTTTCTGGATTCAATTTCAAATTTGTGCGGGATTTAGCCTCCTTTATTTAATGATTTCATATGTCAGCTTGTTGTGATGTAATTTCAAGATATTAAGCATGAATAAGTATAAATACAAGGTCCCTCCACTCATTTTTCATATCTAAGTATTCATAAAAAAGAGAACAAGCATTCAAGTATTCATTCCTAAGGAAATTTTATGCATTCAAGAGCATTTTATCAAGTATTTAGAGCCATCATCCAAGGTGATATCATTTATATATTTCATATTTCATGTCTCATTTCATTCATTTCATCATTTGGTTTAATTACCTACAAGGGGTTTGACCAAGGCAAACCCCCATTCACTAACAATCAACAAGTTTTGCCTATCTTGTCTGTTTGTGTTTGAAAATATAGGTTGAAGACTTGAAGATACTTTGGAGTGCAAGATTGAAAAGTTGCAAAGTTGCATTGTCAAAGTTGTCATCTTCATAGAAACTCACCTACAGGTCATAACTGGAAGTTTTAGGGCCTCAAATCTGAGAAGAAGAAAGTGTAGACATAAACTCTCAGGACCACATTTAGAGACTTCATAAATTCAAAACTGGGAGTCTTCGGGATTCTGTTCTAACATCCAAAGACTATATTTTCCCCAAAAAATAGCAATGGGACTAATACGCCACTCTGGGTGTCTTAGTCCTCCATAGCACTTTTCAACAACTTTTTTGGATTTCCAGAATCCTCATTGCATCTCTAGACTTCCCAGGTACACACATACTATCTTACTATTGCATAATTTCATTATTTGCATCTCTCATTTAGCTTACATTTATAGTTTTAGGTCATTTTGCATATGACATTGTGTTTTCCAACATTCTCTTTTCCAAGCGTTTGCTTGGTGGTGATTCCAATTTTCTATGTTTCTTATTTATTTAATTATTTCCCACTTTCCCTCCAATATTAAATAATTATTTTTAATTATTTAATATTTGGTCCTTTCCCCCCACTTTTGAATTAAATATTATTTTAATTAAAAAGTTAGCTTTTCTCTCTTCTTCTATAATTAAATAATTATTTGAATTATTTAACTATTCATTAGCCTTTTCTCTCTCTATATTTAAATAAATGTTATATTTATTTAATTATTTACCCTTCCTTCATCTCCCTGATTAAATAATTATTTTAATTATTTAATTATCCTTTCCCTCTCTATTAAATAATTATTTTAATTATTTAATGTTTAACACTCCATCTTTCCTATATAATTAAATTTAATTATTTTTAATTATTTAATTATTTAATTATTTGTTCCCACCTTTCTTTTTAAATAAATAAAATCAATATTTTATTTGTTTCTTCTATGTTGGCCACTAAAATTAAATACCTTTTATTTAATACCTTTTATTTAATTTTAGCTTCTTGATCCATGTCTTTCTTCTCTCAATTAACCTCCACCCTTGATTAAATTATTTTCTAATTTAATCTTGTCCCTTGATTGTGATCCTTATTCTAGCCACTCACTTAACTCTCCTCTATAAAAGGAGACCTTTCATCCTCATTTGAGAACACATAATAAGAATATGAACACACAACAAGAAGGTGACCTTACACACTAAGCACTCTAGATCAAGAGAGCATCTTCAAGAGCATTATCAAGGCATTATCAAGGCATTCAAGGTAAGATTATCAAAGTCTTATTGCAGCAATCAAGGATCCATTATGATGTTGAAGACATGCATGTTGATAGAGTAATCATGTTGATGTAGCTCATTCAAGACAACTTCAAGTATTTCAAGATATCATCTTCATCATCAAGAATTGTATCCATGGAGATTTCTAAATGTTGATTTCATTCTAAGGTTTCAATATTGGTATGGTAAGTTGTGACATTGTTATGTTCACTTGTCATTCCTTCAATTACATGTTTCAATTCATTATCAATTTTGGTTACTAAAATGGGGTTTGACCAAGGAAAACCCTTATCCCCTAACAATCAACATTTTCTTCTCTATGATGTGTGATTTGCAGGTTTTAGGTTGAAGATTTTTGAAGAGAAAGATTTGAAAAAGTAGCTTTGGTGATGGGTACACATCACTCTTACCTCTCAAAAATATTGTTTTTGACTATAAGTATGGTTAGGATTTAGATATGCACCCCATATTACTCATATTTGAATGGAAAATAGAGAATTAGTTATCTCCTAAAATCTCTCCTACTAGGGTAGATGGTATAGCACAAGAGAATGAGACCTTAGAGAAAAAGGATAAATTCATGAGAAATCATAACAATCAAATAGATCCTTCTCCTAATATCACCACTATCGATAAACAAGAGAATGTAACCATTGATAACTTCCTTACATGTGATGAAGTCATTTTAGAAGAACCAACCCTTGAATGTTAAGAACATTTGGTTTGCAGTTATCCTAAACACTCTCCTACTAGGGAATATATAACAATGGAATAAAATGAGAACTTTGATAATAGTAATTCCTTAGATTAAGATGATGAAGTAACATTAGATTCCTCTTCACTAAGAGATCATGAAAATAATGATGAAAATTTTTAGGTTTTGCACATTAGATACCCCTTGGAGTGCTCTCCCCAGCCCAAATTTATCCTTTATCCACCCTCTCAAAAACCACAAGTTCAAAATAAACCTGTCCTTATCCTCGAACCACCCAAGAACAATGTTTCACAACAACTGAGTTACAATACCATTTCTCATACATACAACACTAGGAACAATCCACAACCAAGACAAACCACTTCAACATCCCTCCCTTTGCCTAATCCCATCTTGCCTAGTGCCCCTCATTTTCCTCCACAAAGTGGAACAGAGTATGATCTTTTTGAACAACTTAAGAATACTCCTATAAAGATATCCCTTTGGGGCCTGATTTAGAATTCACCTAATTACCATACCATTCATCAACACAACCTTACAACAAGTTGTGGTTCCCTCTAGTGCAAACCCAAAAGACATAGCAACCATGATTCAAGGGATAAATGCTGACATTGTCTTCCACCAAAGTGAACTCCCCACTTTGGAAGTTAAAAAACAATGTGATGCTCTCATGATAATAGCTCAATACAATATGAAAGGGATAAAATGTACCCTTGTGGACAATGGGTCAACCTTAAATGTGTGTAGCGTGAACCTTTTGGATAAGTTTGGTGTTGATAAATCCAAAATCCAACCCGCCTCTTTATCTATTAATGGCTTTGATAACATGATAAAATGACCACTTGGAGTGATCACATTACCTATTAAAGTTGATAAAGTTACATTACAAACCCCGATCCATGTTATGCCTGATAATCTTTTGTATAATCTCCTTTTAGGAAGACCATGGATTCATGAGATGGATGTTGTGCCCTCTACCCTTCATCATATCATAGAATATGTCTACAACAACAAAGTTTATATAATCGAAGCCGATCTTGGACCATACAGTTGTATAAACATTGATAAAACCAAGGAGAATCCCTTGAACACATTAACACCAATGACACAAGTGGAACCCGTGCAACAAAAAGACAAAGAAAAACACATTGAGGAAGTCATGAAGCTATTAGAAGATGATTGGGGTTCCTTATATTTTGAACATACATTGATGGACCAATACAAGACAATACACAAAGATTCAGATAAAGGAAAAGAAATAGAGGTAATGTCAACACAAAATTCGGACGACCCTTCAAAAGAATCCGCCTCAACCACTTTAGAAGAAAAAGAAAATTACACAACAAAATTTGATGAGATTAATCATGAGCAACCACCGAATCCAAAAGAGATGAAGAATCTTTATGGAAAAGGTTACGAACTTATGAAACAACTCAAATATAGTGGAAAAGGATGTCGTACTAGAGAATAAGGTATTTGTGTCCCTATAGAGCCTCACATGCAAGAAAAGACTAGTGGTCTTGGTTATTGTTCCTTGAAAGACACAAACAATCCTTCACTTAATATCAACACTAGCACAAAACATCCTTCTAAACTGACTTTAACAGTGGTGCATCCTAAACTGATAGACACTAGTGGCCTTGATCGTTGTCCTTTTCAAGAAACAAAACAAACAAAGAAATCCTCACCTAATGTAAATGTCATCACACAAAACACTAATAATTTGAATTCGTTAGATTTTACACCCTCCAGTAAAGGAGAGAAAAAAATATCATAATCTAAAGCACCTTGTGTAGGTATGACACCTTGTGCTAAGCAAGAGATATCTTTGTCACAAAATAAAGCAACATCCTCAACTTTTGACCAAGAGAGTGTCTTGACGAGACTCCTCCAAGATCGTCTGATCTCTCTTCCTCCAAGAACAGAAAATAAATTTTATTACAAGACTCATTTTGTGCATATCATAGAATTCATGGTCATTCTACTAATGAATGTAAGGCTTTGAGTAGAAAAATTCAACATCTTAAGGAGTTTGGTGTTCTTCCTTATGTGGGGGCACCTAATTCCTCTAATTGATACTATTTTTTACTCTAGCATGTTTATTATCAATCATTTTGGCTCACCTTTGTCCTGCACTCAATGGGGGAAAGGGTTTCGGTAGCCTTGTCCTCGTATGTCACCTATTGTTGCCTCTTTCAACTAGTTGATCACCTTTCATGTATATGTAAAGAGCAAGCTTGGGATGTGGATGACATACCTTAAGTTGGCTTGCATGTGACATACTATATTTTGGGGGTATTCCCTTTTCTTGAAATAGCTTATTGAAAACATAACACTTGGCATAGGGATTTCCGAATAAGCTCTCATGTCTTCTTCTACTTTAAAGCAATTGCTCACAACAATGGTGTTGGCAACCGCTTTAAAGTGGGGGCATACATCGACATTCATGTTTCATTGTGCAATTTTCTTTCTTCTTGCGATGCATTTCTTTCTTGGTGGTGTTTGATAAGGTAAAAGTAACCTCATCAATATAATGGCCTCAATGTACAAATATAAACCTTCCAGCCCAAATTACTCTACCAATTGATTACCTTTAGGAAAAATAATTGCTTTCTTTTCTATGAATAATTGTACAAAATTATTTCTTGGAGTTGATTAAATTGAACTAACTTATCCTGATTTAATCAGTTAGTCTTGAGTATTTCGCAGGTCAACTCCATTTCTATTCACCATTCTAGTCAGAAGGGAAATGAATGTAGGTCTCATACTTTTGAAAACTAGCGAGCGGGCACCAAAATTCTAGGAGCACACAGTTCGCCTGAGTCTTTATAATTATGTTATTTTTTAGTTTCAAAGACTTTATGGCTCATGTGAAGCCTCTTTAATATTGTATATCATGGGATTTTAAGTCCCTTTTACTATGGGCAATCTGTTGAAAGACTTGATCGACTAAAAAATAGGATTTTTGTTAGCCATTTTTCATGTATGTAACTGTTACAAATAATAAGAAGACGATTATTGTTATGCTGTCAATTTATCTTTTGAGTAAAAACTACCATACAAATATGAGTTTTCCCGCCACTCTTTGAATTACTGTGTAATATGGATGCATCTGTGGAATGAAGTAACAAAGAGATTTTTCTAGTGCATGTGATCTGAAGTAGCAGTAGATACACCCACGAGCTAGCCACTCAAGGGTTAGAGATAGATAGATAAATATTTTTTTCCTATTCTGCATTTTACTTTGATAGAATAGAAGTTGCATTTGCATTTTATTTTCATTAGTATATGTTATACTGTTAGTGTCAAGCCTACAGGTTGTAACTAAGTCTGTCACTTCTAAGCTTAGCATTTGAGTGTCTGGAGCACCTTTCTTCAGTTGATTTTCATTAATGGTTTTATGATTAGCAATTGGCTTGTGATTCTCTACATTAGATAAATTTTTCCTAATTTCTTTACATGCTTTACTTCTTCAAAAATTTACGCATTCTTTAGGTTAATTGTTTCCATGCTTTCTAGTTTAATGGTAATGCTTTTCAGATTCTTAGTTTTCTCTCTTCTGATTTGAGTTATTTTCCTTCTTTCTAGATAGATGATTTGTTGCTTTCTAGATTAGAGGCCCTTTAGATTAGAATTTTTATTCAATAGATTAGTTCTTAAGAGAGAAGTTGAGATGTCCTCTATTGCATACAGTCATTGGATAGTGCCCGATCGATATATTAATGTGTTTATTCACTAAAGTGTTAGGACCTAACGATAGCCTGCCAGTGTCATTGGGTTTGATTTCCTCTGCGAGTGTGATATTTCTTTGACTTGTCCTCTCTTGGAAACATTATGAAAAAATTTCCCTAAGATGAGAGCTTTCACAAACTAAGAAAAATATTTCTTTCTTGTTGCATCTTTTGTGCCTTATTAAAGTAATGGAGGTATGGCTTAGAAATGGTCCCCTGGGGCTCACCTAGTGAACAACTAGCTTCACTAGCCCTTGTGAGTGTGCATTTTATTTTGTCCTTATCATAGTCATGGGGGTATGACATTGATATGGACTTCCTGGGGCTCACCTAGTGGACAACTAGAGCTCCCACTAGCCCTTGTGAGCAAACATTTTTTTTGCATAGTGGACAACGCATTCCACTTGTAAACCTCTTTCAGCCTAGACACAGTCCATCGCATTGGACAACCAGTCGAAGCTTCATACATTGCAGTTTTTCCTTTTTCCTTTTTCTTGTCCTTAATGGTGTATGTTGTCAATCTAATTATGGCTTCATATATCATCTCCATATGTGATCCTTTGGGCCTATGTTGGTTTGTCATAGGATCTTGACCTTGGGGGCTTGATCATCCCTCTTGATTGTTATCATCTTATCTTACTAATGTTGGTACATTTGAACCCCTCTTAATTGTGTGGTTGGATAATTTTGTGTGAGTTTGAAGAAATTTCATCCTCTCACTAAATTGGGGGCTAATTGTAGTGTAGAAAAATGCATACCTTTGCATTTTCACACTTTTTTGGGTCTTACTCTATTTTTGCTTCTTTCTAGCTTAATTGGCCCTATTTTGCATCCACAAGCATAATAAACTATATATTTTGATGGAGAATCCCAAAAACTTCAAAAGATAAATGATCATTTAATGTTTCTCTCTGTGTGTCCCTAATTTGTGAAGTGGGACTAAAATGCCACCTAGGGCATCTTTGTCCTCCATGGGTCTTCGGACCCTAATATTTAATAATTTTGAAAATGTCCCTTTTTGGAGTCTGTTCCTCAAGAATTGAGCCTTGGGACTAAGACGCCACCTATGGAATCTTAGTCCTCCTTCACTTATTTTTGGGATTCAATTTCCAATTTGGGCGGGATTTAGCCTTCTTTATTTAATGATTTCATATGTCGGCTTGTTGTGATGTAATTTTAGGATATTAAGCATGAATAAGTATAAATACAAGGTCCCTCCACTCATTTTTCATATCTAAGCATTCATAAACAAGATAACAAGCATTCAAGTATTCATTCCTAAGGAAATTTTATGCATTCAAGAGCATTTCATCAAATATTTGGAGCCATCATCAAGATTCAAGCATAATGTCAAGGGTTTGGTGCATCCATTCATGTTGTTGAGCCAAGATTGTGGATGTAGCATTGAAGATCTATTTACAACCATATCCAAGAATCCAAGATCTACATTCTTCATGGCCACTACATGGTAGATTGCATATTTGCTTCATGAGACATCATCCAAGGTGATATCATTTATATATTTCATATTTCATGCCTTATTTCATTCATTTCATCATTTGGTTTAATTACCTACAAGGGGTTTGACCAAGGAAAAACCCCATTCACTAACAAGCAACAAGTTTTTTGTCTCTTGTGTGTTTGTATTTGCAGATCTAGGTTGAATACTTGGAGATCATTTGGAATGAAAGATTGAAAAGTTACAAAGTTGCATTGTCAAAGTTGCCATCTTCATGGAAACTCACCTACAGGTCAGATCTGGAAGTTTTAGGACCTCAAATTTAAGAAGAAGAAAGTGCAGACATCAACTCTCAAGACCACATTGGGAGACTTCAAAAATTCATAATAGGACTAATATGCCACCTAAAGAATCTTAGTCCTCTGCAGGGTATTTTTTAGATATTCTTCGAGATTCTGTTCTGACATCCAAAGACTCCATATTTTTCCCGAAAAATAGCAGCGGGACTAATACACCACTTTGGGAATCTTAGTCCTCCATAGCACTTTTTGACAAGTTCTTTGCATTTCCATAATCATCACAACATCTCGAGACTTCCTAGGTACACATACCCTAACTTGGTATAGCTTAATTTCACCATTTGTACTCATTATTTGACTTACATTACTAGGTTTTTGTGAGTTGAATGTTAAAGTGTCTTTTCCAAGCATTTACTTGGTGGTGAACCCATAAAAGCTGAAAGATCCCCCTCCTAGGTCCTCCTCATTGTGAAATGACTCACCTTGTGAGGTTGTTAGTGAATCCAATTAGGAATCCTAGGGCATTATTGAATGATTGGTAGAAAAATTGTGATATCTTTAGGTATCCATTTTTATTCTCGTCATGTACAAATAAAGGGACCTTCCCAAGAGTGAATAGTTCCTAGAAAGGAGGATACAATGTAATAACCCTAATGGAACTATTATGTGTTAGAATATATTTATGGTTTTACTCATTTTAATTCAAATTTTATAAACCCAAAAAAAATCTTTAAAAATCCCCAATATTTAACTTTAAGGATTTGCTTTCATTTTTTATATCATGTTCAAAATATAACAAAATCTTGACTAATCATGGGCTCATAAAATACTAGTAACTCAAATAATGGAGAACTATATATATCCTATTAGGCTCAATAATAAAGTTTGAACATTATATTTAATTACTTAATACAAACAATAGACAAAAATGCCAACCATAATAGCTAGTACAATGGTTTTATAGCAACAAAATACTCCAAAATAAGGAGTCACCTCTTGACCACCAAATGTGGTCACCTTTCAAGTCAACGGCTTATCATCTTTGGCCCAATAACCAAAGGGTTTTCATCCTTTGGTTTGCTATAGATTTGAAGAATTTTATCCTCAAATGTAACACTTTGAACAAAACATGCTCTAAGAAATAGATACTAGGCTTTCACTGATAGATATAATGAATCACCAACGAACATGTCTAACATTTAATAATACTTATATGTATTAGAAAGAGTTCCTTCTCAAAGAAATTATTGGGATTTGTGAAGATCTAGCAATTAATTAGGTTGGTACCAATGTAATAGATGAAATGTAATTGTATTTCATTTTGCATGTTATAAATTTTTGATATATAAATTAGGCACAACAGTGGTCTAACCCCAAATACATTGTTTAACTAAGCACTTCAACCATTACAAAATTACAAAAAATATAGATGTGGACAAAAAGAACCTAACCACCCTACCACTATTCATCATCTCCTCCAGCAACTTCCCCAACACTATCGCCCAACTCTCTAATCATTTATTCTCTCCCCGAGACTATCGGGAGAGCGAAGACCTCCATCATACCTACTAAGTTGTTAGCCTAGAAAATGAAACAAAAATAACACAAGATAATGTGTAAAAAGTCCCTATGTAAACTTAACCAAGTTTAATTATGTCCTAAGTAAAGAAATAGATAAGAAATTAATAATTTAGATAATATACCCTATTAGTTCATTGACATCCCTACTTATGTGAAACTCAGGGGGAAGAAAAGAACAAAAATATAAAAAGAGGGTCCTAGCTACAGGGCTCAATGAGGTACACATGCACAAAGATTCCATCAAAATAGAAGAGGAGGAAAAATATCTTCCCATGAGAGGAAAAGAAAGAAGGAATAAGTGACCCCCTTGAATAAATATCTTACACCACTAAGAGAATTTGATGATATATATCCTTGCTCTCAGTGAAGAATTTGGTGAAGATATCTACAATTTTCTTTGCTTTCAAACAATAACACAAATAAATGAAATTCTCTTGAAACAACTCCCTAAGAAAATACACACGAATCTTGATGTGTTTGGTATACTGATGATGGACTAGATTCTTTGAGATCTAGATGGAACTCTAGTTGTCTTGGTAAATGACTAATGACTTCTAAAAGATGATTCCAAGATTAGTGAGGATATTTTGAATCCAAATAGCCTCAATGGCAATATTGGTAGCGCTTTAATACTCAACGTCAATCAAGAGAGAGTAATGACATGTTGCTTCTTTCTCTACTAGAAAATGGGACCATAACCAAGGTGAAAAATATACCCACTCAAAGTCCATGTATCCAATCAAATATGAAATTGTTTTTTTTGCATAATGAATCATATAGATATTAGTGTCTTGTATGTAGTGTGAAATGAATTTGCTAACTGTCCAATGAAGCTCACGTGGCTACATCATGAAGCATTAAATCATGTCAATCGTAAATGAAATATTGAGTAAAGTATGATTCAAGTAGATGAGGCTACCATTCAAGTTTAAAATACAAAGAGAAACCAATAAGTTGTATGGAACACTAAACCTCAATTTTGACTCTAGAAAAAAGGGATTTTGTAGATTCCTAAAATAAACCAGTAAAAATGATGTAGAATATAAAGACCATACTTGGGGTAGGAAAATTATGTCTTGGAAGAGTTCCGAGTGATCTTGATCTTGAGAAATTAATGCAAGAGAACCAAGTTTTTCATGGAATACCTATCATGCAAAGTAGCCTTGACTCTAGCAATGAAGGATGAGGAAATCCTTGTAAAATTAAATCATCAACATAGAGAACCAAGAAAATAAGATCATATTCTTATCTTAAGATGTAGAAATAAATATCTAAGTGGAATTTGAGTAAAAGTAAAAGAAATGTCACATTTTTTATAAAGAAAGTGACCAATATTGATCCAACATTTTAACTTGAATCAACAAAAAGTAATATATATGTTTTAAATTTTGAAATGATGTAAACTAATAAAATGTGTACTTTTAGTCTATTTTATGTTTTTTTTTTTTTTTTTAACTTAAAAAATTGTTTGAATATAGTTTTTATTTAATTGACTCTATAATTTAGTTGTTGATAATATGTCAAAAAATGATGTTAAATGAGATGGCACTCTTTATATAGTATTTTTTTTTTCTTCCTTCAATTTTTTTGGGTGTATTTATAATTTGAAACTTTAATAGTGCATTATTTTTTTCTTTCCAATTTTGATAAATTATTTTTTCAAAAATCTTAAAATATTTGTATATCAAAAACACAATCATTTCAATTAGACATCACCTTTTATCTTAAATATTTATCCAAAACAAAAAAACACCATCTTGACATCTATTCTTTTGTTTGGTGCATCACATTTTTCAAAATTTTAAATAAATTAAGTATTTTTTCTTTACAAGATAATCAACCTTATATTTTTGTGTTGATAACCTAATTTCAATAAAATAAAATAAAACATAAACAATAATTAAACTATATATAAATTAAAAAAAAAAACTTATAGGTCTATAAAAGTGTATTTTTTATATTTTAAAAAAGATATTTACATGAGTAGGAGTTGTTGAAATATCATGTTTTAAAATTACTTTAACTTTTTAGTAAATTAGCCTCAACTTGGTGCTACATATACATTTAGTGAAAAAATTATGGAAATTTTTTGGTCATATCTGACTTAGCTAGAATGAATTTGGCTAGATCATGTGTTTAATAAAATATTTTTAGTTGGAAATACTTAAATTCACTTGTTTTAATAAGTTGGCTAAAAGTGTCTAGCACAAATTTTTACTTTAACCAATTTAGAGAAGCCAATTCAAAAAATAAATAATTTCATCTTCCAATGCCAATCTTGTGGGACCTACTTGATCCCATAGAGAGACTTCCTGAGTTAACAAAATAATGAAGAAACCCAAATAAATCCATATGATTGTTCCATGTTGAAATGAAGGGAAATAGGGTTCCACCTTTTAGGAGATGGAACAACTAGGGTTTAGGACCTAGGCCTATTTCACTCAATTCTCATTCAAGGAAACCTTAGAGATCTCAACCCAAGGATGAAGCAAGGGAAAGAGATCTTGCAATAAGGTATCCTAGGGTGTGATTAAAGACTAAAAGGGGGTTCACCACCAAGCTAGGGCTTGGAAATACAAGTAACATACAAAACCTAATGATAAAACCTAATGATATGCAAAGCTTTAGTAAATGACCTAGAAGTGAATGCAAATGAAAACAAAAAACTTATAAATCAGAGAGGTGCACTTGAAAATCTGTAGGAGCTCAAAACAAGGTCTGAAATGCTGAAAATGCTAAATTTAATGCACACTAGGACTCATATGCCAGACTGGGTGATTTAGTCCTAGATTAGGGTTTCTAGGAAAGAACTAAGATCTATCAGTGACAAGTCTGGAACTCCTAAAATTTAGAAAAATCCCTATACTGGGACTCATACACTAGAAGTGGCGTATTAGTCCTGCTCATCTTTTTCGAAAGGTCAAGATCTAAATCCGATGTCCTATCTCTACTCTTTGTTCCAATCTTGATTTATGGATCTGAAATGTTAAATTTTTCTCTATAGGTGTCTTTTTAGTGGTCTTGTAAACAAGGTGACAACTTCAATGACAACTTTGCAACTTGAAAATTTTTCTCCAATCTTTTTCTCTTCAATGTATCTTGAACCTAGATTTGCAAATCACACACTAAAGAGAGGGAAAAATGTTGTTTTATTAGTGGATATGGGTTTTCCTTGGTGAAACCCTATTTTGATAATCAAACCTTGAAATGAAATGAAATAGAAGGGAAGGATGATGAATGAACAAATATGCAATGTTGCAACTCACCAAACCCTTGAACAAGATACTACAAACATGTATTAAATGGCTAACATGAATGTGGATCTTGAATCTTGCTAGAATGATATGGATCTTGACTTGAATGCTTGCTTGAATCATAAAACCCTACATCACAAATGTTAGCCAAAAACAAACATGATTCTTGAATCTTGAATAATGCTATAAAACACTTGATAATTAGCTTTTGAAGGCTCTTCTAAACTCTTGAATTGATAGAACACTTTCATAAACTTGCTAGACAACTTGATTGCTTGTTAAGAGAAAAACAAGTTAAATAAGGTCTTGTATTTATACTTGTTTATGCCAAATTTTTGGAAATTACAACACTACAAGACGACATTAGATCTAGCAGAATAAAATTTTGTCAAGAATTTGAATTTAATTTAGGTCTAAGCTAAAAAAGACTCATACACCAATTGTGGCATTTGAGTCCCATTAGGCTAAGCTTGGGACACATTTTTTGAGAAGTGCTTAGATGAATGTGAAATCCAGATTGGGGCCCTGAAACTTAGGTGGGACCCATATGCCCAAGGTGGCGTATGAGTCTTAGATCACTAAATATGGGCCATACAATGCAAAAACACATGAATTATGATTGGTTATTGGTAAATGTCAGGATTAATCTCAGAAATATGTATTAAATAAGGCTTGTGGATGCAAAATGAGGCCAAATAAGGCCTAAAGAAGTCTAATTTATTAATGAAACCCTAGATTACTGTGAAAGTGTGAAGGTACACTTTACAACACCCTAAATAAGGCATAACTAGATCCATTTAGTTTATAAGCCTGAACAATACTTAATGTGAATGTGTTAAACACATTACAACACTAAATCAAGGCAACATTAGACTTAATTTAACAAGGAGGGCCTAAAAATTTGTGAAAATGTAGAGGGAGACATTTTCCATCATTGCATTTAGCCCCCACTTTAGTGAGAGGATGAACTTCCTTCAAACTCACACTAAAGTAGACAAACTCGCATCAAGAGGGGTCCAAGTGTACCGATGTGGATGGTATAGGATGACAAAGATCAAAGGAGATGGCCAATCCCCCAAGATCCAAGATCCTATAGTAGACCAACACAAGAGAAAGAGGACACACATGAAAATAATGTAAGGAGAAACACCAAGGCTCAAGCATACACTACCAAAGACATAAAGGAATAAAAATAAAAACAAAAACAAAAGGGGTCAATCAAGCTTCGACCGTTTGTCCCAAACACTATGGGTTAGATCTAAGTTTTTTATCCAAGAACGTTTACAAGTGGAACATGATTTCCACTATGAAAACAACCACATGCTCAAAAGGGCTAGTGGAACCTTAGGCCGTCCACTAGGTGAGCCCCCAATGAGACACATATGCACACAACTGGTATGCACTCACATAGACAAGCAAGCGGCTATGGGAAATTAACACCTAAGTTTGGCTCCCATACAGTAACCATACTAAAGCTATACCTCCAAATAACTTTGATAAGGTGCCACACAACAATTAACTTCGAGCTCCATGAGGTAAGTAAAGCTTTGTATGATTGAAACTCATGAACAAACAAGATGGCTCCATATGCAAGAAAAGTGTATTATGCAAGGCGGCCATATAATAGATGTTGTAAACACAAAGTAGTGTAAGGTAATTTCAAAGGATTTTTTCTTAGTTCATGTAAGGTATTAACTTAGGGAACATCATGCCTAATTTCTCCAAGAGAGGACCAATCAAAGAATAGAAGATTTACAAGTTAGGGGATGCAGTGTGTCGCATCAAGCCACTAAGAGGAATATAATATGCTAGGAGAGATCACACTCTTGAAGGACATCACAACCAATGTCACCACAAAGTGAAATACGTATCACATGAAGTAAGAAGACTACACAATGAAATATGAGTTGCAAAAGAGTATTGCTAATAAAAAAGAGGGTTGCCCCAAAAATCACACAATGGATCCATGGATTTGGGGTCATTATGTCTTTGTTACGATGTTTTTAGAGAGCTCAAAACTGTCATCATTCCCCAAATACTCATGGAATAGAAAAATGACACAAAGAGAGCAAAAAAAATGAAAAATCCTTTTGAGTCAACATGGAAGAGACCTAAATGTCTCGATGCCTTGCGTCATCCCCAAAAGGAAAAAAAAAGAAAATGAAAAGATTTACAACATAGAGAAGAATGTAGGAACAAATAGAGGAATGTCACAAAGAGAGAGAAACATCAAATAAAATAGTACGGGGGATCACATTACACACATGCAATCACAAAAAAGAAACATGCAAAAGAAAACAAAAGCAAGACTATTAAGGTACATGCAAGTCAAGCTATTAGTAGACCATCTGCTTTCTAGTCTTGTTCATCTGATATAGAAGGCAAAAAACTAGCCAAAGGAACAATGACAAATGCACTACTAGGACAAGGCTATCTAATTCTTGTCACCACTAAGTCTAAGACAAGAATGAGCTGAGGTATGTGATGGGAAAGGGCTCCTTTCATTTTTTAAATGATTTGAAATAAATGTGAAGCATGCAATAGTGAGAATGTTAAGATTCTGTAACCACTACATGTCAAGGAGAGGAAGGCCATGCTTTAAGGAAAAATTTCTATGATATCAAACTTTTTAAAGATTTGTTTTAAAGCATGAAATTCATTAGTACTATTTCCAAGATTTCTATGGCATCAACAATGTGGAACATTTGCATCCTTAGGATATAGTTTTGGATTTTTTTTCATGTGTGGCAATGTTATAATTCCTTGGTTTAAAATTATTTGTAAATTTCTTTCAGTGGTAGATGGTGGATAGGGGAATTTTAGTTTCTTTAGTTTATAGGGTCTTTGTCACTTGCTAGATTCACCAATTTCTTGAGTTGAATTTTGAGGGGGACCTAAGGCGATCCTATCATCATTGTGAGGCATTGGTTGTTCTTTAGGAAGGAGGACACTTATATTGGGAGGAGGATCTTGATATCCTAACCATTTGGTGTCTTCAGTTGGTATTTTCTCTAGGAGTTGATGAATTTCATGTTCACTTGTTGTATGACATCCGTGTTCACTTAAGATCATGAATCATTTTCCATATATCTCCTTTAGGTTGATAGGAGCATTGGTCACTTTGTTAACGTAGGAGGGTTGATTGTTTACTTGACTAGAGGAACTAGGTTCTCCTATTGTAGGGAACTTAGGTTCAGTTTGTGTTTTCATTTCAGGATGTAAAAGAAAAAACATCTCAAGTGGTGGGATGGTAGGAGGTATTGGTTGCTTCATAGAGGGATAAAAGGATACATTGTTCTCAAGGTTGTTAAGGCAATCATTTATGAAGTTGTTCATGCTATCACCATCTTCTCCAATGATGTCAACATCACGACGAGCACATGTATTAGGAGTTGAGTGAGAATGAATGAGTTCACTTTCATTAGGGTCATTTCCAAAAGCATAGTTTGACACATAAACTAATGATTTCAAAGACATCCAAAGATTACCAAAGCACATATCCATGATGAAATGCAATGCAAGTTTCAAATTCTAAACAAGGTACTTTACTAATTACACTATGCAAAAATTTGAAATGAAATGTTCTAGATGCAATTTTGAATTTAAGCAGTGCACAAAATGAACCAATTTAAACTAGATGCAATGAATTGAATGAAAGAAAAACTTTGTAAACTAGAATAAAAAGCTAACAACAACAAACAAACGTATAAAAATAGAGTTTTTAATGTTGTAAAAAGCAATTTAAAATATGAAACAAGACTAAATCTCCTAGAGGGGCGTATGAGTCCCAATTAGGGTTTCTTAGGGGTTCAAATTCTTATATATAATCAACACAAAATACCCATAAACTAGGAAAAATCACCTGTACTAGGACTGAATCACCTAGAGGGGCATATGAGTCCCATATTAGGGTTTTTGCACAAATTTCATAAAATTATGAGTGAATGTTAGGTTTTATGCTTTGTATGATGTCTAGGCTAAGTGTAGTTACAAATTTTAGAAGAAATTCAATGATGCAAGATGCAAAAATGCAACCCATATGCATTTCAACTAATGCAAGATTTAGAAACCCTAGATGCAAATTAACTAATGCAAAACCATAATGTAAAGTTAATGTAAGCTAGATCTTGGACTATGATGCACTCCAAATAAAAAATAAGGTGTTCACGTTGGATTCACCAAAATGAAACAAAGGGAAATAGGGTTCCACCTTTTAGGAGATGGAACAACTAGGGTTTAGGACCAATGCCTATTTCACTCAAGTCTCATTCAAGGAAACCTTCGAGATCTCAATCCAAGGATGAAGCGAGTGAAAGAGATCTTATGATAAGGTATCCTAGGGTGTGATTAAAGACTAAAAGGGGGTTCACCATGAAGCTAGGGCTCGGAAAGACAAGTAACATGGGTATGTACAGGATCATGATGGGCCAAAAAGTGGCGATGTTATGGGTATGTGAAGGGGTATGTGGTGATGAATTTTTTACCCAAAATTGATGAAACAAAAATAGTTTTTAAAGGAGATTCTCGCTTTCCACCAATATAAATTATGCTTTATTTTGAATTTAATAAATAATTATTATTCATTTTCTATTTGAATTACTAAACTCCTGATGATAGGCTGATTGAAAACATTTATAGCCTTCAAACGATATCACATTTTTGAATCTAAAACATGGTCACTTTCTATGCTTTGCATACTATAGGATTAAAATGAAAATTAAATATTATGAAGTTTTGACCAAGTTAAGGTGGTCGAGACATACGAAGTTTTATATTTTTAAAAGTTGTAATAAAAATTCATAATTATTATTTACTTGGAAAAAATTACAAAAAATATGCATCACATCTAGACATGAGTCCTCTACTTATATCTAAAATATTATAAAAAAATATTATCATTTTATTTGGTTAGGGTGGTTAGACAGACACTACTTCTTATTTTTTCCCTAAATTTAAGTACTATTGCATTGAAATTTCAAATTTTCACCAAATAGATTTAAAAAAAAACCTAGTAGTTTAGAAACTAAATTCAATTTTCTATAGATTCTATTTTTTACATATTTTTGAAATAATATAGATAACTTATTCAAATTTTTATATCAAGTTGCCTAATTCTAATTTTTTTGAATTTTTTGCCACTTAAGGGCCTATTTTTTCCAAGATGATCATGCACATACCTACATGCAAAACCTAATGATATGAAAAGATTTAGTAAATGACCTAGAAGTGAATGCAAATTAGAATAGAAAATTGAGAAATCAAAGAGGTGCACCTAGAAACTTGTAAAAGCTCGAAATAAGGTCTAAAATGCTGAAAATGTTGAATTTAATGCACACTGAGACTCATACACCAGGTTGGGTGATTTAGTCCTATATTAGGGTTTATGGACAAGAACAAAAGTCTAGCAGTGACAATTTTGGAACTCCTGAAATATGGAAAAATCCCTATACTGCAACTCATACACCATAAGTAGCACATTAGTCCTGCTCAACTTTTTTGGAGGGCCAAGCTATGAATAGACTCTCCTATCTCTGCTCTTTCTTCCAATCCTAATTTCCAGATTTGAAATGCTAAATTATGCTCTATAGTGTCTTTTTATTGGTCTTGTAAACAAGGTGAAAACTTTGACAACTTTGCAACTTGACAAATCTTCTCCAATCTTGCTCTTCAATGTATCTTCAACCTAGATCCATAAATCATACAATAAAGAGAGGGAAAAATGTTTTTTTGTAAGTGGATGGGGATTTTCCTTGGTCAAACCCCATTTTGGTAATCAAACCTTGAAATGAAATGAAATAGAAAGGATGAATGATGAATGAAAAAATATGCAATGTTAAAACTTACCAAACCTTTGAACAAGATGTTGCAAACATGTATGAAATGACTAGCATGAATGTGGATCTTGAATCTTCCTTGAATGATATGGATCTTGACTTGAATGCTTTCTTGAATCATAAAACCCTACATCACAAATGTTAGCTCAAAAATAAAAATGATGCATGATGACTTTGACATGATGCTTGAATCTTGAATAATTCTCTAAAACAATTGATTATCAACTTTTGAAGGATCTTCTAAACTCTTGAAATGATAGAATTCTTTCATCAACTTGCTATACTACTTGATTACTTGTTAGGAGAAAATGAGCGAAATAACCTTGTATTTATACTTGTTTATTCCAAATTTCCTAAAATTACAACACTACAAGCTGACATCAGATCTAAGAGAATAAAATCCTACCAATAATTCTAATTTAATTTAGGTCTAAGCTAAATGAAACTCATACACTAGTTGTTGTATGAGTCCCATTAGGCTAAGCTTGGGACACATTTTTTAGAAAGTGCTTAGATCAATGTGAAATCTAGATCTGGGCCCGAAAACTTAGGTGGGACCCTTATGCCCAAGGTGGGTAACCAAAATGAAATGAAGGGAAATAAGTTTCCACCTTTTAGGAGACAAAACAACCAGGGTTTAGGACCTAGGCCTATTTCACTCAAGTCTCATTTAAGGAAACCTTATAGATATCAATCCAAGGATGAAGCAAGTGAAAGGGATCTTGCAATAAGGTATCCTAGGGTGTGATTAAAGACTAAAAGGGGGTTCACCACCAAGCTAGGGCTTGGAAAGAAAAGTAACATGCAAAACCTAATGATATGTAAAGCTCTAGTACATGACCTAGAAGTGAATGCAAATCAGAACAAAAAATTGAGAAATTAGAGAGGTGGACCTAAAAACTTGTAGAAGCTTGGAACAAGGTATGAAATGATGAAAATGTTGAATTTAATGTATACTTAGACTCATACACCAGGCTAGGAGATTTAGTCCTAGATTATGGTTTTTGGGCAAGAACAAAAATCTAGTAGTGACAAGTCTGGAACTCCTGAAATCTAGAAAAAGCCCTGTACTAAGACTTATACACTAGAAGTGGTGTATTAGTCCTATTAATTTTTTTTGAAAGGTCAAGATTTGAATCTACTTGAAAACAAAGATTTTGGCACCCGAATGCTATATGCTATATGCTCCTAAGGTTTTTCACCTAAAAGGAGATAAGATTAGAGCCAAAATGCAATGTTTACACTCAAAGAGGGATATGATATAGATGTAATATGCCTAAATGAAGTAAACTAAATGAAAATAATTGAAAAATACTATTTATTATGTATGAAAAACTAAGAAATATGAAGTGTTTGAAAACATAGTGTTGTATGCACAAGACCTAAAAAGATGAATAAAAATGCAAATAGAACAAAAAATAAAGCTAAAAGACTTAATGTATTCACTTGTAAACCTGATGAAGATTGGAAAAGACTCTAAAAAACTAGAAATTTTGACTTTTTGATTGATTGGGACTCATTCGCCACCCTGGGAAAATCAGTCCCAGATCAATGTTTCTACCCATGATCTTGTTTCTACCAAATGGGTACTGGAATTTGCACTCTATTCTGATAGGAACCTCTAGTAGGACTCATTTAACATCCATGGTGAATTAGTCTGTTCTTTGTTTTCTGGAAATTCAAGTTTCACGTCTGCACTTTGTCACTTGCAAAACACTTCTTGATGGAAACCTGGGTCTAAATCTCTGAAAAATACCTGCAAAACAACTTTCAATTTGTCTTCTAATGGTAAGTTTTCCTTGGTAAAACTCCTAACTTGTTAGTTAAACCTTGAATTGATAAAATCTGCATAAAAGCCTATCCCTAATTTTATCTAAGGCTAGGAAAATCTGAAGTACGACAAGACCCTATTCTAATGTGGTAGAATAAGATAATCAAATATGATTTGAATGATGCAAGACTTCAATTCAAGAAACCCTACAACATTTCAAATGAATCTAAATGACATGCAAAGCTTAATTTTTAAGATAGAGAGAAAATGGAAGATGGAATCACTTTAAGAACAGGTCATAAAGTGTGATTTGATGTTAGTTGCATCTCCTCAACCTAGATTTCTTCATGATTCTCCATAGGAATTGATGATAAACTCTTTGCAATGTTAGATCTTGAATGGTAAGCAAGCTTGAAGACTTGTAAAAACCCTATCTTGCTATCCAAAAAATTTAACTTTGTTGTATATTGAACCCCCTTGTGAAAGATATTTTTCTCTTGACGCTTGATTTTTCTTTGTAAAAATGACTAGGAGATGTGAAAAATGACTTAAAAACACATATTTATAGGAAACAATACCTAATTGCTAGTTATTAAGACCTAAGATGCCATCATTCACTAAAAATTTGAATTAAGCTAGTGATTTTCCCACTTAAAAATGAAAATTCCCCCAAAAGGGACTCATTCGCCACCCTTGGTGAATGAGTCCCACTAGAGGGGACTCATTTTCCCATGGTGGTGAATGGGTCCCACATAAGTTTTTTGGAGGTGGGTTTTTGAGATATGACTATATTCTAAGCATTATTTGTTAGGATTTATATGAGTTTTGAGTGAAATGGGCATGTAGATCAAAATTAATGAACATTAGGGGCCTATAAATGCAATTTTTTTAGAGGTGATTGGTGCAAGGGTGTCTAAAATAGGACTAAGTTAGGCCATAGATTGTACTTTCTACAAAGGAGTACAATTTCCATGTCCACAGTTAGTCCCCACTTTAGTGCCCATATGACTTTATGTGCATATGTAAGCTAAAGGACTCTAAATAGTATACTTTATTGCACAAAAGGATACTCATTCAAAAGACGGGAGAATGAAGCCCCCAGTGTAGTTATCTACAAAACCATAACATTAGGATTTGCATCCTAAAAAAAAAATTCATTAGTTTCCAAAAAATCCTTTTATCTAACTTCTAGAAATCAAATTCGATGGTAGATGTATGCCTCCCCTTGATTCCATTTGCTTTACAGAGGTAGAATCAAGGTAGCAATCTACCCACATCAAATAAGGAACATCATACCATAGGAAATTTCCAAGTACCACACCATGTAATGATAGAAAATTGATGATGTTGGGTGTGGAATGATGAATCCAATGCATTAAAAGACATCGAAAACAAAGTTCCCTAGCTCTCATTATGTTGTTTTAAAGAAAAGGTACTTTAGTAACTTGTAATAGAAAATAATCGTATTTTAATGTATAAGAAGGAAAGTGATGAAAATAGGTTAAAAGAGGTAAAGGAGAGTAAATTTTCACTTACTATTGTATTTTACCTTCTTGTAGCTTGAGAGTGACGAGTGAGATGAGAAGTGTTGAAAGTATGGGCTAGTATGGCGGTGTTGTCATTGATGTCAACACTATTCAGTATGTTGCAGATTGTACATTTATAGTTGAGATTCTATTGAGATGTTGTGAGTAAATGGAGCTGTCTTATGTGGTTGCATATGTGTTATTTTGATGACTTTCCAAGTGATTTTGAAAAAATTAATAAAGAAGAGAAGTCAGAGTGATGAATGTGCTCAGATTGTGCTTCAGTATGTGCTCTGCATTTCTCCTATGTTGATCCTATGCATGTGCAGTTCTGAAGTTTTCATTATGGTGATTTGATGGTGATATATTTTGAGTTTCAGTTTCTAGTGAGATTGTATGTGAAATTTGTGTCCATCGGTATGTGTGTTCTACCGACAGAGTTGATCTTCTGTGGACTGGGAGAAATGTTTTTGCTCTGCATTCCTCTACTATTTTGTTCAAATCTTGCAGATTTGGGATTTGTCCAATGGTGGTGTTCTCTATTTTTTGGAAAAGAAGGTTGAAGTTTGATAATTTGGAAGTCATGATTCTCTATTCCAATGCAAGTTTGCATAGTTCAAATGATTTGGTGAAAATTATTTAGTGTATGAAATATATTGTTTTGCTGCAAACATATCTAAAGAAGTCTAAGATGAAGTCTCATGAATCTTGAAGTGAGCTGAGATGTCCACGTGTCATCTTCATATTGGGAAGTGTGTGTATCATTGTTCATTTGTATTTTCATTAGGTTTGGCTGACATGGCGTTTACACTTCATTCAAAAAATAAAAAATTAATTAAGGAA
>VDFB02353493.1:116613330-116962935 GCA_007258455.2 Sequoia sempervirens
TTTTGTTGAAAACCAAGCTAAGGTTGTTTGATCGAATTGATGGATTGATGATGATGATAACATTGTTGAAGATACACAACAATGCAAGGATTTGATTGATTGGGATTGATGATGATAACATTGTTGAGGATGCACAACAATGCAAGGATTGATGATGATAACATTGTTGAGGATGCACAATGATGCAAGGATAGTGTTAAGCAACACAATGATCGGGAAGGATATCCTAAGATTATGGATTGATTGGATTTGATTGATCAAGATTGTTGAAGCTTGGTTTGGAACAAAAGTTGTTTTGGATGATTTGATGTGACATTTGAAGTGTAACTTAGATGCAACTGATAGTGATTATTTGGATTGATGTTCAATGAAAGATGAAGACTGATAAGGAATGTCTTCTTGTCAAAATATGCCATGGGCTAGTGATTTGGACTTTGGATTATAGATGCTTGACCAATTTGATTTCACATTTTCCAATGTTTGAATCACCACATAAGTTGGAGGATATAGATCAAGATTTATTCTTGAAGTAAGATGTACATATTTGCCCCCAGTGTCTAGCAATGTATGGAATGCCATGGGTGGATGCTCGGATATGTGTATGGATGGAGGGATATGAATTATCTTGTGATAAGATAAGGTGTTTGGATAAAGAATTCTCATTTGGATAATGCTTCATGGCTCAAATAATGATGCATAGGATAGGATCAATGAAAGTGACCCCTGTCAAGATGTTTACCATAAGCAAGCATAAAGTGTGCACCAAAGTTTGTCAAGATCAAAATAACTTAGATTATGGATGCATATATATGCACATGGATTGGATAGATGATTCATGGGTGAATGGATTTATTATGGCTGAGATGGATGGAATGTTGTCTTTATTATGGATGGGATGAGATGCTTTCATCTGAAGTGGTGCACGTAGATGCTCGATTCTACACATGATGCCTGTTTACCAGGTTTTCATCATGGTACCTATCCAAAGCAACACTGTAGTGGTTTTTTCTAGAGGATGATTTTTATCTTTACTGTTTTCAATCCATTTTTTGATTTTTTTTTTTGATTTTCATATTTTTTGATTTTTTTTGGTTTTTCTAAAAGATTTATGCTAACTAACCTAGTGGTTTCAATGTAGATGCTTTTGTCATAATGTGTCATTGATATCCTGCTTGAAGAATTTTCTTTGCTAACATACGCGCACTTAAATGTAGCTTTTGGGATCCTGATTTGCTTCGTTGATACTGGAGTTAACTTTGTCTCTATGCACACATCGTGATAGAGTACCTTTGAAATCCTTATGATGAAGGGTCATTGCCAATACATGGTCAATGTGAGAACTGGATATCATGCATGGAGGCGTGGATGAAGTGTGTTTAGAGATAAGAGATGGATTGGTTGTCAGTTTGGAACCTTTGACTCTCCAAACTTGGGAAGATGAGCAATGATGGGTGGATACAGACGTGTGCGTGGACTTAGGACCAACTGCATGATACACTTTGTACATCGCTTGAAAATATTGCTTTTTCTTTTGTGGAAATCCTTGATGGATACTTTTCCCTCTTTTATTTTTCCCCATAGTTTCTTTGACTGATGGAGTTTGATAGGGATAATATTTCTTTGTATTCTTTGGTATCCATACGTATTTCATTTGTCCATTATGCTTCTCAACTTATTTTTCTTTGATAATGTTCTTCGTACTTTGATTCAAATATTTCCTTTGATGTTGGTCCCAATTCATGGATGGGGTGATGGGTGGATGAAGATTCATGGCGTGGCTAGTTGTAGTATTGACATCGATTTCATCATAAGGATTCTTCATGCTCCCTATGTTGACATTTTCTTGAGACGAAGTTGCCCCTAGTATGGTGGTCGTAGTACCTTCATGCTTTGATTCTGCCTATTATGAGAGCTCTTGTTTAAAATGGATTCTCTGATAAATGACCATTGCAGATGATGTTATTTCGATTGGATGCTTTGCTGACTTTGAAATATCCTGTTCTGTTTGACCTATTTTCTTTAGCGGATAATGCTAGATATCTGCATACCTGATATCCTAAGTCTAAATTTGGGATATATCTGATCCTGATGTTGATAACTCAGATTGACTATAGGAATTAATAATCTGCTCTTTTTGTGTAACAAAATCTTGTTCTAGACGAAGATCATCTACGTGTCCATCCAAAGAAAGCATCTCAATGGGTAGATGGAGGAGTATGTACATCCTGCATAGATAGGAGAGTGTCCATTAGATCATTGTAGTATCTTGGGGATACAAATTCTTGATTTTGAATGATTTTAAAATTTCTTTCAACATGCTTTGGATCAAGTTCTTGACATGGGTTAGTTTCAAAGGATGGATTGCTTACAAAGGGTTCTTGGATGTCGTCATTAGACATGGTTAGTGGTTCAATATCTTCAAGTTTCAATTTTAGGGTTCCTTGGAATTATGCATGGCGTATACACTTAAAATGGTCATATCACATTGTCTGGTAATTAATTAAATATTTTTAATAATATTTAATTAAAATCTTTTGATTCTATCTACGTATAAATAAATTTAAATAATTTATTTATATTGTTCATGATTTCATTTCGATTAAATATTTAATCACCTTTTCATATTCATTTCTTAATTAATTAAATAAATGTTACAATTTATTTATATTAATTATCATATAATCTTAGTTTGAATATTTTATTCAAATAAAGATTAAAATATTATAATTCTTCTAAATATCATTTATAATTAAATATTCCAAAATATTTGATTATTTCCTCTAATCCAATATTCATTTTTAAATCATTTCAAGATTCCTCCAATTCAATTAAAAAAAAATCTATTCATAATTAAATATTTCCAAAAATATTTAATTAAATTCTTCTAAATATTTCAAAAATCTTCTAAAGCCACATCATGATTACCAAAATATTTAATTAATTCTTCTATAGTTTTCAAAAATCAAAAATCAAATATCAAAAGCAATAGAGTGCAATTAAATAAATTTGATTTAATTGAACAGGATTTATCTTCAACTCGAGAGCAAAGCTGCTTAAAAGCAGAGAAAATTAAATTTCTTGTTTTACGTGGGAGCTTGTTCCCCCTGAACTTCCATTCTTCTCTCAACCTCCTCAACCTCCCCCATTTCTTCTCCAACCTCTCAATCTCTCACCATTCAAACCTACCAGACAATTCATAGCCATAGATTCTTGCGAGCAAGGATGAAGCCTGCAAAAATCTATAAATACAGCTGCCGGGAGCTCCAAAAGATATAGAATTTAGAAGCAAGTAAATTATAGGAAAAATTGCATAGCATTAGCATTCATAGAGCATTCTCATAGCATAGAATCATAGCATAATAGCAGTAGAATCATGATACATCTCACTCACAGCCCCTGTGCATAATCACAGTCCCTGTCCATATCCGTATCAATAATTTCACTTTCATCAACATATAGAATAGTTTTCCTTTGCATACTCGTTCTGCAGCAGCCATTTGGAGAAGCTTACACAACCTGAGAGCCAAAAGCTTCAAAAGAATCTCTGTGGATAGAGGAAAATGGGACAGCACTGAAGGATTTTGTTTTAATTTAGTTTAATTTCTTTAGTTTAAAGGTTTCATTTAGTGTTTTAGTGTTTTGTTTTACATTTCAATTAAACACCATACACATTTTTGGCGCCCACCGTGGGGCACTTGCCCCTTTTTAATGTTTTGTTTGCAGTTTTTTTTGACAGGTTACAGGAAAAATAGCGGAATAGCGCAGACGACACATTTTCGGAAGAACACTTCCAGTTTAGCGCCCATGACTAATCTTTCAGCGCCCTTGAAGTCTGTTTTAGTGCCCGTGACTAATCTTTCAGCGCCCGTGACTAATCTTTCAGTGCCCGTGAAGTCTCTTTCAGTGCCTGTGACTAATCTTTTAGCGCCCGTGACTAATCTTTCAGCGCCCGTGAAGTCTCTTTTAGCGCCCGTGACTAATCTTTCAGCACCCGTGAAGTCTGTTTTAGTGCCCGTGAAGTTTCTTTCAGCGCCCGTGAAGTCTGTTTTAGCGCCCGTGAAGTCTGTTTTAGCGCCCTTGAAGTCTGTTTTAGCACCCGTAACGTTTATTTCAGCGAATGTAATTTATTTTGCAGCGCAAATTTTTAAAGGACTGTAATCTGTAATCTATAACTGTAATTTAATTTAACTGATTCCGACGCAGCCACGGACAGTTAATAATTTTAAGCATAAAATTTACCAATCCTAGGGTAGTCATTTAAGGATAAAACAAAGCAATCCTAGGGTAGTCATCTAAAGGATAAAACAAAGCAATCCTAGGGTAGTCATCTAAAGCATAAAATTAACCAATCCTAGGATAGATACTTTATCTTTCAATTTGGGTTTAAAATTAAATTTTCTTGTTATGTGAAGCAACATCTTCACTTAGTTAGAAAATTTTTATTTTAGTGCTTAATAATTGAACCCTTGTTTGCTTTGTTCTTGGTGATAGGCCTATGCTCTCCCCTTAACTGGGTGATCAAAATTCCAAACTCATCAATTTTCTTTTATGCAATTTACTGCTTTATTAAAACCTTGTAGAGAGCCTGCTCTTGTGGGAAAAAGTACTCACCCAAGAGGAACGACTCAAGTGGGTTCAAGCCAAAGCTAGGCTATTCCACCCCACTATAAAATTTAAAGCAAAATTGGGGAAACCCTCTTTTGATGGTAGTGTGCATGATAACCATCCCCAAAGCCTTTGTTCTAAAGGTAGGGAGGTCTCTCGAGGGAGTCTATCATTTGCCGCACCGAACGGAAATCCTTACTACGAACCTAGTGTAGTAACTAACCGAGTCAGTTTCCGAACATTGTTTCAATCACAGTGCAGGGGAGGGAAGAATCTACCCCCAAGATACTCACCATATAACTGCCAAGGATTGTTTGCTCAGGGGATCCGGTATCCACTTCCGTCACTCTGAGTACGCACCTGGAAAAGACAAAAACACGGGCGCCCTTTCGGGGGTGACACGGCTGTGTGAGTCGACGCAGTTTTAAGATGTGGGCTGTTGATTGCTATGATGACCTACTTGAGAACTAAGAGTGAGTCTGTTTGAAGTGCTTGTCATGTGTAAAACCTGTTAAAACAATTTTTGAAAAACATTTTGGTTACACACTTGATGTTTAGCATAGGACTTAAAACAACCGTTTTTAACTTGTTTGATGTGTTTTCATTACATTAATTTAGATAAAGATCATCCAAAACACTCATTATCATATTGATCAATCTCATGTTACGAGATTGGAAATCTACAAAATTTGTAAAGAAATCCATTTCCAAAAGGATTAAGAAGCCAAAGAAACCTCTCAACCACAAGAAATTATTGAAGAAACAAAAATTCTTATATCAAAGTCGAAAAGTTTTACTTAAATATAGAACTTTTCTTCATAGGTATCATGATTGTGTTAGAGGTCTTTCAGATGATTATGCCATAGAGCCCTTGTATTCACAAGCTTATTTTCAAAGAAGAGCCCTTTCTCAAAGGCATAACCATAGTCAACGCATCCGTTTTAGTTATATTCCCCAACCAGCAATCGAATACTCTACTCGTCCAAATCAAATCTTACAATAGAGAACTTAGAAAACATTAGGCATCTATCATTAAATCCATCTTTTTACAAAGCCATGATCAAAACTTCATAAAGTGCAACAACCATCCTTTTCTAGATCTTTTGCTTATATTCCCACCAACAGGATTTTCATCCTTTCACTTAGGGAACAACACAAGCTACAAGATTAGAAAATTTTGTATAAGTCATAGAATTTTCATTCTATCTTGACCTTCATACATACCACATCAATTGCACTATTTAACTCTTTTGATCAAAAGCGAGTAAAATTTTGATACAAATCTATGCCTGTCTTCACAAGATCTCAAAAACAAATGGAAAAAGACGAGGGAGAAACTACAACTAGTAAAATGGGTGATCGAAATGAAAAAGAAGAGGAAGCATTTAATCTTGATGAGATAACGGAAGAAAAGCTTCAAGAAGCAGAACAAGATCCTCAATTCCATACTCTTATGGAGAGAATCCTAGAACGTAACAAAGAAAAAATATTTTCTTACATTAGCTAATCAAGGAGCTAAGTTGCCTCACACCTTTGACATAGAGGGGATTAAACAAAATCCTGAAAATCCTCCTAATGACTTTAGTGCTCTTAACCAACAGATAAAAGAATTACAAGGGAAAATAAAGGAAATGCAAGGAGGTACAACAAAGAAATATGTTTTGGAAGACATATCTCCTTATCCATTTGATAGGAGTCTTCAAATGATTCCATTTCCAAAACATTGCGAAATTCCTGAGTATGATAGGTATAATGGAAAAACTGATCCCATAGACCATGTTAGGGATTTCCGAAACATGAGTCTTGAATTCGCCTATGATGATACTTACTTGATGCGATTATTTCCACGAAGTCTAGGTGTACAATCCATGGAGTGGCTTTCAAAAATCACTCCACCTATCAAAACTTTTGAGGAGTTGATAAATCAGTTTATCTCACAATACTCCTACAACATTCAACATCAAATAACAATGCTTGATCTTTGTAAAGTGAAACAAAAAGTAGGAGAACCCTTTACTATATTTTTACAAAGATGGAGAAGGTTATTTGCATGATATTCTCGTCCTATTCCTGAAAAGGAAAAGATGGATATTTTTATCAATAGCCTTGATCCAGAATTAAGCTATAGGCTTAACCTTCATTGTCCTCATAACTTTGAAAAACTGATTGAAAATGCAATCACTATTGAAGGGGCCTTGGTTAAAAGGGGAGTGACAAAACTTGATAATCCAAGTACATCAAATCAAAACAACGATAAAACAAGGTTTTGGAATAGAAACAAAAATGTTGTTAATGATGGTATAGTGGATGCAAATAATTTACGAACAAGGCCATCCGTTTTCAATCTATCAAGTGTTCCAAGAAACAATTCACAAGGAAATACAATACAACAAGGAAACAACAATCAACAAGGACAAATTTCCAAGCAAGAGAACATAACCAATCAAAATACCAATCGTGGTAATTTCAATAATAATCTTGGCAATGCCCAAATATCAAATCCGTCTAGACCTTCATTCTTTTCAAATCGACGGACTTTTACTGCTTTGGGTCAATCTCTTGAATCTGCTCTCAAGGAACTTCTTGATAATAAGGTTATCACTTTACCACCACAAAGAGATTATGAGCCACGAGTTAAACCACCATCATGGAATGATTCGTAATATTGCAATTATCATCGATGTAAAGGCCATAGGACAAACAATTGTCAAGCTTTGAAAAATCTAGTACAAGATTTAATTGACAATGGTACTATTACAATTGAGGGACATCATACCAATGATGATCATCAAGCATTCAAAGATCCTTTTCCAAATTACCAAAAGGGGGAAACATCGGATACCAAAGCCAAAAGCATACATAATGTTGAAGACAATATAATCCGCCATATTTACACAGATGATAATCGGATTAATGTTATCAAAATTAAAGGAAAACAAGAATATCAACAGGTTAATGTAACAGCAAGAGGTCAAGCAAAGGTTGTTTTAAAAGGAAGTTCATCTAAAACAACTATTTCTTCTCCAACTCAGTATAATCTGGTAGATCAATTGAGAAAAACATCAGCTCAAATTTCTATTCTTGAACTTCTTAAAATATCCCCTATACACAAAAATATTTTAGAAGAAGCGCTTGTGAACACAACTGTTGATACTGATTTAGATGCAAACAGATTTCAAGCCATGGTAGGACATTTGTCTTCCCCCACTTGTCTTTCATTTTTCGATAAAGATGATGCTTCTATGACACATCCACATAATTCCTCGCTCTATCTTGAAGTCATGATCCATAAACATCGAATTAGACGTGTCTTAATAGATGGAGGAGCCGGTTTGAATATTTGTACCTTAAAATTGATAAATGCCTTAGGAATCTCAGAAAATGAAATTGATTCACGAAGGAAGATAACCATTAAGGCATATGATGATGAAGAAAGAGCTTCTAAGGGATTAATATTGCTACCTATCAGAGTGGGACCTGTTGTGAAGAATACTTTTTGTCAGGTTCTAGATCGAGATTTGTCTTATAACATACTTTTGGGTCATCCGTGGATTCATGATATGCAGGCCGTACCATCAACATATCACCAATGTCTCAAGTTTCCATATGATGGACAAGAAATAACCATACAAGCTAATTACAATAGTACCCAAACTTGTTCTAATCTTAGGGTGAGTCAAGATGTCTTTGTGCCACACAATAGAGAAGCTCTTGTTGTTTCTTCTTCTAATCTACAAGTCCAATTGCAAGAATTGACAAACAATCTTGATACTAAGCTAAAGTTTAAAGACAAAGGGGTAGGTGAATATTCACTATCTCTTTCTACTTTACCTCCTTCTCCAAGATCACATGGTTTACCAAATCAAAAGATTGTGACTCCTTCTACATCTCAAACTTCCGTGCCAATCACAAAGTTTGATGGAAAATTCATTAGAGCTAATACCACTGAAGAAGATTTTGTTTGCTTTTAATTTAGTTTAATTTCTTTAGTTTAAAGGTTTCATTTAGTGTTTTAGTGTTTTGTTTTACATTTCAATTAAACATTATACACATTTTTTGAATGAATGTATGATGTTTATGATAGATGAATGAATGTAATAATTTATGAAATGATGTTTATGATAAATATCATAAATCATGAAGCCATCATATAGTACACATCATATATATATATCATGTAAAATCATCTCTGCATTTCATATCTCTCAAAATGAATGTTAAAATGTACAAGGATGTCAAAATACAAATGATATAATATCATCAAAAATGTGATCATCTAACGGTGTATACAAAATGTCTCAACAGAATATCATAAAAGAGATCATATACAAAGCACTAGGCAGAGCTATCCTGTGATGGAGCTGGCCTAGGACTTGTACCACCTGCTCCTGATGGACCTGCTCCGCCTGACCCCGGTGGCCCTCTAGGAGGTAATGGCTGTGTCACACCCCTGCTGGTAGTACGAGAGCGACCATGAGTAGATCGTGACTGAGTGTAGCTCTCTCTCTGCTCAGCTGGGACTGCATCATGATATCTGGTGCGATAAAAATCTGCCTCTCGAGTAGCCCTCGTAACCTCTCTCATCATATCACCTGGCAAAGTGCTACCTGCCACTCTCTGTAGGCTATCTGCTAAGGCAATGGCCTGTTCACCCCGCTGTCTAGCCGCATCTCTCTCGGCAGTGATCGAAGTCACCTGACCCTGCAACTGTGCAATCAAGGCCTGTGCCTATGATAGCTGAGCCTGCAAGCTCTGTACTGTGCTCTGCAAAGAAGATATCTGACTCGCTACTGTCGGATCCACTGACGGAGATGGGTCAGTATGCCTCATCCATGGTCCACCTCTGTCTGCACTACCTCCTCTGCCACCTCTCCTGCCACCTCTCCTGCCATCTCTCCTGCCACCCCTACCATCACCACCATCATCTCCATCTGAGTCATCATCTCCACTACCCTCCTCGTCCTCACTGTCCTCTGAATCGTCATCACCTGACTCTGAGTCTCTCTGTCGACGTCTCTGTCCAATGACAGGAGCAACAGCCTCATCAGGATCAAACATACATGGAGGAGGATGCTGTAGAACATACTGCACATACTCTGGTGTCGCCCCTGCATCCAGAACATCCACCTGGTAGTCCCACATCTGTGCACCTAAACTGAGGAACTCTACAACAGCTGCATCATAAGAGATCCGTGGGCCCCACACTGCAAGCTCTGCCTGTCGCCGTGCATAAATAGCTGAACCAACAGGCATACCCTGAGTCCGACCAAACTGTCGCAATACACGTCCAGCAAGAAATCTCTCCAAGATCCATGTGGTCCGTCCAATCAAAAATCTGGAAGTGCATACAAAAGGCATCTCCCTCGCATCCTCTGGCCATGGCTCACAATCCAAATATGGCCTCCAACATACTGTGTCCAAACTATCTAACAGCCGCTGCCAATACACTAGTTTTCCCAGTCTAGGCTGAGCAATAATATGTGAATATCTCCATCTGTATGGTCGACCAGGTGGACGATCTCCTCGAGTCAATGGACGTAACACTGCAAAATGCTCCCATGCCCATATCTGTAATAATGAGCATCCAACAGCAAAACTCCGGCCTCTACCATATACAATGTGATGTAGCTCGTCATATAAGTGGGCTAGCATACAGGTACCCCATGCATATCGTGTGCCCTGCATCACCATGCTCTCTAAGACACGACCCCATCCGATCGCGAACCCCTTCGACCTATGGTCGGGGCACAACACACCTCCAATGAATCCTGCAAGTACAGCTGGTAGTGGTGGATAGGCATCTGTAATCTCACCCCATGGGATGAAGTACCCAGCAATCTGATCATCTCTGAATATCCGTCTCAAAGCAAGAGTACCTCCAGCCTCTCGTCTGTCAAAAACAACAATCTCTCCCATCACTGGGATCCGTAGGATGCGATATACGTCCTCGGGAGTCACTGTAATCTCGCCGGTCGGTAAATGAAAGGTGTTGGTGTCGCTATGCCACCTCTCTGCAAGTGCTGTCAATAGAGCCCTATTGAGGCGAACCTCGGGCATATCAAGTAATGAAGTCAAACCACAAGCATCGATCACATCTCTATCAGACTGTAATAAATGTGGAATCAATGACCATGTGCTCGGGAAAGTCTCTCGTACCTGCAAGACACCTAGTCTCTCCTGCTCACATACATCATCAAAACAACATCAATATCAAATCATCTTAATGTATCAATGAATCAATCAAATTATTTTTTTTTCATCATCATGGAACGCAAATAATCAACATCAAGTTTCTTTCTAACAACTTTAGGAGAAAACTTATCTATCCTATTTGTTTTTAACAACTTTAAAAGCAAATTTATCAGCTACTATTTGTTCTCCAACAATTTGGGAAACAAATTTATCATGTGGAACAAAAAGCGCTACAGAACTAATTGTGGGCGCTACAAAATTCCTTATCAGCGCTAAAGAAACTTTTGCGCTACAGAATCAATCAGGAGCGCTACAAAACTTATCATATGCGCTATGAAATATTTTGCGCTACAAGACATATCAAAAGCGCTGTAATAAGTTTCAAGTGCGCTAAGAAATCAATAGCGCTACAATACATATCATATGCGCTACGAAATAGTTCACGGGCGCTACGACATTGTATGCGCTATGGAAAATTTCAAATGCGCTACGATACGCCTTAAGGGCGCTACAATATTAAACGCGCTACGAAAATTATTGCATGCGCTACGATACACTTTAAGAGCGCTAAAACTCAATGTTTTTAAATTAAAACATTAAAAACGTGCGCAAAACAAAATTTTCAAAGACAGGAATTTGCGAGACACATACCGGAGGTCCGTAGTGCGCTGGCCGCTGATGACGTCGGATACGCTCGAAACGGTGCAGGTGAACTGGAAGTGCCATGATTATCCACTCAGAGCTCAATATTTGCAAATTTTACTAGGTTAAAATTGAAAATGACATGGAAAATGACATTTTTAACCTATATAATGGTAAAATTGGGGCATTTTTATCATATTTTCACATCCTAGGGGCAATTTCTTCATCAAATTTTCATTTCATATCTTATCAGGGCAATTTCTTCATATCATAAGTTTCGAACGATAAATCGATATCTTTAAAATCATCAAAATTCAAAAATTCAAAAAAATAAAAAAATAAAAAAAAAAAAAAAATTCAAATATCGATTCATCGTTCGCGGGGGCATACATCTATCAACATTTCAAATCAATATTTGGGGCAAAATTTCAAAATTCTTTGAAGTAATGCGTAAAACACATCACTTCAAAGAGGGGCAAAATGTATACACTTAAAAATGGTCATATCACATTGTCTGGTAATTAATTAAATATTTTTAATATTTAATTAAAATCTTTTGATTCTATCTACATATAAATAAATTTAAATAATTTATTTATATTGTTCATGATTTCATTTCGATTAGATATTTAATCACCTTTTCATATTCATTTCTTAATTAATTAAATAAATGTTACAATTTATTTATATTAATTATCATATAATCTTAGTTTGAATATTTTATTCAAATAAAGATTAAAATATTATAATTCTTCTAAATATCATTTATAATTAAATATTCCAAAATATTTGATTATTTCCTCTAAATCCAATATTCATTTTTAAATCATTTCAAAATTCCTCCAATTCAATTAAATCTATTCATAATTAAATATTTCCAAAAATATTTAATTAAATTCTTCTAAATATTTCAAAAATCTTCTAAAGCCACATCATGATTAAATATTACCAAAATATTTAATTAATTCTTCTATAGTTTTCAAAAATCAAAAATCAAATATCAAAAAGCAATAAATTAAATTAAATAAATTTTATTTATTTAATTTGGTATTTATCTTCAACTCCCGGGAAACAAACTGCCAAAACAGAAAATTAAATTTCTCTGTTCCTGTGCAGGCTTGTTCCCGTGGGTTGAAGACAAGCTTCCATTCTTCTCTCCAACCTCTCAACCTCTCAATCTCTCACCATTCAAACCTACCAGACAATTCATAGCCATAGATTCTTGCCAGCAAGGATGAAGCCTGGAAAAAAATCTATAAATACAGCTGCCGGGAGCTCCAAAAGATATAGAATTTAGAAGCAAGTAAATTATAGGCAAAATTGCATAACATTAGCATTCATAGAGCATTCTCATAGCATAGAATCATAGCAATAGCAGTAGAATCATGATACATCTCACTCATAGCCCTTGTGCATAATCACAGCCCCTGTCCATATCCGTATCAATAATTTCACTTTCATCATCATCTAGAATAGTTTTCCTTTGCATACTCGTTCTGCAGCAGCCATTTGGAGAAGCTTACACAATCTGAGAGCCAAAAGCTTCAAAAGAATCTCTGTGGATAGAGAAAAATGGGACGGCACTGAAGAAGATTTTGTTTGCTTTTAATTTAGTTTAATTTCTTTAGTTTAAAGGTTTCATTTAGTGTTTTAGTGTTTTGTTTTACATTTCAATTAAACATTATACACAATTTTTTTTCATTTCAATGGTGCATTACAAAAAATGTGAAAGAGATTCATGTATTCAAATGTAATTTCTTTTATTGATAATAATTAAGGTACATGTCCCTCACAAGCCAAGGGAATAGCTCTCTTATTCAAATGAAAATATGAAACAACTTATACATGAATAAGTAGAATGAATCAAAAGAGAATGTGCATGTAAGAATGGAACTAGTCATTTCCTATGAATGAATGGTTACAAGTCACCCATTGTTATGTTGCTACTGCCCTAAATTGCTTTTGTCCCTCCCAGCTCCATAGTGCTCCTCACCCTGCATCTGAAGAAAACATGGTGTTAGAGCGAGGCTCTAAGAAATGAATGATTCAATCCTTACATACACACTTACCTATGCATGTATAAACTGATCCATAAGTGCATTAAACAGAAACATCGAACATATGTATTTATTTTCTAACTATTTGCTTCATGTGCAGATTTAGGAAAAGTCTGACTATTGTTTCATTATCAAATCAAATATAGCATGTGGGGTAAATGTGGCTCCCACAAGGGTAGAGCTAAGTGTTCTTTGAAAGAAAAGGAAATTGAGAAACTTGATCAAATATTTATCTCTTATCAATGCATTAAATACATATGGGATCATACCAGTTGATCAACTTTCATTATCAGATTCAAAAGATGCATCATACTATGCTAATATGTCTTTCAATCTTCTTAAGTGGACCCTTGATCCATTTTATAAAAGGAAGTTATTTTGAAGATGCATCAAGTGTCTTCATGGATGCATCAAGTTCAATTATGCATCTTTTAAACAATGAGGAAGCATTTCAGGTCGTTGTCAAGCCCCTGTCACCATGACCCTATTGGGCAGTCACTCAATCACATAGGAAAGTGAGCTGTTAGGTCACTCACATATGTGAAAGGTGGCTATAAAATAAAGTTAGAATGAAGAGACTATGCATGTTTATCACATATAATAGTAGCATGAGTAATGGTTGACTCATGGTCATGGTACAAGTATATGGACAACACCTTTGCAAGAGCTAACATGGTCAACAAGCATGGGGTGGTATCCAAAACAAAGCATAACTGTCTTCATGGAAAAGAAGCATGGCCATATAATTTGCTACCCCATGAGTTAGATGAATGAAATTTATATGATGTCCTTGATATTGAGAATGTGACAGGATTGAAAGTATTCCTAACATGAAAGATAAAGACAACAACTAAAGACAAAAATCTGAAGTTGCACAAGGCTGAATTCAAGGCCTTCTCAACCAAATATTAGACAACAGGTTTGCCAGATAGCAATCAATATGTGATGGTTTGAGGAAAGGCAAAAGGAAAATACATTCAAGAAACATCAAATCTAGTTGACACAAACATGTGCATATCATAAATATGTCATTACAAGAAGTCATGACAACAATAGAACCCTCATATGATGTGATCAAGATACAATTGCTATGCCATAACACAAAGGTTTGATATTCTCTAAGAATATTACAAAGAAAGGAATAAGCATGACCATTAGAGGATATGAAGCACAATACATTCACAACAAGTTCAAAGCATAAGTAAGGATCATTCCTAGATTCAATGAAAATAGTAGCAACCATTACTTGAAATGGGGTAGTCATGTACATTAACAGAAATGGATATGCTTCAAGGAAGGGGAAACACATGTTCTGATTTGGAGGACTCTTTGACCTTCTTAGTGATAAAAGGAAATTGTGCATTTTAAGAGAATGTTGACAACACGTCAGTATTCTCAGTTTGAATTAGATGTACATAGTATATGCATCATAACCTTGCATGAAGGAAGACATGGGGCAGTGCATTTCATTGTCAAGTCACATGGACAACAAGTAGTACAATGGTACAAGTGTCATAAGTCAGCAGCCATGAGGTGTAAGACAAGACCATTGTCCTCAAAAAACAACACATATTGATCAAATGAATGTAAAAATCAATGAAGACAACCCAAAGGGGTCCAAGGTTTCTGTGCAAGACCAGGGGATTTATATTTCTCAGTGATAATTCCAGGACATTCATAGTAATAAGTCTACTCACTATCATAATGACTAAGCACAACCATCAACAATCATAAAATTAATGTGGGTCAGTGCATAGACAGTCACCAATCAATAGGGTCATACGATAGGATATTCATGATGATAAATAATAGTGCCAATGATCCTTGGTAAATGACAACATGTTAGGATAGTCTGCATCAGTGTTGGTTACAAGAGTAAAAGTACAAACACCATACATAGCCAAGAGTAGGGTTTCCAAAGGAAAAACCCAATAAGAAGGGCATAGCAATCAAGAGGAGATTCCAAGACAATGTAGGTGTTAGAAGGAAGAAACTGGGAATTAAGGAGAAGAATGCATAGTCTCTAGGGTGGCACGATAGTCACTGTCAAAAGGGGGTAAAAAGAAGTCAATGGAAGTGATAGTCACAAATGCTATAAGGCTGTTATGGAGGAAAGCATAGAAGTCATGTCTTTACATATTTAACAGTGCCTAGGTCACCTCTTGTTAAAAATATTGTTAAGGATGTATCCTCTAGTTGCCTTTACTGTAGAGATGATATATATACTTGAAAATGAAGCAAATATTGCTTAATGGTTTGAGATTTGTGGTTATTGATAGTCATTTCTACCCTTTCTGCTAATTGTCATCAGTATCTTGCAATAGCTCTATATCCAGCTGGAGACATGGCCAAAGCTATAATGCAACAACACAAAAAGCTTATAAAAAATGAGTGATGCCTTGGTTTGGATCACCCTAACATAGCACATAGCTACAGGGACAGTACTAAGGGAGTAAATGGGACAATAATGCAATGATCCCATGAATGGCACAACAAGTAAAGCAGGCTACAAGGCAACAAGGGGATAGCTAGGTTAACAAGAAAGTAGTCAATTGAAATAACAACCAACTAACAATGAACATCAGATGCATATATATGCCTTAATGAAGTCACATGCTGATAGGAATTATGAAACCTGGAAGAAAGGAATTAAGCAATGAAAAATGTAGAGAATTAATGAGCAATGACATACTGTGTGGCAGATAATGAAAACATTTTAAAGAAAAAAGTGTACAATGTCATGACAGAGCAATGAAGGAGAACATCATTTGTAGCTACCAGTGAAGTGTTCAACATCTTTTAAGTTGCAGCTAGATCATCATCTGTGAAGAGAATGGAAGAAGGAATTACTTGTTTGAGTTTCATGGAGGTACTAGTTGTGGTGTCTATTTTGAATCTTGTAGATAAAACTGTAAACATGGTTGCTAACCCTATCACATCAATAATTGAAGGCAAGCCAACCTTTTTATTTGGATCAAAACTATCATTATTCAATTACAACTATCAGGGAACCAGAATGCACAGTATTGGAAGTGAGTATTTTAGGTTCATCAAGTATCTCAGAGCAATAGAGAAGGAAACAACGAGAAGCAGAGGAAAATACAAAGGGTTTCAGTGAGATATTCCTGTGGTGCAATGACATTTCAAATCATGTTTTCTTTTGTTGTTTCTTCTTTGCAGATCAATCTTTGGTTCATAGGGTAGTGTTTTATTGTGGAACGGTGGATAGGTGTAGCTCTTGATCCAACTATCCACCTCTCAGGGAGTCTCATTCAATTTAAAAAGGTTTAGTAATGAAGTTGGGTATGGTCATATGACTTCCACAATCTGGTTGCTCATTAAGGTTTTTGAAGCCTCTTCTAAATCATGTTCAAGAATCAAACATAGTTTTACAGAAGATGTTACACAAAGTTTTAAAATCATTGGATACAGTCTTGAGTAAAGCCAAGGAGCTTGTGTGAGATATGGTACAACATGCAACAGTGTCAAGGAGTTATTAAAAATTTGATGCAGGTATCGCAATGTTCCACTTCCTAAGCTCAAAAAGACCTTATTCCATACTCCATTACTGAGGTAATTATCTCAGTTTGTTCCAAAAAAGAAAGATCATTTAGATGATAGTCTATCTATAGATTAAGTGAAGATGAAACTTCATAATAGTGCATCTTTTTCATGGGCCATGAAAAATGAAGATACCATGTACCCAGGTTTTTAAACAACAAAAAAGTGAAAGAATTTACAAAATTATCTGCATTTCTTGCAACAAATTTGAACCTTTCGAAGAAATCATGTAACCCACTTGGGTTCTCTACTAACAATTGAAAATTCAACAAATATACATGCTACAGGAAACCAAAATAGGGGTTTTTCATAAAAATGCAAAAATGAAGCAAAAAGTCATGAATACAAGGAAACCCAGTTGAAAAAATGGAGGCCGAGCCACAACCGATTCTTTCTTTTTCTACATTATAGGAACCCATCTGGGTTGTCAATGTTTGTGAAATACAAGAAGGAAACCAAAAGAATATAGGAGGGTTAAGAGATAAATGAGCATAAACACACTTTTCCTGTTCATGGTCACGACCAGCGATGCTTCTTTTATAAGAACAATGGAAAAAAGAAAGGTGTCATTTTTTAACAAGTGCAATGAAAATAAAATGAACATTTGTTGATTCAGAGAAATGAAGAGCTTGAATGGTGTTCTATTGAACAAAAATGACAATGGAGTGGTCAATTGAACTTACCCAAAGCTTTGCTCACACAATCTCTACAATTTTCCAGATTTTGGTCATTCAAAAGCTCCATACAAGCTCCTCATCGTAGCTATCAATAGAAGTAAGCAACAATAGAAAATAGGGGAATGAAGAATGTTCATCAAAATGCTTCATAGCCTCAGCCTGTGAGTAAAAAAATGGCCTCCAAGTTCAAAAAATGCAAGTTTATGCCAAGAATACATAAATCCCTAAGTTCCCATGGTGTCTTTTATGCAAAAAATGTTAAAAGCCATTTGAAAAACTATTATCAATGCCAGTTTCCTATGTTTGCTCAAATCCTAGTGATAAAGCATCATTTTCCAGATTCTTCCAAGTGACCAAATGATGGTGTTTTTCCATTATACGGTTATTATCATTAGGGTTTGACCCTATTCTTTGCTTTTCGATGGGATATTTTATCCTTTCTTTTAAAATCAACACATGAAATGTGATGGGGCCGAACTTGTATTCTCCCTTAGGAATTTCATGCCTTATAAACTTTCCCATTGTAAAATCCTTTGCTAAGTCTTCACTATGTCATGTGTTATCACTTTAGGCATTTTATGCCTTATGTTATTTTGACTTATGCTAGGTGTGTATTGACAATGTGTTGCCATGAGACCCTTAAGTGATGCCTTTCTTTTGCCAATACCATGGTGGAATATGCTTTCCAAGAGTCTTGGAGGATGGCCTTATTGGCCAAGTGCTATTGATACTATATGCATTTGCAAACCAATGAAGTAGGACATGTGTGGGAAGAATGTAGAATATGGTAAGTTGATAGCCAAAGTGCCTTTGAAGCTTTTGAAAGCTTTTTCCATAGCATTTGATGTTACATTTTATTCCATATCTGAAAATCATGTAAGTGATTTTAAAATCACTTTTATTGTGCCTTTTAATGCTAATGTAACACAAAAAAATGGTGGGCCCCTTTTGATTTGGACCTAATTGTAAAGTGATTTGTTAATTGATGTTTTATAAATAACTTAACAAATCACTATATTTAATGCTTGAAAAGCCATGTGTTTTCAGAAACACACATATTGCACGATAACCTGGAATGTGGTCAAATGTTGAAATAGGACCAATGATGATTTGTAGAGGTGTGAAAAGTGTGTGATGTTGTTTGGACTATTTTTAGTGGGAATGAGGCTAGCTAGAGGTATTTTGGTCACACTTTTGGGATGGCTATTGGCTTAGCTTGGTTTTTCTCCATGTAGAGGGCATTTTAGAGACTTCTAGAAGGTTCTTTTGGGGCCATTTCTGTTTTATCAGAGGATAATATTCTAGAAGCACATATGGGAGGTTTTGGTGGGTGTTGGTTAAGTATGTTCATTTTTTAACATTTTGGGAGTTCTTTTCTTTTTCAACAGGAGGATAGCTACTCTCTTGGAGATACTTTTCATGAAGCTTCATTGTAACTCAGACAAACCTAATATACAATAAGCACTTTGATTTAATATATTGGAGCATTGTTACCTTTTATCTTCATGTTTTGTGGTGTGTTATTAATGGTTGATCAGTCTATTTTATGAAAAGTCATTTTCCTTACAACTTGTCCCATGTTTCATGCATCCATTTGACATAAAATGTATGTTTATAGGTTATAAACTGTGTTTTTTAGTAGTGTTATTGATTGTGAAATTTTTCTTTTCATTTTAAGAACACTATTACAAACCTCTTTATAAATTATTGATGTGAACTGCATTGGATAGGGATTTGTGTGAGTTAACTTGAAATATTAATTTAAGTGTGCAAGGCTATTAGTAGGTCTAAATTGTTTGGTGTATCACTTTAGTTTCTTCCCAACATTAGGTTTATTTTATGCAACTCTTACCCTTATGTCATAAATTCAATAGTTAGGTGATATCAAATGGGGAAGCCGGCCCACAATCTAGAGGTATGCTTTCAAGTAGGTTACCCACAACCTCAAATTAGTCTAATGTTGGTCCAAATATGCTAAGTGCAATTGGAAAAGCTTAGCAAATAGGGTGCAGATTTGGTGTCCTAACAGATGTCAACACTGTTCAGTATGTTGCAGATTGTACATGTATAGTTGAGATGTTGTGAGTACATGGAGCTATCTTATGTGGTTGCATATGTGTTATGTTGATGAGTTTCCAAGTGCATTTTAGAAAATTAATAATGAAGAGAAGTCAGAGTGATGAATGTGTTCAAATTGTGCTCTAGTATGTGCTCTGCATTTCTCCTGTGTTGATCCTATGCTTGTGCAATTTTGAAGTTTTCATTATGGTGATCTGATGGTGATATATTTTGAGTTTCGATTTCTGGTGAGATTGTATGTGAAAGTTGTGTCCACTGGTATGTGTTCTACCAACAGAGTTGATCTTCTGTGGACTGGAAGAAATGTTTTTGCTCTGCATTCCTCCACTATTTTGTTTCAAATCTTGTGGATCTGGAATTTGTCAAATGGTGGTGTTCTTTTTGTTTTGGAAAAGAAGGTTGAAGTTTGATAATCTGGAAGTCAAGTTTCTCTATTCTAGTACAGGTTTGCATACTTCAAATGATTTGGTGAAAATTATTCAGTGTATGAAGTATATTGTTTTGCTGCAAACGTATATGAAGAAGTCTCAGATGAATTCTCATGAATATTGAAGTGTGTTGAGATGTTTGTGTGTTATCTTTGTGTTGTGAAGCATGTGCATCATTATTCATTTGTGTTTTCATTAGGTTTTTCCGACCTAGTGTTTACACTTCATTCAAAAAATAAAAAATGAATTAAGGAAGCATGTGGTTAATTCAAGAATGTTATTTTTTGATCTTGAAAAATAATTTTATTGGTCTACTCTTATTCCTTTCCACTGCAGGAATTTTGAGTTTCTGACCTAACTTGAATTTATGCAATGAGTTATTTGTGGCCAACCTTGGTAAATGATTCTAAGGTTGAGAATGGTATAAAATCAAGTCAAATTGTGAAGAGTTGTATGATAGTGTGATGCGAAGTGATGAAAGTAAGCCACAAATCATAAGAGAAAAAGTGTGTGAGTGTGATTGAGTTGTGACAGTTGATTTTATTGTGTCAGATTCTTGAAGGAAGTGAGCTAAAGGTTTCTACAATTCTTTTTCAAAGTTGTGAAGGTGTGTTAAATGTAGTGGTTGATCTTTTGTTCTCTTTTGTACCTCTAGGTAGTAAGCCTCCCTATTGGACAGTGAGTCTTTTGTAGGCAGTGAGCCTTTGTATTTGGACAGTGAGTCCTCTTCTGGGTAGTGAGCCCTTAGTAGTGAGCCTCTATATTTAGTTTTATAATCTTTATATTGTGAGTTAACCCTCACCATTTTTTTCCCTTATTGGGTTTTCCATGTAAAAATCTTGTGTTCATTGTGTTGATTTACTTTCTGTTATTTGTGTTTCATGCTCATATTTAATAATAAAATAGTGTGGTTGAGGAATTGATAAGTGATAAAGTTTTAAGTTTGAATTTGTGTGACAATTGATTCACCCCCTCTCTCTCAGTTGTCCAGCACCTGTTTAACAAGAAGATGCTGAGTAGATGAGATTACATGCCTTCACGAGTAGATGAGCTTTGAGAGTAGGTGACACTCGGTGAGCTGTATCACGAGGTGAGTTGATTCTATAACATTCACTTAATTATTTTACAATGATTTAATAATTTTTAATGCATTTATAGGTTAATTTAGGATCTTGAATTTTTTTTTGCAAAATGCCCCATTTGTTCGCAAACTGTCCCATTTCTTTGTGAAGTGTCCCAAAAGGGTTCGATAGTGTCTAGGGCTTTTAGGAAAGCACACTAAATGGAATTTAGCACATTTTCATGATGAATAATATAAAAATTAAAGATATTAGATGAATTTTTAGAGCATATTTGATAGGGAGGCTGTAGGAAGCAATCATAGATTCCTGCACTAGGCCTTGTCTTAGACCTCCTTGGTGAAATTGTTGTTCCACCTTAACCTATAGGAACTCTACCTTGTCTAAGTTCCCCTGGTTCTCCTTCCAACCTCACTATCTTGACAAATTTTGAATAACCCAACCATTCCTTGGTTCAATGCTTCACTCTCCTTTGGCCCTTAATCTACCCTAAAGACCAAATAAACTCAACCTTTTTCTAGGTTCTTGCAGGGGTTAGAAAAGGTTACAAATACTTCAAAATAGCTTGTTTAGGGTTCTTAGACAACCAAAAATTTCTATCTTTCCATTTCTTTCACAAGATGCTTTCCTAGGGTTTGAATGACTAGTAGCCATTGAGCCTCTGAACAGAAGTAAATTGCTTTTCCCTCCTAAACCCACCAAAGGACTTAGGTTCTTGAATTAGGTAAGGTGTTTCCCCTATCTACACCTTCAAGATTTCTGGGGTGTTAGTCTTTCTCAGGCCGTGTGTTGTCCAAACACCAAATTGGTCAAGCAGCTAGGGTTCTAAACTGCTCAGAAATAGTTTTAGGACTGGTGAAAATTTCTCCTCCTAAACGAATTGTTGGGATCTCTTCCTTATCACCATACGTGGCCTAGACCTTCCCCTAAATTCTCCAAAAATAATTTTTTGAAAATATTTTCTCCCTTGCAAGTTATTAACGTTGTTCTGCAGCCTTTCCTAGTCAGGCTCTTCACTGGCTCGCCTAGGGCAAGGCATTTCTTCCAGCTCCTGCAACCAAAGAAAACCTAACACCTACCATATGTACAGCTACCATATTTACAATCACGGAGCGTAGGAACATTTCCCAAAAGGCCATACAATTTGTATGATGGGAAGGCACCCTAGGACTCCATTATTAAAAACAATATGCTACAGGACTGAAAATGACAGAAAACAAAGTATTTACAGATAAAAGAAGGAAAAAGGTATACAAAGACAGAAAGATGGAACTTCAAGCTTATAAAATGTAAATACTACATACTACACACAAGAAGATAGCAGAGCTATGCCATTAAAGTTTAGTTTTTAACACAAAAATGCAGAAAAACTGTCTTTGTACGTTTTTTTTTCAATTTTCAAAGAAATGTCACTCAACATAAAAAAACGTCTAACCTTTTCCCAAAGTTGAGGCATGCCTTAAATATGCTTCCAAAGCAATTTAGACGCTTGGTTCGGGCTTCAAAATGACCTAAAAACAACTTTTGTAAAACCCGCTGTGTTTTCAGACATTTAACAATTTTTGCCAACCTAGCAATATGATGTAAAATTATTTAATACTTGTCACCTTTTTTCCAAAAGTTAAAAAACACCCTAAGCACCTAAAATAATGGTGAACATGACCTTATGATAGCACCAAAAAATTAAGAACTTCAAAAAAAAAATAGTCCTTTCCCAAGTGCTCCTGCACCAATATTGTTCTAATTTTTATAGGTACCCGCTTGGTCGCGACAATGGCTTGGGGGGAGACAATTAAGATTTTTGAGAGATCTAGCTCTAGCACTTTCAATGGAGGAGACCAAGAATTTGTAGATGGTTGGAATCTTTTGGGCATACCTAATGCCTCATATGAGATACCACGTTGCCATGTTGATGGCCATATGCGAGTGCTAGAATGTCAATACATTTACATTTCACCTCCTGAATGGTGAGATCTGACCATTACCTTAGAGGATGTACACTAGATTATCTGAGTTCCTATTCAGGGAGAATAGGTACACTTATGAGGAGATCAGTCATTTCACGAGTAGAAGGTCGACATGCAATACTACCATGATGGACCAGTTCATGATGAGCACGTGAGAGCATGAATCGAGCTATTGATGTTACTATATTCATGAGCCCCCATAGTGAGATGGATTATTATGCACACAGTGGCACTAGTACTCAATCCAGATGGATGATTGACACACCTTGATGGAGGATTGGTTCACCTAATTTGTAGGATGGAAAAGTACATAACAGTCTATGGTTGGGGACATTGTATCCTGGAACATCTTTATTATGATCTGGTTCAATTTTTTTTTTAGGAGATAGAAAATATGGTGCACTACACACTTCTGTAGGTGTGGTGCCTTGATCATATTACATGTACCAAGCCTGTTGGCTTCCCATGTGCTATAGCCATAGGATATCCATGAGCCTTCGACTATCCTCTACGATGCTTATGGTAGGATGGAGATGTGCATTTTTGGAGAGTAAAGTTTGACCATCTTGAGGAGGATGACATCCTTTGGAGACCTTATCAGCTGACACTACAGTGACTAGATCATACCAAGCAGTTAAGGAGGATGCACATAGATAGATTTTTGGTTGGTTGGCATGACTATGTAGTACATCCATTTTATTATGGTTGAGTCATGCGGCAGTTTAGGCAGGTGCAGAAACCATCGAGGGAATTCCCCTTTATCAAGAGATCAGTGTGGAGTGCGCAGAGGCCAGGGGATACCGTACAACTTACTATAGACCATGTTTTCTAGAGTGACTTCGATGATTTAGATTCGATTGGACACTATTCTTTGATGCTAATGACATTGGTAGCATAGATGAGCATAAGGAGTGGGGGTTAGTGACATGACCAACTCCCGTATGTTTGATGGATGTCCCTATAGGTGATGTAGGACCAGTGCTAGATGAGGGAGATGAGGTAGATGACATGGCCGAGGATGTATGATACAAGGTTACAGATATATTCACTAATGTTATAGATGATGAGTATGATTTAGATAATGATCCTCAATGTGAGGGATAGGATGAGGGAGATGAGGATGAGGATGAGGAGAAGGATGATTAGTATGAGGAGGATCCATCATTGAGCAAGGGTGATGAGGTAGTGGTTGAGGATCAACACAAGTGGGGAGAGTCCTCACACACTCATGTGACTAGATCATGTGTAGTAGCCATGGTCACGAGGAGTCTAACACATCCTCCATTCGACCTAGAGAGGATGAGGTTGATATCCCTCAGCCTGCTGGAGATATAGGTGATGATATTTAATTTATGTATTTTCTTTATGTTAGTGCTTATATTTCATACATATATATGAGGATGTGTACTGATTATTTACTATTTCTACCTTGTAGGAGCCTTGAGAAACTAGTAATATTTCTATCATCAAGCTGTTGCAGAGATAGTTCCTACATCCATTGACAAGGAGGAGATGGACCCTGATTACATGCCCCCACTGATCATGGAAAAAGAGATAGAGTCACTCAGACCTTTCACGAGGTTGTGGGAAACATATGAGAGTGTGAGGAGATGACTCTATTGAGTAGAGACCAAAGGATAGTCATCCTAGACTCCAACAGAGGCAGAGAGACTACAGGCAGAGGTATCACAGCTATGAGCAGAGAGGGAGCAGATAGTAGAGGAGTGGCATGTGGCTCTTGGGTGAGTACAGGGTCTAGAGTTTTCACTCAGAGTTAGCGGATCATGATCACAATTACACATGACCATCTTATGATGTATGGGTACTGGATCATAGGAACCAGAGCCTGAGGGGTATAGTTCTCAGAGACCTTGGTGATTTTGTATATTGTGATGAGATGCACATAAAACTTTATATATATATATATATATATATATGAGCAATTGATGTTTTGCAATATGTCTTGATGTGTTTGAATGTTAAATGACAATGTGATTAATTAAATAAATGGTTGTAAAATTATTTAATGAATCACTATAGGATTTAACAAGATTGATGTGATCTAATGTGAAACATGTTTTTGTTTCACTTTAGATACAACATTGTTATTTGAATGAGGTTATGTTAAATTAGATACATTCCTATCATTCATATAAGGATCAAACTTAACATAACATGAGAGTGAATAGTATGGAAGCTAAAGTAATTATAGAAAATAGCTTAAATAATACCTTAGTGTTCAAGACAAACAAATGATGATTTGTCAAAAATGAAGCAATGTGAACGTATTTAGAATGTAACCAAATAACTTTAGACAACACTGCTTTATCATTCATAGTATTCAAAGAGACTAGAGGTAATATTGGCACAAATGTGTGACATTAATGGGTTCCTTACGGGGTGTGCCATTTAATTCTATTAATATGTATGCACCAAACCCAAAAGCCTTGTCAATGATGTAATGTCCTAACAAATTAGAACTATATTTGTTACATTCATTTAGGTCGACATTGACATTATGTTGATTAGCAGATAGAACTAAGTCACCCATTTGAAACGGTCGAGGGATAACATTAAGGTTGTAATGATTATGTTTCTATTTGTAATAAGATTGAAGATTTTCAAGAGCATTAATGTGTTGTTCATCGGGCATCTCAAGCTGATGTAATCATTGTTTCTTATAATGGGGTTCATCAACAAGTCCTTGAAGAGAAATTCTTAGTGTAGGGATTTATAACTCTAAGGGCATTATTGCTTCACTACCATAGACAAAATTATAAGGTGTGGTCCCTATGGAAGATCAAACACTTGTACGATAAGCCCAAAGTGAATAATGCAATTGTGTATGCCAATCCCTATGATTTTCGTTAACAATTTTCTTTAAAATTTGTTCAAGAACTTTGTTAGTTGTTTCAACTTGACCATTAGATTGTGGGTAATAAGGTGTCAAAAAATGATGTTGAATATTAAAGGTCTCAAAAAAAAATTCACTTCATTATTCTTAAATGGTGTACCATTATTAGAGACTAATGCAAAAGGAAGTCCAAAGCAAGCAATAATGTGTTCCAGAATGCAATGAAATATTACCTCAGCTATGGTAGATCGAAAAGGAATAACCTCTACCCATTTTGAGAAATAATTAGTGGTAGTGATAATAAAGGTATGTCCAATGGAAAAGGGAGGTGAGATTTTTCCTATAATGTCTAGCTCCCAAATCGCAAAGGGCCATATCAAAAATTGAGTTTGAATTTTACTAGCAAGAGCATGATGAAAATTGCTATGTTCTTGACATTTATGACATTTGTGAATGTATTCAAAGCAATCACATTCCATGTTGCGCCAATAATACCCAATACATATAAGTTTTTGAACCAATGTTTTCCCTCCAAAATGTCCACCACAAGCACCCTCATGGGCTTGGTGAAGTGCTAGAGGTATCTTGGACTTGTTTGAGCATCGAAGTAAGATACCATTGAACGATCGTCAATATAGCACATCAGCAAGGGTGGAATATTGAGATGAAAGCTTTCGTATATGGGCACAAAGGATTTTAGTTGTTAGCTTGAGGAAAATGTATCACTTTTCAAATAGTTGAATAGGGCATCATACCATTCACTTGATTTTTCCTCATATGTTGTTAAAACCTCATATGTGTGGTCATTAAACAAGGGTTTCATAATAGGGTGTATAGTGAATGTGAAATATTTTCAAAAAATCTTGAAGGGAGATAAGAGAAGCAACACCGACCATTATATCCACAAATCAATTATCTTTGTGTGGGATGTTATCAATGGTAAATTTTTGAAACTACTCTAATAAGTGCATGATAAGATCTTTGTACCTGGATAATTTGTCATTTTTATCTTGGTATGTCTCATTGATTTGTTTAATTACTAATTGTGAGCTACTAAAGATCTTAATGTCTTTGACACCCATGACTAAAGAAACACATACCCAACATTTAATGCCTCATATTTAGTTGTGTTATTTGTAGATAGGAAATTTAATCGATATGACAAGGGAATAGGCTTTCCTATATGTGGAATTAATATAACCCCAACACTAGAGCCCGCTCGACACTTAGATCCATAAAAATAGAGTTCCCATATGTTAGTTGCAAGTGGTAACACACTATCATTAGGAAAAGAGTGATTTTCAAGTAATGCAAGAGGAGAAGGAGCGTTGAATAATTGGTCGACCAAGGCTTGGCCTTTGATTTCTTTTTGTAAAAAAAACTTAAGGTCAAACTCAGTCAACAATATTACCCATTTAACAAGACATACTGAGAGGTCTGTTTTATTAAAGAGGTGTTTGAGAGGATCAAATTTTGTCATGACTTGGATTTCAGCATTTAGTAAATAATGTCGCAACTTACTAGTAGAGAATACAAGAGACAAACATTGTTTTTCAATTGGTGTGTATCAAATTTCACAATTGATTAAGGTTTGACTAATGTAATAAATACGATGTTCTTTTCCATTATCATTTTGTTGAACCAACAATGCTACGAGAGCATGGGATGACGTGGCTATGTAAAGGATAACTAGTTTATTTGGCATATCGGGTTGTAAAATGGGTGGACTTGAAAAGTATTCCTTCAAACTATCGAAGGCCTATTTACAGTTCTCATTCCAAGCAAAATGTAAAACCTTCTTGAGGAGATGTGTGAAAGGTAAAGTTTGATCAGCTAAGGAGGCAACAAAATGATGAATAGCTTGAATTATTCCTTGTAATGTGCACAATTGAGAAATATTTTGAGGTGGTGGCATGTTGATTATAGCATCAATTTTATTTTTTTCCACCTTAATTCCTTGATGAGATATAATTCAACATCAAACTCTAAGATTTTACCACTATCGACTCCAAAGACACACTTTTTCGGATTGAGTCGCATGTTATATCTATGCACACATTCAAATATTTGTTGAAGGACATTCACATTGTCTTGTCTTGTTAAGGATTTGGCAAGGATGTCATCAACATAATCATCCAAGATTTTATGTATATAATCATGGAATATCAATGTCATTGCTCTTTTGTAAGTGGCACCTACATTCTTCAATCCAAAAGGCATCATAACCAAACAAAACATTCCCCAAACAGTTGTGAATGTTGTTTTGTATTGATCTTGTGGGTTTATGAAAATTTGATTATAACCAAAAAATCCATCCATGAATGACAACAAAGCATTTCCAACTGTTGAATCCATGATCATGTCTATATTACGAAGAGGAAAATCATCTTTTAAGGAAGCTTTATTCAAGTCGTGAATGTTTGTGCACATCCTAATAGGATTATCAAGTTTAGCAATTGCGACAGTGTTTGAGATCCAAGGAGAACACTCAATAGGTTGAATGAAACCTACGTCAAGGAGTTTTTCAAGTTCTCCTTTAATGTGCAAGGCTATCTTAGGATTCATTTTACGTATCTTTTGTTGAATAGGCTTAGTATTTTTAGCAAGAAAAATGTTATGCATGACAATTTCTGGGTCTATTCCTGGCATAACGAAATATTTCCAAGCAATTTTTTTAGGAAAATCATGAAGCAATGTTGTAGTGTCTTCTTATTCTTCAACGTCAAGGCACTTCCCAATCTTAATAACTTTTTCTTTATCATCAATACCCATTGGTACATCAATTGTATCTCCTAAGGGGAGTGCATTAGACTTAGGAATTTTAGGATCATTTAGCTCTTGATTAATATCACTATCTTTTGGCTTGGTACTTATCATGGTGTAGACACGCAAAATATGCATACATTTCAATCCAATAGTTTAATTAAATAACCTTCATTTAATAGAATCTAACGTTTCATCCTTCAATTAAATAAATTCACTTCATCATTACCTCATTTAAATAAATTAATCAAATCCTAACATTTCATCTTTCATAAATCATCTCCTAGATTCATCCTCCTCAAATTAATTAACCTTTATATTGAATCATCTTTTTACTTAAATAAACCAAACTTTATTTAATTAAATCTCAAAATTCATATTTCTCCCTCTTGATCTAAATAAATCAAAATATTAAAGTCAAATGGGTCAAAACCCCTAATCATCATCTAAGTTAAACTAATCCTGATTAAACTAATCTAACCACCCATCACATCCTCTAGCTTTTCCCAATTGCACCAATAAATCAATTTATTGATTTATTAAAATCATCATTTTCCCTCAACAAAGCATCTTTTGAGAATATTCCTCAAGTTTGAATATGAAGACAAGTTGACTTTTCCCTTCCAACATGGCAATAAATTCTCTCTTACATGTCCCCCACTTAGCATTTAACTCTCAATTTCAAATTTGAATCTCCCTCTCTTTGGCACATTGGCTAAAACTTGCACATTCATCAACCTATCACAATGTGACAAGTGGCTTCATCTCATTGGTCAAATCATTATCCCACATTGCTCTATTTTGAGCTCTCTTCCAATTTGAAAATCTACAAATGAAAGCTTCCTTCTTCATCAACCCATCCACAACCCTCATGCAAAGTTACTCTCTTCAATTGAGAACTAATTTTGTCCATCACCATTGCATTTGCATCATTTGAGTTTTAGAAACTTGGATTGGGAAAGGGTCATTTCCACAATTGACACCAATCCAATATGGAATAGGTACATGTTATGCTTTTAGATATCTTTTAATCCTTGTTATTGGTTACATTTTCTTAAGCATTTACATGTTATTTCATAGGAGTACTTAGCAAGTTTGTATGCACTAACCTTTGTCATGAAGTTTAAGGGTATATGCAGATTTTGAAGGGTGCTTCATTATGGTGCTAGAAGGAGGGATAAATTAGTCACATTTGATTGTGCATCTGTTTAGTGGCATAACAATTGTGAAAATTTTCAAAATTTCTATAATAAGTATATTTTAGACATATGCTGATTGCATTTCTTTAAGGAACTATTTCACATGAATAATGTGCATCTCCTATTCTTCCACATTTTGAATATGTTATGTCTAATTTGGAGTGATAACTCGCTCTTCAGTATGGGTACATACAGATTCAAGTAAACTATGCATTTGGCAATCTCCATTTTGCATATAGGCCATTCACATCTTTATTTTCTAGGCGTTGAACACTCATACCTTCAACATTTAATCTATGTGTTACTCATGTCATTTGCATTATAAACTGTTGTTTATTTCATTAACATTATTGTCATAAAACAGTTACATGCCAGGTAGGGGTATTTTTTTGGCAGCATAAGTGCCAATTTAAGATTTAAATTTATGTAGTCATTGCCTCTCTTTTTGATGTCAAATGTCTCATGTTAAAGTTAATAGAATATTTGCTTCTACTATTATTACTAAGTGATGTGATTCAATGAATATAAACCTTCAATGTGAACACCCTCGTTAGCTTCCACCACATCATATCACTGTCTTCCATACTCTTTCTTGCACCATTCTGCATTTTTCCCACATGATGTTGTCGTCTTCCATACTCTTTCTTGCACCATTTCAGAGGAAGCAAAATCTACACTCCTTGGTCATAGATATGCACCTTTATTGCACACACATTTTTTTTTCATCTCTTTTTTTCCCTGCTTTCTAATCTCACACGCAAGCTTGAGGCCATTGAGTTTTTAAATTAAAGTTGTTGAGATCTACCTATGGCATGGAAAAGAAGATATGATGGTTTTCTCTTTAATGTGTTGTTTTATCTTTTGAAAGGACATGTTTGAAAGTGATGGGATATTGCTATTGGATATTTATGATAGGCATCAATCACTGGTTGCACTAGTTTGATTTGCAGTGCCCATTCACATTAGCTCTCTTTTTATGGTCTGATGTGGGCATGTAATGCCAGTTAGATTCAATATGAGGAAATAAATTTTCTTTTGTTTTTGATAAAGTGTCAGTCTAATCATTTTTCTGACCAAGTAAATCCATTTTTGAGACAGTATGTGGTGGATTTCCTATCCTTAGATATTGGTGTTTGTGTGGTCATTTTCGCCATCCTTCAAAGTACACACACTTATCAGTTATTACCTGGAGTCTGTGTTTATCACATACTGCTTGAAGTCTACATTTATCACCTTGCTTGAAAGTTTGCATCCTTAAAAATACACACACCTATTGCTTGAAATTTTGTGCACACTTATTGCTTGAAGTCTGCGTCCTTCTATTTGTGGGAATTGGTTCTTACACCTGCTAATAGCATTCACTTGTAGGTTTCTAATGTCACACTTGCCGAATGCATATGTTGTTGATGTAATACATCTGCCATTTGAATGCATCCTTCTAGTTGTGGGAATTGGTTCTTACACCTGCAAATAGCATTCACTTGTAGGTTTCTAATTGCATCCTACAAAATTTATTCGTTGTTGATGTAATACATCTGCCATTTGCATTGGCTAGAGAACTATCTTCTTTTGAATTTATGGCACAGTTTTGTACTTGGAATTATATGAATTATGCATTAAAGAGGTTGGTTTTGCTTAAATGTTGGCTGTGCATTGATAAGGATGCCTGGATGTTCTGACTTTTTTTTTAAAACATTGACTGACATTGCTACTTGAATTTCATTATTGCTAGTCACTCCATTCTCTAGGCGTTTGCTAGGATCTTTTTGCGCAATCCTTTGAAGGATAAATGAACTTCAATGCTAGATATGATTTGATTTTGTCCTCTTAAAGCTTCTATTGGTTGTTGTGAGTGAAAAGGGGCTAGCCTGTAATTTATTTTTTTACTTCAGCACTCCACCAAAAAAAATTGGAATTCAACAGTACACCTACCAATTGCATGAATTTGAAAGGTTTTTTTTTTTTTTTTGGGTGTGAATTTGAACAATTAATTATATAAGTTTGAAGGCCTCCTTTCTATATCATAAATGTGTTTGAATTTGAACAATTAATTACATAAGTGTGAAGGCCATTTGCAGTTTCTTTGAAAACTCCCTAACTATCATTACCACACAGCTTTACACCTACCAGATGCATTTGCTTTAAAGAGTCAAAATCCTTTCTATAGGGCAGTTACATTTGATTTTTTGGTAATATATGGATTTAGTGACTGATTTTGGTACTTGATTTGATTGGGTGCCTTTTTATACTATGTCATTATACTTATTGATCCTATAGTAAATGTCATAATTTTATATTATCACATCATTTTGATAGTCAACATTTCAAATTAGGAGGGTGCTTTTGAAATATGTAATCCTTATGATTGATAAATTTTTTTAGCTTGCAAATATTATCACATCACTTTGATTAATATGATAGTCAACATTTGAAATTGGGAGTTTTTGGAAAGATGCATTTCTTATGGGAGGGTGCTTTTTTGAAAGGTGCATTTCTTATGATAAGCTTGCAAACTTTATCACATCATTTTGATTGTGATGATAGTCAGGAGGGTGATTTTGAAAGATTTATTCTTTATGGTTGATTTATGGGATTAATAACTTTAGTCAATATCAAGTGTGAAGGAAGGGTTCTAGCAAATGTGATACTTTCCAATAAAATCAATATCAAAGCATGGTCCACTTATAAACACTTTTGTTATTATCATGATCATCCAAATCTTTGTTCTTTCATTTATTGTTTGAAGTTAATGATCCAAATGAGTTCAATATTTTGATCCTCACATGCTTGCATTTTGTCTAATAGGAAAACGAGGAGCATTTCGAGCTTGCAAGGGATTTTTTGAACATCAAAATTGAAATTCTAAAGCATTTTTTAATGCTTGGAGATTCTGTCATACGCCTTAATTTTATGTTTGAGGCTAACTCATCTTTGGTGTTGGGCTTTAAAAGGAACCATACCTAGGCTTTCAATTTTCATTGCGAAAGGGTTAAAACAAACTTTAGGCAACATTGACTAGATTTTGTTTGAGGTTAACAAATTGAACAAGGGAACTCTCATATCTCATTTTGGTGCTTTAAAATGGATCAAAATCATTGCTTTGTGGATTTAAAATGTACATGTGAACTTTGTTTTTGTGATTTCTTACTTAAACTAACATCATTGAAAAGGACGTACATGCGCTTCTCTCGTGCTTTATAGTGATCTTGAGAATCAAAAGGTTTTTTTGTGATCTTAGGTTGAGATAAAGTGATCACCTCCACACTTCATTTTGAACTTAAAAATTGAACAAAACATTGTGCAAGTGTGAGTAAAGCATTATTGCGTACATTCTCTCTCTTTGTGTGGCAAACAAAGATTGATCAAGTTACAAATATTGTCTTTACTTGCTTTTGTTTATCTTAGAGGGCCCTCCTTGGGGAAAAAGTACTCACCCAAGGGAACAACTCAATCGGTAACACTCTGAACCTGAGATTATTTCTCGTCAGGATATAAATGTGGGTATTGGAATAAATTCCAATATCATGCGGTTGGCTCCGATGAGATGGATCTGAAAAGGGACTCTCTCTGTATGGGTCAATCTCCATGAACATAAATTTTGAACTAAAACATTTGTTTGTACTGACCAACTGATCCATTCAATGAGTTTATCAAAGTGGTGCATTGGAACTTAGATTCCAAGAAGTTACTTTCCATGTCTGATCTTGGTTAAAGTATAGAGGTTAAGACTTCATTCTTAACATACCTTTATACTCTCTCCTTGGTTTCATGTAAAATCATCTCTTCTTCTATGAAGGGAATGTGGCAAGACCACTAAGAAAAGCATACCAATTGCGCTAGGATGTCATATTGCTTGTGGTTATAAAATGCTTCTCTTGTTTGAAAGCATTTGTAAACAAAAATTTAACATTATCATCAAAATTTCAAACCCTTTAGGAGGAAAATACAATTGACCTAATTCATGTGTTATTGCTTTCCCATGGGATTTCATCCTTAGAGGTTTCTAAACACTTGGATTTACATCTCAATTTTCCTACTAAAGTTAAACAATAGGTAACCCTTTCCTTAATTTCATCAAATTTTCGCATAATATACCTTGTGAAATGAGAAGAAGTTGATACATTGGACATCTAGTTTGAAAACCTAATCAAGAAGTGTTTGTGGTAAAAAAAAGTCATTAAGCAAAGATTAAAGACAATTAGACCCCACGTGTGTCTCTAATGATTTCACACAAGATTAAGATCAAGAAACCAAAGGTAAAAGCCCTTAGTCTAAAAGCAAATCAAAAGCATCTCTCAATGCTATATGAATTCAGACAAAGATTACTTTTTAACTTTTACAGAAAGGCTTCAAGAAATAATCCTGGTTTGTATTCATTCTATTACTACCAAAACCCAAATTGTTTTAGAGAGTTTGAACATCTTGCTTAGAGTATCGCATGTTCTTCAATACCAAGGTCTAAGTAAACAAGTGTCTTTTTAGGTACATCCTAGGATTTAAAAAAAAACTTCATCCATCCTTGAACATCAAAAAACAAAAATCATCTCATCAACAACTCTTCAAAAATCTTGGAAAAATCCTTCATGTTAAACTTTGGGAAAAGCATTTGAAATCAATCCAAAATCACCTTGTTTGATTGAATGTGTGTTGATGCATCCTTCTACACATATTTGATCAAATTATCAAAACTTGTGAACAAATTCATCCCTTGATAACATCCAACGTCTTGGGATTTAGGAGTTCATTATCAATATCATCTTTTTTGCATAGGAGTGTTTAGATGAATCCTTCTTCTCACACCTAGAAAAATTATCATCTTGTGAATGAGTTAACTCTAGGACAACATCCAACCTCTTAGAGTTTATGAGTCCACCAAAATCCAAATCCGAAACAAATCAATCCTAAAATAAGTCCTAAAAGTTTAACATATCCCCTCAAGATTTTCTCAAGAGTTCCAATAATCCATCAATCATCCATCTTGCATCCATATCATCATCACCCTTTGATCCTTAAATTACCCTAAAATTTCTCTTTTGTACCTAAAGATAGATCAATCCAAAGGATTAAAGAATTCACTTTTGCATTCTTGAAAATTGATCCCTCTTTTATGGTACAAACTAGATCACAACACAAGAGGAACATCAAAACCAACAAAGAAACATCTACTAGAAGCGACTTAAGTCAAACCACTTCTGAAATGAATCCCATTGGGTCTCACAATCTCATAGTTAAACTTCCTACATTTTTTCAAGACCATCAAGAGGAAGGTGCCCAAAGGGAGGATCTTACCAATAACCCCTTCGAAATGTCACATGAGGAGATCACTAAAATGCTTCAAAATCTAGAAAACCATAAAATTGTCAATATCATGATGAGACTCAACCCTTCACTGTACATGCTCAAATTAGCAAAACAAGGGGCTAAACTCCCTTTTGATTTTGACGTGAACACTATTGCAGAGAAATCTTTTGGGATCACACCCCCAATCTCATCCACCATCCCCATCTCATCTACACCCCATCCTAAAGAATCACTCAAACCATACCAAAAATCACAACGTCTTTTTCTCCAACCCAACCTAATGTTAATAGGGGAAATGCATTTCTCAATGCATTCAAACACACCCCCTTGTTAATAATCAAGACTTGGATGCAAACACCATATTGGAACAAAAAATACCCAAAAATCCATTACACAAGTATGTTCCTCTCACTTTCCATCATGATCCATCATCATCATCTTTCTGCGCAACACCTCAAAATTCTCTCCTCACAAACTAGCAAGAAGAGGGAGACATGTTTGGACCAGGGGGCATTTTCGACACCAAAATATTTTCTCAAGAACTCACACCCCTCACATTTTCACCCCTCCCACCATTACCATCATCATCCACACCACTCCTTGGCTTAGGGATTCTCCCTTTACCAAGTATCAATCAAACCAACATCCCAAGTATCAATCAAAGCATCATTCCAAATGCTCAAAACTTGTCATCAATATCACAACAACAGATGACAATGACAGAAGCAATCACAACATCATTAACCACCCCCCTAACATCTCAAAGCATGGTTTCTCAAGGACCAACTACCAACACGATAACACCATTGACCACTCAAATCACCAACATGACATCACCACTCACCACCTTCACAAATGCCATCCTGAATCCACCACCACCCCCACCACCACCAACTTCAAGCATATCAAGGCAAAACCACATGGAATTGCAAGCAACTCAACAAGCTTCCTTTCAAAGGGGATTCTAGCAAGTGTAAAAACAAAAAGCCGCACAACTAGCCGCTCAGCAAGCCGCTCAAGCTACGCAAGTAGCCCAAGCCGCATTAGAGGAACAACAAGTTGTACAAGCCCAAGTGTTATTGCAAAAACAATAACAACAAGCCCCTCAAGCTGCGGAAACTACTCAAGTAGCCCAAGCTGCATTACAAGCACAAAAGGCTGACCAATCCCAAATCCTATTACAATAACAAGTGGCACAAGCACAAGCTCAAGCACAAGCAACACAAGCACAAGGTCAAGCTCAGACAAATTCCCAATATTAAGCACAAAAACCACAAGCATAGACACAAATTCTTGCACAAAAATAAGCAACACAAATGCAATAATATTAGCAAGGAATAAAGCAATATCAAAAGTAATAAGTAGCCCAATTGGCAGCCCAACAACAAGCATTTTTGGAACAACAACAAGCACAACAACAACAAGCATAGGAGCAAGCACAATAGCAAGTACAAATCTTAGCACAACAACATGATCAACAACATGCATTGTTCATACAACAACAGGTGGAAGCATACCTAGCTTGGAAGAACATATAGATAACATTGAACAACACATCAAACAACCCACCCATCCAACCCACAATCGAAACACCCCAAAACACCTTCATCCCACCCCCTAATCCACAAAATTATGTAATGACACAAATCAGGTTGCTCTCGCAACAAGTGCTCGATCTTCAATTAGGGCGAACAACAAAACACCAAGCAACTTGTGCCCTTATCCATTTGATAGGATCCTAGTGATGAAACCATTCTCCAAGGGATTTGAGATCCCCAAGTTTGACAAATATCATGAGATGGGAAACCCTAAAGATCACATCAGGGAATTCTAGGTTCATTGCATGGAATTCGCATACGACGATACTTATTTGATGTGGCTATTCCCTAGGAGTTTGGTTGGCCACACTATGGAATGGTTCTCTCACCTACCTTCAGGCATTAGGAAATTCCAAGAAATTATAGACGCATTCATAAAAAACTACTCATGCAACATTTCCATGGATGTTAGTCTAGAGGAACTCTCAGCTCTGAAACAAGTAAAGGGTGAATCATTCACTTCATTCCTACAATGATGGTGATCCAAGGCCAATCAAATCAAGTGGACCATGCCTGAAGAACAACAAGTTTGCACCATCATAGCAAACCTTGACGACCTCTTGGAAATCCATCTCAAGGTTCAAGGGATCACCACATATGATCACTTGATCTCCAAGGCCCACTTAGCGTTGAACGAGTCCTTATGACTCAACCCGTGGGATCAACTTCATACTCCGAACAACAAAACAACTGCCCACCCTCCAATTACAATGATAAACCTTGCATGTGGGAAAGGAAAAAAAATGTTACTAATGATGGTGTCATAGATTCCAAGGTGTTCATTAGTTCCCCTCACCAAAAATACACCTACACCACAAATCAAAATCCAACACCAAAACAATCATCATGCAATACAACAACCAAACAACAATCCAACAATCAACAATCTCAATTATCAAAGGGGACCACCCTAATGCAACAAGAGTTATCCCAAGCGAAAGTACACCAGTTTGGGGGATCCACTTGAAGTCATAATGAAGAAGTTGATAAACGAAAAAACTCATTCAAGCTCCTACCTTTGAGAATTACCAAGAACTGGATGTGAAACCTCCTTGGTATAATGAGAATCAACTTTGTGAATTCCATAAAATCAAAGGTCATAGCACAAACAGTTGCATGAGATTAAAAAACATAATTCAAGATCTCATTGATAAAATAATTATAAACATGGAACAACCTATAGGAAACCAAGATCTTAAGATATACATGAATTCAATGACTAATCATGGCAACAAAGGGAATAATAATGATAAAGGGAAAGGAACCCACACAAACATGAATCATGTGTACAAAATAGTTGTCACCTCCCTAGATGAAAACTAGATGGTCATCACCATCAAAGACGCCCATGCCAATTGTGGAGTCACCACAAGAGGTGGAAAAGTTACCATCGCAGGATCATCCTAGCCAAACAAAGTCCCCACATCTAGATCTGTCCCTAATGGCTACAATGTCCTAGGTGAACTCAAGAGAACACTAGCACAAATCTCCATCATGGATTTGCTAAAAATCTCATTTGCCCATAGGAAAATCCTTGAAGAAGTGTTAGCTTCATCCACTGTCCCCACAGATCTGGATGCAGAGCAATTCCAAGCTATGGTCGGAAATATCACTGCTCCAAATCTCCTCACATTCTCCAACCAGGATTTCCCTGCTCAACCATCTCACAACCATGCACTGCACTTGGAAGCCATTGTACACAAAAGAAAATTCAAAAGGGTCTTGGTGGATGGAGGCGCGGCTTGAATATATGTTCTCTCAACCTCATAAAACAATTGAAAATATTAGAGGATTATATCAACAAAGGAAAGGGTATCAAAATAAGAGCATATGATGATCAAGAAAGATTGTCCTAGGGCACAATAAAAATCCCTATTCAAGTAGGGCCCGCCTTCATGGAAACCACTTGTCAGGTCTTGGACCTCAACTTTCCATATAACATCCTCCTAGGACACCCATGGATTCATGCAATGAAGGTAGTAGCATCGAATTTTCATCAATGTGTGAAATCTACACATGAGGGACAAGAAGTTACCATCTATGGAGATCCCAAACCCTTCTCCTATTGCAAAATCCTTGAAGAAAAGTACTATAAAATCTCTGAAGTACCAAAAAATGATGAGGGTCCATCTACACCATACATCGATCCTGCCACTCTCGCATCCACTTTTGCGAAAGAGACACCCACCACTGCCACCATCCCCACCATCTCTGACATTAGGGTCATCATCCAAGATAACGGTTATGGAAACTACAATCTCCCTAATAATTTTTTTTGGTAGGAGAGTTACCACAATCTCCTAGATCACGGGGACGTCTGCAAATAAATGAAGCCTCCACATCCCAAATGTCTCTTGACAACTATCCCAATTTTACAAGTTGGGGAGATCTTGGCCAAAAATTTATTGAGGCAGATCCATTTCATATGCTATATCAAGATGAAAGACTAGTAGCTGATTTACCAATGGATGACAGAAGCAAGGGTCTACAAATGATGCTCGTAATGGGCTATGAAAGAAACCAAAGACTTGGGAGAAAAGATAATGTGCTTATAATACCTATCATTCTGGAGATGCGAGCAACAAAAAATATTTGCCTTGGATGTACCCCTCTGAGTATAACCATACGAGGCCAAAGTCCTCCAGTTAGAAGGGTTAATAATCCACCTCAGCTAACTGCAGCAGAACTACACTTACTAGTATCTACAGGTCATGTCATAGATAACTTCACATTTGATATAACCAACATCTGTAGTAGTACTGATGATGAGGAAACCATGATCAACTTACCTAGGATATTTGAGGATACCACCCTTTGCATGATTATCACCCTATCTTTTGAATTAGACCACCAAAATCATGAGATCTGCCTAGTATATCCCCAACTCATTGACTATGACCAATGAGGACCACCAATTCTTGATATATTAAAAAAAATGAGGTGCTCTCAGAATTCATGGGACTGTGGGTTAACATTCTAGGTGGGGATTACTAAGCATGGTTCATAATCGAGTTAGATACACATTCCTATTATGGGGAAACAATTGAATCCCTCAGTCACAAAAGTAAAAAATTAAGAATAATATCTTAGTCCTTGAGTGAAAACTACACTGTGGCAATCTTCGAACAAAAAAAGTAAAAAGAAAACACATCCAATGGTGAAAACCTCTCTGAGGTGCCCGAGGATGGGGGATTCAATCTTCCTTCTAGAGCTATTCATTAAGAAAAATTGGCAGTCCTGGCAAAAAAATGCAATCCAGTCAACCTAGGAATAGAGGAAACCCCACATATCACATTCTATGCGGAATCTTACTATCAAAGGAACAAGAGCTCCTAGCAGCCTTCCTAAGAGAAAGACAGATAAATTTTGCATGGATCTATGTTGACATGCCAGGACTTGATCCAGAAATCGTGATTCACCCCTTATCAGTATACCCAGAAGCAAAGCCTATCAAACAATAGCTTTGAAAAATGCACCCTTAGATCGCCTTGCTAGTAAAAATGGAATTAAAAAAGCTATTAGATTCAGGATTCATTCAACCGATAGATTATCCAGAATGGGTGTCAAACCTAGTGACTATTTCAAAACCTGATGGGAACATCAAAATCTATACAGACTTCATAGACTTGAATAAAGCATGTCCAAAAGATGACTTCCCACTTCCAAACATTGACATGATCATAGATATGACAGTTGGACATGAAATTTTGTCACTAATTGATAGATTTTCAGGGTACAATCAGATCATGATAGCGAAAGAAGACCAACATAAAACAACCTTCACTTACATCCATGGGGGACTTACTGTTGGAACATGATGTCATTCAACTTAAAGAATGCAAGAGCGAGATATTAAAGGGTCATGACATTGATATTCCATGACATAATTCATAAAATGGTCGAAGATTATGTTTATGACATTCTAGCTAAATCCAGAAAGAGAAAAGATCACATAGCAACCCTAAGTGCCATCTTTGACAGGCTAGAAGAGTATAAGGTCAGATTAAACCCAAAGAAGTGTGTCTTCGGCGTACAATCTGGAAAATTGCTAGGATATACAGTGTCAAGAGGGGTATCAAGGTAGATCTAGCAAAGGTAAAAGCAATCCTTGAGATGGAGGTACCAAAAACATTAAAGAAATTGAGAGGTCTCAAAGGCAGACTCCAATCCATTAGAAGATTCATACATCAATTGGCAGACAAACATAACTCATACTCTCACTTACTCCACAAGGGAGTAGCGTACAAATGGGATACCAAGTGTGAAGAGGAATTCAATAAAATCAAAGAATATCTACTGACACCACCGGTATTAATGCCACCCATCCCAAGGAAACCATTGATTCTATATGTATCAACAACAACAATAGCCCTTGGAGCTCTCTTAGCTCAGCATGACAAAAATGGAACAAAAAGGGCTACCAATTACATCAGCAGAACAATGGTTGGGCATGAGTTAATCTATTCATTCATCAAGAAAGAATGCCTCACAGTAGTGTTTGCATCACATAAATTTGGACATTACATGTTGGCACACAAAATAAAGCTCATTTCCAAAATTGACGCTTTGAAGTACTTATTGTCAAAGGCAATGCTCACAGGGAGAATGACAAAATGGGTGATGATACTGTCAGAATAAGACATTGAATGTGTGGAGCAGAAAGTATTCAAAGGCCAAGTCATTGAAGATCAACTTGTAGAAGCACCAATCTATTCAGAGAATCCTCTCGTCTCAGAGTTTCCAGATGAATCTATTTTTAATCTCAACGTAGCTAACCAATGGAAACTATACTTTGATGGTTCATACACTCAACATGGATCAGGAGTCGGTGTCTTCTTTATCACCCCACAAGGGGACTGCATACCAAGATCCTAGAAACTGGCATTTCCCTGCACCAATAACATTGCAGAATACGAGGCTTTAACCATAGGTCTTAGAATAGCAATGCAATGGAACATTATAGCTCTCAGAGTATATGGAGACTCCCAATTGATAATAAATCAAGTGAACAATGAATACCAGACCAAGGACGACAAGCTCACCCCATACAAGAAATTGGTGGAGACTCTCAAAGAGTCTTTCATTGAAATTACATTTGAGCAGATACCTAGAGCCAAAAACAGAGCAGTAGATGCCATGGAAACAATTGGATCCTTACTGGACATCCCCAACAATGTTCCAAAATATGAATTCCTTATAGAGCAGCTTCTCGTGCCCACATTTGAGGTACCAAAATTAGAATTCTTGTGTGAAATCGTTGGTCCCGGTGATCCTTGGTACCAGGACATTTACACATACCTTCGAATAGGGGTCATACTCGCTAACTTACCCTCAAACCTAAAATGAACCTTTGTAAAAAAGGCATCTAGATTTGTCATCCTAGGAGATACCCTATATTGTAGAAGCATAGAAGGAACCTTACTATGCTAATTAAACACTGAGGAGGCATTAATCGCTCTAACTAAAGTACATAATGGTATCTGTGGATCACACACGAGTGGAATGACCATAGCCAAGAAATTGTTGAGGATGGGGTATTATTGGCCCACAATGGAAAGAGAAGCACATGACTATGTCAGAAGGTCTCTACAATGCCAACAGTATGGGGACGTCATCCATGCTCCAACTCATGAGCTTCATCCCATCGTCACACCATGGACCTTTTCCTAGTGGGGACTTGATCTCATTGGAAAAACCACTCCCACTTCATCTAATGGCCACAAATTCATTATAACCACCGCATAGTACTTTACTAAGTGGGTGGAAGCCATACCCATGACGTATATAACTGGGAAGCAGGTATCAATGTTCATCCTGAACTATCTCATTTGCCACTATGGTTTTCCACAAGCCATTATCTCAGATAATGGGACACCATTTAAGAATTAGGATGTCCGTGACTTATGTGAAAAATTCAAAATCCAACATCACTTCTCCACCCCATACTATCCCCAAGGCAATGGCCAACCAGAAGCCAGAAACAAAACCATTATGAAAATCCTCAATAAAATAGTCAATGACATAGGTGGTGACTGACATCTACAGGTTAATCCTGCCCTTTAGGCCTATTGAACTAGCATCCACACACCTATCGGCTCCACCTGTTTCTCCCTGGTCTATGGATCAGAAGCAATAATTCCTATTGAGATCGAAATCCCATCACTTAGGATATCACTACAAAACCATATCACAAATGAAGAGTACTGAGTGTCAAGACTAAATGAGCTAGAGCTACTGGATGAATGACATATAGATGCTTTAAATCATTTGCAAGTCTATCATAATAGACTCAAAAGGAGCTATAATAAGAAAATCAGAAGCAAGACTTTCCAAGTCAGAGAACTAGTTTTAAAGGAGAATCAGAAGAATGTCCCAAATCCAAGTAGTAAAGGAAAATTTGAACCCAATTGGTTGGGGCCTTTCATCATCACAACAAGTTACAAGTCAAGGGCATATCAGTTATCAACACCGAAGGGGAACCTCTGCAAGAGCTCATAAATAGCTCTCATCTCAAAAAGTTTTATGCCTAAGTCTTTCAAGGTATAGAACCAAAAATCCAAAAAAAAATAGAAAATGTACTGAAAAAAATGTTACTTTGGCGAACACCTAGCAAACAGGCGTCTTGGTGACAATAATTTAAAAATAAAAAAAAGCAAAAAATCCAAAAAAAATTAGAAAAAGGATTGAAAATAGTAAAGTAAAAAAATCGTTCTCTTGTGAAAACCACTTTGGTGGCACTTTGGGCAAGTACCTTGGTGAAAACCTGGCAAACAGGCGCCTTGTGTAAATAAGCACTTTCCATCCACCAGGATCTCTATGGCTTGTTTTGTACCATCCATCCATCATGCTTCCATCATCTATCGCATTTAGATCTCCATCCATCACTCATCCACCCGCATCTGCACCATGGCTTGGTCCTATTTTTGTATCATGATCCCTCTTAGTACTACTCGGCCCATCCTCAAGGTTAGTTTTTCCTACCTTTATCGGAGTAGTCTATAGCATCACAATGGGGGCATGTTCTTATCGGATCAAATTCATGTATATTCTTGAAGTCCTAAAATTAGAAAATCCAAAAACATCAAAACATATCAAAATCCCAAAAACATGTCAAAAGTCGGTCAAAAAAACCCAAAAACAAGGTCATTAGTCGAACTACAAGTCTCTGAGCCTTGAACATAGGCAAGGTTGATCTTTGATCATCCCTCGAGACACTTAGGTCAGTCCTTTAGGAGTCTGTCAAAATAAGCTAACATCTCATCATGTATATCTTCATCTATAAATTGGTCAAGTCATTAGTCAAACTACGTGGTCTCTACATGTATAACGTAGGCAAGGATAATCTGTTGATCAGCCCGTGAGGCCCCTAGGATAGGTCCTTAGGTTAGTCTCTTGGTCAAAATCTCTTAAAATCCTAAAACATTGGAAAATCAAAAATCAAACATTTGAAAATCTTAAAAAATACCAAAAACAACCTCAAAACATTGCATGACGTCAAAAACATCCAAATATTTGAAAATAATGCATCCATCTCATCTCACTTGCACTCGCAATAAAACCATCCATAATAAACTGATCATCATCCTTAACCTTTGGTGAAATAGTTAAAACAAGTCTAGCAGGTTAAAAGTAAAACTCAAAAATGTCAAGTCTTAGGTTTAAGTCAGTATGTAAACAAGTTGGTCAATTCTTTGTGTTGATAGTCCATCATCCAATCAGTCCCATATCAATCATTTGATAACATCATCTCCTAGGATGTATCCTTCCTACAAAGGGCATTATTTATCAGAAAGAGTACTTTACATAAATGAAATGATGTGCCACAATCCACTTACATGTCCTAGGATGCATCCTTCCTACAATGGGCATTATCTTTTGGCAATAGTTTCGATTCCTATCCTTGAAAACACATTTTCTTTTGGTTAGCAATATTGAAGAACATCAACTTGTTTGTTTACTTTATCTTGGTCTTTTGACTTATCTCTTTGTGCTCATTCTGGATAGCCTCTTGATGATGTCCAAACAAAGGGATTTAGATAGATAGGAATGGGGCAATGCTCATTATCTTTTGTCTGCTGTGCTTGTGGGACGTTCTTGTAAAATAACCTTGGAAAATACTTTCTTTGTTAGATATGTATGGAGGGTGTTTTGGGCAACTTGTTGACTATTGCATTGATAGGTTATACCTTTCCATGTTTTGGTCCGAGGTGTTTGAAATTTTGAAAATGCATCCTAGCAAGGTTTACATATGTCAGGTGTGAACAGGAATACTCCTATCTATTTGTCAAGTCAAAGTCCATCACACTAAATACAATGCCATCCTGGTCCTTTATACCTTGATGTATCATGGTTATGCATGCTATCAAACATAAGGTAAGTGACCCTTTTAAAATCCCAATCCTTGATAAGCAAATCATCCATTTCTTATCATCATCTCTCATAAAGTTGGCTTGTTGGATCCTCTTTTCATTATCTAATTTCTCTTTCGCACTAACATCATGTAATGAATAGCTAATCATCATCACTTGTGCATCAATCCTACATCCACAAACCATTAGTATTTTGCATGTCATCCCACATGCATGTTCATCATCATAATATAGATCTCTTAGTCTAAGCATCTCATAAATCATATATTTGCATAAAACATCCATTACATAATCATAGCATATCACATCATCCATCTCATCCATCTCACATCATATCATCATTTAAGTTGTTTAGGATAATATAGATTGGTTATTCTAAGCATCTTCAAGCCATCTCATTTAAATCATCATCCATAACCATCCATCTTGAACCTATTTATCACGAGATCGACCCTCAAATCAAATTTGTTTTAGTCGATCTCTCAAGGGGGCAATGTACTAGTGTACTTCTTTCCACCAAGGCATAAAAAAAAGATTTTTTTTGAATTTTGATCGTGACAAGTTCATTCTTTGAACCATCACAGCAAGTACATTGCTTCAAAGAGGGGGAAAATGTAGACACACAAAATATGCATACATTTCAATCCAATAGTTTAATTATATAACCTTCATTTAATCAAATCTAACATTTCATCCTTCAATTAAATAAATTCACTTCATCATTACCTCATTTAAATAAATCAATCAAATCCTAACATTTCATCTTTCATAAATCATCTCCTAGATTCATCCTCCTCAAATTAATTAACCTTTATCTTGCATCATCTTTTTAATTAAATAAACCAAACTTTATTTAATTAAATCTCAAAATTCATATCTCTCCCTCTTGATTTAAATAAATCAAAATATTAAAGTCAAATGGGTCAAAACCCCTAATCATCATCTAAGTTAAGCTAATCCTGATTAAACTAATCTAACCACCTATCACATCCTCTAGCTTTTCCCACTTGCACCAATTAAAATCATCATTTTCCCTCAACAAGGCATCCTTTGAGAATATTCCTCAAGTTTGAATATGAAGACAAGTTGACCCTTCCCTTCCACCATGGCAATAACTTCTCTCTTGCATGTCCCCCACTTAGCATTTAACTCTCAATTTCAAATTTGAATCTCCCCCTCTTTGGCACATTGGCCAAAACTTGCACATTCCTCAACCTATCACAATGTGACAAGTGGCTTCATCTCATTGGTCAAATCATTATCCCACATTGCTCTATTTTAAGCTCTCTTCCAATTTGAAAATCTATAAATGAAAGCTTCCTTCTTCATCAACCCGTCCACAACCCTCATGCAAAGTTACTCTCTTCAATTGAGAACTAATTTTTCCCATCACCATTGCATTTGCATCATTTAAGTTTTAGCAAGGATTGGGAAAGGGTAATTTGCACAATTGACACCAATCCAATATGGAATAGGTACATGTTATGCTTTTAGATATATTTTAATCCTTGTTATTGGTTACATTTTCTTAAGCATTTACATGTTATTTCATAGGAGTACTTAGCAAGTTTGTATGCACTAACCTTTGTCATGAAGTTTAAGGGTGTATGCAGATTTTGAAGGGTGCTTCACATGGCACAAGTAACTTTTCTCGTGGAGGAAGAGGATCTACTAGAAGCTCCTAGTAGTTGTTTCAAGGCTTCATCACTTTCAACATACTCCCAGGATGGTCTTTAATCCATATCAAGAAATTTAGTATGCTTTAGTGTAAGATTAATTAGTGGTTTACATGAGATGGTGTTGATGTTGAGCAATGAGCATTGAGTTGCTTTTGTTGTGTTAGAAGAAGAATATCCTAAACTAGTCTTTGTCTCTTGTGTATTAGTTTCAATATGGACAAGAATTCCTTGTTCATTATTTCCACATCCTTTACCATTATATCCCAATTGTTTTACAAGTTCATAACCTCGAACATAAAGTTGTTCCATTTCTGTTGGATCATGTGGGCATTGATAATCTATCTCATCAAAAAAAATTGTGCAAGGAGTGTTTTTTTCCAAAGTAGATGAGGTAGATGTTGGGGAGGATTTATCAAAATTATGAGTTGTCATACCATTGATTGTTCTTGTTTTTCATCCTCTTTTTACGTGAGTATGTATTCATCCATAAATGAAGGTGTGAATTCTAAGGTACCCCAATCATCACCTAATAATTTAGAGATGGAGTCTGCATCTTGTTTATTGGGCTCGAGAGGTTCTATGTGAGATGTTGGAATTAAATTATTTAGAGGACTTGTTGTTCCTTTTTCAAGTTGTAAGCAACTTTTAGGCTCGAGGTCTATTGCACTTGATAAATTTTGTTGTTATAGACATATTTCATTACTCAATAGAGGGTTGAAGGTATCACATGCATCTCATGAATCTATGGCCTTCCCAAAAGAATATTGTATGCAAGATCATAGGGCATGACATGAATAGGAGTTTGCAAGGTAACTACTCCAACTATGATAGGTAAAGTGATTATACCAAGTGGTTGCTTTGTAGTTTTGTTGAATCTCCTAATAGATGAACAATTAGGTTTGATTTGTGACTTATCCACATGTAACCTATCAAGGAGTTTGACACTACACACATTAAGGGAAAAACTATTATCAATAAGGTTTATTTTGATGCTTGTATTATATTGAGAAATTATCATAAAGGCTTCATTTTGCTTCCTTAATTCTAACGGAGGGATATCATGCTAATGAAAGGTAATTTCTACATTCATTGTTTTCATTCCTTTCATAAGAGCTACCACATTAGTTGTGTTTATAACAGGAGGATCCACTAATTTTGTAATGCGGTTTGGAGCAAAGAATGATAGCTTGAGGAATTTTGAAGAAGATACCAAAGGGATATTTTGGTGGGGGTGCTCTTAAGTTAATAAGATCATACTCTCATAATCGGGGAGCACTAGGTAGTGTGTTATTGGGAAAAGGTAAGGAGGTAGGGGTTGGTTGTGGGGATTGCAGATTATTTTCAGTATAATGGGTGCGGGTGACAACATCATGCATAGGTGGGTAAAGGGTAAACTCAAGTTTAGGTGGGGTTTGAGGTTGATGTGAAGGTGGATAAAGAACAAGTTGAGGTTGAATGACATTGAAATATTGTGTTTTAGGTTGCTTTCAATAAACCTTAGTTGATGGATTTTGTGAGATGAAGTCCTCAAGGGCTTCATCTAACATATCAAAGTCATCACTACTAAAAGGTTTGGGAAATGAGGTGTCATTAATTGGTTTAGGTTTGTCATCACAAGTCTTAGTGGATGAACTTAGGGAGAGGAAACCTTGTAAGGCTTCATATAACCTATCCAAGTCATCACTACTAAGAGGTTTGGATGATATAGTTTTCCTAAAGTGCATCATTGTTTTGAGTGGTTCATTGGTTTGTTTAATGTTTTTGTTTGTGTTATCATATGAATTTGATCAAAATGAACTAGGAACTAATGCTGAAAATGAACATTGGAAAAATATAATGCTATCCATAAGTTCCATGAAAGTAAATAATATAAATGATTTGAATAGAACAAAAAATAATTAAAAAAAGAAAGAAAAGTAACTGTAACAAACAAAAAGTGGAGAACAGGAAATTGAATTCTAAAAATAGTAATGCAGAAAATGTACTGGGACTAATTCACCTATGGCAGTGAATGAGTCCCAAGAAAGGTATTTTAATATTTTTCTGACTTTTTTCTATGTTTTTAGGTCTATACAATGCAGGGAAGTAATTGAAATGTGGAATTTTGTGATGATTTGATGAAATGAAATGCAATAATGGCCTCTAAATGAGAGTTTCACTAATGCAATTTTGGTAAGCCCTAGAATGCAAAAATAATGCAAAAGATAATGCAATGAGTCCTATGATGTAAATGTAGATGTAAATTAGAAATATTCTGTTCAATATGCAGGTTCACCAAAATGAAAACAAAGATTTTGGCACCCGAAAGCTATATGCTCCTCCTAGGGTTTTTCACCTAAAAGGAGATAAGATTGGAGCCAAAATTTAGTGTTTACACTCAAAGAGGGATATGATATAGATGCAATATTACTAAATGAAGTAAACTAAATGCAAAGAACTAAAAAATACTATTGAATATGTATGGAAAACTAAGAAATATGAAGTGTTTGAAAACACAATGTTGTATGCAAAAGACCTAAAAAGATGAATAACAATGCAAATAGAACAAAAAAAAAAGCTACAAGACTTATTGTGTGCACCTGTAAACCTAATGAAGTCTGGAAAAGAATTTGAAAACCTAGAAATGTTGACTTTTTGACTAACTGGGACTCATTCGCCAACCTAGGCAAAGCAGTCCTAGATCAAGGTTTCTGCCCAAGATCTTGTTTTTGCCAAATGGGTATTGGAATCTATACTTTGTTCTGATAGGAAAATCTAGTGGGACTCATTTACCATCCATGGTGAATAAGTCCTTTTTTTTCTTTCTAGAAATTCAAGTTTCAGATTTGCACTTTGTCACCTGCATAACACTTTTTGATGGAAACCCGATCTGAATCTCTGAAAAAAACCTACAAAATAGCTTTAAATTTATCTTCTAATGGTGGATTTGACTTGGTCAAACCCATAACTTCGTAGCTATACCTTGAATAGATAACATATGCATAAAACCCTAACCCTAAGTTTATCTAAGACTAGGAAAGTATGAAGTAAGATAAGACCTTATTCTAATGTGCTATAATAAGATAATCAAATGTGATTTGAATGATGCAAGACTTCAATTCAAGAAACCCTACAATATTTTAAATGAATGTAAATGACATGCAAACCTTAAATCTAAAGATAGAGAGAAAATGGAAGATGGAATCACTTTGATAAAAAGTCATAAGGCGTGATTTGGTGGCTAGTTGCTTCTCCTCAACCTATATTTCTCCATGATTCTCCATAGGCATCCATAATCAACTCTTTGCAATGTTAGATCTTGAATGGTAACTGAGTTGGAAGACTTGCAAAACCCTTATGTTGTGTCCAAAAACTTCAACTTTGCTATAGAAATGCTATTCAACCCTCTTGTGAAAGATATTTTTCTCTTGAGTCTTGATTTTTCTTTCTAAAAATGACTAGGAGATGTGAAAAATGACCTAAAAACACATATTTATAGAAAAAAATACCTAATTGCTCATTATTAAGACCTAAGAGGCCAATATCCACTAAAAATTTGAATTAAGTTGGTGAGTTTCCCACTTAAAAATGAAAATTCCCCCAAAAGGGACTTATTCACCACCCTTGGTGAATGGGTCCCACTAGAGGGGACTCATTTTCCCAAGGTGGTGAATGGATCCCACATAAGGTTTTCAAAGGTGGGTTCTTGAGATATGTCCTATTTTAAGCATTATTTGTCAAGATTTATATGATTTTTGAGTGAAATGGGGCCTCCCGATCAAAAATAATGAACATCAAGGGCCTATAAATGTAGTTTTCAAGAGGTGATTGGTGCAAGGGTGTCTAAAATAGGACTGAGTCAGGCCATAGATTGTACTTTCTAAAAAGGAGTACAATTTCTGTATGGACACTACTCTCTTATCTCTACACTTTCTTCCAATCCTAATTTCCATATCTGAAATGTTAAATTCTACTCTATAGGTGTCTTTTTAGTGGTCTTGTTAATAAGGTTATAAATTTGACAACTTTTCAACTTGAAAAATTTTCTCCAATCTTTCTCTTCAATGTACTTCAACCTAGATCTGTAAATCACACAATAAAGAGGGGGGAAAATATTGTTTTGTTAGCGGATAGGGGTTTTCCTTGGTGAAACCTCACTTTGGTAATCAAGCCTTAAAATGTAATGAAATAGAAAGGAGGAATGATGAATGAACAAATATGCAATGTTGCAACTCACCAAACCCTTGAATAAGATGTTGCAAACATGTATAAAATGACTAGCATGAATGTGGATCTTGACTTGAATGCTTGCTTGAATCATAAAACCCTACATCACAAATGTTAGCTCAAAAACAAACATGATGCATGATGACTTCGACATGATGCTTGAATCTTGAATAATGCTTTAAAACACTTGATAATCAAATTTTGAAGGTCCTCTAAACTCTTGAATTGCTAGAATGCTTTCATCAACTTGCTAGACTACTTGATTACTTGTTAAGAGAAAAATGAGTGAAATAACCTTGTATTTATACTTGTTTATGCCAAATTTCCTGAAATTACAAAACTACAAGCCAACATTAGATCTAAGAGAATAAAATCCTTCCAAGAATTTGAATTTAATTTTGGTCTAATCTAAACAAGACTCATATTCTAGTTGGGGTGTATGAGTCCCATTAGGCTAAGTTTGGGACACATTTTTCAAGAAGTTCTTAGATCAATGTGAATTCTAGATCTGGGCCCCAAAACGTAGGTGAGACCCATATGCCCAAGGTGACGTACCAAAATGAAACAAAGGGAAATAAGGTTCCACCTTTTAGGAGATGGAACAACTAGTTTTTAGGACCTAGGCCTATTTCACTCAAGTATCATTCAAGGAAACCTTAAAGATCTCAATCCAAGGATGAAGCAAGTGAAAGAGATCTTGCAATAAGGTATCCTAGGGTATGATTAAAGACTAAAAGGGGGTTCACAACCAAGCTAGGGCTTGGAAAGAAAATTAACATGTAAAACCTAATGGTATGCAAAGCTTTAGTAAATAACCTAGAAGTGAATGCAAATTAGAACATAAAATTGAGAAATTAGAGAGGTGCACCTAGAAAATTGTAGAAGCTTGGAACAAGGTCAAAAATGGTGAAAATGTTGAATTTAATGCATACTAGGACTCATACGCTAGGATGGGAGATTTATTCCCAGTTTAGGGTTTTTGGGAAAGAACAAAAATCTGGCTGTGACAAGTTTGGAACTCCTGAAATCTAGAAAAAGCCCTGTACTAGGACTCATACACTAGAAGTAGTGTATTAGTCTTGCTCAACTTTTTTGAAAGTTCAAGATCTAAATCTACTCTCTTATCTCTACTCTTTCTTCCAATCCTAATTTACATATTTGAAATGCTAAATTATGCTCTGTAGGTGTCTTTTTAGTGGTCTTGTTAATAAGGTGACAACTTTGACAACTTTGCAACTTGACAACTTTTCTCCAATCTTTCCCTTCAATGTATCTTCAACCTATATCCATAAATCAAACACTAAAGAGAGGGGAAAATGTTTTTTTGTTAGTGGATAGGGGTTTGTCTTGTTCAAACCTGATTTTGGTAATCAAACCTTGAAATGAAATCAAATAGAAAGGAGGAATGATGAATGAAAAAATATGCAATGTTGCAACTCATCAAACCTTTGAACAAGATGTTGTAAAAATTTATGAAATGAATAGAATGAATGTGGATCTTGAATCTTGTGCAAATGATATGGATCTTGACTTGAATGCTTACTTGAATCATAAAATGCTACATGATAAATGTTAGCTCAAAAATAAACATGATGCATGATGACTTTGACATGATGCTTGAATCTTGAATAATGATCTAAAACACTTGATAATAAGCTATTGAAGGCTCTTGAATGCTCTTGAATTGCTAGAATGCTTTCATTAACTTATCTAGACCACTTGATTGCTTGTTAGGAGAAAAAAAATTGAAATAACATTGTATTTATACTTGTTTGTGCCAAATTTATTGAAGTTACAACACTACAAGCCAACATAAGATCTAGGAAAATAATATCCCACCAAGAATTTGAATTTAATTTAGGTCTAAGATAAACTCATATGCCAGTTGTTGCATATGAATCCATTAGGCTAAACTTAGGACAAAATTTTGAAGAAGTTCTTAGATCAACGTGAAATCCAGATTGTGGCCCTAGAACTTAGGTGGGACCCATACGCCCAAGGTGGTGTATGAGTCCCAGATCACTAAATCAAGGCCATAAAATCCAAAAACACGTGAATTATGACTAGATATTGGTAAATGTCAGGATTATTGTCAGAAAGATGCATTAAATAAGGCTTGTGGATGTAAAATGAGGGAAAATAAGGCATAAAGAAGCCCAATTTATTAATGAAACCCTAGATTAGTGTGAAAGTGTTCAAAGGTACACTTTACAACACCCTAAATAAGGCGTAACTAGGTCCATTTAGATTATAAGGGCCCAAGAGTTAATGTGAATGCGTTAAACACATTACAACACTAAATTAAGGAAACATTAGACATAATTTAACAAGGAGGGCCCAAACAAGTGTGAAAATGTAGAGGGATACAATTTTCATCACTACACATGTAAATATCCTCCTATACATCCCTATGAATACTTACACTCTTCACATCTCTTTGATGTATAACCCAAAAATGATCTATAAAAATATAAAACTTTAGGTGAATAGAGTTCATTTTGGATATGGGTTGATAACTCTTAGTTTAGGACCAATATTAGGAAGTTGTGAGAAATATTTGGCCAAAATTCATGCTTTAAACTTGTTAAATTGATCCATATATTATAAATTACATTTGATATATCAACTTAAACCAAACCAATATTCTTTCTTTAAGAAATGAAACAAGCTCCTATGTGTTTTTCCAATTTAAAGAGCTGTATTCTTCCTCCATGGTTGCATCCAACTTAGGAATTCCTTGTTCTTAATGAAAAATATAGATTCAAGTTTTTCCCAATGTAGGAATGGAAATTATTGTGGTGTTGTGACCAAGAGTCCTCCATGTGTCTAAAGTATCCCCAATAAGAGTTCCTATAGAATCAATTGTTTGATGATCTCAACAAGGCATAGTTGAAGGAGATGGAGAAATGTGAAATATCTTAATGTTGTGAAAAAATCCTCAACCTCTAAATGTGAGCTTATCCAAGGGGGAGGTGAATCGTAATGATGAACCCTCTAAGTACAAGAAGATAGCTCACAAAATCCTCTAAGTCACTATTATTTGAATCCACTATGGGGTAGGAACAATGTGAGAGGATGATCAAGGATATATTTCCTTGAAATACACACCACACCCAATGAAGAGATTATTTTTCTTTGGATCTAAAATTTGACATCCTTTGACACCATTGGGGTACCCAACTAATATGTAGGGTTAAATTTATATTTCCAAGGCCCTACATTTCTTTGAAGGAATATTTTTCCATGTAGGATAGATGAAGAATTTGAAAGGTCACACAAAATATTTCCTCCCACACCAAGCTTCAAAGGGAGTGATGCTCTTCAATGCCTTATGGTATACTATATTTTGAATGTGAGAAACATAATTGATAGATTCAACGTAATATTCACATGTAAGGGATTTTGCATAATCATTAATTATCCATCTCTTTCAAGGATCTATTTTCCTCATTGCTACACCATTTTCCAGAGTTGTGTAGGTGATAATGTACTAAAGATAAATGACTTCAAGAGTGTAAAATTTACCAAATCATAGGTTTACATGTTATCTACCATTATTAGTGCAAATAATATTCATGTAATTTCCATATTTTTCTTAGAATGGCCTTGAAATCCTAAAATTTATCAAATATTTTACCTTTCTACTAAAATAAGAAAGCCCATATATATCTAAAATAATAACTAGTGAAGGTGAGAAAGTAGTGAGCCTTGCTAAAAGACAAGGCTAGAAATGGGCCTACCAAGTCACTTCAAACCAAATCAAGGAACTTTGAAAACCTTTAAAACTTACCTTTGTCAAAATTTTCCTCATGATGCTTTCCCAAGATACAACCTAAATGAATTCCATCAAAAAAATTGATTCAAGGAAGACATGTGACCGTGTCCTAATTTTTGAGTTATTAGTAGTTGTTTAGATTTCCAAACTACTCATGCCACAATATTCTCACAAAATCCAAAGTGAGCAATATTGTAGTGGAAAAATCAACTTTGGAAGTGGTTAAATCCAAGAGAGCTTTTGAATAATTATATAGCTTTGAATGGATTTCAAATTTTGAAAAGGTTAAGTCCAAGATAATTTAATATTTTGAAAAATAGGTTAAAATTTTGAAATATTGTGATTGTATTCTTCCAAAAAAAACTAAGACTAAGAAGGAAATTACACAATTTTGTCCTCTCTTATTGGATTCATTAAATTAAATATTAATAGGGTATCCATGAAAAATCCTAAAGAATCTCATGTGGGAGTTCTTCTCAAGAATCACAAAAGATATATATGTTCTTACTTTTGGGAAAATATCTAATAACATAACAAAATCACAAGGTTTTATCTTGAGGTTCATAATATGATAATTAAGGGAGAGACTAAAACAAGAACATCTATAAATCATGTATTAGCAACATTCTCTTATAAGCTAATATTTTGTTATCATGTTTGATAATTTGAATTTTTTGAATGTATGTAGAGAATGAAATAGAGTTTTTGATTAGTTGAAAATGTATTTAAAAAAAAAAAATCATTTCCACAATATTCTCTTTATCTTTTCTTGTGCCCTTTAGCTATCTGGAATGCATTTTCCTTATTTGGATATGTATTCTTTAAAGGATGTTTGTTTAATATATTTTGGTATGAATTATATTTTTTATTCATTTTTTTTTTTTGTTGGTGGTCTCTTGGCTGTTTATGTTCATCTACAGCCACAAAGAATCTAAGTTATCTTGCATAATATTTAATCTACTCAATTTCTCTTTTGATAGCTTCAAATGATATTCAACTTGATGCCTCTCCTTCACTCATAGCCCCCATTGTGAACTATCTTTTATCTCACTAAGTTACATCCCGAGTGAATGTATAGCCTTCTATGAGTGCTAGAAGTCCTCAAAAAGTGCATTGATATCCCATCATTTCCCTCTCTATATTTAGCTCATAGAACATGGTCTGCTCCTTAAATGTCATTTAAAAGAAAACATAATCTAATCTTTCTACATCAATATCTATGTAAGAAACCCCATGCCATTTTTGCTTCACCCTATTCAAGTGGAAATCATCTCTTACTATTTCATAGTAGATGTCTACAAGGAACCTTCCAAAGAGAGTTATATTATTCAAAATATAGTTCATCTTCTCCATGGGATGAACTCTATATGGATGAATTCAATTTATGAACTTATAAATAATTTATTGAATACCCTTGAAATATATAATTCATATTTATGAGATCTCTTTGATAACAACAATAACTAGTTTACTTGGGTCTAGATTTGTGTTTATCACTATATATGCATTTTAAAGAATCAAGTTGATACTTTAAATGTGATCAACATCAACATGGGAGATATTGATGATGTATGGCAAAAATTTTGTATCCTAGTATAAAATCCATGATAAATGGATTGTGAAAGTGACTATTACTTTTCCATGGGAATAGTTCAAAAAATAATAATAATCATTCATTCTATGCAAAATTTGGGGATTATTTTTAAAATTTACCTGATTTTTTACTTCTCTCAACTTTATTGTTTCTTTTATTGACTTTGAAATCTCTAAAATTTTATCTTTAGATCTTTTGATTTGATAAAATAAAAAAAATTGCACTTATAAAAAAATAAATTTATATTTTTTCCCTTTATCTTCATTTGGTTCTTTCAATAAATATTTGTTTATTACCATTTTATTGGCCAATCCAAAAAAAATTATCAAGTGTATTTTCTAAATCAAGTACTTATGAAGATTGTTCTTGCATAATTTTACTTTTTTTATAGCCAAATACTCTTTTAGTTGCCTTATCTATTGTTGAATTTATGTGATGCTTGTGATTAATCTTACATTTAATTCCTCCATGGCTGCCTTTTGAGATTTTATGAAATTTTCATAGAAAAAAACTTCACAAACCCACTAAAATCAAACCACTCCAATAAAAAAATTGATATCTACACTCAACTTAAAATTAAAGCATCAATAAGAATATTCAATATACTTTCTACTTACTTGTGTAAATGATATTTACTCTATAGATGAGAATATTGTGATAAAAAAAAATCAACAATAATCTTATACAACTCAAATTTTTATCATTATCAACCCCAATGTGAAAGAAAACCTACTTTCATGAAAGTGCAATGGGTTTACTACCTTCCTTTCCTATCTTGGGAAGATAGTTACAATAGAATTCTCCAATGTTTTTCCTATTTCCTCAAGACTAAAAACATGTTTTCCCTTTTGTTATAATCTTATTCAAATATAATTTTCATGATAATTTAATTCTAAAAATATAAAGAATCAAAATGCTGATTATACAATTCACATTCCAAATTTGAATAATTCATTATTGGTGGACAATATTGTGGTCACAAAGTTGTTTAGATGCCAACATAGTTGTGGTGTTTGAATATATTTTACTCTACTTTTTTCATTTTAATCATGCTCATGAGTTTGAATACTCATTATTGTCTAGGTTTGTTACAAAATTGAAAACATGTTTTAGATCTATTTTGAATCTTTTTTGTGGAAGGGGTTGTTTTGATTACATTTTTTCTTTGGATTTGAATCAACAAACAAAAAATCATGATTTATATTCTTTTAAATGAAGAAAATAAACTAGGAGAAATCAAAAATTTTAATGCATTCTTTCATTGTTTATCACCTCCGTTTAAGCAGATTGACTCTTTAATTACCTCCTCCTTGTGTCCAATGATAAATCAATGCTCTTCTTAGTATTTAAAGAATCTAAGTTGTGTTTTTTTCTTTTTCTTTTCTTTTGGGCATAATGAAACCATATGAATCTTTTTTTCTCTTTAGCTTTTCAACTCTCAATTTAAGGAATTTTTTTAGGTCTTCAACATTTAGAATTGAGATGCCTATACTCATAGAATCCTCTACATGGAAAGGGGAGATTTTCTTAATCCAAATTATATTACCATTTGACACATCCAACACATAATGTAATAGTTTTTGGGAGAGGAGAATTCAGATCTAATTCTGTATTTTCTTGAGAAGACAAATTGCAATGTGTGCGGAAAGGTCTTGATATATTAATGCTCATTTCCAAAGAACTAATAGTTGTCTCAAAGATAGAGGGGGACCAAAACTCCTTTGAGATAGTATGCATCATTATCCAAATTAGGGGAGAGGAGCCCATAGTGGAGCACCCTAACTCTGCGTTTCTCAATTTCCTACTATATAATTTCAAATCAGTCCCAATTTTGTAGAGCAGTTTATTTGGTAACTCACCTACTTAAAAAATTTAATTTTAGGGTCACATCATCAAATATGATGTCACATCAGCATACTTTTTGTTGAGGTATTCAAAAAGGCTAAAAAAAAAGTGAGATCAATAGTGGTGCACTAAGTCATATTTTATTGGTGTGCCAATGTGGCATCACATGATTTGTTAGTTTGTGTACTTTATAGATAAAAAGTGTTTTGCAATTGGATATTAAGGTGCTCCACTATGTGGCCCACTGAGGACTACTTCTATCCCCACCATTGGATCCCACCCCACTATGACCCCTCTCCCCTAGAATACTCATAGAAATTTGCTTAAAGAATTAAAACTCATATGCCAATAATTTACAATTGTAGAATTTGGATTTCTTTTCCTTTTCAAAAAATCTGATTTGAATAATAATATGGCAGACAACTCATCTTGAGTTATCTTAATTGAGTTTTAGCGTTTGGACGGATTGTCATATATTTTAACGAAGGCCGTGTTTAATTGATATTAAAAGACTTTACGCGGTATTGCCGACATGACTTTGAATCTATCCTTCAGAACTTCCCCTATATAATGTTAAATCATGGTTTACAATTCAACCAAATTTACACTTCTCTCTCTGTGTTCTCTCGGTTGATATCCTCTTCTCAAAAAAAATGGCAGGCTACATGCACTTGAGCTTAATTTTTCTGTGTGCCTTTATATGTTGTTGCAGCGACCGTGTCTTTGGAGGAGATCCTGATTCCCTGCAAGATTTCTGTGTTGCAGACAAGCAAGGCCAAGGTAAAATCTGATACATGAAATTTGTGTTTCTTTTTTAGCTCTGTATGTACATTTAAAAGTACTAAGCAAATATGGTTATGAATATGAACAGTTTTGGTGAACGGCTTCTCTTGCAAGGACTCCAAAATGGTTTCAGCAGAGGACTTCTTCTTCCGAGGTCTCCGACGAGGGAGTACAAGCAACGCTGTAGGGTCTAACGTAACAGCAGCGAACGTTAACCAGATTGCGGGGTTAAACACTCTGGGGATATCGTTGGTCCGCATAGACTACGCTGTGGATGGAATTAATCCTCCTCACACCCATCCAAGAGCCACAGAAATCTTGGTTGTAATTAAAGGGGAATTGCTAGTGGGGTTCATCGACACAACAAACAAGTTTTACAGCAAGGTTTTAAAGAAAGGAGACGTGTTTGTGTTTCCAAAGGGATTGCTACATTTCCAGCAGAATGTTGGGCAGCGAAATGCAGTGGCCATCGCTGGGTTGAGCAGCCAGAATCCTGGAGTTCAGGTTGCTGCCAATTCTCTCTTTGCACCAAATCCTGCCATACCAGATGGTGTATTGACCAAGGCCTTCCGCAGCGACCAAACACTTGTCGATCTCATTCAGAGCAAGTTCATGTAATAACTTCCACAGCTTCCTACTGGCATTCCTTATTTATCATCCCTCAGTTAATAAATGGAAGAAGTGACAAGGCAGGCTAACGAACTAAGAATGGAAGATTATTATTTTTATTATATGTGGCTCAATTTTCTTTTGAAACTAATATCTATTATGCTGCGATATTGCAAGTGTTTTTGGAAGTTGAAGTAACTATAAATCAAATGGCAAACAGTTACTACATAGTACTACATAACGGATAAAACTAAAAGCATGGAATGTTTTTGCCCTTGGTTTGTTAAACAATTTAGTTTCTCATGAAGGGCGGTTCCTATCAAGGAAGGAAATTCAATTATATATATATATATATATAACATTAAATATGTTGACAATGTTTTTTAGTGTTAAATTTTATATGAGATGATTCACAATACAAAATATTCACTTTGACATTCAATAACAATCTTCTTGTAAATGACAACCATTAAATAATTATGTGGCTTATCTCAATTCCAATAGACCTTAAAGATAAAAAAATCTTGGTAAAAAGATAAGCTATCTAGTCCTCTATCCCACAATATTAAAGATGGATCACCCACTCTTGGTTGAAGTACCTAATGTAATGGTAATATACTTAATATTATTTGTTCTAGTAGGAAACATTAAAGTTTTGGACAATTGAATGACACTTTGATTGTTACAAAAATTAAACAAGGTTCTTTGACACCGCTAATGAATTTGTAGTAATTTTTTCTCGTTTGTGCTTTGGTGGACCATATGATTATAACCAATTAGAGAAGTCATACATTAACATTTTACATATTTGTGTGGTTGGGGTTTGCATCCTTGGTTTAGATTTTTCTAAGTTGCATTTGTGCTTGTGGCTGCTTACACACTTGTTTTAAGTGTCTACTTTTATTCTCAACATGTCTCAACTTGCCTTGTTGGTGATGTCTCTTGTTTTTGGTATAGGATCTCATGATGGTCTATGCATTGATCTTCAAAGATTTGGCATTGGGTAAATCTCATTATCAAAACAATATGGTGTGGTGGATGATTCCTTAGCTTATGTTGTATACTACAATCTAGAAAAATCACAATATAACTAAGGGTGCTCCCTTCTTAGATAATTAACAAAATAATTCATTTGAGAAAAAATACATATTGTAGACTTCAATTTGTGCCAAATAGATATTGACTATTATCTATCAACTAGAATACACAAAGTCATGAGAAGATAAATAAAATACAATCATTTTCAATTATAATAAAAACTATAATAAACAAAATGCTACAACTAAAACCATGATTAGTTAACCTTTATAGGGATGATTAACAACTAACATATCTATCTTCAATTAATCTATATAAATTATGCTAAGATATATCGTTCTCGAGGAAACTATTAAAATTTTGGTTTTGGTTTATGATTACTACTAACCTAACATATACCAAAACAAAAATTTAAATAGGTTCCTCAAGAAGGATATATCTTAGCATAATTTATATAGATTAATTTAAGATAAGCTCATTTCATAGATGAAGAGAAGCTCAAAGATAAGCTTGGTATGCTCATATAGTTAGAAATGAATGCTTGCGTGGGTGTTCTACCTCACATTCATTATTTTCATCAAGCCTTCCTTGAGCTTGGAATAAATCTTCTTTTCTTGGCATCATACATCAAACAAGAAATATTCCAATAGCCTATTTTCAATTAATTTAGTTGTAAACTCTTGATGTTTTTGAGACTATCTAGTAGAGAAAAGTAGAAGTCAATTCTCTCTGAGGTTTCTTCTCAACCTCCTAGTTCTTGCTAATCTTCATGATTGATCACAACACTGTTAGCATCAATTAGCACAATTGACATCCATTAAGATTCCTCACACAAGCTAGAAACCCACACATCAAGTTTTTCCTCCAATAAATTGGTTTCTTCCTACATAAGATAACCTTATGGAAACTAAAATTTTGATGCACATAGGCATAGTGCACATAAGAGTCATATACAAAATCCTTAAATTCCTATAACTTGAATGTTCCTTCATACAACAAAAGTTCATCCTTCATTACTGCATTGCTTGCACCACTCTTTATTATTCTTTCCTCCAAAATTGAATACAAACACATAGGTAGACACTCATGTGGAGTTGTTTGAATCTTTATCCCACTTCACAATTTTTTATCATATATTGAAGCTTATGATAGATCCTACTACTAAAATACCAAAATAATTGTTGAAAGAAATCCCTGCATTGAAATGGAGTATTTTAAACCTTGAGAATATTATTTTTTGTAGTAGTTTTTCCTTAAGCGTAATTTATATCGCAAGAATAGGATAAAAATTGAATGAAGTGAACTGAAGTCTTCAAAACACTTGAATTGGTTGTAGGGGTGTCATTCCATGACTCTTTGCACATCATAAAATCATCCAAAATTTTTAATTTTTTATGGGTTGCACTAGAAAGTCAAAGCTTGCATGGAATGAAGTGGTAAAGTAAAGTAGTTTGAGTTCTATTTGAAAAATTAAAGATGACAACTTATACAAAGAGGATTGATATTTCAATAAAATATAATTCATTGGGTGATGATGTTTGAAGTATATCAATTTTCTTAATGATATTATGGTAGCAGTCCAACTACCATTTTCATAAGCATTGACATATTTAGTTTCTACATTGAAGATTGACTAACCATTTTATATGAACAATGATCTAGAATTTGACAAAAATATTTATCAAAATGGAAAAGTAAATAAATATATTTTCTTTCAAAGAATAGGATTTTATAAGTTGGATATTTTTTTGAAAGTGGGATCATAGTTTAGATTGGTGATTGCATAATTAACTACCTAATTATAGGCAATTTTGGTGTGGTATAGTTTATAAAGGAGTTCAAAATTTAAATGTAAGTTTGAAGAGAAATAAATTCAGTAGACAATCATTTTAAATCATGAAAGAGTGAAGGTGTGTGAAGAAACCATAATCAATTGTCATTAAATATTACATAAGTAGTTTTTTTGTAGTTAATATTTAATTATGAGAAAAGAAAAGAAAGAAAATAAATACTCAACATGCAAAAATAATATTTTGAAAGAAGATCTTCCAAAAAATAGAAAGAATTATGAAGAATTAGAAGTGGAAAATAGGTCACAAAAGGAAGATATATCAAATTTGAGAGAAGAAACTATTTTTTCCAGTCAATTACTCAAAGATTACATAAAGGAAAATTAGTGTCTAATTTCTAAACCTACACTATATAATGTTTCATGTGACACAAGTGATTTTTTATCGGTTAGATGAATTTTCTAATAAATATGATATAACTAAAGCCTCTTTTGGTAAAAAGTCTAAGGACAACAATAATATTTTTGAATCTACAAATCTTTCTAGTAGTGAGGATAATGAAAAAAGATATTCTTCATAAAACTTTGGATTTAAGATAATGAAAAGAAAGGGATATATGAAGGAATAGATTTGGAAATATGGGCAAGGAATTATAGAGCCCATTGAGCCAATAGTAAGGCCAAAGAGTGGAGGCCTTCGATATGTTAGTAAAAATAAAAATGATGTTACAAGTGTTATAGGTTCAAACAATTATCTTAAGAAATACAATGCATACAATGTTTTCATTATCATAGGCATGAATATAAAAAATAATTGTGTTGGGATGTTCATCCTTGTAGTATCTATGTATTAAATAATCATTCTAATAAATTGTGTTGGAATAAAAATGAAAGAAACAACCTCTATAAGATAGTATACAGATGGATTGTGGATGGATCGGTGCTAATTGGAAAAAGGTCAGATGTATGTTCAAATTTTTTTAGAATAATAAATATTCTCATGCCAAACAAAACAACAATCATGTAAGGTTAGATATCATCCTAGAAACCATCTAATTTAATATATGAATTTTTACTACTATAAAGGCTACTTGAATTCTATACATGTAGTGGTGCAAGAATTGAAGTTAAAGGGCTCATATATGTAGAATAAGTACCATTGATCACAAAGATCATTGCTGAATGGTTGTAGTATTGATCCCAAAGATCATTGTCAAACCTAAGAAGTTGTACTGTTGATCACACATATCATTATTGAATGGTTGTAATGTTGATTGTAAAGATCATTGTTGAACCTAAAAGTTATACTTTTGATCGCACAGATAATTGTTGAACATGGTTGTAACATTGATTGTAAACATAATTGTTGAACCTAAAAGGTTATAGTATCGATTGCAAATATCCTTGTTGAATAGTTCTAGCATTGATCATAAAGATTATTGCTAAATTTTTGAAGGATTTTATTCCAAAGATCATTGTTGAAATTGATCACAAAGATCATTAAATGTTTTGGGCACAAATTTAATTTTTTTAAATTGATTGCAAAGATCATTACTAAATTTTTTAAGGTTTTGATCACAAAGATCATTGTTGAAATTGATCATAGAGAACATTGCTAAATTTGTGAAGGTTTTGGTTGCAAAGATCATTGTTGAAATTGATTGAAAAGATCATTGCTAAATCTGTAAAGGTTCTTTATCACAAAGATCCTTGGGAATGCTTCATTTCTTTTATTGATATAACTATGAAGAATGTCTTACTATGGATAATGACGGAAAAAGGTAATCAAGGATAATCAAAATATGGGTAAGCTTTTATACTTTTAAGAAGGCATTGGTGTTAAATATTCTTCATTTGTACATGGGTAGCTAATAAAATTATTTGTTATAAGTGGCTCCCATCATCTTGTTAATTTTTGTGATGAAATAAATTTTATGGGGGGTGTTAAAAGTATAAACAATATTTAATCTAAAATCTTGTCTCTAGGTCTCTCAATTTATTGAAATAAAAATTTGTATTTATCAAAAAAGGAAATGAATTATATTTTCTTCTTTTTTAATTTGCTTCTTTCAATAAATATTTGTTTAATCTCATCTTCCTACAAAATTTCAAAGAAAATATCAAGTGTTTTATCTAAACCGCATGTGGAAAATTGTTCTTGTACAATTTTACAGTATACAACTCTGATTTTTTATCCCATAAACCCTCAATGTTGAAGAAAACCTTCATTTATGGTAGTGCAATGGACTTGCTACCTTTCTTTCTTATCTTAAAATGTAATTGTCTTGAACATGGGAACCAAAACTCTTATGAATAGTATGCATCCGTATCCAAACTACAATAATCATAAGACTTTATTTTAAAGAAATAAAACCCATATGCCTATGGTTCCTTTAAAAAAAAAAAAAAAAACAACCTCCTCCATAAACTCCATCCGTGTTAGATTCAATTGAGAAAATGGTAGTGAAACATCATTTCAGACAGATAGAGGTCATCTTCTCTTTACATTTTTTTGAGTGATTCCGAAACAAAAATAACTATTCTAAAAACAATTAACGACAAAGAGTTACAATTCCAGCTTCTGCCTTAAATATAAAAAGTAGTGACAACATGTATCATCACGTTTCACTGCCAATCATAGAAATTAAAATTGAGAGCATAAAAAAAAACGCACCGTACAACAATAAATGAATTCATTATTTCAACGGTGGAATTATATGTTCAAAATAGTCTACGTAGCAGTATTCTAGTCTCTTAAATGATGGCATTTCCTCGAAATTGGCCTCTACTGGTATGTTTTTAGAAGTCCTATTGTTAGGGATTACAAATTTATCAATAAAGCAGAAAGAAAACCACTATAAACGGAGAAGAAAATAGCTCAATTTTTATTCTCTGATATAGGAAAATAATAATTGCTTTATATTTGTCTATTAGGGTGTCTACAGCCTGAATCGTCAAATTTAGATTGATTTATATTGAGCCTTATTTTCTCTGTATCATTTATATTTTTCTCCAGACATTTCCTTAACTACATTAATATTTTACAATATGCAGGGACAAAAAGTGACGAATTGGGGAATTTTAACTTTTATCTATAGTAAATGGCCCTTTCCAATCTAATAAAATTGATAATTTTTTTGAGTTGTGATTTCATAGAATTAAGAAACAATAGCTGATCACTGTGAAAATTCACTAGTAAAATTAGGATTTCTTTTCCTTTTAAAAACTATAATTTGAATAACTGTCATAAGAATATGGCAGACGACTGATTCTGAGTTATCTTAATTGTTTTTAGCTTTTGAACGGATTGTCATACATCTTAACGAAGGCCGTCTTTTATTGATATTAAAAGGTGTTACGCGGTATTGCCGACATGACCTTAAATTTCTCGTCCAGAATCTCCACTATATAATGCTAAATCATTTGTTTCCAATTCAATCACGTTCACTTCTCTCTCTGAGTGTTCTCACAGTTCATATCCTCTTCTTGAAAAAATGGCAGGCTGCTTTTACTTGAGCTTTGTTTTCCTATGTGTATTTATATGTTGTTGCAGCGATCGTGTCATGGGACGAGATCCTGATTCCTTGCAAGATTTCTGTGTTGCAGACAGGCAAGGCCAAGGTAAAGTCTGATGCATTGAATTTGTGCTTCTTTTTTAGCTCTCTATGAACATGTGAAAGTACTAAGCAAATATGAATATGAACATGAACAGTTTTGGTGAACGGCTTCTCTTGCAAGGACTCCAAAATGGTTTCAGCAGAGGACTTCTTCTTCCAAGGTCTAGGACAAGCAGGGAATACAAGCAATGCTGTAGGCTCTATCGTAACAGCGGCGACAGTTAACCAGATTGCGGGGCTAAACACTCTGGGTATATCGTTGGTCCGCATAGACTATTCTGTGGATGGAATTAATCCTCCTCATACCCATCCAAGAGCCACAGAAATCTTGGTTTTAATTAAAGGCGAACTGCTAGTGGGGTTCATCGATACAACAAACAAGTTTCACAGCAAAGTGTTAAAGAAAGGAGACGTATTTGTGTTTCCGAAGGCATTGCTACATTTCCAGCAGAATGTGGGGCAGCGAAATGCAGTGGCCATCGCTGCGTTGAGCAGCCAGAATCCTGGAGTTCAGGTTACTGCCAATTCTCTCTTTGCAGCAAATCCTTCCATGCCAGATGATGTGCTGAGCAAGGCCTTCCGCAGCGATAAGGCACTGGTCGATTTCATTCAGGGCAAGTTCATGTAATAGCTTCCTTCTTTATTTATCATTCCTCAGTTAGTGACTGGAAGAAGTGGCCAGAGAGGCCAACGAATTAATAATCATTATTATTTCTGTTATGCATGGCTCAATCTTCTCGGAAAACTGATATTTCTTATGGCGGCAATATTGCAATTATTTTGGAAGTTAGAAGCGAAATAGCATTCAGTTACTACGTAATGGATAAAACTAAAAGCATGGCTCTCGGTCTCGGAATGATTTTTATCTTGGATTTTTAAACAATTTAGTTTCTCAAAAGTGGTGGGCCATATCAAGGAATTTCAATTTTATTTATTTTCTCTAAAATTCCCTCACTCATTGATTACCCTAAATTAGCATGTGAAAGAGAATTTTATTATCACATGGTCCTTATATTTTATTATTTCACAAAAGACCACCTATTTGTCGGAGGCATAAACTATGGAGCTAAATTCATAATAGGTAAAACTAAAATAACACTAAGTGACATTGAGCATAGTACTTATTCCCTTATCGAAGGTTTGACGATGGCTATATTCATATAGTGTTTGAGAATGAAGATTGCATGTGTTTGAATGTGAGTTGAGGGAGAAGGAAGTTGATTTGGGAAGACCTCACAAAAAACTTTAGAGGATAATATCATTGAAAATCACAAATACATCTTCAACTTGAAAGCTAACAATCCATATTTTAATTAGATTACAAATTTTGAAAAATAAACTCTTAAGTTAAGAATCAACATTGAAATAAAAATCTCTAAGGATAAAAATCTTCCTAATGAAAGGTTTTCTCAAATCTTCGGCCTTCATAACTAGATGCTATCCAATGTCTATGCACTCAATAATGCGGTTGAAAAGAGGAATACTTGGATGGATATGTTGGGATGTAGGAATAATTTCTTGCATAGTAACTAGATGGTGATGGGTGATTTCAATACCCCCCCTTTTCCATCTGAGAAGCAAGGTGGTATTTTGGATCTATCAGATAGAATACTGGGCCTTAACTCTTTCCTGTGTGATGGCAAGCCAAATTTGTCCAATTAGAGGGGGTCCCTACAAATCATGCATTGGTTGCAAAAGAATATAAGAGCAAAGGGAAGAAGAAATCCAAACCTAAGAAAGAGTCAAATGAGACTTCCACCTCTTCAAAAGAGGATAAGCCCAAGAAGGAGAAATTCAGTTGTGTATATTGCAAGAAAAAAGGGCATGACAAACACCATTGTTATATGAAGAAGATTGATGAGCTCTCACATCTTCTTTAGAAAAACAATATTCAATTTCCCTCATCTATAACTCCTCCTTCTACAACCTCTGTATCTTCATCATCATCCAAACCTACACAATCAAGGAATGCAGGGTTTGTAACTGGTAAAGAAGATAAACACTACATGGGTAAAGGACATGCACTGGTGACTTCTACAACACATTTTGGTCATGAAAGATGGTTTTAAGATTCTAGAGCATCTCACCACATGGCTTTTAGTCCCTATATTTGTTTGGGTCTTCATCTTGCTGACACTTCCAAAATTCTGTTGAGAGATAATAAGCTTTTGGATGTTGCGGGAGTAGGAAATGTTGAGATAGGTGATGGTTGTTTCAGGGATGTACTATGTATACCTGAGTTGCACACAAATATTTTTTCCATCAATCAGATCACCCATGGTGAGGTACCGAAGACTGTGGGATTCACTACAAATTTTGTTTGAATCATCAGAGAGGCTCATATTGGAAAAATAATTCTAGTTGGTAACGCTGATCATGAGTCTTGTCTATATACCTTCTCTCACTTTGTTTTTGATGATGACTATGTTCCTAACACTCCTCCTGCCAGTGTTGCCAGGAATTCCTTAGGAGAGATTGGTCATCTGAACTTTGGAGTTCTTCAGACTCTAGTTGATACATCTCTTGTTCCTACAGAGGTTGGTCTTGTAGCACAATGGGATATTTTTGATCCCTCAAATCTTGTTTTATTAGATGAGTATTTGGCAGGTATCTTAGATTTGTTTGTTGAGTCTCATCTTGTAGATTTGGGAGATATACTTGAGGGGATTTCTCTCCTCTTTGATGAAATTTTCAGCATGGCAGTTGATACATCTGGATTTTCCTTGGAGGTTGAGATTGTTGAGCCTTCACTTTCATTTGATTTATCACATTTCTTGGTTTGTTTCCATAATGATTATGTCGTGGATTATTCTATTTGGAAATTTCCTTCCCTTATTCAGTTGGATATGGAGTGGCTTCTTCACCACCTCGTGGACTTGTTTCTTCCTAAAGTGAGAGGATTTGCTTGTAGACATTGGATCATCTTTTGTTTTAAGGCATACTTCATCAGCATTGGACCTTCTTCATTATGGGGGGATATAATGTCTCCTTTTTTCCTTCCTATGGGGGGATCATTAATGATGTATGTAGTCGTTGGGGGGGTATGGTTGAGTCCTCAATCCATGCATCTTGTTTTTTTTTTATTTTCTCTCTTTTGGAGAGGTATTTTTTCCCATAGGGTTTTTCTCCTTTTCTTTAGTTATGAGAGATTGCATTGTAAATGGGTACCTAACATGGTTGTGTAGTTGGGACCCAAATTAAACTTTTGCATTTTTGCATCTTCATTCTCCCTAAGTTTTCACTTAAGGGGGGTGTTAGTGTATTTAAATTTAACTTAGGGTAATTACTTTAGGTTCCTTTTCATGTAGAGTAGTTTTCTTACCCATTTTATGTTTTCACAGCTTTAAAAGCCTATACCATTATGTATTTTATGAATCTCATATTTTTCCCTCTTTTTGGTGAAATAGCATGTGTGCTTCTCTCATTATTCTATGAAGGTTATCCTACAAATGGTGATCTTGGGCTCCACCTACATGTCACCTCCCCTAGGTTCTCTGTGATTCTCAATGGTACCCCGCAGAATTTTTTCTCGACTTATGGTGGAATTTTCCAAGGGGACCCCTTGTCTCCCTATCTCTTTATTATGTTGGCTGAAGTTCTTGGTCATAATTTTGAATGCAAAGTGTTGAATGGTACCTTGGCCAGTTTTTCCCTCTCCTCTATATCTCAATCGATTTCCCATCAACAATTTTTTGATGATATGATTGACCCTCCTCTTCAAACTAATATTTCTAGAATCCTAAATTGTCATATCCTTCCCCTTCCCTCGACGTATCTAGGTATGTTGCTTATTGTTTGTCAGTTGGATAATTCAATTCTTTCTACTCTTCTGGAAAGAGTTTAGTGAAATATTGTTGCTTGGAAGGGGGCTCTTCTCAATAATGCTCGTAAGCTTCTCTTTCTCAAATCCACCCTTCAAAGTTTAGTTGTGTACCTAATTTGCCTCTATTTTTTATGCATGTTGTAAAACCCCATACCACAACCTAGAGGATGATGCAACACTGCAGAAGCACAACTAATTTTTTTCTTAAAAAGAGTAACAATGCTGAGTTAAGTAAACTACTCTAACACATACATCCTCTAGGCCATGCAACACATCTACATGTGAATTTCAAAACTTACAAAATTATTCTAAAACATAGTATATGGAATTAACTCATGATAACAACATACAACAAAGAATTCACCATTTCATAATAAATCTAACACAAAGAAAAGTAATGAACATATTTCCACAGATACAACACCATATAAACAATATATACCATTTAATCCAATGATGAATAGATCATACATAATGTTACATTTACAACACAAGGAATCCTCCTTGAATTACAAATAAGGAATACAATATACAGTGTCCACTATTACAATGAATATAAGAGAGATACAAATCCATAGAAACACATGAGCTCCTCGAACTAGAAGATCCCTCCATCATGAACATGAAGAGAAAACCCAATAGTGTAAGGTCCATGTCACCCAACCATGTGGTAGTCGTAGGACCAACCCCCATGCTAGGACATAGTAACAGGTAACCAAGACTAACCTACTACCTCTAGACACAAGCAAGGTACAAAACTACACAGTACTGGTAAATACAAAACATAGGGTTACATTGCTTCCAGAATCACAAAATCAAGTACAACCACTGTACAATACAATCGATTTCTATCATAGGAGGAGTGTCATCACAAAGGTTGCATTTGTTATCCTAAGGAAATATTCCTAGGTCTCGGCCCCCATCTTGGGTTATCCTGGTAACCTCTTATGAACTCTGGCCCCACATGCACACCAGTGCAGAATTGATTATCTTTCAAGAAGACAATATAATGTTCTTTCCATTCTAGGCCTTCCTGACTCATCTCAAGTCTAACACAAGCCCTTGATCTAATGAGCGAGGCTAATTATCAAGTTAAATATGTTAACTACCCATTCCCCTAATGTAGGTTATTTAATTTCCACTTATTACACTGACTTCCACACGAGTTATCCTGGGACCACTTTGTTTCCTGACCCCCATTGAAAGCCACTCCCCTATCGACAACATAATAATTCATTCTACACCCAAGGGTAGACAGTGAACAAATTGATAATAACATAACACAAGAGATAACACATCCCTATGGATGTCCAATACTGAATCCAACTACATGCACTACACAAGGAAATCTCAAGGTGAATAATAGAAATGACAACCCTTTCACAATTATAATCTGGAAGACTTATATTTTCTCTACAATAAATATTCCCCATAGTACCCATTTACAAAAATACTAGAAATTAAAATAAACAATCTCATGTAATTAAAAGTACTGCTATTCGGATTTCCTAAATCCAATAGAACAATATCTCACATTAAAATACATTATTCAAAACACAATTCCCATTAATAATCCACAACAAAATTATATCAAAAGTTTAACTATAGTTTCACAACCACACATAATATCTAACCAAATTTCACAATTAAACTAATTAATCATTTCTAATTAACTAATCATGCCTGCAAATATTTATTGTAATATTCAAACATTAAATAAATATATTTAATATGTATATATATATAATTAAATATAATTATATATATACATATAAATATATTATTTAATTATAAAATCTATTATACTTTAAAAGAACCTAATTTATTTAATACAAAAATTGATTTCCTCACAATTATTTTCATTGATCACTAATGGAAAAATATTAAAATAATATAAATATATATAATATATATATATTACATATAACATATATATAAATAATATATATATATATTACATATAATATAGATATTATAAATATAAAATATATTAATAAACATATTATAGAGTAATAAAAAATTGCAAAAGAAAGAAATACACATTATACAACGTACTGTATGAATACAGCCACCTGCAGGTTTGAAGAGCCTTCCCCATATAGGGGAGGCATGGCTTCTGCAGGGGCAGCGCCGACTGCCTCACATCACCAACTTTCCCCCAAGGGAAGTTGGCGCTGGGGATAGCCAATGCTTCCCCTCCCAATATCTTCACCCTAACTTAAATAAAATTTCATGAATTCTTCCGTATGGATTTTGATCCGGCTCAGGCATAAAATAAATAAAAATTTCCGACAGGAAATTCTTACAAGGGTAAACATAGTAGCCCCAAAATAATTTAAAATATATATGTATACATATTGAAATACGTATATATACAAAATACACAATATAATGCTTGAGAAGGGCATTTAATTTCCATACAAAATTTTTCACAGAATAAATACACAATTTTATTTAGGGAATTTTCTATAGACAAATATGCAATTTCCCTCAAGAAGTTTTCTACACAAGAGATAAACGAATTCTACACAAAGGATCTATAATTTTATAGAAATAAATTTTCTACAGGAACAATATATAAGTATTTTACAAAGGTTTCCTATCTCCACAAATATTTTCTATAGATGAATTAAATTCAACTTTCCAGAAAGAAGAGGTTTCCTAAGTTTGTTTCAAATTCAATAGAGGTTCAATTTTCACGGAAATCTTTTAAAACAAAAGCTTCTATAGTAATGAAAACCTCTTCTAATCTTTTCCAATTTGCATTACAATAATTAAATAACTCTTTCAAATCAAAATTCACAAAAACAATTAAGGAACTTGTTCCAGAAGAATTGTTGTCTCGAGGATTGATGCGAGCTTCTCTGTAATCTTCAATTTTTCAAGATTTCCAAAGCTTCCTCCAGAAGTATTGCCACTTCCCAGAGAATAGAAACAATCCACAACCAAGAATATAACAAACTAGATTCCTAGAATTATCAGAAAGCTTCTAAGATCTACAATTTCTTCAAACCACAAAACAATTCTTCCATTTCCCAAAAACCTTTATCTTTTTTCCCATGAAAACAAATCCCTCTTTTCTCACCAATTTCAATCAATCTGTCCATAAATCAATTTTAAGACAATAAGAAAAAAAATCCTTCTAACTTCCAGTTCACATGACAAATCTCTTCTTTAACAAGCCAAGATATGTCTAAGATCTTTTCCCAAATATGCATTTAAAATTAAAAACAATTTATTTAATCCAATTTACAATTAAATAACTTATTTATTTTAATTCCCAATTAATTTATAATATAACTTAAATTAAATTAAAATTAATTTATAATAAAATATCCATATTAATTAAATACTTAATCACAACATATAATTTAATCCTTACAATATAAACTTGCACGATAAATAAAATACCACGACCAACATGGATAAGGAACATGACCAACATATGGACTGACGACACACTGTGCTAGGGAAAAGGTTTGACAAGGTTAACCAGTTACTATCTCCCAATCAACATTACTATTGAGTAGTGGACATGCTCAGACCTATGAAACCAGGTGAAGTCATTGTCATGTACCTGCAAACCTACAACCAAAGCAAATGTCGTATATGTATCCAGATAATAATTCATACACACCATGAAGAGAGAATTGCAGAAATCATAGGGCACTCACAAGCAAGTGATGCAATACAGTTCTCTTCACCAATACAATGTCACATCAATTTACTAGATACTATATCAATTAAACTACAATAAGCATATATAGCAATGTCATCACAACTAAGCATCTATGCAAACATAAAGCATATTAAACATAATCACCATGCATATAATGTATCATCACATCCATATAGTCTATCATCGCTCCACTATCAGTGATAGAACAACCATAACATAAAATAAGGTCTAACACGATATCTGAGCTGTCAAAAAAAATATAGCAAATCGGAGGGGTGTCACACATGTTGCATGGCCAAAGAAACTTGAAAAATTCCAGTGAAGATTCTTTTGGTTGGGGATTGAAGAGAGGAGTCAGTTCTCTCTGGTGAATTGGGACATTATGTGCTCTAAAAAATATTATGGTGACCTGGACTTGAGAAAAATAAGACAGATGAACATGACCCTTTTAACTAATTTTTTTTGGAAGTTTTTGAACAACTAGGAAGAATGGATGTCTATCCTCAAGGACAAATATTTACAGGGTCATGATTGCCTCTTTTCTAGAAAATGGTGATCTTTCTCTATTCTCTATTATCTTAAATAACCTCTTAAAGTCCAGGAATTTGTTTTCTTTGGGATCCTCTTCACAGGTCAGATTTGATACTTTGGTCTCTTTTTGGGATGACAAATGGATTTCCTTGCTGGCTCTTAGTCTTCATCTAATTTTTTCTGTGGTGAAGATGGATCTTTGTGCTTGGTTGGGGTTTAAGATTTCTGATTACCTAGATGCTTCTATTGTTCTGCCTAGATGGAAGATTGATCCTAATTGGTTCAACACCCCTTTCATCTAGCTACTGAAGAGATTCTGAGAACCATTAAGAATCACAAGTTCTTTAACTCCACTTTGCTACACTCTTTGGTCTAGGAAGCTTCTAAGGATGGGAATTACTCTATTAAGATTGATTACAATATTGATATTATTTCTAGCACCTAGGATCCCTTCTTTGATTGGATACAGATTTGGTGAAGGGATGTCACCCCCCAAGGTGAAATTCTTCTGGTAGAATATCTGTCATAAAAGGATTCTCAACTTTGATAATTTGTAGAAGAAAGGATTAGATATTGGTAACCATTGTTTCTTGTGTGAGAATGAAGCTAAGTCTATTTCCCACCTACTTTTCCACCATTCTTACTCCTAGCGAATTAGACAAAAAATTCAATCTTTTTTCAATGTCTTCTAGGTCTGGCAGAAGGATGTTAATGGTATTTTGGATATTTGGTGCCCATCGATCTCACACCCTATGGTGTTTGAGCTCTGGTGGAAATCTCTTTTCTTCATTGGGTGGGCGCTCTTGAAGGAGCACAATAATAGGGGTTTCAGAGAAAAAATTCCCCCTGGCTGGTGGTGACCAATAAGATTATCATCCAGGTTGTTGAGAATATTTCCATTACCTCCTACAAGCCCAAACAAAATCCTAATAACCCGGAGGTGTCTATTGTGTAAGCTTGGAGCCTTTTTGAGGTTCTTAATGCTCTTTTTTTTCACATTCCACCGAACAGGAGCAATACTCCCTAGTACCCCCAAACCTGGATGGCTAAAGCTTAACTTTTATGTCTCAGCCAAACCTAACCCAAGTCGGGCAATGGGGGTGGGTTCATTCATGATCACAAGAGTAAAATCTAGATAAAACTACTATTAAAAGGAAACTAGAGAAATATCTAGCAATAGAAAGAAAAATAAAATTTAATAAGTAAATAAATAAAAAATGCAGATGTTAGGGAACATAGAGTTCAAAGGAGAATTCATTGGCTAGGACACCAATTCATTGTGCAAACATCCACATGTATGAATAACATGTGAGAAGTTCCATGAAAATATAAAAAATAGGTAACTTAAAAAACCCAAAAATTTGGAAAAAAACCCACAAATGTTAGACAACAAAAATATTAAAAAATAAACTAAATAATAAAATTTAAATAATTTAAATAAGGAAAAAAAACAACACTTGCAACTATCCATATGGTTGAGTTCCTCAAAAGACCTACAAATATAAAGAAGAGGAAATTTTTTGGACTTGTTTGAAGATTTTCCTCAATCAAATCCTTGCTTTGGTGTTTCCACATCCACAACAACTAAGATAGGTAGATAAAAGGAAATAGTACATGTTCTTATTCTAAATGCATCTAGAAATAATAATATTTATAAAATAAAATGAATTCACAAGGGATGTGATAATCCCAAGGTTCTTAGGGGAGCAATAGATGCTTGTAACAACAATGAGAAATAAAAATAATATCACCGATAAAGACTTGAAGAAGCCAAGATTGAAAGAGAGGTTGAATAAATTGATGTAAGAGAGTGTTAAAATATCTTGAAACTATTATGTATTAACCTAAGAGATAGAAAGCCTTGCATGAGAAAAATAGATTCAACAATCTGAGATGAGGGAAGAGGAAGAAGGTTATGAGACATTTGGAATCATTCCATTTCCATTGATCTAGAAAGGTGATAATTGGAAAACTCTCAAAAACAACCTTCAAATGATAAGTTATCATATATTGCAAGATGTCCATGCTAAGAACTAGTGCCCAAACAATATATGCTATGAATGACAAGAGACAAGAAAAAAAAAGGAAAACACAAAAGTGACATGAACTAGTGACACATAAATGTCCATGATAAGAGCTAGTGTCCATACAATTTATGCTATGAATGATAGGAGTGAAGAAAAAAAAAAGGAAAACACAAAAGTGTAATGAAGAAGTGACCCTAAAAGAGAAGACCTGGGCACCTTGAGAAGGAAAAAAGGTTGATGCAGGGGATAGAATAAGCCTACAAAGATACTAAGGGAATGAACACCAAAGTGAGCAAAAAATATATAAAATTACAAGGGTATGCAATTTATGAAACTACAAGAACATCTACAATTCGTGTATTAGTGAGATTCTCTAAGAAGCAAAATTTTCACTAGCATGTTTGAAAATTTTATTTTTTTGCATGCAAGTATAAAATGAAATAGAGTTATCAATTAGCTAGAAAATTTTACTTAAAAAGAAAAATTCTATTTCCATATTATTCTCTTATCTTTGTTATTGCTCTCTAGCTAAGTTAGCTCTTTTTGTTTCCTTTTGATGAATGTGTATATCTTTGTTTGATATGTATTCTTTAAAGAATACTTGTGTAATTCATTTTGGTCATTATATTTTGCTTCAAAATGTCAGTTTATTGTACTTTTTTGTCATTTTTTCTTTCTTGTAGGTGACCACCTCATATCTTCTTATGTACCAACATAGTCTCTCTTTTAGTTTGTATAGTGTTTAATATTGTTCAATTGATCATTTGTTAAGTTCAAATGGTCTTCAACACATGTGGTGCCTCTACTTCACTCATAGCCCCCATTGTAAAATCCTTTTAGTATCACAAAGATGCTTCTCCAATATTTGTGGATCCTTTTGTGAGTTCTAAGAGTCCTCAAGGTGAATTGATATCCCATCCTTTTAATCTCTACAATTAGCTCATGGAATAGGCTCTCTTCCTTAGATTTTATCTAGAGGAATAAATACTCTTCTTTCTAGATGAATCTCTATGTAAGAAACCCCATACCATTCATGTTTCACCCCTAGTCAAGGAGTAACTAGCGTTTACTATTCATGATAGATTTGTCTAAGAAACCATCTAAAGAAATATATTCTAAATGTGGTTCATCTTCTTCATGGGATGAACTCTTTATGGATTAATTTCCTTTGTGAACTTACAAATGATTTCTTGAATACCATTGAAGAACACCCATACCTTTATAAATTCTCCTTGATCATAACAATATCAATTTGACATAGGACTACATTTCTATGTGGGTCACTATAGATGTATTTTGATGAATTGAATTAATACTTTAAATGATATTAACATGAACTTGGGAAATTAATTTCTTTTAAAAAATTTAACCATTGAATTTGAGAAGTGATGGATGGGTGGGAGAAGCAAAATTTTGAATCTTCGAGCAATGGTGTAGGTTGTGGTGGAGTAGGATTTGAGGATTCACATGATAAATCAGCCCAAGTATCTAGTGGTAAGCAAGGTAAGGAGGAGTCAGAAGAAACTGACCCTGAGAAAAATATTCATGTGGACCTGGGAGGGTAGGCTGACCCAACTGTTAATCTTGTTAGGAGCACTAAAGGACAGGAGGTTGAAAAACCAAAAATGTGGTGGGAGCCGTTGGAGGGGAAGGTGCTAAAAAAAAACCATGGTCATCTCTGTTTGGAGTTAAACCTAATCGTAAATCTGGGCTCCCCCTAGTTAGCAACATCTCTAATCCGACAAAGGGTAAGTTTTCCATTTTTGTCCCTGATTCGGTCATTGATCATAATATTTCTCTAATGGGTAGAGTGGTAGTTGGAAAATTTATGGGCCCTAGACCAAATATTGAAATTGTCAAGGCTTTTGTTAAAAACAAGTAGATAACCAATGGTCAAGTTCTTGTTTCTGCTCTTCCTAAGGGATACTTTGCTTTTGATTTTACCTATAAGGAGGATATTTTGGCAATGAGGAGTGGTGGTCCCTGGGTTATAGGCAAGTCCTCCTTGGCTCTCAAGAAATGGACCACAAATCTGGATCTTAAAGATTCCATTTTTGAGAATGTCCTAGTTTGGGCTAGAATTCTTGGTCTTCCATTGGAATATTGGAATGAGGATGTCTTCAGCGGCTTGGCTAATTCATTTGGTGAGCTTATGTCAATAGATCTAATGACGATGGCTAGAAAAAGGCCAGTGTTTGCTAGAATCTACGTGGGTGTGTCCTAGAATGCTGACCTCCCATCATCTATTGTAATACAATTGAAGTTGGGAACTTGGGTTCAAGCTATTGAGTTTGAAATGATTCCTTTTTCTTTCTTTAAAGGTAGAAAATTAGGGCAATGGGAAATGAAATTCCCGCTTAATACCAAAAATGTAAAAGAGAAGCCCGAGCCTAAACCGATGTTAATCTAGAAAAAGAAGTCTGAAGGGGAAGGAAAAGAGAACAAAGAAAAACATATCAAAGAGAACGAGAGTAAGACATTAGAGGAACATGTGAAACCCCCTGAAAATAAGGATGATGTGGGGGTTAAGGTTGATTTGGAGATTCAGGAGCCTCTAAACAATAAGCCAGAGAACAAAACTGGTGGGAAGGAGGATGGAGAGATTGGCCTAGAGATTCAGGAGCCTCTAAACAATAAGCCAGAGAATGAAACTGGTGCGAAGCAGGATGGAGAGATTGGCCTGGAAGAAATTCCAAGTTAGAGTCTGATACTGGATATTGGGGTTCCCATCATGTCCTCAACTTTTGGAGGTAGAGGCCTATCTAGCTAGGTGTCAGTTCAGGATCTGAAATCAGTAGATTCTCAGGAAATTGTTAAGGATATCTTTGGGGACTCGAGTCATACTCTGGAGAACTCAAGTGAGAATATGACCCAGTATAATAATGGATTGATGGATACCCTTCCACTGTATCAAAAAGGGCTTTCAGATAAGGACTAGAAGTCAGGAAAAGAGAATGATAGTTAAGAAGAGACTGACATAGAAGATGTCAACTCTTATACCAGGAAGAAGAAGAAGAAAAACAAACAACAAATTACACTGATAGGAGTCTACCAGAACTAGAGCTAAGGCAGATTGGGGGACCATAAAGAGTAGTCAAGGAAGAAGATCCGCAAGATAGCATAAGGATCAAGGAAGCTTTCGGGATATAGTGGATGGTGTTTAGAAAACCATTCCCAATATTTGTAAACTCCAATCCCTTGGTAAGAATAGAAGATTATGTCATGGAATATAAAGGGGGTTGAATAGCCTCCATAAGTAGGATGTGTTGCACAATTTTGTTAGAGATAATAAACCTAATATTTTACTTGTCCAGGAATCCAAAATGCCTATAGAGAAAGTGGAAAATATTAAAAAATTTAAGTTTTATGGGGTGCATGGTAATAGTTCAGAAGGTGCCTCAGCGAGAATTGTTACGTTTTGGAATTTAAACTTTATTAAAGGTGAACCATTGTTTGAGAGCACAAATCATGTGGCTACTAGATTTACCCATATTAGAGATATTTTTTGCTGGATCTAGTCTAACATCTATGGCCCAAATGTGAAAGTGGCTAGAAAGACCTTTTAGCAAGAGTTGGCTACCTTTTGTAGGGAATTCATTAATGAAATCTGGGTGGTTATGGGAGACTGCAATAGCCCTCTTTAGGAAAATGAGAAGTTCAAAGGATCCTAGGTGAATCTAAAAAGTAGAATGGACTTTATGGACTTCATTAATAGTCAGGCATTGATTGATCTTGAGCTGCAAGGATCCTCATATACTTGGTCAAATCAAAGAATTGGTAGGGATTTGATTCAAGTCAGATTAGACAAAACTTTAATTTTTGATCAATGGTTTTTAAAGTATTTATGTTCCTTAAAGGCTCTCTCTAGAGTGGGCTCTGATCACTATCCAATTAGTTTTGTGGTGGATCCTATCTTGGCTAAGAGGAATTTCCCCTTTAGATTTGAACGCATGTGGATTTCCCACCCTCAGCTCCTTGAGGAGATGAGGAAATGGTGGAATATCTCTATTTCTGGGACAACTATGTTTAGGATTGCTAAGAAACTTAGGGAGGTCAAAAATAATATCAGAATATGGAATAAAGAAACCTTTGGTAATATCTTTGGTATCAAGTCTAAATTATAGCTTGAACTGAAGGATATACAAGATAAAATCCAACTAGAGGGATACATTGCTAACAAAAGGATGAAAGAAAATGAGCTGCTTGTGAAGATGCATGATATAATAGCCGAAAAGGAGGAATTTTGGAGACAAAGATCTAGGGCTCTATGGCTTTTAGCTAGAGATAAAAATACTAGATATTTTCACATGTCCATGCTGAAACACATGGCTACAAATAGGATTACTCACATTGAGTATAGTGGAAGCCGTTTTGAGAAGGATGATGACATACGAAGACAAGTTGTTATTTTCTTTAGTAATCTTCTTTCAGCAAGTGATGGAGTAAATCATGCAATGCAGGATTATTTTTTAGAGGCCATCCCTAAACTTGTTAAGGATGAAGATAATAATATGCTAACTACTATTCCATCTAGGGAAGAAATTAAGAGAGTTGTATTCTCTTTTGAAGGAAATAAGGCTTTGGGACCTGATGGGTTTCCTGTGTTCTTCTTTTAGTGATTCTGGGAGATTGTTGAAGAGGATGTGGTGAATGTTGTTAAAGAGTTCTTTGGTTCAAGGAGCCTCCTAAAGGAACTAAATGCTACCTTCCTGGTCCTCATCCCTAAGCACCTAGGAGTTGCGGACTTTGAAGCTTTCAGGCCTATAAGCCTTTGCAATTCCTTCTATAAAATTATCTCTAAGGTTCTGACTTCAATGCTTTTGATAATTTTTTCTTCCCTGATTTCTCCTTAGTAGAATGGCTTCATTGTTGGAAAGCAGATCCTCATCTCAATTATTACTATCCATGAAAATGTTCATTCTCTTATGGAATCTAAGACTAGAGGTTTTCTTCTCAAATTGGACATTTCGAAAGCCTATGATCGTATTGACTAAGACTTCTTACTCAAAATTACGATGATGTTTGGCTTTAGCAATAGAGTCCTTTAGATTGTTGGTCAACTCATTTCTACTGCTTTCGTTTATATCATGGTGAACGGGTCTCCTTCACATTTCTTTAAGAATTCTAGAGGTTTAAGGTAGGGAGATCCCATTTCCCATATTTTTTTTACTATTATGGCGGAATGCCTTGGGAGGAACTTGAAAAGAATGGTCGATCATGGATCCTTAGTGGGATTGAGGCCTTCTTCTAGTAATTTTGTCTTCTCCCACCAAAAATTTGTGGATGATACCATTTTGATGGGGAGATCTATAGTGGTTGAAGCTAGGAATCTTAAAAAAGTCGTGGATGATTATGAGAGGGCGTCTAGTCAAATGATTAATAGGCATAAAAACTCTTTATTCTTCTTCAACACTTCGGAGCCTAGGAAAAATAAGATTTCTAGAATTCTTGGATGTAGAGTGGAATATTTACCATCTATTTATCTTGGCTTGCCTTTGGGCCTTAAGCCTCCTGAGTCCTTTTGGAACTCTTTGGTAGATAGGTTCAACAAAAAGCTTGCTGGATGGAAAAGAGCTCTTCTTAGTCAAGTAGGTAAAATTCAGCTACTCAAAGCTACTCTTTAGAACCTTCCAATCTATGCCTTAAGTATTTTTAAAATCCCTTCCAAATATGCAGATGCTATTGAAAAAATCCAAAAATGCTTTCTTTAGTTGGGTGTAGAAGAAAGAAAAAGAATACCACTTATTGGCTAGGATTCTATTTGTAGACCTAAAAATTTGGGAGGTTTGGGTCTTAGAAAGATTAGAACGATGAATAGGGCTGTCCTTGCTAAGAAAATATAGAGAGCTTTCTCGTCTAATGGAGAATGGAACTATATTTTAAAGAGAAAATATATGGAAAATATTGGATCTCTCAAGACTTTGCTTGATTCTCCAAATCTTCCTCGTGGTTCGGTTCTCTAGAATGATATAATTAGAGGGAGAAACATCATTGATTTGGGTGTTATATGTAGCATAAGAAATGGGAAAAAAGCTAGGTTTCAGGAAGATAAATGGTTAATGAAGGAGCCCTTAATTTCATATGAAAGTTTCAATGGGTGGGTTGATACCCACAAGGCTATTTATGGGATTCGTGTCAAGGACTACTGGAAATATGGGGGATGGGTGAATCTATTCCAGATTACTTTGCACCTTGCACCAATTCAATCCTCTCTGATGGCTATTAGAATGGGGTCAAGCCAACAGGATGATATTTTAGTTTGTACGACTAACCCTTTCGGTGGCTATTCGGTCTCTTCAGCTGTCTTTTCACTATCCCTTTCTCCCATCCCCCCTCCCTTTTGGGTTAAAGCTTGGATTAAAAACCTGAATCCTAAGGTTAACATATTATTATGGATTCTTCTTTAGAATAAAGTTCTCACGGTTGATAATCTCTGTAAGCGTGGCATCTAGATCCTTAATCAATGTTACTTGTGTAAGGAAGAAGTGAAAACAGCTAACCATCTGTTCCTCCATTGTTTTTATGTGACTTCTATTTGGGGAAGATTTATCTCTCTAGAACCTCTCTTGGGTGTTTCTTGGCTCTATTGAAGATCATTTTATTTAGTTGAATGCCCCCTCCTTGAATCCTGCTAGGCAGATTATGGTATTTTACTTTCCCTTATATAGCCTAGGGTGTGTGGAAGGAGCAAAATAATAGAATATATAGAGACAAGGAAGCTCCAGAGAATATTGTGTATGAGAAAACATATAGGATAATTGTGGAAAACATCAATAATATCCCTTATCATGAGAATAAGTTGGAGGCTATGGTTTGTTCTAACTATGACCTCAAGATGGCAAAATATTGGAATATCAAAAGTGATGTTTCTAAGGCTTCAAGACTAGTGAAAAAGAACCGCGAAGGTGTTAATTGGAGTCACCGTCCTAGGGGCTGGATAAAAGCTAATTTTGATGGGGCGACCAAGGGAAATCTAGGGCCAGCTGAGAGTGGGGGAGTGATAAGAGATTATAATGGAAAGTTTGTTGTGGTGATGGCTATCTCCTTGGGCACATAGTCTAATCACTTAACCGAAGCCATTGGAGGTTTCCAAGTAATTGACCTTGCTAATAGAATGAACTTCAAAATATATGGATTGAGGGTGATTCTAAAAACATTATTGAGTGTCTCCTTGGCAAGCCCCCCCCTCATGGACCATTAAATGTTGGATAGAAGAATCTATGTCTATTTTATCCAACTTTGATAAGCTTAGAATATCCCACATCTTTAGGGAAGCAAATAGTGTGGCCGACTATTTTGCTAATGAGGGGGTAAAAAAAAAGGGCAACAGACATGGTAGAACTATAATGATTTGGGAGTTGATGTTAGAGCCTTAATATATTATGATATCACTCATGGGAACAATGCCAAATTTAATGATGATTAAGGAGATTAAAGCTAGGTACTGCGACATCATTCGATACGATGGTGGCACCGTAATTATCTCTATAGGTTGCAAGGGTTGGCACATTTTGTGGGTACTTTGGTTCTGTTGCCAGCTCTCTGCTCTGTTCATTTTCCCTGCATACAACATGAGCAAGATTATTGCTACAATGGGGGTAAGCAAAAAGAGGGTGGAGCCAACTAGCTGTGAGAAGCACAAGAAAAATTTGAAGGTTTGGAGGAAAATTAAGCGGGGTGGGCTGCAACCTTTCATTGAAAAGCTGCATGGTCCTAACCCAAAAATAACAGATTATTTTTCTTAATACTAGAAGAAAGGTGAAATTATTCTCTTAGGGAGGAAGGTTAAGGTGGATGTGAAACTTATTGGGGAAATCACTGGTCTCATGACGTAGGGGGTTAAGTTCTTTTGTGACAAATTTTTTTTGGATGAAGTTGTTATCAATTTTCCCAAAAATGATGAGGAAAGGGAGGAGCTGGTTAAAATTTATAACATTTATTTTGATGCTAGGATGGTCAAGAAGATATGGAGGGAGATGCTCAGAATTCTTATGGAGTACATTATGCTAGATGACAGATTTACTAGACTCTACAGTTACCATTTTTCCCTCCTCAATCATTTTCGATACAAGGCAAAGGTCACCTTCCCTCACTACTTGTTCTGCTCCTTGAATAATAGTATTGAGGAACATAGAAAAAGTCCTAGGAAGAATCTAGTCCTGTATAGTAGCCTTATTTGGCTTATTCATGAGCATTTTAAAAATATGTCGACCTTGCCTAACCCCTTAATGGCTTCGGCCTCAGAAGGATATGATACTAGTATTAGTATGTCTGAGGACAAAGATGATTCATACATTGAGTGGGAAGAGGAAGATCCTCCCTCCCCCAAAAAGATAAATAAGAAAACCCTTCAGAGAAATCCCTTGAACAAAAATGAATGCTCTACGAAAACCCACATTGGTACTTCTCAGGAGGCAAAAATCAAGAAGAAGGATCCCCTTGCAAAAAAGTTGGTTTCTTATTTTGAGGATTCTCCGAAGGATAATTCTGATGCCCCTAAAGCCATTGACAACTCTTATACCTCTTACCCTACCACTGACAGAGAGAATAGACCCAAATTCTCTAGAGATCTCAATCCTTATGATCACTACTTCAAGTTGGACCGAGAATTTCTTGATGATATACTGGAAATTGCCAGAAATAGGGCTGTTGACTACTTCAAGATCATGAAATGGGTTTTTCATGAGATTAAGGACCTCAACTTAAAAAACAGGGCTGTCACTAACAAGTTGGATGAGATGGAAGCTAAAGGGCTATCCCAAAATATTGTTGGGGTTTTGTGGACTGGGGAAGAGAAGAGGTCGATGACCGAGTGCCTTCAAAGAACTATTGAGCTCATGGATAATATGAAGAAGGAAATCGAGAATAAGGTTAAGAATCTAGAAGGGGAAATTGGCAAAATCAGGGAAACTATGAAAACCATCATGGAGCATAGCCACAAAGTTGTGAAACAAATTGTTACTATTTTCAGCACAATGGTGGAGAAGCTAGAAAATACCCATTAGGGGTCGTTGCTTGTGGACTTGGAAGCTGATAAGGATAGAAGTAAGAAAGAGGATTTTGGCCCCTCGAAGAGGACTAGAGACAACCTGAAGAGAAAAGCAGATTCTTCGCCACAGGAGATCCATGATTTAGAAAAGGTGACCCAGGAGATGTGCAACCTTGAAGCTAAGGTTGCAGAGACTTTAAAGTCCTTAGGTTAGCTTTAGTTGTGCCTGGTGCTGGTTTTGTGCTAGCTTTTTGTTGGTTCTTGGTCGGTGGCTGCTATCCTCTTTTAATTTTTTCTGTGTTGCAACCTTCCTTTCTTTGGGTACTCTGATGGCTTATTTTTCTCTGGGTTGTAAACTTTGTGGTTTCGGGTCCCTGTAAAACCCGTTTTTTCCTTTATCAAAAACATGAACTTGGGAGATATTAAAGATGTATGGGAAAGTTTTTGTATTCTAGTAGAAAAGGGATGGGGAATGGATTGTGAAATCAACCATTATCTTTCCATGGGAATGGTTTAGATATAAATAATTATCATCCATCTAATAGGAAATTCGGGGATTATTTTTTTTGTATTTTTCTTAAATTCTCTCTACTTTCTTCATTCTTCTTTTTTACTTTCAAATCTCTAAAATTTTGTCTTTAGGTTTCTCAATTTGATGAAATAAGAAATTTTCATTTATCAAAAAAAGAAATGAATTATATTTTTTTTCTTTTTTCATTTGATTCTTTCGACAAATATTTATTTAATCTCATCTTCCGAGCAAATTGTGAAAAAAATTATCAAGTTTTTTCTAAATGGCATGTGAAAGATTGTTCTTACACCATTTTACTTTATACATTTCTGATTTTTTTATCTTATAAACCCTCAATATAGAAGAAAACTTTCATTTATTATAATGCAATGGACTTGCCACCTTGAACCAAAACTCCTATCCTTATCCAAACTAAAATTGTTATAGGAATTTATCTTAAAGAAATAAAACCCATATGTTAGTGATTTCTGTCACAACCTCCTCCATGAACTACATCCCTGTTAAGAGTCAATTGATAAAATGATAGTGAAACATCATTTAACACGGATAGAGACGTCATCTTCTCCTTACATTTTTTGAGTGAATCCGAACCCGAAAATAAGCTATTCTAAAAAAAATTAAAACCAAAAATTTACAATTCAAACGTCTGCCTTTAAATATAAAAAGTAGTGCCATACATCATGCATCATTATGTTTCACTGCCAACCATATAAATTAATTTCATAAACTTAAGAAACACGGGCGGACTCCTGAATCAACAGTTGATCACAGTGAAAATTCACTCCTAAAATTAGGATTTATTTTCCTTTTAAAAAGTCTAGTTTGGATAATTGTCATAAGAATACGGCACACAACTTATCCTGAGTTATCTGAATTGGTTTTAGCTTTTGGACGGATTGTCATACATCTTAACGAAGGCCGTCTTTAATTGATATTAAAAGGAGTTACGCGGTATTGCCGACATAACATTAAACTTCTCGTCGAGAATCTCCACTATATAATGTTAAATCATTTGTTTCCAATTCAATCACATCCACTTCTCTCTCTCAGTGTTCTCTCAGTTCATATCCTCTTCTTGAAAAAATGGCAGGCTGCTTGCGCTTAGGCTTAGTTTTCCTATGTGTATTTTTATGTTGTTGCAGCGATGGTGTCATGGGACGAGATCCTGATTCCTTGCAAGATTTCTGTGTTGCAGACAGGCAAGGCCAAGGTAAAGTCTGATGCAATGAATTTATGCTTCTTTTTTAGCTCTCTATGAACATGTGAAAGTACTAAGCAAATATGAATAGGAACATGAACAGTTTTGGTGAACGGTTTCTCTTGCAAGGACCCCAAAATGGTTTCAGCAGAGGACTTCTTCTTCGGAGGTTTGGGGCGAGCAGGGAATACAAGCAATGCTGTAGGCTCTAACGTAACAGCAGCGACAGTTAACCAGATTGCGGGGCTAAACACTCTGGGTATATCGTTGGTCCGCATCGACTACTCTGTGGATGGAATTAATCCTCCTCACACCCATCCAAGAGCCACAGAAATCTTGGTTGTAATTAAAGGGGAACTGCAAGTGGGGTTCATCGATACAACAAACAAGTTTCACAGCAAGGTATTAAAGAAAGGAGACGTGTTTGTGTTTCCGAAGGGATTGCTACATTTCCAGCAGAATGTGGGGCATCGAAATGCAGTGGCCATCGCTGCGTTGAGCAGCCAGAATCCTGGAGTTCAGGTTACTGCCAATTCTCTCTTTGCAGCAAATCCTTCCATGCCAGATGATGTGCTGAGCAAGGCCTTCCGCAGCGATAAGGCACTGGTCGATTTCATTCAGGGCAAGTTCATGTAATAGCTTCCTTCTTTATTTATCCTTCCTCAGTTAGTGAATGGAAGAAGCGGCCAGAGAGGCCAATGAATTAATAATCATTATTATTTTTGTTATGCATGGCTCAATCTTCTCGGAAAACTGATATTTCTTATGGCGGCAATATTGCAATTATTTTGGAAGTTAGAAGTGATTACAAATGAAATAGCTTTGAGTTAGTACATAATGGATAAAACTAAAAGCATGGCTCTCGGAAAGATTCAGCTTTGATTTTTTGAACAATTTAGTTTGTCAAGAGTGGTGGGTCATATCAAGGAAATTCAATTCTATTTAATTTGTGTCCATTATATATTTATATGATTTTCTATTATTTTTTTAATCTCACAATTATTTGTATTAATTATTTTCGTTTATTTATTTATTATTTAGGACTTGATGTCTTGCATGAGATCCTAACATCTAGAGCCTGAGGATATGTAGACTCGCTAATAGGGCTAGATGATTGTGAAAATAGTCCTCCATCTAAAGAGTAATCTTCTTGAGTACAATGACCTCTCTATATATAATAACAATATTTTAGAATAGTCAAAAAAATTAAGATGATGTACAATTTTAAGGAATAGTTTTACTTTGACCCTATAACGAGGAAACAAAATATGTGATTTTATCTTAATAAAATTCTCACACCATGATAAGCTTTCTTAGTTTAGAAAATTGTAAACATTTACTAACTTGTACACTTTAATTTAGGCAAGAAACTATTGTCTCGAAGATTTTATGTAGTGAATAGAATTGAAACACATATAACCAACATGTACAAGATCTCTAATTTGTTGGACCCTATCATATGGAATCCATTATAGGTTTCAACTACCATTAGAGATCTATTTAGTATAGATTTAATAAATTAGAGCTCTGATAGGATCTAACTTACATGACTTGGGCAAGTAGAATCATAGATTACATGGAAATAAGAGTTATGATAGTATTATGCCTTGATTATAATAATAATTATAGGAACCTCTAACATTTTTAGTGTCTTTTTTTTCCGTCCACATTTTACTAGGCAATTTGAATATAAACAAAAGGAAAAGAGAATATTTGTAATTGATTTTACAATAAAAACAATGAAAAGAAGCAACAAATGTAGAAAGAAGAGTTGAAATAATTAATTGCCATGTCTTGTATTGTTAGGTTTTTTCATTAGGGTTTTACATTTCTCAAATAGATGGCAGAATGCATTTCTCTCAAATATTTCTCTTACATTTTCAATTTTTAAATCCTAGATATTCTAGTACCATTTGTTATGTACCTACTACAAATATATATTAGAATTTTAAGTAATACATATTAAATATACAATCTAGGTATATAATATCAATTGATGATAATATAAAATGGCATGGTAGGGTATTCCAAGTATTATTGAAATATTTCAAATACAATTTAATATCTAAGTTAACCTAGCAAACCCTTCCTTGTAAAGCTCCAATGAATGGAATTTTTTTATTGAAAGTGAAAATATGTGATAGTTTAATAGGTGAGAAAAAAGGCTTTTTACATCAAGATTTATGTAAGTTATTATTTGATGTATCCATAATTATCATGAATATTTAATTAACCTTTCAATATATTTTCTCAGAAATTTCCTCCACTCATTAATTGTGGTAAATTAGCATGTCGAAGAGTGAATTTTTATCACATGTTCTTTAAATTTTATTATTTGACAAATGACCACATATTTGTTGGAGGCATAAACTATAGAGCTAAATTCAAAATAAGAAAAAACTAAAATAACACTAAGTGATAATGAGCATAGTATTTCTTCTCTTATTGAAGGTTTAGCAATGGTCATACTCTTATAATGCTTAGGAATGCAGATTGCATGTGTTTGAGTGTGAGCTGAGAGACAAAGATGTTAATTTGAGAAGTCCTAAAAAAAAATTCACAAGAAAACATGGTTGAAAATCACAAGTAAATCTTCAAAGTGAAATCTAACAACCCATATTTTAATTAGATTAAAAATTTTGAAAAATAAATTCCTAAATTTAATATCAACACTAAAATGTCAATGCTACGATTCCTCTAAAAAAAAATCTTACTTCCTACAATAGAAATCTAAATCAAATGGTAATCTCATATAACTTAGAAATGGAAAAGTAATATAAAATATAAAGAAAACATAAAAATAAATCCAAGCGCTTGAGATTTGGGATGATATAAAAAATTCACGATTTAAGATTCTCATGAGAAATTAGATGCTAGAAAAACATCATATAAATAAAAAAAGCATCAAGTACTAGGGTAGGGAAATGGAATAGAATCTAAAATGAAACTTCAACATGCTATTCCCAATCAATCCAAACAAGAGAACTAAAGTTTAAAAATGCTAAAGAGCCAAAAAGAGACCTAAATACTAGGATTACATTGGGTTACTAGGAGAAAAAGATAAAGAAAAAGAAATTGAAAAAAATAAAACAAAAAACATATCAAAACTTCTTTGGAACAATAATTAATGGAAAAGGACCAAAATTTTATTGGACCCCTATGAAAATAGGTGCATTAAGTATAACTTTGAGGAGAATTAATCAATATTATACCTCACTAATATGGAATAAAGATTTAAATAGTTATGGTACTTAATCGCATGACACTTACTATTTTAAATATGTGTCTAGCTCTATTGTAAACATAATCTATAATTTAGATGATCTCATTATGATTTTTCTGAAGCATAATATAGGTTTCCTTTAGTCATTTAAGTAAAATGAGGAGCACTCAATAAAATTGTATGCCTCCTTAAGAATATAATCACTATTTAACAAGTTTTAAAGGTCAAATGCAAGGAACTTAATATTTTGAATATGCCTCACATTACATCTTAGATAGAAATTATAATTTAGATGTTTCTATTATATTTTTGCTAAAAGTGTAATGTTGGAAATTGTACACCCCAACAATTTCACACCACACAACATCTCCCCTTTAGCATGAAAAAATATTTTAATTAGAATATTATTATATATAGAGATGTACATTTACTAAAAAATTAGTCAATTCTTTATTCTTTGAGTTCAATTTTCCCAAAAAAAAGCGTTATGTGTGTATATTTGTGCAATGTGCTAGCATCTTGTGAAAATCCATGATTCAAAAAATTGTAAAGTGTAAAGTGTTACTTTCCTAGGGATCAGACATTATAACACTCATTTTTTATAGTCACAATGTGCAAGGATTTTTTGGATCTTTTTCTTTGGAAAGAAATGGCCTTTTGGAAAAAAAGTAGATAAGAAGAAATGTGAAAAGACATACAATCTTTCAATTGAGGTATACATACTTAATTTGGCTAAGTAATTCTTGAAGCTTTTGAATTTTTTTGACTCCTTTTAGCTCTTGCATGTTATTTTATTAATGATGAGTGTAACAACATAAATCGTTCCTATTAGAATTAGGACTTGATCTAGGAGCTAAGAGACAAGCACACATAAAAAATGCATAGATTGTATTTAGTTGACTGAAGAGATAATGAGTACAAAGCTTTCTTATATAGGCAAGGAGATGAAGGTGGTCATATGAAACACAATGGCTAGCTAACCCAAGTTCATAGATTGAACACTTGTTAACTCACATGACATGTGTTGTAGTGAGTGGCAAGTGATCATGCATGAGGTGTAGAGGTGTCTCACAAAGTGAGAACACTGTCTCAACTACATGAGGTGAGACAAACCTCTAGATGTGCTCTAAGTGAGCTTAAGTGTAATGTGAATAGGAATCTACTAAGTACCTAGGCTAATAACTAACTAGTTCGACAATATCTCTTTTCACACTAACACCCCCCTTAAGCGATACTTAGGGAGTAAGATAAAAATTGAATATTTGAGTCCCAACAACAAGGCCTGATAAGGTACTTATTTACAATGTAGTCTTTTACAAATGATGGAGGAAGATAGAAAACCCAATGGGAAAAAACTATCCTCCAAAAAAAAGACCTTTTCATATTTTCCTCTTTTTGTGATTTTGTTGCTTCTTGTATTTCTTTATCCTTAACTGCATTTTCCTCCTTTTGTTGATTCGACACCATGCTTAGTTGTGATATTCAACTTTGTACAAAATTGAAAGAAATTGGGAGTGGATTTTTAATCACAACTCTTTGACACCCCTTTTTAATATTTTTGATTCCCCACTTTGTTTGGCACTTTATTTTAGTGCATATATTTTCATACAAGAATGATGGTAAAAAAAATCACTTTATATATTAATGTGAAATCATCATCATTGAATAGAGTTTGAAAAACTAAATTTTCACCCTATTGCAAATCTACACGAATAAAATTTGCATTTACAAAGTTTAGAAAAATAAAATATTTTAAGTTAGAGGGGGGAAAATAGAAAATAATTAGGTCATCATGGGATAGAAAGAACTAGGAGCTAAAAACCCCATATTTACCCCTTTTCCCAATATTTGTTGATCAAAACCAACATTTTACCTAAACCATGGGTAAGCATAACTACAAAGGGGTAAGTATAAATGCTAGTGGTTAGTACAAACATTTGTCTTCTTTTAGAAAAGAAAAAAAAAGTGGGCAATTGACTATAGTCAAAATAGGAAAATTATTCCATGTGGAGAAAATTTCAAGACTTAGCCACACAAATTGTTGTGGACAAAGATTTTGGCACCACAAGACTCTCTAACACTTCTAGGGTTTTTCACCTAAAAGGAGAGAAGTATGCCAAAAATTGCAATGTCCCCACTCAATATTAATGCAAATATGAATGAAATATGCCTAAATGCAATAAAATGATAAAATATATTGATCAACAATGCAAAACTAATGAAATGCAAATTGTTTGAGAACACATTGTGATATGCAGAAAGATAAATTCAATGCAATATAAAACAAGATAAAGAATTCAAAATAGAAAGAGTGCACCTGTAAACTAACAAAGGCTAGAATGAAGACTGCAGGTGTCTCTGAAAGTTTGGAAATTCTGATTTTCTAGTGCACTGGGACACTTATGCCAAGCTGGGCGACTTAGTCCTAGATCTAGAAAATTGCTTTGGAGCCCGTCTCAGCCAAATGGGTATCCAGATCTACAAAAAATTATGTCAAAAATGTGTAGTGGGACTAAGTCGCTACTGTTGGTGACTTAGTCCACTTTAGCTTTTCTAAAAATCTGAAAGTGGAAATGGAAGCCCTTAGTTTGCACTTTGTTATCTTGCTAAAACCCAAATTTGAATCTGCAAAAACACCTGGAAAACATAATATAACTTGGTTTCTAATGGGGGTTTTGCCTTGGTCAAACCCCTATTTGGTATTTAAACCTTAAAGAGATAATGGAATCTACATAAAACCCTAGCCCTAAGTGTGTTTAAGACTAGGAAATTTGAATTAAGATTCAGCCCTATTCAAACATGCAAGAATAAGATGCATAAATGAAACTAGAATGATGCAAGAATCATTCCAAGAGACCCTAAATCACATTAGAAATGAATCTTAATAACATGCAAACCTTCCTTAGGTTGAAATTAGAGAGAAAATGGAAGATTGAATCACTTTGAAAACAAGTCCTTAGGATTGATTGGATGGCTAGTTGCATCTCCTCAACCTAGATTTCTCCATGATTCTCCATAGGCATCCATGATCAACCCTTGACAATGCAATATCTTTGACAAAAGGTGAGATTGAAGACCTACAAAAACCCTAGCTTGCTGCCCTAAAGCTTCAGCTTTGATGTAGATAGACTAATAAATCTTCTTGTGGAAGATATTCAACACTTGACTCTTGAATGTGTTTGTTGAAAATAACTAAAAATGTTGTAAAAAATGACCTAAAAATATATATTTAGAGGCATTCAGACCTAATTATTCATTATTTTGACTTCACAAATTTGAATTAAGTTGGTGATTTTGCTACTCAAAATTGAAAAATCCCCCAAAAGGGACTAAGTCGCCACCCTGGGCGACTTAGTCCCACCAGAGGTTTTTGAGGTGGGTTTTCTAGAATTTGAATAATTTTAATGTTGTTTGTTGGGATTTGTATGATTTGTGAGTGGAATAAGCCTTAAGGTCCAAAATAATGAGTCTTAGGGGCCTATAAATGTTGATTTAAAGGATGATTAATGCAAGGGTACCTAAAATAGGACCAAATTAGAGTAAGGATTATACTTTCACCAAGAAGGGAGTACAATTTTAGTGTCCACATTTAGCCCCCACTTTAGCACCCATATGACTACATCCATATGTAAGCTAAAGGACTCTAAACATTTAATTTTGTTTCATAAAGGATACTCATTCAAAAGATGAGAGAATGAAGTGCCCAGTGTAGTTATCTACAAAACCACAACATTAGGAACCACATCCTACAACAAAAATTAATTAGTTGTCAAAAAATCCATTTATCCAACTTCTAGAAATCAAATTCAAGGGTAGATGTATTCCCGCCTTGATTCTTCTTACTTTACGAAGGTGGAATAAAGGTAGCAGTCTCGCCACGTCAAATAAGACCAATCTCATCATAGGGAATTTCCAAGTACCATGCCACATAACAATGGATAATTGATGATGTCGGGTGTGGAATCATGATTCCAATGCATCAAATGGCATCAAAAACAGATTTCTCTAGCACTGGCTATGTTGTTTTGAATAAAAAGTACTTTATTAACTCTTAAGATAGTAAAAACCCTAATTTCATACATAAGAGTGAAAAGAGTTAAAAGAGTTAAAAGTGAAGTAATTTTTCACTTTTTCATTTTACCTTCTTGTAGCTTGAGAGTGATGAGAGAATAGTGAAAGATGCCGAGTAGATAGGGCTATGAACTTGCGAGACTGGATGTGCTATAGGACCAGGTGGTGCACAATGAACATCATGAGGTGAGTTGATTCTGCTACCTTCACTTTGTGATTATGCAATTATTTAATGATTTTTATGCATTTCTAGGTTAATTTAGGAACTTGGAATTTTTTTTGCATAGTGTCCCATTTTTTCACGAAGTGTCCCATTTATTTGCAAAGTGTCCCTTTTGTTCACAAAGTGTCCCACTTTTTCATAAAGTGTCTCGTTTCTTTGCAAAGTGTCCCAAAAGGGTTCTAAAGTGTCTAGGGCCTTTAGGAAAGCACACTAGATGGAATTTAGTACACTTGCATGATGAATAAAGTAAAAATTAAAGATATTAGATGATTTATAGAGCATATTTTTGTGTTTTTGATAGGTACCCACCTGTTTGCGTCAGTGTCTAGGGGCTAGACAGCTGAGTTTTCTGAGAGATTTAGCCCCTACACTTACAACAAAGGACACATAGCACCTACAAGCTATGTGTATTTACTAGGTGTACCTCATGCCTCCCATGAAGTACCATGATGCTATGTTGATGGCACTATGCAAGCACTCGGATGAAGACACATGTACATTCCACCTTCTAACTGGTGAGATGACGATTACTCTAGAGGACATCGACTATATCCTCTAAGTTCCTATTTAGTGAGAGTAGGCATTCTTCTAGAGAGATCACAACTTCTACGAGGTGAAGGCTGATATGTAGTATTATCTAGATGGGCTAGTGGACGATGAGCGGGTGAGAGGACAGATCGATCTAATGATGTTGTTGTATTCATGAGCCCCAATTGTGAGATGGATCAGGATGCACACAGTGGCACTAGTACTCATCTCAGATGGGAAGGCAATGCACCTAGATGGAGGAATAGTACATCTGGTACATGGGATGGCAAAGCATAGGACAGTATACACCTGGGGGCACTATATCCTAGCGCATTTATATTATGATCTTGGTTGATTTGTTTTTCAAGAGGTAAACAACATGGTGCACTGCACGCTTCTACAGGTTTGGTGCCTTGAGCATATCACATGCACCAGGCCTACCAACTTCCCGTGTCAGATAGCAGTGGGGTATGCTCGAACTTTTGGCTATCCTCTACGACAGTTATGGAAGTATGGGGATTTACACTTTTAGAGAGTGAGATTTGACCGACTGGAGGAGGATGAGATCTTGTGGAGACCTTATCAACTAACACTGTAGTGGCCAGATCACATGAGGAAGTTGAGGAGATTATAGTTAGATAGATTTTTGGTTGGCCATCATGATCATGTAGTATATCCCTTCTACAACAATTGAGTCATGCAGAATTTTGGGAAGATCTAGAGACCACCAAGGACACAACCCTTTTTTAGGAGGTCAATGTGGAGTTCTTGGAGACCAGGTGATATGGTATGACTCACTTTAGACAATGTTGTCAAGAGTGACTCTGAGTACTCAAATCATGATCAACCTCTAGTCTCTAACGCAGATGATGTCAATGCCACATGGGATTATGAGGAGTGGTGGACAGTATCACAACCAACTCTAGTATATCCAATTGATGAGCCTATAGGAGATGTAGGACGATTACTAGATGAGGGAGATGATAGAGAGGATAGGGCCGAGGAGACATGATACAGAGCTGTAGACATATTTATTGATGTCATTGATGAGAAGTACAATGAGGATATAGGTCCTGACTATGATGGCTAGGACGAAGGGGAGGAGGATGAGGATGAGGACGACCAAGAGGAGGATGAGGAGGAGGAGCCACTCTCGAGTGAGGATGATGAGGCAGTAGCTGAGGATCGACATGAGTGGGGAGAGCCCTCGCCCATTCATATGACTAGATCATGAGCAACAACTGCAATAGGCATAAGTGCTCACAATCATGGAGAGGCTAGCACATCTTCCATTCCCCCTATATAGGATGATGTCAGAGATATAGGTGATGATATTTGATTTTAGACATGTACTTTAGTGCTTATGCTCTTTATATATATATCATGATGTGTACTGATTGTGTATTATTTCTACCTTGCAGGAGCTATGAGAGATTGGTAAGATCTATACTATCAAACAACTATAGAGATAGTGCAAGCATCTATTGCAAGGAGAAGATGGACTTAGAATATGTGCCCCCACCTATTGTGGAGCAGGATCCAGAGTCACTCAGACCATTCATGAGATTATGGGCAACATATGAGAGTCTGAGGAGATGAGTCCCTTGAGCCAAGACTATAGCAGAGGCACAATAATCTCAGACCCCAACAGAGGTTGATAGACTAGAGGCAAAGGTAGCGCGGCTACAAGCAGAGAGGGATAAGATAGCAGGGGAGCAGTGGAAGGCCCTTGGATGGATACAGGGCTTAGAGTTTGCACTCAGATTCAGTAGATCAGGATCACAATCACATATGACTGTCTCCCGACATCCTACGATTGGACCAGCATGAGTACCAGACCTTGAGGGATCTAGTACCCACAGACCTTAGTGATATTGTATATTTTGTTGACATGTACAATATATATATATATATATATATATATATATATATATATATATATATATATATATATATATATATATATATATATGTGATAATTTGATGTTTTATTACTTGTCTTTTAGGTGTGGAATGATAATATGATTAATTAGATAACCTTTGGAATATTACTTAATTAATATTTTCATGATTTGACAAAGCTTATGTGATCTAATTAAAACTTATTACAATTTCTTTTAGATATGACATGATGATTACGTGTGTTATGCTAAATTAAATGTATTAATGGTCTAACTTATCATAACACACAAGATGAATTTGAATAGTATGAAACCTTAAGTAATTATAAAAATAAATTAAATAATCACTTTAGTGCTCAAGACATACAGGTAATTGTTTTTCAAGAATGAAGCAATCTGAAAGCATATAGGATATGACCCAATATCTTTAACAAAACTATTTTATCATTCATACTATTCAAAGGGATTATACATAATACTGCCAAATATGATGTGTGACATTGATAGGTTCCTTAAAAGGTGTTTCATCGAGCTCTATTAAGACATATGCACTAGACCCAAATTTTTTGTTGACTATGTATGGTCCTAACCAATTAGAACTAAATTTTCCTCTTTCATTTGGGTTGGCATTGGCATTGCATTGATTTTCAGATAGGACTAAATCCCTTTTGTTGAATGTGCGAGCAAAAATTGAGATTGTAATAGCGTTGTTTCCTTTTGCAATAATCTTGAAGATGTTCAAGAGCGTTAATGCATTGTTCATAGAGCATTTCAAGCTGGTGTAATATTTGTTCCTTATAGGTTTCATTATTGACAAGACCTTGAAGGGCAATTTGTAATGCCAGGATTTCTAACTCAAATGACATGATTGCCTTGGTACCATAAACAAGGTTGTAGGGTGTAGTTCCTATGGAATATCAAATACTTGTGTGATAAGCCCAAAGCGCATAGTGTAACTGTGTGTGCCAATCCATATGATGTTTATTAACAGTTTTCTTCAAAAATTGTTCAAAGTCTTTATTAGTTGATTCAACTTGACCATTAGATTGTGGGTACCAATAAGGTGTCGAAAAACAATGTTGGCCATTAAAGGTCTCCAAGAATTTCTTCACATCATTATTCTTAAATGGTGTACCATTATCAGAGACTAATGTGGAAGGGAGTCCAAAGAAAGCAATAATGTGTTCTAGGATGAAACAACATATTACTTCAGCTCGATGAGGAATGGCCTCTACCCATTTTGTGAAGTTATCAGTTGTAGTGATGATAAAGCTATGTCCAACAAAAGAAGGGGGTGATATTTTTCCTATAATGTCTAATCTCCAAAGTGCAAAGGGCCATATCAGAACTTGAGTTTGAATTTCACTAGCATGAGCATGATTTAAATTTCTATGTTCCTAACATTTATGAAATTTTCAAACATAATTGAAACAATTACGTTCCATGTTTCACCAATAGTACCCGATACAGATAAGTTTTTGAACCAATGTTTGTAGGTATGTGCAGGATCATGGTGCACCAAAAAGTGGCAATATTATGGGTATTTGTAGGGTATGTGGCTGACGAATTTTTTTCACCCAAAATTAATGAAATGAAAAGGGTTTTTAGAGGAGATTCTCAGCTTTCCAAAAATATAAATTATGATTTAATTTGAATTTAATAAATAATTATTATTCATTTTATATTAGAATTACGACTAAAGTCCTGATCGATAGGCTGATTGAAAAAAATCTATAACTTTCAAACGGTATCATATATTTTGAATCCAAAACATGCGTCACATTATATGCTTCACATACTATACGATTAAAAAAAGAAAAATTAAATTTCATGAAGTTTTGACCAAGTTAAGGTGGTCGACAAACGAGTTTTTATATTTTCTAAAAGTTGTAATAAAAAATTCATAATTAATTATTTACTTGGAAAAAATTACAAAAAATATGCATCACATCCAGACATGAGTCCTCTACTTATATATAAATTCTTACAAAAAATATTATCATTTTATTATGGTTAGGTGGTCAGATAGACACCTACTTCTTATTTTTCCCAAATTTAAGTACTACTGCATTGAAATTTCAAATTTTCACCAAATAGATTTTATTTATTTTTAAATAAACCTAGTATTTTAGAAACTACATTCAATTTTCTACAAATTCTATTCTTACATATTTTTGAAATAATATAGATAACTTATTCAAATATTTACGTCAAGTTGCCTAACACTGATTTTTTTGAATTTTTTGCCACTTAAGGGCCTGTTTTTTGCACGATGATCCTGCACATACCCTTGTCCTCCAAAATTTCCACCACAAGCACCTTCATGGGATTGGTGAAGTGTTATAGGTATCTCAAATTTGTTTAAGCATATAAGAAAGAGACCATGGAATGACTTCCGATATAGCACATCAGTGAGAATTATATATTTTGATGCAAGCTTTCATAAATGAGCATGGATGTTTTTAGTTGTTGGCTTGGGCAAGGTACCACTTTTCAAATAGTTAAATATTGTATCATGCCATTTAGTCAAGTTTTCCTCATTTGTCATTAAAACTTCTTTTGTTTTATTGTCAATCAAAGGTTTCATGATTGGGTGAATAGTGAATGTAAAATATTTTGAAGGATCTTGAGGTGATATAAGAGAGGCTGCACTTGCCATTACATCTGTAAGCCGATTATCTTTTCATGGGATGTTATCAATGGTAAATGTCTCAAACTTCTCTAACAAGGGCATGATAAGATCCTTGTATTTGGATAAATTTTCATGTTTTCTTGATATGTTCCCTTTATTTGTTTAATTACTAATTGTGAGTCACTAAAGATCTTAATATATTTGACACCTATGATCAAAGCAACACACAATCCAACAATTAATGCCTTATACTCAACTATATTATTCGTACATAGGAAATTTAATCGACATGACAAGGGAATAGGATTTCCTATGAGTGGAACTAATATAACCCCAACACCAGAGCCTATTCTACACTTGGATCCATCAAAATATAATTCCCTTATAGGAAATTTTATTATCAACACACTGTCATCGGGAAAAGAGTCATTGCTAGGTAGTGCTAGAAGAGAAGGAGCATCAGCTAAATGGTTAGTCAAGGCTTGGCCTTTGATTGCTTTTTTTGAAACAAACATAAGGTCAAACTTAGTCAACAACATTACCCTTTTAGTTAAATGTCCTGATAATTCTGTTTTATTAAAAATATGTTTTAGAGGATTGAATTTTGTCATTACTTGTATTTTTGCATTTAGTAAATATTGTCACAACTTACTGGTAACAAATACAAGAGCCAAAAATTGTTTTCAATTGGTGTGTATCACATTTCATAATCGATTAAAGTTCAACTAATGTAATAAAAAGGATGTTCTTTACTATTGTCATCCTGTTGAGCCAACAATGCTACAAGAGCATAGATAGATGCGGCTATATAAAGGATGAACAATTTGTTTGGAATAGCAGGTTGTAAAATGGGTGGAGTTTCAAGGTATTCCTTCAAGCTCTCAAAGGCCTATTTATACCAATAAAAATGTACATCCTTTTTTAGGAGACGTGTGAAAGGTAACGTTCGATCAGCTAAGGATGCGATAAAATGACTGATGGCTTGAATTCTTCCTTGTAACACACACAATTGGGAAATATTTTTAGGAGGTGGCATGCTAATTATAGCATCAATTTTCTTTGTGTTGACCTCAATGCCTCTGTGAGATATGATGAAACCCTAAAAATTTTCCACTATCTACTCCAAAGACACACTTTTTCGGATTTAGTCGCATGTTATATTTATGTATCCGTTGAAAGATCTTCTGAAGGACACTCACATTTTCTTGCTGTGTGAAAGATTTGGCTAGGATGTCATCAGCATAATCTTCCATCTTGATTTTATGTATGTAATCATGAAATATCAATGTCATTGCTCATTGATAAGTTGTTCCTGCATTCTTTAATCCAAAAGGAATCATTACCCAACAAAATGTTCCCCAAATGAATGTAAATGTTGCCTAATATTGATCTTGTGGGTTAATAAAGTTTTGATGATAACCAAAAAATCCATCCATGAATGACAACAAAGCATATCCCACAATTGAATCCACTATCATTTCTATATTAGGAAGGGAAAAATCATCCCTTAAAGAGGATTTATTCAAGTCAATAAAATCCATGTACACATCCTAATACAATTGTCAGGTTTCGCAACTACAACAATGTTTGAGATCCAAGGAGTATAATCAATAGGTCGAATGAAACCTATTTCAAGGAGTTTTTCAAGTTCTCCTTTAACAAGCAAGGCTATTTACGATTCATTTTTCATATCTTTTGTCGAACATTCTTAGCATTTTCAACAAGAACAATGTTATGTGTTACTATCTTTGGATCTATTCCTAGCATATCTGAATATTTCCAAGCAAAATTTTTAGGAAAGTCATGAAGTAAGGTTGTAGTATCCTCTTGTTCTTCATCATAAAGGAACTTCCCAATTTTAATGACCTTTTCTTTATCATATCTATGTCCATTAGTATATCAATTGTATCCCCTAAGGGGAGTGCATTTGACTTAGGAAATTTAGGATCGTATGGTTCCATGCTTGTGTCTATTTCATTGGTATCGATATCTTTTTGCTTGGTACTTATCATAGCACAAGTAAATTTTCTCTTGGAAGAAGATGTCTTATCAGAAGCACCTAACATTTGTTTCAAAGCTTCATCATTGTCAAAGTACTCCCATGATGGTGCTAACTGGTAAATCCATATCAAGTGATTCAAGATGCTTTAGTGTGAGATGGATTCTTAGTTTACATGTGATGGTGTTGATGTTTAGTGATGGTCATTGAGTTGCTTTTGTTATTTTAGAAAAGGAATATCCCAAACCAATCTTTGTCTCTTGTGTATCAGGTTCTATAGGAACTCGAATACCTTATTCATTCTTGCCACATCATTTACCATTGTATCCTAATTGTTTCACAAGCTCATAGCCTCGTCCATAAAGTTTTTCCATTTATTTTGGGTTTGGCTTGATAATCTATCTCATCAAAATTTGTTGTGTAAGTTGTATTTTCTTCCAAAGTAGATGAGGTAGATGCTTGGGAAGAGTCTTCAAAATTTTGAGCTGACATAACTATTGGTTGGTCTTATTTTTCATCCTCTTTTAGTGTGATTATGTATTCACTCGTAAATGAAGGTGTGAATTCTAATGATCCCCAATCATCACCGAGCAATCTAGACAAGCGTTCTTCTTTTTTTTTGGTCTCAAGGGGTTCTATGTGAGATTTTTGAATTAATGTGTTTAGAGGGCTTGTTGTTTCCTTTTTGAGTTGTAAGTAACTTTTAAGCTCAGGGTCTATTTCAACTTAATAAATTTTTTTGTTATATAAATATTTCATTATTCAATGAAGGGTCAAAGGAACCACATGCATCTCATGAATCCATGGTCTTACCAAAAGAAGATTGTAAGAAAGATCATAGGGAATGACATGAATAGTAGTTTGCAAGGTATCCTTTCCAACTATAATAGGTAAGATGATTACACTGAGTGGTTGATTTGTGATATTGTCAAATCCCCTAATAGATAAGGAGTCAGGTTTTATTTTTTGATTTGTATACACACAATCTATCTAGGAGCTTCACATTGCACACATTAAGGGAAAAGTCATTGTCAAAAAGGGTCTGTTTGATGCCTATTCTATTGAATTGAGTGATTATCATAAAGGCCTAATATTGTTCCCTTAGTTCTAATGGAGGGAGATGATGTTGGTGGAAGGTAATGCCTACATTAACTATATTCATTCCTTGTATTAGAGCTGCCACATCATTTGCATCTTTTACCAAGAGGAATCGCTATTTTTTGCAATGGTGTTTGGAGCATAGAGTGATAGTTTGGTGAATTCTGAAGAATGTCCCAAAGGGATATCTTTGCAGGAGTGTTCTTCAATTTCTCAACAAGATCATACTCATTCATATGTGGAGTGAATCGAAGAGCACTAGGTAGTATAGGATTTGGAAAAGGTAATGAGGTTGGGGTTGGTTGTTGTGGTTGCGGGTTATTTCTAGTGATGTGTGTATGTGCAAAAATATCATGCTTTTTAGGGGGGTAAAGGGTAAACTTGGGTTTAGGGGGAGGTTGAGGTTTATGTGACGGTGGGTAAAGAATGAGTTGAGGTTGAATTATATTGACATATTTTGTTTTAGGTTTATCATAACAAACCTTAGTGGATGGATTTTGTGAGATGAAGTCCTGAAGCACTTCATCTAACATGTCAAAGTCATCACTACTAAAAGGTTTTGGGAGGTAAGTTATCATTGGTTAGTGTGGGTTTTTCATCACAAACCTTAGCGGATGAACTTAGTGAGAGGAAGCCATGTAGACCTTCATCTAACTTATCCAAATCATCACTACTAAATGGATTAGATGATATAGCTTTTTAAAGTGAAGCATTATTTTTATTATTTCATTGGATGTTTTGAGGTTTTTTTTTGCATTTTCTGATGAATCTAATCTAAATGAACTAGGAACTAATGCTGAAAATGGAAATTGTAAAAATCTAATGCTATCCATAATTACCATGAAAGTAAATGGTGCTAGTACTAATGATTACAATGTAGGATAAAATAATTGAACTGAAACAGAAAATTAACTAGAACAAATAGCAACTTAAGAAACTAGAAATTGAATTCTAAAAATAGAGATGCAAAAAGTGTACTAGGACTAAGTCACCTAGGGTGGTGAATTAGTCCCAATATTTTTTAAGTTTTTATGAATTTTTTGTTGGATGCTTATGTGTTATGTACTATATATATCATAAATCTAAAGTGTAGATGCAAAATTCCACTATTGGTTAAGGAAATAAGGTGCAATAATAGAAGATTAAATGAGCTTTTCACTAAAGCAAATTTGAAAACCCTAGAATGTAAAACAATATAAAACCTAATGTAATGTTGATGCAAGCTATTCCTAGGATTAAAATGCACTTGAAATCAGAAGTAAAATGTTCTAAAGTCGGGTTCACCAAAATTTGTACACTGAAATTATACTCCCTTCTTGGTGAAAGTACAATCCTTAGTCTAATTTGGTCTTATTTTAGGTACCCTTGCATTAATCATCCTTTAAATCAGCATTTATAGGCCACTAAGACTCATTATTTTTGACGTTAAGGTTTATTCCACTCAAAACTCATACAAATCCCAATAAAAAAATTCAAATTATTCAAATTCGAGAAATCCCACCTCAAAAACCTCTTGTGGGACTAAGTCACCCAGGGTGGCGAATTAGTCCCTTTTCGGGGATTTTTCAATTTTGAGCAGGAAACTTACTAACTTAATTGAAATTTCTCATGGATTTCGGCCTGTGAAGTCAAAATGATGAATAATTAGGTCTAAATGCCTATAAATATATGTTTTTAGTTCATTTTTCACAACATTTTTAGTCATTTTCAACAAACGCATTCAAGAGTCAAGTGTTGAATATCTTCCACAAGAAGATTTATTAGTCTATCTAAAACAAAGTTGAAGCTTTAGGGAAGCAAGCTAGGGTTTTTGTAGGTCTTCAAGCTCACTTTTTTTCCCACATATTGCATTGTCAAGGGTTGATCATGGAGAAATCTAGGTTGAGGCGATGCAACTAGCTATCAAATCAATCCTAAGGACTTGTTTTCAAAGTGATTCCATCTTCCATTTTCTCTCTATTTTTAGTCTAAGGAAGGTTTGCATGTTATTAAGATTCATTTCTAATGTGATTTAGGGTCTCTTGGAATGATTCTTGCATCATTATAGTTTCATTTATGCATCTTATTCTTGAATGTTAGAATAGGGTTGCATCTTACTTTAGATTTCCTAGTCTTAGACACACTTAGGGCTAGGGTTTTACACAAATATCATTATCTCTTCAAGGTTTAAATACCAACTAGGGATTTAACCAATGAAAACCCCTCATTAGAAACCAAATTATATTATTTTTTGCATGTGTTTTCTCATATTTGGATCAGGGTTTTAGTAGGACAACAAAGTGCAAACCGAGGGATTTTGTTTCCTCTTTCAAATTTTTAGAAAAACTAAAGTGGAATAAGTCACCAAAAGTGGTGACTTAGTCCTACTGCACATGTTTGACATAAGTTTCTATAGATATGGATACCCATTTGGCTGAAACAGGCTCTAGAGTAGTTTTCCAAATCTAGGACTAAGTCACCCAACATGGCGTAAGTGTCCCAATTGACCAAAAAATTAGAGTTTCCAAAATTTTAGAAACATCTGTAGTATTCATTCTAGCCTTTGTTAGTTTCTAGGTGCACTCTTTCTATTTTGGCTTCTTTATCTTGTTTTATATTGCATTCAATTTATCTTTCTACATATCACAATGTGTTTTCAAACAATTTGCATTTCATTAGTTTTGTATTAGTGATAAATATCTTTTATCAATTTATTACATTTAGGACATTATATTTAGGCATATTTCATTCATATTTGCATTAGTATTGAGTGGGGACATTGCAATTTTTGGCATACATCACTCCTTTTAGGAGAAAAACCCTAGAAGTGTTAGAGTCTTGTGGTGCCAAAATATTTGTACACAACTATGAACAATCCACTTAGGATTTTACCATGCCTACTTCACTCCTCAAAGTGTGGAGCATTTGAGGCCTATTCAACAGGTCAACTTTCCAAGTGGAGAATTCGATGGAGTGTTTGGAACGATTCCTTCACGCCAATAATAGATTTGTGTTGCAACTTCAAATGCTAATGCTACCAACCAATTGTAGATTTTGGTTGCTTTGATAACAACTTTCACTGCATATTTTAGACATCATTCATTGTAGCTTAGGCATCCCTTCTTGCAATTTCAAACAAATGAACAACTCCTTCAAATCATGCCTCACATCGTCCAAATCGAGGTTCAAACCTTTGATTTTCCTATAGATTGTTAGCAAGAAGAGGTGTGAAAAATGAAGGTCAATGCATGGCTTTATGGGCAAATGAGACCATAAATAAAGAATGATAACAAGAGAAAAAGGAATTTTGGAGGCCATGACTTTCAAAAAACCATGAAATACTTCAATTTGCTCAATGATTCCAAGAGAAAAGCAAGCAATCGCGTGACAAGGCTTGGAGTAGAGAGAGGCAAGTCTAAACCAGCAACAATTTTATTTACAAAAATTATGCCTCTGAGCAAAGGAGTCAATATTTTTTGAGTAGATATTATGCCACAAGAGTGGAGTCCATCCAGTTCCCTAAAAATTTTAATACAAAGAGCAACAAAATTTATCAAAATATAATGTATTTTTTCAACTAATGGCTTGTAAATATCTCCTTCCAGCTCTAATACCATATTCGAATTAGGAAGATCTAGGAGATAAAAGACAAGCACACATCAATAATGCATAGATTGTATTTAGTTGACCCAAGAGATAATGAGTACAAAGCTTACCTATATAGGCAAGGAGATGACGGTGGTCATATGAAACACAATGACTAGCTAACCCTTCATAGATTGAACACTTTTTAACTCACATGAAATGTGTTGTAGTGAGCGGTAGGTGATCATGCAAGAGGTCTAGAGGTGTCTCACAAAGTGAGAACACTTGTCTCAACTACATGAGGTGAGACAAACCTCTAGATGTGCTCTAAGTGAGCTTAAGTGTAGTGCGAATAGGAATATACTAAGTAGGCTAATAGCTAACTAGTTTGACAATGTCTCTTTTCACACAAACAGTTCTTCCTAAGGGTTAAAGCATGATTTCACAATTTATTTCATGCTCTCTTTGGTGTCCACTCCCTTAGTAATTTTTGGACCACTACCTAGCCTTGAACTTACTCTCAAACTAAAAAAATATGCTAATACTATCGCAAAAACACCTTATTAATGTCATTATGCATTTTAAACTTTGACCAATCATCAAATTTAAGGAAAGTCTTTAGTCAAGGGACCTTGAACTTAAGATATACACTTTATAAGATAAAAACATCTCCAAAAGGGCGTGGGAACCCTAGTTCTGGTATTTTTCTTGAAAAAGTAGGTCATTAGTTAGGTCTAACTTTTGTCTTGTGTGAGGTGAATTTCATTTTGACATTTGTCAATAAATTTTTCTAAAATTTAAAATTTAAATGAGTCGGCCAACACGTAATTCTCTTCGTATGTTTCCCTATTCAAGGATGAAAATTTATTTCATACATATATAATTATAATCATAGTGAAGTACCAAAATTGACGTCCTATTTTATAGATTTAGAAGAAGTTTTTTACATTTCTATGAAGCTTTATTGTTGGAAATAGGATGTCATTTAATTGCAAATCCTAAACATTAATTATTTCATGTATCTCCTAGATTCTTAGAAAGGTATCAACAACACTAAGATTAGGATGAGATTAATATTTGATGAAATAATCATGATTATTCACATTCATAATTAATTCTAAATGTAAGGAACATGTGAGGGCATCCATAGTGAGTTCCTAAATAATAGGGGCACATGGGGCACCCACATGGTAAGGTGACACTCACCTTGTGTCCAGTTAACTATATAGAGTAATAGTTAACACTTTTGAATGCATGTAAAGATCCTAGGAGTTAGGGTTTAATGTTTGCATGCTTGGAGTTTAGTTCAGTTCAGTTCAGATCAGTTTAGTTTAGTTTAGTTTAGTTCAGTTTAGTTCAATTCAGAATCAATTTAGTTTAGTTCAGTTCAGTTTAGTTATGGTTCAGTTGTCTTTAGTATGTTTCAATTGTATGTTAGTTATCTTTAGTTAACTTGGAATGCATGGATAATAACATTGAGTTGTATGACAGATAACAGGGACTACCTCCAATTAATAGGGGATGACCATTCTTGCATGAATGTTGTTGAGTAAATGTTTCAAAAAACTAGAAATCACTTGGAACCAACTTGTGCGCCCAAGATGCTATCTTGGATTTAGCTCTCTTGCATGATAAGATATTTTTTAAGGCTCAGTTAACTAGGATTTCTTATGGGAACCAACTTTGAGGAAGAGCTTTGGAATTATCACCAAAGTGAAGGATGAGTTGTAGCTTTAGTTTGGGATGCCCAAATGCATGAAGCACATGTTGTAAGCTTTAGTCTTCACATAATAACTCAACTTGAAGTAGTATGGCATACCTTTTCTAAGGCTTGAGCTTGTGCATTGTAATTATCACCTTTTGGAGATTACAAGGTTGCATATTGCCTCTTTATCTCATTCAAGTTGAAGAGAGTTTTGATAATTGTTATTGGAGGTGTGAAGAAGATTGGTAAAGATAGAAGAAGCATTCTCAAGCAAGAATTGGAGCTATTGTATTTCAGAGATTGAATAATAGAATAATTCTTGGTGGATTTTTTTCCTAAAAGGGTTTCTCGACATTATATCTTGTGTAATCTTTCTAATATCCTATCTAGTTCTTATATCAAATTCTGTCTACATTCTACAATAGTAAAATGGATTAATCAAGATAATCACTCACAAAGAATATAGGTAACAAAGAAAAACCTTACTTGGATCAGACATATTAAATTTTTACAGAGTATTAAGCTAAGAAAACACCTCTTTTTTCAACATTTGGTATCAGAGTTGAGGTTGGGTAGAGTATTGGGAGGCTTTTCTCTTAAAGTTTGAAGGATTTATTGGCTTAGTGGGAGCTCTTATTATTTAAGTAATTTGCTGATTTTGGAATTAAGTTTTTTGTTACAATGAATTCAAGGTTAGCTATTGAAAGGTCCAATGGTTTTAACTATGAAATGTGGAAACTAAAAATGGAAGATCTTCTTGAAGAAAGAGATCAATGGTTAGCAGTTAATAATGAGACAAAGACACCTAGAACTATGTCAGATGAAGATTGGGTTGAGTTAGATAAAAAGGCAAGAGGAAAAATTAGATTGTGTCTTGTTGATGTTGTTCTTTTAAATGTTTCAGTGGAAACCAGTGCACATAAATTGTGGAAAAGAATAGGAGACATTTATCAAACAAAGAGTCTAACAAATAAGTTGTATCTAAAAAGGAAATTATATTGATTGAAAATGAAAGATGGTGATTCTGTAGCACAACATTTAAATGCTTTCAATTTAATTCTTAGTCAGTTAGCATCTGTAGATGTAAAGCTTGAGGATGAGGATAAGTGCATTTTATTTCTTTTCTCTTTACCGGATTCTTGGGAAAATTTAATAGTTGCAATTAGTGGTAATGGTGCAGATCGAAAGATGGACAACATCATTCCTACTCTCCTATCAGAGGAGATGAGGAGGAAATCTAAAACTAGCTCCCAAGATGCCTTGTTTGTAAGAGGTAGGCATAAAGAGAAGGAATCTAAAGCAGACAAGAAAGGAAAGGGTAAGTCTAAAGGACGGTCAAAAGACCTTGGTAAGAGTAAAGTAAAGTGATGGAATTGTGGAAAACCTAGACATATGAAAAAGGATTGTAAGAGCAAGAAGAAGAGTACTGATGCTTCTACAGAAAAATACAATGACTGTAATGATGTATTAGTCATTTCTTCTAATACTCTTGTTGATAACTCTTGGCTTATTGATTCAGGTTGCTCCTATCATATGAATTCTAGAAAGAAGTGGTTATTTAAGTATACTGCATATGATGGAGGAGATGTCTTCTTTGGAGACATCACAACAAAGGTTGTTGGTAAAGGAGAGGTAAAATTGTGTTTAAGTGATGTTAGTATTAAGACCCTTAATGATGTTTTACATATTCCAAGACTTGCAAGGAATCTACTTTCTGTCTTTAAGTTTAATGATTCTGGAATGCATGTGACACTTGACAAAGGTGGTTCTAGATTGGAGAAAGGGAATATGGTGGTTGCTAAAGGATATCAGATTGGGACTTTGTTTAAATTGAATACCTTCGATGTAAATATTTTATCAAATGTAACTGAAGCTGAAAATACATGTATGCTATGGCACCATAGATTGGGTCATATAGGTGAAAAAGGTCTTAGGACCATTCTTAATAAAAATTTGGTTGACGGTATTCCTAATTATAATATTGGAAAAAATAACTTTTGTGAGCACTATGTGTTTGGAAAACAATCTAGATCTAAATTTCCTAGTGGTGTAAATAGAGCTAAAAGGTTATTAGAGATTATTCACTCAGATGTAATGGGTCCTATGGATATTGACTCTATTGGAAAATCTAGATACTTTGTCACATTTATTGATGATGTCTCAAGATACACTTGGATATATTTTATGCTTAACAAATCTGATGTGTTTAATAAGTTTAAGGAATTTAAGGCTTTGGTTGAGAAACAATCAGATCATAAGATAAAAGTGTTAGATCAGATAATGGTGGTGAGTATTGTTCTAAGGAATTTTATGATTATTGTAAGCATGCAAGAATAGTGAGACAAAAAACTACTCCATATACACCTCAACAAAATTGAGTAGTAAAAAGGATGAACCGAACCTTAATGGAAAGAGCTAGGAGTATGTTAAGTAGTGCTAAGATTGAACGGTCCTTATGGGTTGAAGTGGTATGTACTTGTTATTTAATTAATAGATCCCCTAGTTCATCTATTGAAGATAAAACTCCTTATGAGATGTGGTTAGGTAAGAAACCTAGTGTTGCACATTTAAGGATCTTTGGTTGTGAGGCTTTTGTTCACATGCCTCAAGAAAAGTGATCTAAATTGGATCCTAAAGCACAGAACTGCATATTCATATGTTATGGTGAAAATGTAAAAGGTTACAAACTTTGGAATCCACTAACAAGAAAATTTTCTTTATCTAGAGATGTTATTTTCAGGGAATTTAGAGCTTATTTCGGAGAAGAACAACCAAAGGAGAAGGATACTTGTCGAACAGTGCATTTTGAGACAAATACTAAGAAGCAACAAGATGCACATGTTGAAGAACAAGTGGATGAATTGGAAGAAGAGAGTTCAGAGAGTGCTTCTAAAATGGAGGCTCAAGACGAGCATATTGAGGAACAAGAAGAAACTCCTTTAAGGAGATCCACAAGACAATGAAATCCCATTAATAGGTATAGCCCACCTAATTTATGTTGTATTTTTTCTTTAATGAGTACTAATGATGAACCCAATTCTTACAAGGAAGCTTTGTCCTCATACGAGAACAAGCTTTGGTCACAAGCTATCCATGAGGAAATGGAATCCTTGGATACTTGTGACACATGGGATCTTGAGAGTTTTCCCAAAGATAGAAAGGCCATTGGTTGTAAATGGATCTTTAAAAAGAAGATTGGTACAGATGGTAAACTTGAAAGGTGCAAGGCTAGATTAGTAGCCAAGGGCTACTCCCAGAGCGAGGGAGTTGACTTTAATGAAATCTTCTCTCCTGTTGCTAAATTAAATTCTATTAGATTCTTTTTATCTATTGTTGCTACTTATGATTTTGAAATTGAGCAAATGGATGTGAAAACTTCTTTTTTGCATGGGAATCTTGATGAGAAGATTTATATGAATCAACCTAAAGGTTTTGTTATAAAAGGAAAAGAAAAATTGGTTTGTAGGTTAAAGAGATCTTTATATGGATTGAAACAATCAACCAGAATATGGTACCATAAGTTTGATGCTTTCGCATTAAAAATTGGTTATGTTAGGAGTGAGGAAGATCATTGAGTTTATATAAAAATTATTAATGATCAGCTTTTAATTATTATCTTGTATGTTGATGACATGTTGTTTATTGGTAACAACAAGGTAATGATTAGAGAATTGAAAGCACAACTCTTTAGCACATTTGAGATGAAAGATCTAGGGGCTGCAAAATATATCCTTGGTATGGAGATCAGTAGAGATAGAGGTAACATAAAGCTTTGCTTAAGTCAAAGTAATTATGTTGATACTATTTTGAAAAGATTTAACATGCAGGATAGTAAACTGGTTAATATTCCTTTACCAATTGGCACGAGTTAAGTTTAGATATGAGTCCTAAATCTGATTTTGATTTTGAGGAAATTTCTGAAATTCCATATGCTAGTGCAATTGGTAGTTTAATGCATGCAATGGTCTATACAAGACCAAATATCTAGCACAAGTAGTGGGAGTTCTTAGTAGGTTTATATCTAACCCTAGTAAAGAACATTGGACTTATGTTAAGAGGGTGTTTAGATATTTACGAGGGACTTTAGAGTATTGTTTAGTTTATTATGATTCTAATAATATTGATATTATGAATAGATCATTGGACATACAGGGATTTGTTGATTCAGATTGGGCAGGAGATTTGGACAGTCAAAGGTCGACAAGTGGTTATGTGTATATTTTGTTTGGAGTTGTAGTTAGTTGGATGAGTAAGAGGCAGCCCATGGTTGCTTTGTCCACCAAAGAAGCAGAGTACATGGCTGCCACACATGCCTCTAAAGAGGTAGTTTGGTTACAAAGACTTGGGTCAGGTATTGGTTTTAATTGCAAGCAAGTTAGGCTTGAATGTGATAGTCAGAGTGGTATTTGTTTAGCCAAAAATCCTATGTATCATGCTCGTACTAAACATGTAGATGTTCAATCTCAATTTGTGCGAGAAATGGTTGAGAGTGGGAAAGTATTAATTGAAAAAGTTGACAATTTGATTAATGTTGCAAATTATCTTATGAAGCTAGTTCCTATAGATAAGTTCTCATGGTGCAAGAAGGCCATTGGCCTTGAGTCCTGTACTTGATTTAAATTTATTATTCCTTGTTTAGAATAATTGCAATGTATAATGTAAAGTGGGAGAAAGTTGGAAATAGGATGCCATTTAATTGTAAATCCTAAACATTAATTATTTCATGTATCTCCTAGATTCTTGGAATGTGTTCAACAACACTAAGATTAGGATGAGATTAATATTTGATGAAATAATCATGATTATTGACATTTGTAATTAATTCTAAATGTAAGGAGAATGTGAGGGAATCCATAGCGAGTTCCTAAATAATAGGGGTGCATGGGGCACTCACATGGTAAGGTGACACTCACCTTGTGTTCAATTAACTATATGGAGTAACAGTTAACACTTTTGAATGCATGTAAAAATCCTAGGAGAACTCAGGGTTTGATGTTTGCATGCTTGAAGTTTAGTTCAGATCAATTCAGTTTAGATCAGTTTAGAATCAATTTAGTTCAGTTCAGTTCAGTTTAGTTTAGTTCAGTTCAATTTAGTTCAGTTTAGTTCAGTTATGGTTCAATTGTCCTTAGTTAGTTTCAGTTGTATGTTAGTTAACTTCAGTTAACTTGGAATGCATGGCTAATAACATTGAGTTGTATGATAGATAACAGGGACTACCTCCAGTTAATAGGGGATGACCATTCTTGCGTGAATGGTGTTGAGTAAATGTTTTAGTTAAAACTAGAAATCACTTGGAGCCAACTTGGGCGCCCAAGATACTTTCTTGGATTTTCCTCTCTTGCATGAGAAGATATTTCTGAAGGCTTAGTTAAGTATGATTACTTATGAGTGCCAACTTTGAGGAAGAGCTTTGGAATTATCACCAAAGTGAAGGATGAGTTGTAGCTTAAGTTTGGGATGCCCATCTTATGAAACACATGTTGTAAGCTTTAGTCTTCACAAAATAACTCAACTTGAAGCAATATGGCATACCTTTTCTAAGGCTTGAGCTTGTGCATTGTAATTATCACCTTTTGGAGATTACAAGGTTGCATATTGCCTCTATATCTCATTCAAGTTGAAGAGAGTTTTGATAATTGTTATTGCAAGCATGAAGAAGATTTGTAAAGACAGATTTAGCATTCTCAAGCAATAATTGGAGCTATTGTATTTCAGAGATTTAATAATAGAATAATTCTTGGTGGAGTTTTTTCCTGAAAGGGTTTCTCCACGTTATATCTTGTGTAATCTTTCTAATATCCTATCTAGTTCTTCTATCAAATTTTGTCTACATTATACAATAGTAAAATGGATTAATCAAGATAATCACCCACAAAGAATATATGTAACAAAGAATAATCTTACTTAGATCAGCAATATTAAAGTTTTACAAAGTATTAAGCTAAGAAAACACCTCATTTTTCAACATTTATTACAATGATTAAAATTTAAAGCAAGTGGAAGAACAAGTTAGAATGTAGGGTTTACGGATTTCTTTGACATATCTCATGCACATTAAGATAATATTTTAGCAAGTTTTCATCTTTAGACTTTCATAATCTTCCTGCCCTAAGTGAGGTATTCTAATATATATGGTTTCCCTTTAATATTTGGATTTCCTTCTGGTTGGATCTCATGCTTCCTTGATTGTCTCATATGGGACTCTACCCTAATGCACTTGAGTATGGTTTTATCATTTATTTTGCATTTTATTGCTCTCTAGAACCTTAGATGCACTTAGCACTCAAAGAAACACCTTTATCTATTACCAAATCAACTATTTATAGAGGTAGAAATACCAAAATCTGGGTTTTACTATGGAAAAATCCTTTATAGCCACCTCTCCTTTCATTCACTATGTTTTATAGGTTTAGGTATGAAGATGATGGATTTCAAGGTATGAATGTATAGTGTAGACGTATAATTTTAAAATCCTAATTCAAAGTGTTAAAAACTATAAGATTAGGGAAACCACACCCTTGATGTGCTATCTTAGGCTCCCCTTACTATTATATGTGTGCATCTATCTACTCCTTATGGATTGACAACTGTTTCATCAATTTATTTTTGTCTATGTAAATTATTTTTTTTTTAGATTAAATTTTCATGTTAATTAGGCTAATAAAATCATATTGAATCAATCTATCCTATTTACAACAAAGGAAACAAACCCAAGCTGATTGGCTCTCCTTTCAAGTAGCTAGCTAAACATAACACCCTGTTTGGTTTGTGTTCCAATGTTATCTAAATAAAGGATTGATCTAGGTTAATCTACTAGTTAGATCTAGGACATCCTTTTATACTTAATATTTTGATGAACTCGACATATCTTGCATTGGCAAAAAATCATAATTTTCATTGCATAATCTCACATCTATTTTTTTTATTTAAGGAATGAAATGTGGTGAAAAATAGGTGTGCTATCAAAATAGGGTTTGATGGACCTATTTCTCACTATTTCATTAGGAAATGAGATCCACCCAAATAATTGACTTACAACCCTTAGGTGATTCAACTCAATGAGGGAATCTTTAGATTTCCTTATGACTAAAGGATGGGGTCAAGTTCACCAGGCACTTTTGGGAGAAAGACTAAAAATATAAAACTAATCCAATTATGCAAAATTAAACTTGAAACAACAATATTAAATAGAAAATAAGTAGAAATAGAAATTAAATTGTAGATCTAAGAAGGGAAAAACTATGTTTACCAGTAATCAGAAGTGGGTTTTCAGAGGCTAACTAGGACTCATTTGGCCAGGGGTGAATGGGTCCACTATCAAGGATTTTAGAACTACAACTTTCAGGAGCCTTTGATGTAGATATGAATCTTCCAATTTGTCTAGGTGGTAGTGTAGGAATGTCAACAATAATTTTTGTAGATGAGGTTCCTTGAGATGACAACAATTATGACAACTTTTGCAACTTTTTCAACTTCTCCAAATTTTCTCTTTAAGAGATTGTCAAGCTTTCTTCCACCTAGATCTACAAACACGAGATAAGAGGGAAAGAATGTTTTCTTTTGGTGAATGGTGGTTTTCCTTGGTCAAACCACATTTTTTTAATCAAACCTTGAATGAAAGTCTGCAACTTGCATGAAATGGATTCAATGGATGTGGATCTTGATACTTTGAATCTTGCTTGAAATAATGATTTGAATGCTTGACTTGATCATGAAACCTACATCACAATGTTAGCTCCAAAAAATCCATGATGTAAGAAGAATTTTATATGACAACTAGATCTTGATTGCTGCAATAAAACTCTGATAAATCTTCCTTTAAATGCCTTTGATTGCTCTTGATCATCAATTTTTCTATAGGAATGCTCACTTCAAAATGCTAGGTGAAACATAGTGAAATAACCTTATATTTATAGGTATGTATTCTTAATTTCCTGAAATTCAAATATCACAAGCCAACATTGAATCATAGATTTGAAAACATTAAAATACCGCCAAAAACATAATTTAAATTTAGGTCCTAAGGTCTAGGGACGACCCATTCGTCCATGGGCGAATGGGTCCTAGGTCCATAAACCTAGGACACACATTGCTTAATGTAAAGTGGTATGTTAGTGCATTAACAAATGTCAATTTTTCCCCTTTAGAAAATATAATTAAATAGGCTTGGAAAATGAATTAAAGGGCCAATTAAGGCATAATTAAGCTCAATTAATTAAGGGAGCCTTGAAAATGTAAAGGGATACACTTTACAACAAGTGCTAAACTAAGGCACAATTAAGTCCAATTTAACTAGGAGGGCCCACACAAGTGAGAAAATGTAAAGGGATACATTTTCCGTCACTATAAGGAATTAGATCTAAATATAGCATTTAAATTGGAAAGTATTAGATATTTCCATTGGAAAAAAAAATGTATTGGGATTCATTGTTCTTGAAAAAAGGTACAAACTTAAAAAATATCTTTTAACATTTTAGTAATATATAAGATTTGTTATCATATCTAAAAGATTATGCTTTCTAGGAACATTCATGCATGACATTAATTTAACATATTAGCTCTTTGGAATGCTTTGAAACACTAATTCATGCATTTATTTACTTCTCATAAACAAATTAGGGCATCTTAAAATTTCTAAGTTATTTTGGGTTTCAAACCCGAGTTTTTAGTTTAAGATGTATAGATACTACTTCATATGCTCAAAATTTTAAACCTTAAAATTGCAAATTTTGGAATAAAGCACCCACACCCTATCCTTCTAATTTTGGCTTAGATTTTAATAGTGAAAGTTTGATCTCTGCATCTTCTATTCAAATCTCATTCCTATCTCTGATAAAATGTTCTATAGCAATTACATTTTGTTGTATTTGATCAATTCACCCTAGATAAATAAAACATAAACTAAAATTCACTTCATCTTTAAATCAACACTTTTTTTGTGATTTTCAACATCTTTTTTGTTATATCATCAAATATTTTGGGGAATGTATGGTTATCCAATCATGTCATATATCTTTTTATAAGACTTTCATGTATTAGATGAGCTTTTTAATAGTGATGGTTTTGATATGTTAGATGAATCCTTTGATGAATTTATCTCACCAGAATCATCCACCTCTGTATATTGAGGATTAATTAATTCATATTATTCTCTAAAGCCAAAATTTGTTGTCCATCTTTGTCTTGATGACCCTCAAACAAACTAATTAATATTAGAGGTATTATGAACCAACCTAAACTTTTTAATCACATTCTTAACATTGTATGTCATTTTCTTTTTATTTCTTTTATTCATATTCCTATAAAATGGAACATTGTTGCTAATTGTTAGACTAAATAAATGTTTTATGTTAATTGAACTTGCGATCCTTATCTTCAAATCATTCTCTTTAACTTCTAAAACATTTTCATAATGATTGGAATTGATGGTTTCTCTTTTTATTTAGATTTCCTAAGCCTTTTTGGTTTCCTGGCTTCCTCTAAAACTTCAAGCTGGTGGGATTCAAATCTTCTTCTGATTTTCCCATTGTCTTTTAGCCTTGTTTCATGTTTGGAGTTTACGAGTTAACTTCTTTCATGAATATCTTATGAACCTGGCTTTACGGGCTCTTTCCACCTCTACTCCTGCCTTTCCCATAGTGAGGTTTTCCTTTGGCTCTTTCCTTGTACTACTACAATTTCTTTATCCGTCTTAATCCTACTAGTTGATGTCATTTCCTTTTGTTTTTGCACCTTTCCGTTTTGTTCTCGTATTTATCGCCCACCGTAGAACAAGTTAGTTCGTTTTGTTGCATTTTTTGGATTGCGTACAATCTTTGTTGGATATGTACTCTTAAAGGATGTTTGTCTAATACATTCCGGTCTTTATGTCTTGCTTAAAAATGCTGCCTTATGTTTTTTTGTAATTTTTTTTTCTTTCTTCCATGTGGCCACCTCTTGATTCCTTATGTTCATTTCCTGTTTCGTTTTGAGGTTTAAGACTGTCCTATTCCCCTTTTGAAATTGTATTCTTTCTATATCAATATTCATGTAAGAAATCCCATGCAATTTATGCTTCGCTCCCTATTCAAGTGACAACTAGCTCTTGCTGCTCAACAGATGTCTACAATAAAGTCTCGAAGGAAATTCAATTTAAATTTGGTTCATATTCTCCACGAGATGAACTCTTTATGGATGAATTTGTTTCATAAACATAAAAGGGTTGCTTGCATAGCCTTGAAATCTACAATTTCTCTTTCTAGGATCTCATTAATAACAATGATCACAATTTTAGATTCATCTAAATTGATGTGGATCATTGTAGATGTATTTTGAAGGATCAAGTTGACACATTAAATGCTATTGACATCATTATGGAAGATATTAAAGATGTATGTGAAAGTCTTTGAATTTTAGTACAAAAGGTGTGGGTAATGGTTTATTTACTACTTTTTCATTGGAACGGTTCAAATAGAATAACGATCATCCGTCTGATCTAAAATTTGGGAGTGGTTTTGGAATAAATATTTGATTTGTACTATTATAGTTTTTTTTTCTTGTTTTTTTAAAAATCTTTATAAATTTTTTACTATGTTTTTTAATTTGATAAAATAAATAATTTATATTGATTAAAAAATAAAATTATATATATATTTTTTCTATTTGATTTTTTAATAAATATCTTTTTAATTTCATTTTCTTCATCATTTTTTTAATATTATAAAATATCTTTTCTAAATCATTTATGATTATTTGTCTCACGTCATTTTTATTTTATGTATAGGCAGATGCTCTAGTTATTGTCTTATCCATTTTTGACTTTATGTGATGCTCTTCATGTGACCTTCAAGTAGGATTACTCTTACATTTTATTCCTCCACAACTATCTTGAAAGATTTTAAGGAAATTGTTATACAAGATCCTTCACAAATCCAATAAAATTAAACTAGTTCAATACCAACATTGATTTGTGCACTCATAACTTACAATTTAAGGAACACTAAGAATATTTAATATACTTGATACTCATTTGTGTAAATGAAGTTACCTCTATAGGAGAGAATATTGTGATTTAAAAATAAAATAAAAATTAACAACAAATGTAGACAACTCATATTTTATCTTATAAACACTCAATGTGGAAGAAAGTCTACTTTTTATGGTAGGGCAATGGGCTTACTACCTTTTTTTTCTTATATTGGAAAGATAATCACATGACATTGGAAGATAGTTTGGAAGATAGTTAAAAAAAACTTCTACAATATTTTTCTTATTCCCTCAAAACTAAAAACATTCTTTTCATCATATTACAGTTCTCTTTATATAGATTTTTCCTAACAATAGAGTTCTATGAACATAATAAATTGAAATTATGATTGGACAATTCACATTTCAAATTAAAGAGTTCATTGTTAGTGATAATGATGTAGTCATTTTATTGTTTGGATGCCAATGTAGCTATGATGTTTTGATATTTGATATTTGATATTTTGTTATCTTCATGTTATTAAGTTTAACTGTATTGTTTGAGTTTTTTTTTTTTAAATACACTTTCTAGAACCATTTTTGTTCATTGGAGTGGAAGAGTGGTTGTTTTGAGTGTATGTATTGTTTGAATTTATAGTAGAAAACAAAAACCATAATTTCAAGTCTTTTCAATGAAAAAGATAGACTTTGAGAAACCAATTTAGTTCCAACTAATCAAAATCTCCAACACTCCAAAATCTAAAATAGAATCCAATATGTAAAATAATATTTTTTGGAAGAGGAGAAGTGAGGCCTAATTCAACATATTCTTGCATAGAAAAATTGTCCATATATGTGGATGGGTCTTGAGATATCAATAGTGGTTTTCAAACAACTAGCAATTGTCTCATAACTCTTATGCAAGAGCATACATCCTTATCCAAATTAGAGTGGTCAAAAGAATCTTCTCTAAATAATTAAAACACACATGTCAATGTTTCTTGAAAAGTTCAAAATTTTGAAGGAAATAAGTGTCTCCACCAAGAATTGTATCCCTATCAAATTCACTTAAAAAATAATTATAAAATTCTCTTGACATATTTAACAAAATTTATTTTTCGCTTTAATTTTTAAATTATTTTTATTTCATTATTTTTTTAAATGAAGATTCAAAAATCTACGAATCAAACTTCTACCTTAAATTATAAAAAGTAGTTAGGGGAGAGGACTCAGTAGTTGAGCACCATAGCTTCACACTTCTCAAAATCTTATGTGGAAATTTTAAAAAATTCTCAATTTTTTATAGCAGTTTCACTAACAACACCGTAATTAAGGTTTTAGGGCCACATCATCAAATATGATGCTGCATCAAAATGTTTTTTGTCGAATTGTCCAAAAAGGTCCAAAACAAAAAAGTGAGACTAATACATGTGCATTATATCATGTTTTATTGATGCGTTGATGTGGCGGCACATGATTTGCTGCTTTTTAGATCTAAAGAATACATATTATTCAATTATTGGTAGTTATCATCAACTCTAACAACTTTAAAGTGGTAACAATTGATTCAATATTATTAAAAATATTGAACGTTAAATCGAAAAATACTATAACAACTATTGAAACATACTGTGAGTCCTTTCCCTCATTATCTAGTGCCACCTATTTAAATTCAAATTGGCAAGCTGACAGCACTTATAACCAGCAAAACAAACACACCGTACATTCTGGTGAGAGTGTGGACAACCATAAATGCAAGGATTTCATCTACGGTACAAATTTTATGTTTAAAGTAATATAATTTCAGAAATTGCGATGGATTCAATGGCTTCTCATGTATTTTAACGAAAGCCGTTCTTAATTGGTATTAAAAGGCTTTTACACGGTATTGCCGACGTGACTTTGAATCTCTCGTCGAGAATGTCCCCCATATAATGATAAATCATGGTTTGCAATTGAGTCACAGTCATACTTCTCTCTCTCAGTTGATATCCTGTTCTTTAGAAAAATGGCAGGCTGCTTGCGCTTGAGCTTAATTGTCCTGTGTGTATTTATATGGTGTTGCAGCGACCGTGTCATGGGAGAAGATCCTGATTCCTTGCAAGATATCTGTGTTGCGGACAAGCAAGGCCAAGCTAAGATCAGATGCATGGAATTTGTGTTTCTTTTTTATCTCTGTATGTACATGCAAAAGTACTAAGCAAATGTGACTATGAATATGAACAGTTTTGGTGAACGGCTTCTCTTGCAAGGACTCAAAAATGGTTTCAGCAGAGGACTTCTTCTTCCGAGGGCTGGGACGAGCAGGGAATACAAGCAACGCTGTAGGCTCTAACGTAACAGCAGCGAACGTTAACCAGATTGTGGGGCTGAACACTATGGGGATATCGTTGGACCGCATAGACTACGCTGTGCATGGAATTAATCCTCCTCACACCCATCCAAGAGCCACAGAAATCTTGGTTGTAATTAAAGGGGAAGTCCTAGCGGGATTCATCGATACAACAAACAAGTTAGACAGCAAGGTGTTGAAGAAAAAGGACGTCTTTGTGTTTCCGAAGGGATTGCTACATTTCCAGCAGAATGTTGGGCAGCGAAATGCAGTGGCCATCGCTGCATTGAGGAGCCAGAATCCTGGAGTTCAGGTTACTGCCAATTCTCTCTTTGCACCAAATCCTCCCATCCGAGATGGTGTATTGACCAAGGCCCTCCGCAGCGACAAAACACTTGTCGATTTCATTCAGGGCAAGTTCAAGTAATATAGCTTCCACGGCTTTCTTCTGGCATTCCTTATTTATCATTCCTCATTTTTAATGAAAGAAGGAAGTGGGCAGGCAGGCTAATGAAATAACAATCGTGATTATTATTTTTCTTATACATGTGGCTCAATCTTCTTTAAAAACTAGTATCTGTTATGGCTGCAATATTGCAATTGTTTGGGAAGCTAAAGTAATTTTATATCAAATACCATTCAGTCACTACATAGTCAGTACATAATTGCTAAAACCAAAAGCATGGCTCTCAGATTGATTTTGATATTTGGTTTCTGCAATAATTTAGTTTTCTTAAAATGGGTGGTTTATATCAATGAGGTACCTATGATGTAACGTTTACAGATTTTAAAATGTTTTGTTCTAGCACGAGACATTATATTTTTAGACGATTGACCGGCATTTCGATTGTCACACCGAAGTAAACATGGTCATGATACACTAATTTGTTATCTTCTGTGTTTCGGTGAACCCTCCTATTAGAGAAATCTTGCAATAGGATTTTACATGTTTGTGCGGTTGGGGTATGCATCCTTGGTCTAGGTTTTTCCTAGTTGTATTTATGCTTCTAGTGGCTTATACATTTGTTTTAGGGAACTTCCTTTGTTATAATCATTTCTCAACTTGCCTTGCCGGTGTCCTCTCTCATTTCCGGTTCAGGCTGGCACGGTGGTTTGTGCATTGATCTTGAAACCCTTACCCCAAATTCCTTGCTTTGTTCAAAATTCATATTAAGGAAAATTAATGCATTTACATAAAGATTATATAAAGTAAATCAATCTACTTCAACCTGCCATTAGTGTCCAATGTTTGATGTGAGTGGATATCAAGCACTCAGCGTTGGGTAAATCTCATTGTCAAAACAAGATGGTGAGGTGGATGAATCCAATTTAAGTGGTATAAAGCACTCTGAAGAAGACTAAAATGTAATGAAAGGACACTCGTTCCTTGAAAAATTAAGAATGAATTTACTTGAGCAGCCATGAAAAATTGCTTACCGCCGACTTCAATTTGTACCACATAGACTTGATATTGACTATTAAATATCAACTATAGTACACTAAGCCACAAGAAAATAAATATGATACAAACATTATTAGATATAAGGAACATAGAGTATTTAAAGTGAATAAAAATAATAAAGAAAATGCTACAATTAACAACACAATTCATTACAATTTGGAAGTTGAAACTATGGATTTATTAAAGGCCCAAATTTAGTTGTTGCTAGCGTTTGGTTTTTTGGTTTTGTGGCCTTCGCTAGCTTTTTTGGTGGCTGTGGACTTGTCTTGTTGTTGTTTTTACAATCTTTCTGCTTTTGGTGTCTTTAATGATCTTATCTTTTGTTTGTAAACTTTGTAGTTTCGGGTCCCTGTAAAACCCATTTTTTTCTCTTTCAAAAACACAATTCGTTACAATGATGATGATATAAATCATCTAAACCTTTTTAAAGATGATTTACAATAATAAAGAATGATTAGAATTTTTAGGAAAATAAAAATAAAACACTTATTATATCATATTTTTCTATTTTTTGTGATATTATCTAATATCTTTATATTTACAATCATGATATCTAACATAACATTTTACATATTAAAAAAGGTAAATTGAATTATTGTTTGAATATTGAATGTAAAATCCAAATAGCTTCTTTTAAAATAAAAAATATTCATACTTTTTGAATAATCTTATAGTTCAAGATTTATGATCTTGGAATGCTTATGATAAATGATGAATTATCAAATAGGTTAATACCATGACTAATCAAAACTTTTGCATGTATGGATAGTCATCTTATAAAAGCTTCCCAAAAGTTCTAAAAAATAATGGACTAAAACTATCAAAGATTGGTTTTAAAAAGCCACAACTTTTGATTAGTCACCAAATGTTTAAAATATTCACAAAGCTAAAATTTAAAGTAAGCACAATATGAAAATATATAATTTAAGAGTGTATAATCAATTATTTAATGGGATCATTATAATTTACTTAAATATCACATGCTTTTGAATTTTCAATTGTTAATAGTCAATTTGACAATTTCACACCTCACCCACATCAGAAAGTGTTAAATATTTGACCTAATTTTATTGAAAATAATTTATCTTTATTATTGAAGTAGATAATGTTTTGAATTGCTAATAGGTTGTATTGGTGTTTTCCTCCTTATTAGCTTTCAACCATTCTCTTTGGGACTTGATTCACTAAGTCAAATCCGAACATGTACAACTTGAGGAGAGCTAGAATCATTGTATTTTATATGAATAGTTATACTTTAACTAGTATAAGAAAACAAAATTTATGATGATGCACACCCTCAAGAAAATAGTTTAACCTTGACCCTACAATTAGACAACAAAATGTATGATTTTAATTTAGTAATAATCTCCATCTTGGTAAGCTTTCTCAACTTATAAAATCATAGAGAAATACTAACTTGTATAGTTTAATGCATACAAGAAAATATTGGCTCCAATATTTTATGCACAGTTAATCAAACTAAAATATAGTCAACCAAAATTTGCAAGCTCTCTAATATGTTATCTTTGGAAATAGGATATACATTAGAGATTTGACTATCAAAATGGATCTATTTAGTGTAGATGGTGTATATTGGAGCTCTGATAAGATCTAAATTACACGACTTGTGTAGAAAAATATAGATTATACAAAAACAAGAAATTTATAACTATATGCACCTCAAATTTTTATTATTTTCTTCTTTTCTTGTCCAACTTTTACTTGTAATTTCAATAGAATCAAAAGGCAAAGAAAATGGTTGCAATTGAATTTACAATTGAAGAAAAAAAAATTGAAGTATAAAGAAGAGTTGAAACTTTTATTTATTGTGCTCATTTATTTTTGTATTATTTAATTGTTGTGTCCTATATGGTGACACCTATTTTTCAAACGAATGGATAGGTATTTTTTTATTTTCTATTTTAATATATTTTTATTTTTATTTAATTTTGTCTTAACTAGACAAAAATCAAAATAAATTAAACAGACCATAAATATGATTTTCAAATAAGTTCAAATACCACTTTTAATTTGCTTATTACATACATGCATATATACATATACTAGAAAGTAAATGATATATATTTAAAATAAAATAGAATATATAAATATCAAAAACATGGTAATATAAAATGGGGTTGTAGGTTATCTACAAGTGCAAGAGAACTATGATAAGTCATGACTCTATAAAAGATAGATAGAAATAATAAGTTGTAGTTGTATAATACTAGTAGTTAATAGTTTACTAAATTAATCATATAACAAATTGGGATTTAATTTTAAATTCTTACCACATCTCATTCAAATTGTTAAGTAAACATAATTATACACATGAAAATAAAACAAAGTAAGTAAAATAGAAGTAAGAGAAAAATAGACATGACAAGACTCTTGAAAAAAAAATCCAAGGTCATGAAAAAATAATCCAAGGGTGATATTTAGAGAAAATAGAGGTAGGGAATTCCAAGTATTACTAAAATATTTGGGAATAATAATAATAACTAAATTAGTTTAAAGAAATATTCCTTGAAAAGCATCAACTAAGTGTGCATGACATTTTTTATTAAAAAGGAATGCAAGTGGTAATTTATCATATGACAATATTTTTTACTTAAATTTTTATTTAAGCTATTATTATGTCTATCCAAACCTGTCATGAATTTTTATTAACCTTTTACTCTAGTTTCTTTAAAAATTCCCCCACTCATTAATTTACCTAAGATAGCATTTCAAATATTGATAAACATTACTCTATGTTGTTTTTGTGATGTGTAAAAAGAGATCTTAGAACTACTAAATAGATTACTAAGATCATTTTTTCTTTGCATCAACATTGGAAGTCAATCTGATAAAGTCATACCATTGGCTGACAACCTAAAAGCAGATCCAATTTTCCCTAGACCAAGTTCTTTTGTTTTCATGAAAATTGATTCAATTTAATGTGGATTTAATTGATTTAAATAACTGTGCAACCTAATATGAAAATGCAATTTATTAAAAAAAACAACATAAAAGTCATAGACTAAAGACATATTTAAGTAGGGGAATTTTTTTTTCACTTGTTATGAAAATCTAAAGTTGAATTGGGAGCACAAGGGCATTGGCACCCTTTATTAAAAAGTGTAGATCCTGATCTACAACTTTCTAGACTAAAATTTACAAAGGATTTTGCCTTTGTCAAACCCTCATCTTAGTATTTCTACCTCCATGAATAACCAATTGATTGGTTAATAAAATGTGTCCTCTTAACCTTAAGTGTGTCTAGGGTTGTAATGAGATAAAATGAAAAATATCATAATAAAGTGTGTTAGAGAAGGATTCCTAAATGACATAAGAAAGATCAACTAAATAAAAAGTCGAATACCCTAGGGAAAATCCAAATATGTGAATACCTTACTTCAGGTAGCAAGAAGATCAAAGTATAAATATGAGAACACTCTAAAATCAAGTCATTAGTTCTTGAAGGAAGGAAAAGCTATCTCCAAAACCTAGATTACATCACGTCCTTCTATTGGTATCAAACTCCAATCATTTTGCTAGCATGATTAATTTTGAAATTCACCTTGTAAATAAAAAAAAAGGATGTATTCTGGGAGATAATTTTTTGTATTTTAATTCTTTCTCTCTTGTTTGAAATAATAATTCATTTATTTATAATGAAATATAGGAAAAAATTACGGTGTAGGAAAAATCATTCAAATTTAATTTTTGAGATTAAATTACTCCCAAAACCCAAATTTGAATTCACAATCTCTAAAATTAGAGATTGAAAAAACTAGTAAATTAAATATGTTGAGAAAAATACCTAGACTAGGGCACTAGCACCTCTGTATAGTCATTTTTCAAACATTAAAATCTGATTTACAAGTTTAATGTCTAATTAATCAGGACTTATATTCAGAAGACAAACACTTATTAAGGTTAATTTGATGAAATTTGATTGACAAGATTTTTTTAGGGTAGCACTGACACATTCTCCTAGGTTGATAGGAAAGTTCAATGCTAGGGAATATCTCTAAAATTCATCAATGAAGAGGATACTTAGGTAGGCTATAAATATAGTGTGAAATTGTACTTTCACCTTAAGGAAGTACAATTTTTTATGTTACATTTAGCCCCCTACTTTAACAACCATATGACATTAAGTGCATATGCAAGTTAAAGTAATGAAAGTAAATCATATCATAAAAGGATACCCAAAAGGATAATTTAGAGGACATAGATCATTCAATCATTAAGAAAAAGAATCACCCAACATAGTAACCTATAGACCACAATGTTAGGAACCACATCTAGCAAAACCAATTCATTAGAAATCTAAAACCATCCTACACATACAAAAAATACATTAGTGAAAAATTTCTAAGGAGAATGAGATTTGAGGGTAGATATATGCCCCTTATTTTTGATTTCTTTATGGAGGTGGACACTTGGTAGTTATCTCCCATGTGAAATCTATTATGGTTTTGATGAGTATTTTTTGGTAGGGTCATGGGAACATAGTAGCAAGGACCAAATAATATATTATTTGAATGAGGGTGGGACCATGATTCCAATGCAACATATGGCATAAAAATTGGAGTTCACTATCATATGTTATGATGACTTGAATAAAATATGATATGAGTGATATATTACAAGATTTTTCTATATAAGTTGTAACCTTTTTCCTTTTCTACCATTCATTTTAAATTTTTTAATTTGAAAAACTTGTGAGCTAATCCAAGCATTCCTAGGAGCGAAGATGCTATAATGATGACCATATCATGCATTGAGGCTCGAAGCCCTAACGAACCCATTGCATGCGGGGTGACAACATGAGATTTGAGTTGTATTTTCACTTTCCCTATAGCTAGGAGCTCAACTTAGGCTATTTTTTTACTTTTTCTACAAAGATGGGGTGCCCGTGACCACATTTGGCATCCGAGACCCTCGAGGGTGCCCCTAACAAATAGTGCCACCCAAAACCAAAATGGGTGCCCTTCACCAACATGGGTTCCCTTGGCTAGGAATAATTTTTGACCAAATTGCTATGTTTTACTTTATTTTTATTTATAATTTATGCCTAACTAATAAGATAATATGTTTGGTGGATGAAAGGTACCACCACACATGTAGGAGCACTTGGGGGTCACCTATACTATCTTCTTCACAACCACACCCCTTTTTTGTCTATGGTAGAGCAACATCATTGATGTGATGTTGGTTTACTTAATTTTACACAATACCCATGATGAGGTATGATGAATATAAATTGATGACACTCATGGAGCAATGGGTTATACACACCACTACCTTTTTTCTGTGGATGGGAGAGATGAATATGACATTGGAGGATTTATACCACATTTGGTGACTATAGTAGGATCATGAGCCATGAGGATGGGAGGACCTTAGATGAGATCCTAGCCAACCAGTAATATTATATTGGTCATTATATGCTATAGGATGACAAGAGTTGAATTCAATTGTGATGGCTACATTATGTAGATGTTGTGATTCTTGTTATTCATTAGGTCTTTATCATGACTTTAGAATCAATGATTGTACTAGATAGATGAGGCATGAACCTATATGGGGGCCTCATATATATTATACGAGTGATGGAGAAGTGACATATTGTGTTCACCTGGTATGAAGCATGTAGGTTTACCTATACTATGATATGAGGTGCTATGTATATTATGAGACACATAGACTTATAACATTACCCTTCTCTAGGTGTGGGAATTCAAGCAAACTACTTGCACATGGCCCATAAGATATCCCATAGAGGTGGCATGGACTTATATTCAAGAATTTTCTCACCCTTGTAAGATTCCATGGTAGTCATAGGTGACTTGTTATACTAGTGCATCACATTTGAATGATTAGATGTTGCAAACATGATTAGGAGACCTTATGAGACTCTACAACCCTAGAAAATCCTATCACAACAACTTGCAAGTATGTTCCACAATGTGATCACTTATTTTTTGGTCACTATAAGTGCATTGCTATTAATTTTTACTATGATCGAGTGACCAAACAATGTGGTTGCATTTAGGAGGTTCTCATCCCTTGACTGACCTATCTCAAGTGAACATATAGTGGTCCCAAGCGACAAGACATATCTGATCCTACCATCATAGAAATCCCTTTCAGTGAATTCAATGAAGAGGAGTGAGAGAGATGTCCATGTATAACGAAAATGATGTTGTGTCAAGCACTACATATACTAGGTGGTGGAATGCTACATGTCCAAATCCCATATTTTCTATAGATCATCCTATTGGCAATCTTGGGCGAAGACCATTACATTAAGAGGACTACAAGAAGGAGGATGAAGAAGATGATGGAGATGTAGGAATAAATGATGAGGAAGATGAAGAGGATCCAACTACTACAATAGGAGGAGATCTAGAGGAGCAAGGAGAGGTCAGTGATTCCCCTGAGGAGATACTTAGGTTTAGTCCTCACATATCACAAGAATTTCCTACTAAAATCAAGAGACTAAGAATATATGAGCATGGGGAGACGAGTGAAGCAACAAATACCATGATCCCAACCACATGAGGGAGTTTTAGCATAACCATAGTTATCACATGCATGGATCCTCACTAGTGGTTTGGTGATCTAGCCGATATGACAAGCATTTTTTTTTTTCTTTATCATATACTAGATGCAGTACTTAATTTCAATTTGTGCTTTAAATGATGATGTCTAACATTGGCTAAAAGCACAAAGTTGTGTCACAATTTTAGCCAAATAAATAGTTTTGAAAAAAACATTTTTGCCTGGAAATGTTTTAGTCGAATAGGTTTCGACCGAAACCACGTGGCTTGTACTTGGCACATAGGGTTTTGGCCAAATATGTTTTGATCAAATCCAAATTTATTTATTTTTCCCTTTGTCATTTTCAAATTGAATTAAAGTGGCTTATTTTATTGTGTGGGGTTTCTATAGAAAGGGTTTTACTCGAAACCCTTTCTATAGAAATTGTTTCTACCGAAACTATCTATGTGATATCCTACTTGGCAGCTAACTCATCTGTTTTCAAAATTTTCTAAAACTTTCAACTTTAGCTAAGTATTTATTTATTCATAACGATTTTTTTTTTAAAAAAAAGCCTTTTGTAGAGCTTAGAGTGGTGAATCCGAATATGCAATTTTTTTAATATTTCAATTAGTTTTAATATATTTTATTTTTAAAATAATGCAAGTAGGTTTTTAAAGTTAAAAAAAAGGTTGATTAGATATTTTAAAAAAAAATAGTAAAAAATATTATTATTTTTTTTTAAAATATATGGGGCATAGGAGGAGAGAGTCTTCTTCAAAAGGGTATAATTTTTTTTTTGAAAATGATTAAGAAAATAGACAAAGTTGACTGCCCGTGAAAACTGTCGAATTATGACAAGTTTTACTTGAAAACATTTTTACGAAAAAAATATAAATAAAAAATTTGATTTATTTTTTCCATGAACAAGATATTGAAGTCACCTATTTATAGAAAAAAAAATTAGGGAGAAATGAAGTTTTTTCCAATTTATTTCTTGATGGCTCGAAAGTCACTTTTTTCTAAAAATTTTAGCGTTCCAAAATTTGTTCTTAAATTGATAAAAAAGTAATGAAATAATTTTTTGAAAATATCTAAATAATTATAGGAATAAACATCATCAAAATTTATACATTTCATTAGTTTATATCATTTTTAAATTCAAAACATAAAGACCACTTTTATGTGGTCAAAGTTCATAAATTTTTTTTGTTGTTGGTCGATTCCTTTATAAAGTGTGACACAAGATTGTGCTTTTACCCAGATGCAAATTGGGCTAGATGTGTTGATGACAGGAAAAGTACAAGTGGTGATGCATTCTTTCTTGGATGTAGATTGGTGTGATGGTTAACCATCAAACAAGATTTTTTTTATTTATCTACTATATAGGCTAAGTATATTATAGTTGCATCTTGTTGCACAAAAGTATTATGGATGAGAGACACATTGAAGGATATCAGAGTAGTGTATGATGAGCCTACTTCTATCTTTTGTGATAATACAAGTATAATTAACATTTCAAAAAATGTAGTGATTCATTCAATGGCAAAGCATATGTCAATTAAGTATTACTTTTTGAGAGAAAAAGTTGTGGAGAATGAGGTGAAGCTTGAATATGTACCTACAAAGGATTAGATTGCTAATATATTTACTAAGGCTCTTCCTAAGGATACTTTTATATATCTTAAGGAGAAGTTAGGGTTTATTGCCCCTCCTTCTTTGAACTAGATGCAAATGAAGATGCATCAGTGTAGTGGATCTATTAATTCATTCCTTGTGTAGACTAATGTTGGTGGCTACTTCTCAGAGGGAGTAGGTAGTAACATTGTTGTAGTATGAGGTTTATGTTGTCATGATGTAAAGGTTATTGAGTCGATTGGTGTAAAATCCTAAGTGGGATTATTCCAAATAGGTGTGAGTATATTAGTTCTATGTCAAAGGGGGAGAACAATGAAAAATACCTTATCCTTTGCCATTGATGTCAAAGGGGGAGAGAAATAATCATGTGAAAAATTCTATATACAAAGGTGGAGAGAAAGTGAAAGAAAACTATTGAAGAGAGAAAGTGTAATGAGATAGTCATGATAGGGGTGAAAAGAGAAAAGGAAATAATTATGTTCAAAGTTGTGTCTTTAATGGTTTTTCACATCTTATGTTGCCATCAACGACAAAGGGGGAGATTGTTGCAAGTATGAAGGTGTTGTCATTGATGTCAACAAGCATGTGTTGTCATTAATGATAGTAGCATGGTGGTTAAGCAAATATTGTTGTTTTGGTAAGCTTATATTTATGGTTTTGATGTCAAGGAGATTGAGAAAATTGATAAATTAAGGAAACAAGGTGTTACAAAGGTGTTCTAGTTTGCATAGGTTTTCTAGTTTTTCTTTACATTTCTTCTAGGGTGAAGATCTCCTTTTCTAGTTTGGGTATGTTGGTTAGAGATGTTTAGAGCTTTTATATCTAGAATTTTGGCTTCTAGATCATTGGTCAAAGGAAGTTGCGTGAACTAGTTTTGCAGTGTTGTGTACATAGGTGTCTGGGAGAAATGTATTTTCTCCACATTTCTTTGTAGTTGATTTTAAGGAATTTTTATTCTGAAGGAGATTTGATGGTGTCGTTCTCTTGTCTGTGTCAATAGGATTCATGTTTAGACATATCAGAAGAAGTTCTTATGAGTTACGAAGTATTGTAGTGTCTAGTAGTGCTTTCTAAATAAACAATATTATTATAATCTTTAGGTGAGATTTGATGTGAAGGAGTTTGTTGGTTTTTAGTATGTTCTTGGATCGTATTTAGGTGATTTTTTTGTTTGAAATATTTGGATTGATCAAAGGAAGTGTGTAATTCATAGTTTAATGTGTTTTCATAGGTAATGATTGACTTGGTGTTTACACTACATTTGAAGATGTTCAAGTGTTAATGAAGGCATAGCATGGCATGTGAGACTTAATCTGGGTCCCTATTAAGTGTTTTTTTGGTCCACTTTCATTCCTATCCACTGTGGGAATGTTTAGTGCTGACCTAATTTGAAATTGCAAAGTGTGAAGTGTGGATTCTTGGGTATGTGCAAGATCATGATGGGCCAAAAAGTGGCAATATGATGGGTATGTGGCTGATGACTTTTGTTTTACCCAAAATTGATGAAACAAAAAGGGTTTTTAAAGGAGATTCTCAACTTTCCACCAATATAAATTATGCTTTACTTTGAATTTAATAAATAATTATTACTCATTTTTTATTTGAATTATGACTAAAGTCCTGATTGATAGGCTGATTGAAAACAAATTATAGCTTTCAAATGGTATCCCATTTTTTGAATCCAAAACATGTGTCACATTATATGCTTTGTATAACATATGATTAAAAAAAAAAAAAATGAATTTCATGAAGTTTTGACCAAGTTAACGTGGTTAGACATATGAGTTTTTATATTTGTTAAAAGTTGTAATAAAAAAATCATAATTAATTATTTACTTGGAAAAAAATTACAAAAAAATATGCATCACATCTGGACACAAGTCCTCTACTTATATCTAAAATCCTATAAAAAATATAATCATTTTATTGTGATTAGGGTGGTCAGATAGACACCTACTTTTTTTTCCTTGAAATTTAAGTACTACTTCATTGAAATTTCAAATTTTTACCAAATAGATTTTTTTTTTCTTTAAATAAACCTATTAGTTTAGAAACTACATTCAATTTTATATAGATTCTATTCTTACATGTTTTTGAAATAATATAGATAACTTATTCATTTTTTTACGTCAAGTTGCCTAACTCTGATTTTTCTAAATTTTTTGCCACTTAAGGCCTGCCTATTTTTTCCATGATGATCCTGCACATACCATGTCGACTTTGGAGAAAGTTTTTTAAGGTTGAGGATAGTATAAGTATGAAATTTGTGATGTTGAAGTTTTTCAAGATATAAAGAATAAATGTGTGTGATGCAAGTGATGTGGATTTTCAAAGAGTAGAGTGTGAGTTTGAGAAGAGTAGCAAGAACTTCAATGTGTTGGAATTCTAAATGCAGTGAGTTGAAGGTGTCCAAAATCATTCAAACAAGATTTTGAAAGTGTTAGAACTATTGTGGTGGATTCTTTATTGCATTGAGAAGTTGTTCTCTATGTAACATTTCTCTTCTATCTTCTTTTCTTTCTATGGCAGTAATCCCTAGTTGTGAGACTTTTTGAATAGTGCATCCTATTCTGGCAATGAGCCCTTGTACCAATTTTATAATTACTTATATTGTGAGCTAATACTCATAGTGTTTTTTCCATCATTGGGCTTTCCACATAAATCTAGCATTCTCTTGTGTATGGTGTTGGTTTTTTCAAAAAAAATTATCTGCTTTTCATGTTTAAACATTATAACAGATTAAGGGTTTAATGAATGCATTTGGATCTATTTACTGTTGATATTTTTGATGATTTAATTTGATACAACTGATTCACCCCTCCCCCTCTTATCTTTCTTGTTCATTTAACAAGGAATACATCAATATATGTCAATATAAGTATAACATATATACAAAATATCTATATAGGATTACAAGAATTACATATAGATATACAATGTCAAGTATATGCAATACACAATATATAAATTCCAAAAATACCTTATAGGCATGCAACAAAAGACCCCAATAAATAATCACCCCCCTTCAGGTGAAGAAACTAGATCATGGGTGGCCTTTGATCGTCAAGGAATGGAGATGCGCATGATGGTGGTCTACTTGGAACACAAGGGCTAGTCCTCCTATTTAATTCTTCATGGATTCGTACCTATTACAATAAAAATTACATTATAAAAATGAAATATTTAACAAAATAATCACTTATCACCTCCAAATGATGTCTCTCCTCATCCACAACAATGATGTGCTTAGGCAGTTGCATTCCAAAGTCTTGTAGAAATCATCTAGATAGAAATTAAAGTACAAATCAATCATAATTTTATTTTTTAATAATAAAGAGCTATAATAATGAATATAATTTGAAATTTACTAATCTACCTCGTACCCCTATCAAAGGCATTGAGTTGTCTATTGCAGTAGACAGAACATGCTCCGTTACCCTATCAACATTGGGAGGAGTGTCTGCTTGCAACATTTGAAAATAAAACATTATTCATAGATTATTGAAATGGTATGCTAGTGATGATAGTTAGGAGGATAAAGTGAATGCTATGTTACAAGCTAGTGATGCCACTAGCCTATATTTTTTAAGGTCAACAACATGAACAAATGAAATTCATAGATTATGAAGTGCATAACAACATGAAATCAAATTAACTACAAAGTACAAATCATATTTACAAACTATCTATAACCTTCAAGTCATTAAACATTATTCAATTATGAAATACAATGTATAGTCTATATTACCTGAGTGAGACTTTGATGTCCACCTCCATTGGGAGGTGTTGCTATTGAAGCTCCAAGATTAACCTATTCAATATACAAAATGATATTCACATGCAATATTTATAATTATTTACTAGTTACATACCTCAGTAGTACATGTCGTCATGTAATAGGGAGGTGAAGGATTGCTAAAAATTGAATGAACATGTTATAACCCTGAAATTTCATTATAATCATTAAAATAATTTAGTTAATATTGTATTTCAAAAATTAAATTCAATGAACTTTCTAATTCATTTACCTAACTATCAACGCCAAATGCCTCATGAAGGATGACATCTATCATCACCATCTGATCAACTACAGATGTATCCTATGCACTTGTGTCTTAACTATGTGTGGGGTCATAACCACGGGGTGTTCTGCAAGCTTGAAAAATATGAGGTGGAAATCTACTCCCTGAAGACTTGCCTGACTCACCCTATGATATAGGACTGGCATGTTGTATGAGGCTCTGGGTCAAGGAACTAATCAACTATGCAGTGTCTTGACCTCAACACTCTCCTTCACAACAAAAGGGATAGCCATATGCTCATATGTTGGTCCAACAAGTGCTTGTCTCACTGGTCACTTTGGGTCCAGACGTGCCCTTGCTCTATCCTATGTAGAGCCCTCACCTCTACCTTAGAAGTCTCGCATATCAAAATTGTTTGGGATTTTATTGAGGAAAAACTCATAGTAGAGTTTACTCAAAAAATATTGTGGAACCTCATTTTTGTTGCATGCAGGATGGTAAAAAACCATACACCACCTCTACCAAAAATGATTCTTTATCCAAGCTTGGTAGTTGCACCAATGGATAGGGAACATCTTTCTTAAAGGGTGTAAAGGTTGACTTGTTCTAGGGTTTTTGAATACAGAACAAAAGTCAAAATTTGTAATTTTTTCATCTTTCACTTGTTTATAAGATAGCTTATCTACATAAAATATTCTATATTCTCATCTCTTACCCGACCAACTAGTTATTTGATTGCTTATTGAATCTACATTTAATAACATTAAATCAAATGATTGAGCAAGCATGGTTCTATGTGAGGTTGAGCTTGCAGGATCTTTCAACCTTGCAATTATAACCTATATTTTTTTTTTGTTGTTTTTAGTTTGCCCCATTAAATTTTCTTGAGTTCCTAGAGCATATTGAGGAATTATTGGAGGTGTTTGTTGGGCTTGTTCTTCGACAGGGATTTCAAGTTGAGGAGAATCAAGATTTTGAAGAGGAATTTCAAGAGTGTTTGGAGGTGCATTATCATTTCCTTAAAATTAAATAACTTTACATCAAAAAACATATTAAATCTACCTATTTCATAATGAATTCACACAAAAATAATAATAAAATACTGACTCCTTTGACCTCCGGGTAAGTGCACAAAGTTGAGTCCACGAAACGTGGAATTTTTTTCCTTAACCAAAAAATTGAAATCGGCATTGAGCAAACAGGATCCCAATTTTAATAAACGGGATCCCGATTTTTAAAAATCAGGATCCCGTTATGGTTCAGGATCCCGAGCCTAAGACGAAATGGGATCCCGATTTTTAAAAATCGGGATCTCGTTTCCCATCGGATTCTGAACCAATGGAAAAGGCACAGGATCCCGATTCTCACAAAGCGGGATCCCGATTTCTAAAAATGGGATCCTGATTTCTATAAATCGAGATCACATTTTGTAGAAATTGAGATCTTGTTTTGTAGAAATCGAGATCCTGTTTTATATTGCTATTTATTTTTTAAAAAAAACACATTTCACTGCACAGCGGACAGGACCCTGAGTATTGGTGACAGCAACCCCCACAATCAACTACGGGTACGCACCTACATGCCATTTTTTTGCATTTTTTTATTTTGAATTGAAATGTTGAAGAAAATAAATGAATTTAGCATTTTTTTTTAATTTATTTCACGTTTTAAGTATTTTGTTAAACTGTTATAGTAGAAATGAATAACTGTAAAAGTAGATGAAAAAATGCAATGAAACCTGAAGGTTTTTTAATAAAAATGAAAAAATGAACCTTGAATTGTGTTTTAGAAACAAAATTTAACTTTTGAAACCTAAATTGTTCAATTAAACCCAAAAAAATTGAATTTGAAAACCCTAATTGAAACAAAACAAAAAAATTTGCATTTCAAAACCCTATAAATCGAAATGAATAAAAATATTGCATTTACAAATCCAAATCAAGCTTTTTGAAACCCTGAATCCAAATCAAACGAAAAAAATTGAATTTGAAAACCCTAGTTTGAATTGAAATGAAAAAATTGCATTAAAAACCCTAATTGTTTAAAATTGAAAGCCTAAATTGAATTGGAACAAAGAAATTGTTAAACCCTAAATTGAATCAAACAAATCATTTTGATTTTGAAAACTAGGTAATTTCGAGCTCAAAAAAATTCATTTGCATTGCTTAAATGTTTTAAATTTTATTTGCTTTGTATGGAAAAATGATATATATTAAACTTTAGTTTGAATGTTAAATTATAATTAGATTAGAAATCAATATGTTAAAGAATAGTTAAAATTCATAAAGTTTATCTTGATGTTTGTTTTGCAAATTTAGTTAGCAAATTCGTAAATCTAGAATAAATTTCGATTCAATTGACATAACTTGAGTCTAGAAATTATGCCAAGAACACCCAAACTTCATCCCTAGGTTTTACTAAACTGGAGCCTAAATACAAAATCTAAACCCTCAACACTAAAGTATTTGGGAATTTATGAACCCTAGACCTAATAATCTTTCATTGGGCATACCTAAAATTATGTAGGTTCAATGTCAAGATTGAGTCTATTTAATGGAATTATGAAAACTATTTTTGAATATCTAGAATGCCATAAAAGTATAATTATAGCAATTCCAATTGGAAACACTTGGGTACATATATATCATATGAAATTTAAATCTAGGAAGGTGTCTATTATATAGGAGAGTTGATAATACATGGAAAGAGGTTTGTATGGGAATATATGTATTATGAAAAGCATACCGCATGACCTTTATAGGATTTTTAAGATGTGATCCTAGATAATAATCCACGCATCCTCAATCATAATGGATTCTTTAGCAATTAAGAGAGATTCAATAACCATAAAATTACCTATATTTTGATACTATATAGATTTATGTGGAAGGATAGAAATGCATCAATAAGGAGACCAAGATGGAACCATTTAGCACCTACAAGGTACACCTATTACATGGGAAAGGGAGGAGGTACATGATGATAGTTTGGAGGAACTACATGCTATTATTACAATTTAGAAATAGGAGGATGATTCATATAAAAGAAATATAATTAAATATTTATATTATTTAATATATTATATTTAATAAATATTAATATAATATAATATATTAAATAATATAAATATTTAATATCATAAAATATAATATAAGATTACAACTAAGGATAGGTAATGTTACAATTTACTTGGGGTTTTAATGACGATTAGGCTTAAGATTCAATTAGGTTTGTAGTAAATAGTTAGGTTACAATTAGGAATATATAATAAATATTAATATAATTATAATACAAATATAAATTAATTTAAATATAATATAATATAGGAATACAATTAAGATTAGGTAAAGGTTATAATTTAATTAAGTTTCAATTAGGTTTGCAATTCAATTAGGATATGGTTAGGGGCGGGGATCATTTAGCATTCTATTATTGTTAGAGTATGGGTTACATTCAAGATTATTGTTATTTTTGTGATATGTATAGATTGATTCATTTTTAACATGATACTTTATTTTATTAGAGGGGTAAACACTTTTGACCCAGAGCTAGATGGAACCAATGAGGCTATAGTATGACTAAATTTGAACCTCACTAGACATCTAGATCCCCTTAAGCCATCCTATCACCTTAAATCATAAATCAATTTCTTAAGGGGTCCCAATATGACAAATTTCTTAAGGGGATCAAAGAAGTTCTTAAAATTTGATGAAGTTACCCAAGGAAACCAAATTTAACAATAATAAGATTGTGCAAGATTATAATATGAATGAGATTTCATGATCTAGGTTGGTCAGTTGAAACAAGAGTAGATCTCAATCAACTATTCCATAAGATTTAATGTTCTTCACTAACTTGCAAGTCCATTAAATATTCCAAGGAGCACCAAAAATTTACCCTAAGTTTTGTAAACCCTAAACCCTGAACTCTAAAATCTAAACCCTAAACACTAAACCATTCATTTTGTCCTTAAAGGCTCTTAATGAAATTTGGTTGCATTGGGAAACTTCACCCAATTTTATTCACTTGAGCCATGTCATTTTCTCCTAGGACCTCACTAGACATAAATCCCCTTAAGCCATCTTGTCACCCTAAATTGTAATTCGATTTTCTTAAGGGGATCAAAGAAGTTCTTAAAATTTGTTGATCAAAGTTGCCATCATGATCTAGGTTGGTCAGCTGAAACAAGAGTAGATCTCAATCAACTATTCCACAAGAAAATGTTCTTCACTAACTTGCAAGTTCATTAAATATTCTGAATTCTAAACCCTAAACCCTAAACACTAAACCATTCATTTTGTCCTACCCATGATCATAAAGTGAAATTTGGTTGTCTTAGGAAAATCCACCAAATTTCATTTCCTTATGCCATGTAATTTTGTCCTAGGATCTTACTACATATATCCCCTTAAGTTATCCTATTACCCTAAACCCTAAAGCCATCATTTTTTCTTAGGCTCTTAATGAAATTTGGTTGCCTTAGGAAACTCTAAATTTCATTGCCTTATGCCATGTAATTTTTTCCTAGGATCTTACTACATATATCCACTTAAGTTATCCTATTACCCTAAACCCTAAACTCTAAAGTCTAAACCATAAACCCTAAAGCCATCATTTTTTCTTAGGCTCTTAATGAAATTTGGTTGCCTTAGGCAACTCCACCAAATTTCATTCCCTTATGCCATGTAATTTTTTCCTAGGATCTTACTGCATGTAGATCCCCCTAAGCTATCCTATTACCCTAAACCATAAACTCTAAATTCTAAACCCTAAAGCCATCATTTTTATTTAAAGGCTCTTAATGGGGGAATTTAGTTTGGCAGGTAACTTCACCAATTTTATTCACTTGAGCCAAATGCCATTTTCTCCCTAGGACCTCACTGAGGCGTATTAAATCCCCATGCAAGCCATCTGTCACCTAAATCATAATTCCGAGATTTTCTTAGGGGTCAATATGAAGGCATTTCTTAAGGGGATAAAAGAATTTCTTAAAATTTGGTGATCAAAGTTGCCCAAGGCCCAACCAAATTTAATAATAATAAGATCCTACAAGATTATACAATATCAATAGTTAATTGTATTTTCATTCAAGTAACATGTGCCTTAGACATATAAATGAGGCTTACATATAATTTTATCATCCTATTTCAATTATTTAAGACCATTTATATTGAATAGTTTAAAGGTATTTCTTAAACATGTATCTTACATCTTGAAATTAAAAATCTAATGTAGGTTCCTCCTTATCTTAAAGATCACATGGATCCATTCAATAATAATGTAATCCACCTCCCGCGCCATCCATCTCCAACACCTTCACCTCCCACCTCGCCCATACCTCGTAACCCCACCTCCACCACCTAAAACCAATGGTGCTCGCTTGCAAGAATGGATCAATGCTGATGTTAGAACCATTCAAGATCAAATCAAAATGAAGAATGTATCACACCACCTTTGAGGATTTTTACATCTAGGATGCAAAATGTTGTTGATGTTGTTAGGGATATGGATGGAATCATAGATGAGCATCGACAATAGCTAGGAGAGGAAAATCCCGATTTGAAAAAGGAAAACACAAAGAAATGAAGATCTATGCAGTAGAGAGCCATAATAGTTTATAAATTAAAACAATGATCTTAAATAGTTATGAATTTATAAATTGGGTGAATGATGGATATTTTGTGTGATGAATTTATAAATTTGGTTCCAAATGGATATTTTTAGCGACATGAATTTATGAACTTATAATGAATAGTATATAATAGTATATATTTTATGACTATCTACTAGATCATGATTTCTCCCGCTGAAAAATTGTAATATATATATGTGTGTGTGTGTGCTAGACATAAAATGAGATTTGTGGATGTTTCAAGTTTATTGTTTAGTATGTATGTGCATGTATTAAAAATTTGCATATATAGTTATTAAATTTTAAAATTTGTATGTATGTACATAGTTTAGTTTAATGATTTGTACGCATGCAAATTATGCATCATATTTTTTATTTTAAATGTACATGTACATACATTTAATTTTGAATTTTGTATGGACATGCTCTTGAGTTGAACAATCAATGTATATATATGTGCATTTCAATTGATATATGATCTTAATATATATGTTGCTCATCCTATTTCAATTAAATATATGATCTTAATATATGTATGCACATGGACTATTTTGTATGATTTAATGCAGGTGCACATTTATATAGTATATCATGGATGATTTTAACGTGATGATATCATCAATCCCACCACCTTCCCAGCCATATCCCGGATCCGCCTCCCTCTCCCTCCCACCTCCCACCTCCGCCTCCCCTCACCTCCACCCTAATATGCCTGTGCAGCACCTATCTCGTGAGCCTGGCTTGGGAGGCTCACAAATAAATGACCAGAAGTTACATCCTTGCAAAATAAAATCCCAGTGCTATGCGAGTCAGCATTGATTCCTCCCACATGTGAGGCGTTTGTTGCAATGCAAAACGTGGTGACCTTCCATCCAAGATGATTGATTACGATCTTGATAGGCATCCGGCCGAGATAGAACAAATGAGACAATTCTATTTTGATGAATATATCTTACAGAGCAAATGTTAGACCCAACCCAGAATTAGCGGCCATCTGGCTTCAAAAGCATAGCCGGCCCTAATACTTTCGACAACCCTCACCCAACAAATCCTAGAATATCCATGAGGTGGTGCATACATCCCGATGAATGAGTGCACATTTTAGGATGATGGTATATGGTTTTTGATAGTCCTCCACATGCTAATTGGGAGTGCCCATTGTATTTTTGAGAAAATTGTATGTAGAGTTTGTTTTGGTGCAAAAGACCAATTATTTTGATTTTAGATCATTTTAGGGTGTTGGTGGTGACATGCCACAATAGAATTAAGGGCAAGGGTTGATCCCATTTTTAATACATCTTATGACCTTACTTGTTATTTCTCACGGGTCACTCCCATTCCTACACCTGTACATCATCAAGCTCTGGTCTCAACATTAGGTTCCCTTAGTACACTCGCAGGAGACCTTGATCAGCACACTTCTGTGATAGTGAGTGGGGAGCATAGAGACAATGATGATGATGGAGGAGTTTTTTATGGAGCTTGTCTGAGTACCACTCCAGGAGTGTCGAGGCTCGTCCCCCATATATGTACTAGTTGTCATCAAGTATGCTATGGATTCCTAATCAGGCCACACGGGTACCGGTGGGCGGAGATTTTTAATTGGTTCATTTGAATTACGCGTCCAGTTCATTTGTAGAGTTCCTCATAGCGAGAACATCACCACGGACACTGAACCACAGTATAAATATGCATCTGACCATTCATTTATAAGAATTTTATGGTTGTATATATCAAAGAAAGTTTGCAATACATTTTAACAATCAAATTGTTTGGTGTACAAATGACACTAATGATGCAAGGGAAATCATCTGTTCCACGAGTACATACATCGACACTGGTCATACTTGGCAACCTTTATGGGGTATTTTGATTTCTATTTTAAAAATTATATATGAAATCATAAATTATTTAAGTGAGTTTTAAATTTATAATTGAATCACATATATGTTTCAAATATTCATGTTGGTTTAAATTAGCAGTCAATGCGGCATCCATGATTTATATTTAGGGATTGTCAAGCACTCCTCCTTGCTCGAGCATCATAGAGCAGTGAATTTTTATTCATATTGTAAATTTGTTTAAAAGTTTACATTAATTCCACAATTTTATGTGTTTTGAATTCACTAGATATATGAAATGCATGCATGCACCTTGTAAATATTATAAGCGTTAAATATCTATGTACATGTATGTCTAGGTTGATACCACAATAGGAATGGGCATCGGGAAAACATTTGATGTTGCAGCTACTCGTGAGGCCACTAATTTCCAAGTTGTTTACAAAAAATGTGCAAACTTGAATATGTATATATATTAACCCTGAATTCAATTGTACATGCTTTAATTTTGATCTTGTAGGAAGGAATTTTCTAGTGCAACTTTCAGCTAACTTCGGACATAGTTACACACCTACAGGAGGACATGTAGAAGCGGGTTTGAGATCAAAATGGTAATTTAATTTTTGTATATTTAGAAGTGAATTATAAATTTGCATTGAATATATACATAATATGATATTTTCACACATTCTTTTTCTTTTATAGCATGAGATACATCTTGTAGTTGAGCATGTACAGACAGGTCCTAGAGAAGAGCCTAGTGCACAACCTCAGAATACGGTACAATTAAAATATGATAAATTCTGAATTAAATTGAATTAAAAAAAATTAATTATAGAGTTGTACATCTAATTTCAAATTTCTTTGTCTTGTTTATGTAGACTGATTTAGAGAATTTAGAGCTTTCTTCAGGCGCACCAGAGCATCCAGATGTAGATATGATGGTAATTTAATTTTATGATGGATTATAAATTAAATTGTCATTAAATCATTTTTTATTCTCTTACATCTAATTTCATCTTTCTCTTATGTACAAAGTGTTTCAGGTCATCCACATAGTCTGCATGGTGTGAAGAGGTCTCTTGATTATAGAGATAGTGCATGACCTAGAAACATGTGATTTTATGTGTTATATTTGTTTATTTCATGGACTATATTTCTTGTTTATCATGTACTCTGTTGGACTTTATTTCATGTGTGCTTAATATATTGGTTTCATGCACTTAATATGTTACATATATTATGGACTTTATTATTGTTTGAAATTTTAATTTACACATGTACATTTATGCATTTTATGTTCATAGTCAAGACATTAATATAGGACATTGATGTGAAACTTAGTGATCTCATACATGGATTAATATAGGACATTTTAATATTTACAATAATAAGTCAATAAATCATAATTTACAAACAAAAGAAATCTATTTATATACCAAAAATTTAGGGTCTAAACTTGAATTGCATTAAAATATGGGTCAAGTGCACATGGATCTTATGCTTAAAATGTGTAGATGCACTTCCAAAATCTACATAAGTTATTATTTCAATATTATTTGGAAATAATCATCTGAATGTAAAGTCTTTGGATTACTGCATATTTAGATTAATATCAAGTTGGTAATGAAAGTCTTTAACATGTCAAATTTAACTATAGGAAAAATTGAGAACATTTCAAAAGGAAAAAACAGTTATAAAATCAAAATAATCTTCAACTATAATAATGATTGCTCAAAATACACATGAATTAACACTGTACATGAATAGTAGAAATCTTCCAACATAAAAAATCTTCAATATTTTTTAAAAAATTAAGAACATTTCAAAAAGGAAAAATCACTAATATTCTATTTTATTCAAAATTAACATATATATGTAAATAAATATTAAAATTTTAAGGCTTTACTAAAGCTTTTATTGTAAACAAATATAGTAACTTAGGATTAAGGTTAGGGTTATAGGATAAGCTTTGGGTAAAGGTTAGGATTAGGACACAACTAGAGTTAGGGTTAGGTTTCAATTAGGGTTAGATACAACAAGGCTTAGGGATATGATTAATTTTAGGACAAGGTAAGGGTTCAATAAGGGTTGGTTTCTAATAACGGTTAGGGTTAGGGTTCAATTAGTATTACAGTTAGAATAAGGGTTCAATTCTATCTCTAATTAAAATTCTAATCCTAACCATAACAATACCATAGAAGGTTAGAGAATAAAAGCATTAATAAATACTATAAATAATAGTTCATCTAACACTAATTTATAAGTTGTCAAAACAAATAATGACATCTTAAGGGGGTGTGTAAAGGAGTCATAATACAATGTCTTAAGGGGATGTTTTAAGGGGTTATAATATGTCTTAAGGGGATGTCTAAAGGGGTCATAATAGAACGTGTTAGTTAAGGGGATGTCTTAAGGGGTCTTAAGGGGATGTCTAAAGGGGTCATAATAGAACATGTTAATTAAGGGGATGTCTAAAAGGGTCATAATAGAGCGTGTAAGGGGATGTCTTAGGGTCATAATAGCCTAAATATATAGAATATTGATTTGATACATAGAAGTACATAGAGTATGTTTAATTTTGTAAGTATGTATGTACATATATGTCATCTCAAAATGATGTTTACAAAATTTGGATATGCCATCTCAAGAACATCTCAAAATCATGGCTAGAATGCAGTAGGTCTTCACACCACTTGATATCAAAAAGGTACAAGCAATATCAATGAAATCATCAAAACACACATATTTTAATTTATATAAAACTATCTATATGTATAGAACTCAAGTACCTACATTTATAAGTATTCCACACATGTTTGTAGGTTGAATCTAGGCATCCTCTCCTTTTTGTTTCAAAGTATGAGATCAATGCAATGATGGCTTTAGGATACAGAAAAAGACAATAAATCAATTTTAACTATTAATGTCCAAGCAATATCAATATGTAATCAAAACGTGTATTTAAATAAAATTTAATTGATAATTACCTATTTTTACCAAGTGTTCCATGTTGTCTAGGTTGAATTTGCATGGACTAGATCCTTTTTGTGATTATGCCTTAAGGATATATAAAAGAACAATTTAAATCAATTTCAACTAATAACACACTTGACCAATGTCGAAACATGTATTTAATGTATTTAAAAGGAAAAACTAAAACTAAAACTATATTTACCTGTATTTACTTAATCCATTGTACCATCTGCATCCTCTCTCTTTTGCAATGCATCTATGATTGCCTCATGCTCTTCCATAAAAATTGACCATAGTAATTTTTTTGAAGGTCTTCCATGATAGCACTCTAGTTTTATATTTGTTGCCACCACCAAATGTGAATAATGCATAATCTTTTTATGTGTTTCATAGTCTTCTAATGCAGGTAGACCATTCTTTCTTCTTAAGTATTTTCGTAGCCAAGTGCCAACAACCATCATTGATCCTATTGGAAAACATGTTCAAAAACCACCATCAAATAACTTCTTAAAATTTACTTAAGGGGATCAAAGACTTGTTCTAAAAAATTGCTTAAGGGGATCTAAAACTTGTTATCAAAATTTGCTTAAGGAGGTGTCTTAAGGGGATCACCGTACCTGTTGGATAATGAAAGCCATAATCATCTTCTCGAGGTGTTAACAACTTATTTTTAGTTTCCACACAATGAGCCAACCAATATTCTATTTGCTCTTCATTCCCCTCAGGTGCAATAACTGCATACACATGTCCTACCAACAAAATTTGATTTAATAACTTGTGCATATCCATATAACTAATTTAGTATTAAAAAATAACTTAATAAAGAAAAATAAAATTAAATAAATTAAATTAAAATTACCTTCATGTACAAGGTCTGAAACATGATCATAATCTGCAAATGCAAACAATTGATCATTTTCTTCAATAGTTCTTTCATATTGATTATGTGCTTCTACAGGTGTCAACAATCTTTGCTCCCACTGTTCAACCCATTCTATATTTTTACAAGCTTCCCAATCTCCTAAGATACAAAAAATGGCAAAAACATGCAAGGTCCCTTGTCCAAATAGTCCATGTGCTTGCTGTCGCACTCCTAAATGAATGCCATTTAGTAGATCCACTAATTGTCTCACAATCAACTCTAGAGACAATGTTTTCTTCTTCCACCAACCAAAAGAATCGATGAACTATAGAGTAATCACTCAAACCAGGTGCAGATAATCTTCTATTACACCAATCCACAATCTCATGTGCATTTTTAAATTTCATCAATCCTCAAATTTTTAATTGTTCTCTAGCAAGAATTTTTTTGACACACACGCACTACCATTATGTTCTCCTTTTACCATGCCCAAATTTAAAACTCCATATATGTTGACATTAAGTTCCTTGTGAACTCTACTTAACCAATAGAACATTCTAGCATTTTGAACCGCCTGACAATTATCTGACCATATGAGGTGTTCTTTCATATGGATTCCTCTTTCTTTTAAATTTTTATAAAATATACTAAAACAATATTGAACAAACTCTGATGAGTGTAACCGATTGTCACTCAAATAAAAATGATACTCCCTCAAAGCTTTTCTATCATCCTTAGTGCTATCATCTGCATGTCTATAAACAATATGGACAAGCATAGCTACTTGCACAGAATTATAATATTGAGATTGAATTTCCTCTTCCGGAGTGAGAGTATAATTCTCCACAAAATCAACCACTAAAAGTATAGTACCAATTGAAAATTTGTTTCTACATGCGCGAAATTGGCCATCAAGCCATCGAGCATGTTCATAGTGCATAACATATTTTGGTACAATTTTATTATTAAATTCACTCATAAATGCATGCACACTAACTTTTTCTATAACTAAATCACAACGCTTTCCTATTTTTCCATCTTTTAAAGAATAGTGAACATTCCTAAATATTTTGATGTCTACTAATTGTTGTCCAAAACCATGATCAACACTTTCATGCAAACAAATTCTTAAAAGTGAAAGATTTCTGCAGTTAATGCATTGTCCAGAAATACAAGAACTTAAATAAAATAATTTATGATTAGATTTTTCACAAAACAAACCTGAAATAAACTCTCTTATTGCTTCAGGTGGCATATCAATACCACAATCCTGTATAATCATGTTAGAATGCAAGGTACAACGTATATATCGAAAAATATCATAAAAATAACGAAATTGAACATGTATTTTAGAACAACAAGATATTTGTTGCTTATTAATTTTTACATACTAGGGTTTACATTTTTCAAAAGACCTTTGACTTATTTTAATATTACTAGGTAACAATGAATCGCTACAAAATTTTCTATAAAATTCAGTTTGTGTTGTATCTAATAGGTGTTTTGGGTGAGGATCGTGAACTTTGGACCCCACCCTTAATTTTAAAACATTTCTAGCATTAGATGAAACCCTAGTATTATCATGCCAATATTTTTCAATCAAAGATTTAATTTCAACATTCAATTTTATATGAGACCTCGGTAGTCGTCCACTAAAACTCCAACATTGATTGATAGGATCATTTTCTATACTTTCTCTTCTTTTTGCCGCTCTTAGTAATGTTTTAGGATGCATTTTTAAAACTTCACTAATATTGCTTACCATTCTTTTATTCAAAGTTGTTTTATTAACTATAGCAGTAGTTATAGCTCTTCTTGCTATGTTTTTATCTTTAGATCAACTATTTTTCCCAATAGATTGAATGGCACTAGCAACAGTAGACATAGCATGTTTTAATGATTGATCTTTTCTTTTTGGTTTAACATAAAAGCCTAACCTTTCATTACTTTCCTCATTTTTTTCATTCTCATCAATTGCATCATTAGTTGACATTGAAATGCAATTTTTTTACGATAAAAGAATTTGGTGTATATTCTATTCGCATGTGTTCTTATTTTCCTCCCAAGAAATTTTGATCGTGTGAAGATTATCAAAACACCACTTCCAATTTTAAAAAAGCATTTCTATTAATTCAACATCATATTCTAGGGATTTCACTTTCATTTTTATCTTTCATCTTCTATTTTATTTTCATCACATTTTATCAACAAATGAGCTTTATTTTCATCAACAAAACGCTTATTTCTATTTTCATCTTCTATTTCATTAACAAACTGCTTCATTTTCATTTTCATCAACAAACAGCTTTTCATTTTTCTATTTTCATTTTCATCAAATATTTGTTTATTTTCAAGAAAATGATCCCATTTTGATTTTCATTTGCAAACAAAAGATTTTTGTTTTCAACAAATTCTATAAAAGTTTCATCTCTCTGAATATAGTCAATGTCAACATCATTATATCCAGTATCTTGTAAAACTTCTACATACAAATTTACCATTTCACTAACATGTGGATTTGAAGACGTACCTGGATTTGTGCATATTGAAACATTCTCCTTAACATTCAAAGAGGGATTTGAAGACATAGTAGGACTTGTTTGTATAATCATATTCTTCTCCAAATTGACTCCTTGCAAATTAGTTTCATCTACAACTATGGTATCTTCAATGTTTTCATCTTCAATAGTTGTTGAATTGGTTGCTCCACCATCGTTCATTGATTTTATTCTCATTCTTCTTTCTCTTTGTCTTTGTCTCTCTTTTTCTTTATTTGCTTCAACTCTTTTTTGAGGACCTTACCGTCTTTTCTTCTCTTATTACGAAGTTTATCTCCCATAATTATAAAATTCTCAAGCACAAATGAATGTTAATAGTGAAATACTTCAAAATATTCAATCCAAATTGGAAGTTGAATACCTATTACAACAAAAAAATTCCTCTTGGGTTCCTCAAAACAAGCAGGTACCTACCACAATTCCACTTTAAAAATTGTTTTCTTCATGCTTCCTTTGAAAAATTCAATCCATATTGCAAATTGAAACCTTTTGTTCCTCCAAACAAGCACAAAAATAACACAATTTCACTTCAAAAATGGTGTAGATGATACTCCCTTTGATAAAATCAACCAAAAATCAAATTCACCACCTGTAAATACAATAACTTATGAAAAATAATTCATTTTTAGTGCTCTCGGCCGTACATATGAAGTTGCAAAGTTGCAGATTTGACAGTAATTTTTCATGTTGTTTTAATATACCAAACGGATCCCATTTACAAACGTTATCCCGCTTTATATTATAAAACGCGGATCCCCTTTATTTATAAAATGAGATCCCATTTATTTACACAAGCAGATCCTCTTCTATAATCTGGATCCTGCTCCTAATTGAATAAAAGTCGAGTTATTGTAAAGCAAGTAACGATCCCATTTATGAAACAACAGATCGCTGCCCATTTACAATGGTCAGAATGCTGTTGGATGGGAACGTGATCCCAATTATAGCATGGGATCCCATTTATTAATACATGGGATCCCATTTTTTTAAATTTGAATTTTGTTTTGCATCGTGGGCGGGTTTTTGCCAAGGTTTTTGGTTCTGAAAAAGCACTGGAAGTCTGAACCTAGGCCTTCAACCTGGTTTGACCTGCAAGTTGAAGGCCCTAACAATCTCAAAGAAAAATACTGACTTTGGGCATATGGCTAACGACCTTTTTTGCAAAAGTTTTTGACAAAATTAAAACCCATTTTAGATGAAACAATGCAGATTCTAAATATGTAATTTGTTTTGCAATTGAATTATTTTTTCTATTTTTCAATTAATTTCTAATAAAATTGGTCCATAAACTTTAAATATCAAAGTTTTTTACTATTTTAATAACTTTTGATCAACATAACATTTTGACAAACGGATTGCACGAGAGAAAACTTCAGACAATTCTTTCAATTTGACAAAAAAAAAGAAAATCGTAAGTTTTGGTCATCTTATGCATGTTGTACATGACAATTTTTCAAAATGACAAATCTGCCTAATAAAAAATTAACCAAAAAAAAAATTCAACAAAAAGTTACAAAAAATATCAAGAGCAAGCTTCAGTGAGTCATAAAACTTTTCCCAAAAGGATTTAGAAAAATACGATAATTTAAGTCAAAATATGGATGTTGTACACGTGCATGGTATGGTAAAAAAATGACTTTAAGCGATTGGTTTTAAATGCCACAATATTAAAACTCAATTTGTACAATCTGGGGATTGAAATAAATTACATATTTGGAAACTAGACTCCGAGCACTACATTTTATGATCAGTGACTTTTTAAAAAATTTCATCTCTAAATGCTTCAAATTTTAAGGTCAAATGTCTCAAATACTGAAAATCAAGGAAAACACTTCCACTTTTTGGCCAAAAAGTGGACTCAACTTCTTGCACACACCCCTCCCCAACATTGTGGCTATATTTTGGCAACGATTCATCAAAGAAATGGTGAAGAATGAGCTCTCCTATAATGCAAGTACACTCTTGAGGGTTTGCAAGCCATGGACTAGTAGAAAAATGCAGAAATCAAAATGAATGAAATTTTCCTTTTTCTGTTTATATTGACTATAATGTGCTCGCATTATGACTATTTTTAATTTTGAAAGATGTTGGCCACTTTTTTCCCCCTTCTTTCTACACCCATCTAGCTCGAGGGAGAGAAGAGAGAGAGAGGTATATAAGGAGAGAGTGTAACGCCACGTCATGCGAACCCCAAAGGACAATTAAACAATAATTACTGCACAATTTTTTTTTAAAAAAATTAACATAACATACATGTAATACACATTAAGTCATGACATGAATTTCATTTAAGTAGATTCACTAACACATACATCCCTTGGGGTACAAAAGGAGTCATTATGAACTTAAATCCATACAACAGCAATAAAGAATAAAAGTCAAAGATATAGTCCATAAAAAAAAAATATTAACAAGTATAACACATACATGATAAATCATTGATAAGAAACTATCTGTGTATGTAAATACAACATATACATGATTAACTTAACACATTGAATAACAACTGCTATGGCCAATATCTACACAAGGTTTGACGTTACATTACAGTACAATGTTCAAGAGGTGCAATGATACAAAAGTGTTTCCAAATATGAACAGAAACCATACAACAAGATAACATGATACAAATGAACAGATGAATACATAGTATCATAACTGGCTCCAAGACGGATACAACTCTGGAGTCACCGCAATAGCACCAATCCGCACCTCTTGATCCTTGACTCGGGACCCAATGGGGTGCTTAGCATGTTCCAACCGACCATGTGGATCTGAAGACCCACCCCTTGCACTAAGGAGCTGACAATAAAGAGTCCTCAACCAATAACATCCAAACACAGAACCACAAGACTCAACATCATACAAAAGTATCATAAAACTCAAGGATTACAATGATATAATCAACAACATCCATGAGTCAACATAATAACTTAAAGTCATAAATCTCATCATAGTAATCAAAGCAATAACCAGTAAACAAGTAACCAAGGATGATCATGAAACATTTCCAAATCAAATAGAAATAATAAACAAAATACAATTCTAGAGGCAAGAAGGAAACAAGGCAAATGGGTGTCAAGTGGAGAGTGTCATCACATAGCTCTCATGGGATCTCCTAGCCCTTCCTCCATCTTGAGGCGCCGACACCCATCTATGGATCTCCTAGCTCTTCCTCCTACTTGAGCCACCGGCACCATAGGGTAGCTCATGCGGAGCTAATAACCTCTCATGAAGACGAGATTACGACTTTGCCGACCACGGCCTTCTCAGTCTATCATTAGTCTATGATAGCCCTAATGCATAGACGAGGTATCCAATGTTTATTATCTTGTGTGTTTTACTACCCGTCCCCCTAAATTCTATTTTTAGGTTATCACTTGTTTAACTACTCTTACGTGGGTTCTCCTATGCACTTCCTCTTACCCAAGGCGTCGGCCCTCACAAAGAGCCACTCTCCCTAGAGACCCAACAAACATTAAAACCAAGGGTTGTACCATCATACTTTGAACAAAAAATCACAGCATAAAGGCATGTGAGGTATTACCCATCTCGCTAACAAGTACATAATCAGAGTCTCAACAATTCCCGTACAACCCTTTCAAAATCATGATACCAAGACACTTGCCACATCAAGGGCACATAAAGTGAGAACATCAACTGTCAATCATCTCAAGCCTCTAGTAGCCAAAAAGAATGACAACCCACAATAAGGGTAAAATGAAGCAACAAGAGTTCTTCCCCCAATAATTCCAACACAAGGATAAAATTTCCCTCAAATATAAGATTAACTCAGAAAAGCCACAAAAAGGAAGATTCATCAAGACCCATCCACAAGTCAATCAACCCACAATTACCATCCACATATCAACAAGGTGTCACCTCAAAAAAAAAGAATCACAAAATAAAATCAACCTTTAATTCAACAAAAACCCTTAATATCCAAAAGCCACCAACTAGGCATTCCATGGGAGGCCTCAATTCTCTCCTCACAAGAACCCCTTACAGTGGCACATAAATCACTTCATAAAATCAGCAACATGGCAACGACAACAATTATCTAATCACATTCATAATTAAAAGGGAGACCAACCTACCCAACAAACAAAACAATTACAATCTCAAGGTTTTGAATAACTATCCATATAAGAACCTCATTTATTAGAAATTCGAATTGTCATAAAATTATCCACTAACTAACAACCCAAGTGAAATAGTTAAGAACAAAAAAATCAATTCAAGGAACAATTTATTTCGTTGACTCAAGTTTATAAAACTAGTATAATGAAGCCAAATAAAGTTTACTACAATACTTAACCAAGGCCAAAGTTACACAATTCCATTGTTTAAGAGTCCAGTACAAACACCCACATGATACGATACTCCATAATTACTTAATTAGAATTAGAAGGAATTTAACAACCTATACACTTCTACTCTATTTTATTAAATAAATCCTTCTTTGATTATCAAGTCTCTTTTATTCCTAATTAGTTTTCCAAACTACTAACTACTTTCTTAATTAAATACTAGGCCACACTAATCATTCCTCATAATTTTAAGAATTAAGCATTCATATATGTGTATATATTTATATAAACATAAACTTATACACATATATACATATTTACCCATTGAATGTACAAATATAAAGTTATATATAAATACATAAAACTCATTTATTCATTTTTCTAAAAAGAATTCTTAGTTAAATTATAGATAATGTAATTAAATGGAACTAAAGACAAGGCAATACACACTAGGTAAGTAGTTACCAAACTCTACAACATAGTTAAATTGTTCACTTCAAAGGAATATTATTCTGACCAATTGACATCGCATCACAATCAATACATAACCAATGGCTATATGATTTACTACACTTTTGCAGCTCTGACGGTTTTTCTAGTGGTTTCAAGGAGGCTGCTTAAGTCTGTACAATGCCTCAACTCTAAATGCTGTAACTATGGCAGGTTGCCAAGTATATTAGAAAGTGAATATTGGAATTTGGAGATGTTGCCATCTACTAGCATTATTATCAACTCCCAAATGTGACCCACAAGTCTGAAGGGAAAGAGAGAGGTGAGATGCAAATATGTGACTTAAGAGTAGGAGAAATAATGTACAACTTTTCCTTTTTGAACTAGACACATCTCTATTTGCTAGCGAGTTTCCAGAGACGCACTCAAGTTTGAAGTTTGGGAGTTAAACTTCACCACAATCAAAGGTAAGCTCTCTATTATGTTAGTACATTGACAATATTTATTTTCAAGTGCAGCAACTGCAATAGGTTGTCAGTAGAATCAAGCAAATTATTTAAATTTTTAAACTTCCTATTAGGTTCAAGTGCACAGTTGTGACAGGTGGACAATGAAATCAGAGAGATTATATTAACCTTTAAACTTCCCTTAAGAAGAATTCGATTTCTCTCCTAGTCTTTAGGCTTTAAAAAGGAGAGACTTACCTTTTATCAACTCAAAATAAGGAGGCATGTGAAGATATGTAAACTGAAAATAATAAAAGCAGCCACTATCCTTAGAGAATGTTGGAAGTAAATTAATTATTGTAAATCTATCAGCATAGACCAATGAACAGTCCCTCCAGAAACATCCAGAAAGTCCATAGCCGACCACGTGCTACCGACCTCTAGTCTATTGTTCAACACATGTGCTTTGAATATGCAGAAGTCTAGATAGTTCTAAGCCCTCTATAAATAGAGGCATATGAAATGAGGTTATTCACTCCTTCATGAGTCCAGCTCCGTAGAGCTGTATAGAACTGTAAGTTGTACATTGTAATGGTTGATATAATATTTTCTGCTCTTTACAATTCTATCATTTGGTATCAGAGCAAGATGAAGATCTTGGGTGTCAAGCTTATCGGAGCCAATCTGAAGATTTCCAGAAGATTGTAGATGGCTTTGTAAATCATTGTTGTTATTGTGTGCTGAACGCAAAAGTTGGAGAGCTGCTAGTATAAAGAGTAAGCTGCAGTTGTAAAGCACCTGCCAACAACGAGGGTCCAGAAGGAGACAACTCGCATGTGTTAATGTCACATGAGAAGAAGATGATGTCATAACGATAGATCAAAGCTGCTGAAGAAAGGTCACTACTTTGCAATATGTGGCCAAGTGAAGACTGCTAGTACTGGTCATAGAGTTGTTGAGGCTGAAGCAGCTCGAAGGTGATTGAAAAGGACCTGCAGAGTCCACAATAAGGAGATCCCACCAAAGGAGGGTATACCAGAAGGAAAAGTCTTTTGTTGCCACTGATTGAAGAGAGAAGAATGGTTGAATCAAAGGCGTACTGAAGCCACGCCATTGTGTAGGCGTCAAAGGAAAAGTCGTTTGTTTGAAGATATTGTTGAAATCGCTGTAAAGATGTTTTGATTGCAGCAGTCTAAGTCAAGTTGCTAAGGTCACCAGAAAAGAGTCTGTAGTGTCAAGTTTATGGGAGCCACATAAAATTTTGTTGATTAAAAACCTGCCAAAAGTTGCAGGCACATAAAGGGTTTGCAGAAAAAGAATAGAGGTCATAGCTTGTCCAGAAGCCCGCAGGCTGTCCAAAGCAGAAGCAAGCCAAGACACTTGGTTGCTATTCAATGAAGAGAGAACCACCAATGTTAATGAATAGGAACAACCATAGTCAATGTGTCACTGCCTAGCTTGCAAGAGAAGATGTTGTTGAAGATTGAAGAATTGTGAAGATTTGTGATGTGTAAAGGATTGAAGGTTGCATGAAGGTTGCGGAAGTCCAGTCCTATAGAAGAGTCGCTACCATTGACCAGATTTAAGGTGAGTGATTGTTGTTAGAGGAGAGATGACACCGCAGCCAAAGTAAGGTTCCAAAACAAAGGAAGTCGTCCAGGCAGATTGAGAAAAGAGCCTAGACAACAAGAAAGGCACTGTTTGTTGAGAGGTTTGTGGTTAGCCGAAACCACTTGAGTGTGAAGTTTGTGGTGATCTTGAAACCACTTGAGTGTGAAGTTTGTGGTAATCTTGAAACCATTTGTGTGTGAGGTTTGTGGAGTTCGTGGTGAGCTTTAAACCACTTTAGAATTGCATTGGTTAGGGGTAAGCCATAAAACCCAAAGTGATTATGATGAGGGGAAGCAATATGAATAATTTCATCAATGATTGTAAATGGGTATCTAACAAGGCTTTAGGCCGGGACCCAGCTTTTCTAGATTATGGGGGAATATTGGCATAATTAATTTATGGGGGGATGTTGGAAGTAAATTAATTATTGTAAATCTATCAGTACAGACCAATGAACAATCCCTCCAGAAACATCCAGAAAGTCCATAGCCAACCATGTGCTGCCGACCTCTAGTCTATTGTTCAACACATGTGCTTTGAATATGCAGAAGTCTAGATAGTTCTAAGCCCTCTATAAATAGAGGCATATGAAATGAGGTTATTCACTCCTTCATGAGTCCAGCTCCGTAGAGCTGTATAGAACTGTAAGTTATACATTGTAATGGTTGATATAATATTTTCTGGTCTTTACAATTCTATCAGAGAGATGTGAACCATTTCTATTATTTAAAAAAAAATACGTTATTTTGTGGAGGATATAGGTGATACTAAAAGAAACAAACCAAAAATAGTATGGTTGCACAATAACGAGTATTATGGGACTTAATTTCGAATCAAGGAAATTGATATGGGTGCCTTGCTTGGTGAGGGTAGTATCATCTACAGGAAGATTGAAAGGTACATTGCCAACCCTTGCAAGGTTTCCCTAATACCATAATGAACATGGGTTGCAGGACATACACAAGCTCGTTAATCATAAATGAACAAAATGAATGGTATGAGAATAGTTAGAGGGATGTTAATATAGGTGCAGCCAAGTGAATGCATAGGCAACTAATGGGAAGATCAACCATGCTAATTAATTGATGTAGTACCCTCAACGCATATGGCGCATTAACAAAAGATAAGGCATGAGAATTGTTTGATAAAATGTCCAACAGAGACGCTATCTCATGACTTGCATTTATTGCAAGGTATGTATAGAATAGGTTGATAAATCAATGCAATCAGATACCAAGCAAGAGTTTACATTTTATCGCAATATCCCCCTTGCTCGAGACAAAATAAGAACTTAGGAATTTCGGTATTCTATCTTCTTGGTTTTTGGTTCACTGGATTGAGAAGAAACTGTTTGTACCACAAGAAACATCTACTAGCGTACACCAGCAATGAACGTGTGTGAGTTAAATGTACCAGCGTAGGATTGGGAAATACACATATTGCTTTCTCAAGTATTGCTCAAGGGAATGTTTGAAAACTTGGTTATTGTAAGATGGAATCAAACATTGAACATTACGTCAAGAAGTGGTTGGCGATCTCCAAGGGTTGGGATAGAGAGGCACAAGAGGTAAAAAAATAAAATACGTACCTAAGCATCCTAGGAATCACTTACTAGAGCTCTATATAAATAAGTTTGGAATGGATTGTGGCTAAAACATACAGATAATTTCTCAATAATTATATACATGAATCATTTCACATGCTAAACAATATTCATAAGTTTACTGGGGAAAAAACTATCGTACCTGTTAGAGAAATATTACAGAGCTAAAGTTCTCTCCTTTCAAGCCAAAACTAACTCATCCTCAAAAGTGATGGAGATTGTTGATTCTGTCTAATACAAAATGAAGAGCGGCATATGCACAATCAGTTTTTCCTAAATTCTATGCTGAATTTGGAGGTGGTGAGTGCCACTGTTCTCTCTTCTGTAGATCTCCTGATATATTCTCCGAAGAGTCCCCCTTTCCGTTCCCCCAACATAAATTCGATGCTTCTAACAAACAAAAGAATGAATATTTGCCACAATTCCCCCGTGACCATTCTCCATTTCCAAACTGTAGCTCCAATGACCCTCCCTCGAACTCCCGAGAATAGCCAACCTGATAATCTTGCCCATTCTCATAAAAATTATTCATTCCCCCAAAAATCCCCTTCTCTCCCCCTTTTCAGAAAATAATACTTTTTGATGAGATAAGATTTCGAACTAAAAAGGAAAATCAACAAACCTAAGCAAGTTTCCTGTTTGACAGCAGTTTGACACTGTGCATGCGCTTGCATGCGATTCTTCTTGTCTCTTTTCGTTTTAACATCAATTCAATACTTATCTTTTGTATTTGTTAAAAGTCACCTAATTATCCCATCTTTTAGGCTTTACTAATAAATCTCAACCTTAAATAACAATTGTCAATAATTTGATTATTATTAATACTTTATAACTTAGTAATTAATAATTAATAGCTTTATATTTTAAATCACTTTATAATTTGTCAATTTACTTAATTCCAAGCTACAAATCACATTGAACACCCAAAACAACATAATCTAATTAATTATAGTTTTTCCTTTAATTCAAAATTAATTTATGTTTTCTATTATCAATTTAATTTAATTGAATTGATTAATCAAGACTAAACATTATATCAATTTTATCAATTAAACAAGGAAATCAACAAAAAGCCTCAAATCAACCTATCATACCTACACAACTATGATGAAGAAACAAATGCAGAAGGGCACTACAGAGAGAGGGAGAGGGTAACTATCCAAGGATAAAGAGAGAGAGGGTAGCACTATGGTAGAAGAAAAGAGGGAGAGATGAGAGATAGGCCCACATATAAGGGGGGAAGAGAGTTATATAGCTAAAATAGAAGGTTCCCTATTATGAATTTATGGTATTGAATGGTTTATATTGTTAGCTTCCTTTAAAGAGAAACCAACTCATAACTGATTTCTTAATATATGACTAATAAAATAAAAACAAATCTTGTTATTTTATAACACAAAATAATAGCTGTCACTTGAACCTTATAAAGTGTTTATTTTACTTAATTAAAACATATTTTATTAAAAAAAAATTGAGTTGAGAATGAGAAGTATTAAAATAAATATTTAGATATATAGACAAGATTAGAAAAATCAACTACAATATATAAATTAACAGAGGATGGGGAACCTAGGAATTGCACCCAACAACTCACTATCTTAGATGTTAATTTGTACTCAAATTGTCATTGAAATTCTCCACATGTTGGTGTCCTATGTTGCATGTTGTCGTCTTAGGATTGTATAAAATGAAATTTATTCTCTAGAAATTACATTGTCTACACACCAAGAGATAGAAGCGTACAATAGAATATGCTAGAAACTAATAGGAAGGTACATTTAAATTCCAAAAACTAAACCTAAGCTAACTATTTAAATAAGACCTAGTTTAGCCTAAATTTTCTTCCATGATTTTCCAATAAAGTGAGGAATAATGGATTTTAGTACATGTGCACTTAGCCTTTGTATATATCTAGGTTTAAAGGAAATAAAATTTAACCAATATATAAGAGAGCGGGGAGGAGGGAAGGAGCGAGAGATAGGAAGGGGAAGAGAGAGAGAAGAGAGAGAGGGCGGAGAAAAAGAAAGATGGAGAGAGAGAGGGGGTGGGAGGGAGAGAGAGGTAGGTTGAAGGACTTAAGGATACATTCAAAAAAACCTAAAATGAGTAAATAATCTCGCAATCTCATGTAAACCTTTAAAATTAATTAATGGAAAGTTTAAAATCATCATACTTGAAAAATCATAGCTCTTGTCAAAATAACTCCTTTTGTATATTTTCATTAGATGTTTTAATTGAAAAAAAATAAAAAATGATTTATATGAGGTATTTTGGTTGGAAGGCTTCCATCCAAAAGGTTTTTTGTTGAATAAGTTTCAGTTCAGACAATTTTGAATGAATAGTTTTCCACTAAAAAGGTTTTAGCCAAAACTATCTATGTGGCATCCTTTTTGGTAGCCACCTTAGCCTTTTTCCAAAATTTTCTCAAACTTTCCACTTGAAATAAATATTTATTTAGTCAAAATGATTTTTCTCAAAAATCTAAAAGTATCGTTTTGTAGAGCTTGGAGCCAACAATCCAAATAATTTTTTTTTTGAATAATTGTAATATGTTTTTTTAAAATATTGCAAGTATTTGTTATAATAAAAAATTAGGCTGATTAGAAATTAAAATAAAATAATAAAACATATTCAAATATTTTGAAAAACATATGTTGCACTAGAGGAGAGAATCCACTCCAAAAGGGTTTTTTTTTTTTTAAGGGAATAATAATAATTTAAACCATTTATAACTTTATTTTTATTTTTCAAAGTCCTTAGACCCTTCTCACCTATGTGGTTCATTTGTTAATTGCATATCATTGTATTCTTTGTAGATTAGTTAATCTATAAGGAAAAAAACCCATAGGCACCCAAAAAGCATTGCCATTAGAATCATATGCAACACTCCTCTTTTCTACTAATTTTGATGGTTAGAGTGTAGAATATGTAGATATATTAACTGCAAGAATAGATGAACTATTGCACTAAACTATGTATGCTTTCAATTAAAATAGATCTCCTACACAAACACCCTTAAAAAACACCATAGCTCCATACACCATCTTACACTCTTCACTACAAAAATAACTTACACACCTACATCATTAAGCTTTCTCATTAAAACTAGTTTTCATGCTAAATAGAGATATGAAATACACCATTAATCTCCCTCAGACATCCATCAATGAATTGTATCAAGACTCTTTCATGGGAAACAATATTGTGGTAAGATTCATCTCCAAGTTATACCTTTTTCTATCATATCCTTCATATTTTGAAAGCCAACCCCAATGTGAGGTCATCTAGAAAGAATCATAAGAGTCTATGAACCATGCCCCTTCTATTGCATGTGTTGCCACTTCCAAGATAAAGCTATCACAATCATCTTGAAAATACTTTATAGATTCATCATCTAAATTATTCTTTGTTTACTTTTTCTCCTCCTTGCACTCTCTTCTGAAATTCCCAAGATCGTAGTAGTTCTAATGTTTAACCTTTATCTTTCTATGACATTTAAATATACACTTGTCTCTCTTCTTATCCTTCTTACTTGTCTCTTTCAAGCTTCCACAAAAAACTAAGACCTTAGTAGATTCAAAAGATTTTATTGTAATCTCCTTAAAAAGCAGCAATACAACTACCTCATCCATTTTTATTTCGAAGTTAATACTCTTAATTGCCATTACCAGGGGATCCCATGAATTTAGCAAAGAATATAACAAATTAATGCAATGATCATTCTCCTCCATATTTACTCCAATGGATCACAACAAAGTAACAATCATGTTGGAAGCATTCAAATGATCAACCACAAAACCATCATACTCCATCATAAAGGTATATAATTTTTTTATTTCTAAAAGCTTATTTACTAGGGATTTAGCCTAGTAAATCTCATCCAACTTCTTCTAAAGAGATAAGATTCTTCATGAAAATTAACTAATACAAAGTCTACCAAACATAACATAATGATACCTTTCACTATTTTATCCATTTCATCTAAGCCTTCATGTGATATAGTCATACATTTAGATACAATTACTACAACCCATAGATCTCTATCCATGAGTATATATTCCATCTTGAGATTCTAAAGCTCTTTTTTCTTTCCAATAATTTTTCATTTCTATCCTTGATGTGCTTTTTTCATGCAATAAGATCTTTTTCTATGCAACCTCCCAAGAACCTTGTCCCTAACACCTAGAATCTAAGGTGATCAAGCTTTGATATCGAACAAAAGGAAGAAGATATGCACAATATGCTTCATAAACTAATCTATAAGAGGAAGTATGTAGTAAAATTAAACTAATCATACAATTACAAGGAAATAAACACAAAAAACAATATACCATATAATGATTTAGATGGAGAAAAAAAAATCAAGAGAAAAACCCTACATTGCAAAGTAGCTCAATGTATTATTCAATAATCAATAATTACAATACATTTGCAAAGTCTAAGCCTTTACAAAATGATCACCAATAAGAAATTTGGAATAATTCTAATAGTATAGTAATAATACCTACAAGACCCACTAAATTGTCATCTAAAACTCCTTATAAAATGAAGAAATAATAGATAAATCCATCAAATGATAATTAGAAAACCAAAAATTAAAACCACACAAATTCTTGATTAAAAATTTAGTGCCTGAATCCCAAAATGTGACCACAAACTAGATTTTAAATGTTCACCACTTAAAGACAATGCTAAAGAATATATATGTATACGTACATACATGTGTGTATACACATACATATACATGTGTAGTGTGAAGCTACATTTTAACTTCTTTTGATTGTGTCCAATGATGAGCCGAAGCGCTCGTGAGCAGGAGATACACAAAACATGAGCACCGCGTATATCTTATCTACATCTGCCCGTCTGGTGGGCCGGAGGGAAAGGGATTGGATTGCCTTTCAACTTGGCGAAACGACCGGCCGTAGTTTCTTTCCAGTTTTTCTTTGAACGTGCGGGAAATGCTTGGTAGGTAGCCGTCCAAAGGCAAAAGCATTTTTGACTGAACCATGATAGACATGTTTCGAGAACATTGAATGTCTTTAACGTGTAAGGCCAGATTTCATACCATATCATTCAAAACTGGTAATGCCACAGAAGTTTTCAAAAGCCTCTGAAGAACAGAGGCATTATTTTTTTAACAATTACTGCAGGTGATTATACAGATACGTTCCTCTGTAATAATATTTTACCTGAAAACAAAGAATCTAGCTTGAAAATGGGTTTATCCAAACAACCTTTTCCCCTTATCTTTCAAGAGAGATTTGATACCGCATTTAGATCTAGGATGATTAGAGGTATCTTAATTTCCCCCAAAGAGTTTTTATTCATCTTTTAAGTATAGTCCATTCTTTAAAATATATCTTTGTCCAGAACACAAAAAGAATGTTCAGAGTTTAACATCAGATCATATTCAACATGAGGCCAGCAAACTTGACTACCGACACGGCGAGCATGATCACAGTCCAAAGGATGAGAGTCCCCTCCGTCTATCTCACTCCAAAATTTAGAGGACCTACAACAGACTCCAATCCTTTGGCCGGAGGTCGTGTTTGCCGTGTCGGTGGATCCGCCATTAAAAGAGATGCCTGCTCTATTGATTTGAGAAAGAAAGAGTGAATTGTTTCCAGACATTTTCTCTGTGCAACAAAGTAGCGAGCAGAGGGGAGCAGAGGAGAAGAACACGAACAGGAAAAGGGATTTGAAGAGAACAACCACCGAAAGCAAGAAAAACGGTTAAACCCTTTAGGTTTGATCGATATCTTCTGACAAATCTAACTAAGTATAATGGTTATGGAATTCATGACTCTGATGGTCAGTTTGGCCTTGAAATTCCTTATAATAGCAGCAGCAGCAGAAACTCAATCTGCCCAAACAATTTCAGACAGTGAGATCAACCAATATGTTACGGCGAGTTGTACTTCAGGAACAGTTGTTCATTCGGGTCATCCTGCTATAAGCGTCTTCAATATAGAAAGATATGGCGCAGTAGGCGATGGAAAGCATGATTCTACTCAGGTCATTCATCATTTTTTCTCCTTACTGTTAATTACTACCTACAGCGAATATTTTATATATACAAAGGTCTTTCGTGCAAAAATGATTTCAAACGATTTTGTGATTTTCTGGCAGGCATTTGTAAGAGCATGGTACGCTGCATGCAGAAAGTCATCGGCCATGTTGCTAGTGCCAGCCAAAAAGAAATTTGTTGTAAACAATTTGCTTTTCCAAGGGCCCTGTCAACCTGGCTTCATTTTTAAGGTCTATTATTTAAAAGGAGAAATATTTAGTCTATTTGTAATAACTGATTTTGTTTTAAATATGCTTATGAACTAAACGATCTATTTGCATTTGCAGGTTGATGGGATAATAGCTGCATCCCAAAATCCAAAAAGCGGGAAGAATACTAATAAATTCTTGCAATTTGCTGAAGTGGAAAGTTGTACTTTGATGGGCAGAGGTCTTATTGATGGACAGGGAAAAAAATTGTGGGCTGGTCAATGTAAGCGGTTCAACGCACAACTTTTTATTCAGGTAGAAAGAACCGATATTATCTTTTGAAGCTGCTCATTACACCTTTCTTGTCTTTATTTTTGTACTCAACTATTTATTTCTGCATGTAATAATTTCAAGTTTTTCCTCGGCTCGCATGGTTAAAATTGGGTTGATATCACTTTCGAATATGTGTTACTTGCCATATGTGTTTGGTTTTCACATTCATATTTTATTGATTTTGGATTGAGCAATCTGCGATCTTTCATTTGCTTTTCATTATTCTACTACTTCAATAGTTCAATTGACTTATATTCAACACCCCTTAAAACTATTTTATGGGATGCTTGGAACCTGACTGTGATACTACTTTCTAAATGTAAAACTATACAAAATGCTATAACAAAAACAAAAATGAATTACATGATGCAACCACATGAGTGGTGATATCTCTAATATCTCTAACATATCTTGAACTTAATAGGAACTTGAAACTTTCCATCATTCTCAACTTTAGCTTTTCCTTCTTTTTACCAGCTTCTGCCCTAGTAAGTGTAGGATCATCCACTACATATTTATTTACCCACCAGTAAATTCCATAAATGGTAAGCCCTAGAACAGCCGAATCACTCATCATTCCCTTCAAGGAGACTCCCCTACCATCCACATCAGGACCCAGATTCTTCTGAAGATTGTAGAAGTACTTCAGAGATCGCCCCGAGAAAATTAGGGCTATGATGGCTCCCAGGCCAAAAGGGGTAAAACTGCTTTGCCTCATCCACGGTTGTAATCTGATTGGTAAATCCCCAAAAGAGGATGAAACAACGTTTCCCTGAAGTTCTACCATAGAACAAGCAGAAAGACCATTATTAGGCTGAGTCCATGGCTTGGGGTTTCTTAAAACATTTCAGTGGGTGCTGGTCAGATTTTTTAAGAATATTATAAAGCTGGTGCTTTATGAATATAGGAGTATAGTTGAGCTTAAAATTTTAAGCTCCGAAATTTAGGAAAATGGGTGGTCTTATGAAATACAGGAAAAAATAAATAAATAAAGATTATTTTTCCTTCATTTTTATTTCTGAGAGGATTCTAAAATTTCAGATGATTCCCAAGTATTTCTAAGCTGATGGAACAATTTCTAGCCCCACCCCATTTTCACCCACTCAAATCTGCAGTTCTAAACATAAGAGTTGTTATTGTTCAAGGTAAGAATCCAATTAATCCTATAACATTTTTGATATTTCTTACTTAATGAGATTTTGAAAATAGATCCTGAAACCCCATGGAACCCTTAATATTGCAATAGGCCCCAGAAAGCTAGGACCAGAAACTGGAGCAATGAATCAGCCCATGCTGTAGGATGGATTACATCATTGTTCAGTAGGCACAACAAGAAGGCAATAAAAGGAAATATGCAGGCATAGAAAAGAGAAAAAACATTTGAGAGCTTTATGTACACAATCGTGAACCCAATGACCATTCGCAACTTTCACCCAAATTTTCAGAAACGGAATGATCTCAGCACTGCTTCCCTTGACAGTCACCACGAGCACATCCTTGGTATCTCTAAGGATTGTGTAGTTGAAAATAATATAGAAAAACATGAGCCCAAGAGGTGTGACCTCCTTCCATATGATTATCTCAACACCCATGAATTTAATTGGGGTTGCAACTACAAAAGCCTTTGCACCTTCATCCCCAAATGTATCAGTGACCGAAGAGGCCGAGGCCCTACATACTTGCAGCTCTGATCTTCTTTGCCTGTAAAGCTTTCCATTCTCAGGCCTTGAAGAAGCAAACAGATTTTTGTTCTCAGAACAACTCACTAGCCCAGACTTATCATGTCAACTCACAAACAGAAAACCTCAGATTTTTACCTGGAAAAACAGCACTCAATCTTAACGAGACCTTATTGGCTGCCCCAAGGTTTCCATTTCTCCGCATTGGAGACCCATCTGCAGCGGGGATGAATCCATTGCCTAAGCATCTCGCTGCAACTGCCTCCATTGCTAAGCCTATCAACAAACACTCTGCTCTCTTTCAATCCCCTTCTCAAATTACAAGCACAAAAAATTTGAAAGCTTTGTGTAGACAACCATTAAACTTAATGGTTATTGGCAAATTCACCAAAGTTTCCAGAAACAAAATGATCTCAGAACTGCTTCACTTGGCAATCGCGACGAGCGCATCCTTGGTATCTGATGCAGGGGCATCCACGTAGAAACTTTATTAATTTGTGACATGCTGTACAGCATGTCAAAACAACATATTTAGGAGTTTCTTATATTTTATTTTGGAGATTCTGTTATGAGTGTTCAGTTGGCAGTTTCAGCTTGGGCAGGTCTCCATGTGACTGTTTAGTTTATTTTGGTTAGTAGGCACTATTCAACTTATTTAAGAATTATTTGTGGAATTGGTGGCCCCATAAATATTAGATATTTCTGCTTATATTTGAGCAGTTATCTTAAATTTGTTTTTATAGTATAATGATTTGTGCACTAAATAAATAGATTTATTTTTTTTGAAAACAAGTATTAAAAAAATGAAAAGAAATTTGTGGAGTCATGAAGAATTTTAGCAATAGACAGTTTTCTTATTTTAAATTTCTAAGCATTAACTGTTCCTTGAAAATAGGAAAAGATTCTAAATTATCCTATTCTCATAAAATAAAAAAATTCATGGGACTTATTTTTAAGCAGAAAATAGACTTAAACAGTCATGAAGAGAGAGGGTGATGTTTTCCTTTTTCCTCTTATAACTGCTCAGTGCGCAGTTTTGGTTTTATTAAGAGCTTGCTATTTGGAAGGAAGAACGGAACTACTGTAGTAAATTAGAAAGTATGAAACTTTGAAAAGGTAGTGATCTACAAAAATAGACTAATAATTTTAGTGCGGTGTACTCTGTTTTTCCAAGAGTAAAATGAATGAAGTAGCAATTTTCTGAATCCTCTATTCTGAGATATGATTAGCATAGATTATTTCTGTTTTCGGAGAATTAAGTCGCAGGATACAATTTGGAAACTGCAGCAAATTTTGGTATCAGAGGAGGCTTTCCTGCCTTTCTAGAGAAATGTGAAGAAAAGTAAAGTGTGCTTACTAGTTACAGACTGAAAAAGAAGTTCTGTAAGTGTTGAGGAGGATATTGGGTGCATATGGACTTCAAATGGGGTGCTGGTAGAAGGGGTGCAACAGCAAGAGCACTTAGAGTTCCTGATTTAACACAAATGATGAGAGTGATTCATGCTAGACTAGATGCAATGGAGATACCCAGAGAAGGGGAGTCCACATTGAAAATTTGAGTGATGATGAAGGGGAGATAGCCCAAGAAGAACAAGGGCAAGAAGAGATGGAGGATGCAGCTGAGACTAGATTTCTACACAAATGATGAGAGTGATTCATGCTAGACTAGATGCAATGGAGACAGCCAGAGAAGGGGAGTCCACATTGAAGATTTGAGTGATGATGAAGGGGAGATAGCCGAAGAAGAACAAGGGCAAGAAGAGATGGAGGATGCAGCTGAGACTAGATTTCTTAGAGCCATGGCAAGTATTGGAAGAAAATCCAAATTGGGGGCCTAAATGGTGAAGAGCTCACCTAGATTGGATTACACAGATGGAGAAATATTTTGACTATGAATCAATGGAGGAGCCCAAGAAATTGCAGTTTGCTTGCACAAGTTGATAGGCTATGCATCTCTATGGTGGGACTATGTGCCAACTGAGAGGCAAAGGAGAGGGAAAGAAAGAATTAAGACGTGGGATAGAATGGTGTCTAAACTGAAAGCCAAATTCGTACTTTCAAACTATCATACGAGTTTATTAAAAAAGTTACAAAATCTGAAATGAAAGAAAGTAGGTGTGAAGGAGTATACTAAAGAATTTTACGGCTGGACATGTGGAAGATGACCTAAAAAGATAGCAAGGTATGTGAATGAGCTGCATTTTAATATTCAAGACGAGATTAATTTGTTGAACTTTAGAAGTGTAGAAGCCTATCAATGTGCATTGAAGGTAGAAAAGTAGTCACGAAGACAACAAATGAACTTAGAGGCAGAGGAAGGTTTTCAAGAGGAAGGGGACAACATTTTGGTTGAAAAGGACAGCAATCCAATCATGGAGAGGTAAGTAGTTTGCAGACCCAGAACTTTAATGCAAGAGGAAGAGGAGATTATAAGGGTAGAGGAAGAGGATCTTATGAAAGAGGAAGAGAATTCATAGGAAAATGTTTCAAGTCATAGATTTTGAGTGCCAGAAGGAATTCAGAAAAGCAGCAGGAGGAGTGAAAGGACAGCACAAATAGCCTATAGCGATGACGAAAGTATTGGGTCTCCAACACTTGTAGAGGACCAGGTACAAGGAAAAGCCCTTTTGATGAGAAGAGTGCTCTTGAAACCATCAAAGGAGACAAATGAACCGTTGCAAAGGAAGAACCTCTTCAGGACAATGTGTAAATCCGGTGGTAAATGTTGCAAGTTAATTATAGATGGTGGTAGCACAGATAATCTAGCGTCCAAAGAAATGGTAGAAAAGTTAGGACTAAAAAGGTCAATACAACCAACTTCTTGTAACTTAGTGATTGAAATTCAAAATTTGTTTTTGATAGAAGGGGAAAAAGGGTTTTGAATGGACCCGAAACCATCAGGACTTACAGGGGTCCCAGACCCACTCCAAGACGAACAAGCTGCACAAAAGATAAGCTAAAATACAAACAGCAGCAAACCAGGGACACAACAAGATAGCAATCAGCCACAAGCCAGCAGGTTGCCAAGAAGAGCATCAAGAAATCACTTGAATCTTGACTTCGTTGGTTTTGACGGGCCCAACAACCCACTACACTCCATTGTTATAGACAAGACCATCAGCCCATAACAAAAAGTTTTGACAGGGACCTTAAACCCAAAACAACTTTTCACCGTACAGATCAAGATCAGAGCTCCACTAGCAGAAGTAGTAGAGTCCAGCAAAGCACCCCTTCCCAAAATATAGGAAAGGTAAACACAAAAGCATAAAGCTCCAACAGTATCCTTCAAAAGTCGTTTGTTCTTTCCACCTCTATAGAAAAGAAAACCCAGCTTCTCAAAGCTGCATCTGTCAATGATCGTGGGGTTGAAAGTCTCAAAGATCTGCTTTCAAAACAATATCTCCACCTCCAAAGAAGATAAAGAAAATGGCTTAGCATGAAGGTTCCCATCAAAACCCAAACCACCATAAAACAGGGCTTCAATAGCCCCCCAACAGCTATTCCAAGCACAAAAAGCCACATCCCACTCCACCTCTATAGGAGAACAGTCACTTCCAGCCACATCCATCTCCCCCTCAATAGAAGATAGGACCACCTCCATAGGAAAGACCAGAATAACCCAAGGATGCACCGAAAACGGCTTGAAAAGCAAAACCATGGAGCCAAGAAGGCAAGGGACAGATAAACCCCCACTGCAACAAAACCCAGGGGTCAGAAGAAATAAACAAAGACACACAGACCCCATCCTGAAAAGGAAAGCACCCCAAAGAGGCCCCGAAGGACTCCATGGCCGAAGCACCTCTCCCAATAAAACAAACAGCACTTCAAGGAACAAGGAGAGACAAGAAACAATGAGACCAACATTTTCCTACCAGAGGGACAGAGCTGAAGCTGAAGCAAACAAAGTAACCCTCAGATAAACAAACAAAGATCTCTCCCAGTCAGGGTTGAAACAGCCACCAGATATCCCAATAGAAAAAACACAAGCAACGAAACCCCCAATCAGTAAAAGGAAACCAGAAGAGAACAGGGGCCAAGAGGGAGCAGAGAAACTACCAAAAATCTGTGAAACGGACTGAGAACTAGCAAAGGCAGCAGAAGCCTTAAAATACACAGTTATGAAGCTCATCCTATCAGGGCAATGCCTTCTGCCACACAGTCCCATAGATAAACAGGAAGCCTCCAAACACCCAGGTAAAAAAAGAAAAACATAAGAAGGCGCACGGACCACCTCAAGAAAACTGACGCCAGGCCCAGATCTAGCCTCAGCCACAGTCCAAGCATCCACAGACGCCCAGCCAGCCTCAGAGAGAGAGAAAGGCACCGGCAGACAACCAAAGCCTTCCTCTGCCCACCAGAAAACCCTGAAGCCAACCCACCACGAACAGGGCAAACCCCAACAACGTGATTCCTCCCATCGTCATCATCTTCTTCGTCTGAATCTTCATCTCCCGCCTACACAGAGTTTGAACTGCTTCATCCGCTTCCTTTCCCGCTCGAGCGCTCCATCCTGAAATTCAAAATTTGTTAATGAATAATGTAAAATAACAATTTGTTGGAAAGAATATGTCGATATGGTCTAATGATTTTCCTGAGGGGTTGCCACCAATAAGAAGCATTAGTCATCACATGGAGTTAATGCCAGGAGCAAGTTTGCAAAACAAGATGGCTTATAGGAAGACACCACAAGAGAATGAAGAGATAAAGCGACAAGTCCAAGAGTTGTTACAAAATGGACTGATTCGTGAAAGTTTAAGCCCATGTGTAGTTCCAAATGTATTACCACCAAAGAAAGGCGGAGAATGGAGAATGCTCACAGATTCGAGGGCAATAAATAAGATCACAATAAAGTATAGGTTCCCAATACCAAGGATGGATAATTTAATGGATTGTCTAAGTGGAACCGAATACTTAAGCAAAATAGATTTAAAGAATGGATATCATCAAATCTGGAAAAGAGAAGATGATGAGTGGAAAACAACATTTGAAACCAATGATGGATCGAATGAATGGCTGGTTATGCCATTTGGTTCCTCTAATGCTCCGAGTAGATTTATGAGGCTCATCAATGAGGTGTTGAAGCCATTCACGAGTAAGTTTGTCATTGTGTATTTGGCTGATATTTTAGTTTTTAGCCATTCTAAAGAGGAACATTTGAGACTTGTGTTGAGTAAGCTGAAAGAGGAAAAGTTGTTGCTAAACTTGAAAAAGTATAGCTTCATTAAAGAAGAGCTCATTTGTTTGGGATTTGTGGTTTTAGAAGATGGATTAAAAATGGACCCAAAGTAAATAAAAACAATAATCGAATAGCCTTCACCAAGGACTATGTTTATAGCAAGGAACTTTCATAGGTTGGCTAGATTTTTACTGGAAATGTATCAAAAAATTTAGTAGTATTTGTACACCCATCACAGAGACAATGAAAGGACAGGAAAAGTTCCAGTGGACAGCTGCAGAAGAAGAAAGTTTTCAATTATCGAATAGAAATGTTACATGACAGTGAGTTCTAGCATTGCCTAATTTTGACAAAATGGTCCAAGTTGATTGTGATCCAAGTGGGACAGCGATTGGTGCCGTACTCAATCAAAAAGTAAGCCTATTGTTTATTCTAGCAAAAATAAATTATTCCCAAGATTTGTTTGTAATTGGTCAGCCCTTAATAAGTGGCGACTTTATTTGCTACCCAAAGAATTTTTTTTTGATTATTGATTATTAAGCATTGCAGTACATAAACATCCAAAGTAGAATGAATTAGAGGCACACTAAATGGATAGAATTCCTTCAAAATTACTCTTTTGTTTTAAAACATAGGAGTGGAAAATCTAACAAAATAGCATATGCCTTGAGTAGGTGAACTCTTATATTGATCGAGCTTCAGGTACATGTCATTGTTGGGTTTGATTCAGTAAAAGAATTGTATGAAGAGGATTCAGATTTTAGAGAAGCGTGAGTAGTATGTAAAAACCCAATAACTATTCATAGAACTCCATGGCTGGAAAAAATTCTAAGAGGATTTATTGTTCAAAGGGAAGAATTTTGTGTACACAACCATGAACCCAATGGCCATTGGCAAATTCACCGAAGTTTTCAGAAACGGAATGATCTCAGCACTACTTCCCTTGGCAGTCACCATGAACACATCCTTGTTATCTCTCAGGATTGTGTAGTTGAAAAGAATACAGAGAAACATGAGGCCAAGAGGACCTTATTCAATGTGATTATCTCAACACCCGTGAATTTCTTTGAGGTTGCAACTGCAAAAGCTTCTGCACCTTCATCCCCAACTGTTTCAATGACCGTAGAGGCCAAGACCCTGCATACTTGCAGCTCTGATCTGCTTCGCCTGTAAATCTTTCCATTCTTAAGCCTTGAAGAAACAAACAAATTTTTTCTCTCAGAACAATCCACTAGCCCGGACTTATCATTTCTCCTCAGCAGACAGAAAACGTCGGATTTGTGCCTGGAAAAAATGGCACTCAATCTTAAGGAGACCTTACTGGCTGCGCCAAGGTTTCCATTTCTCCGCATTGAAAATCCATCTGCAGCTGGAATGAATCAATTACCTAAGCGTCTCACTGCAACTGCCTCCATCGCTAAGCCTATCAACAAACACTCTGCTTTCTTTCGATCCCCATCTCACATTACACGCACAAAACCCATTTGATTAGGCGACCCCTTCTTTTGGCTTTGGAGGACCAAAAATTTGATATCATGTTGAAATTTTCATGGATTAGTTAGTACTGGATGTTACATTCATCATGAATTTTAGTAAAGTTTTTGGTTTATTTTTCCATTTCGTAAATATCATTTTCAGTTTCTCTTGTAATTTTTTACTTCAAAATATCTAGCCTGAGAACCTTTTATGAGTTCCTTGTTTATTGTTTTTCCTTTTAAATGCAGAGAAGTGTAGGTACGGAGAGAGTAGTTAAGGATCGCAGACTTCTCGGAGCTACTAAACCTACTAAACCTAATCCTGATCGAGGACATCCTGCACAGCATAATTAACCAATATATTTTTTCTATACATTTTTTTTACAGTTCATTTTGTATTTGTAAAAATATTTTTGAAACAAATATTTTCTCAAACATTTTTGTAATTGACAATTTGTTTAGAAACATTCTTACAATCATTCTTTTAAAACATTCTTATAATCTAGACAATTTATCCAAAAACATTCTTGTGAAGACTAGAATTCCAAAAAGTAAAATATTTATTTTTATAACTTTTGAATTGTCTTTAAGAACTATGAATGAATGTATTAAAGTCGAAGCCTACACACTCTTTCCAATTTGATTTGAATCAATTGCATGGTGAATTTGTCAAGTAATGTTTTGCTATTCAGTGGGCAAAGATGATATGGCCACATTAATTATTAGCACGTGTACTAAAGGAGATTCAAGGATTATGTTTATAGTAAGCTATATGTATGTTAATATGTTAGAGAGTACGTGTTCATGCATGCAAATTGTAGTTGCATCTGGTTGGATTAAATAACTAATAATAAATGTTAAATAATGGAATGAAATAAACTAGGACAAATTTAGATTTTTTCCTTAAAGAAATTAAGTATTATCTGATTATAAAATATTTGCATACAAATTTAAAACATAAAGCAATACAAATGAAAAAAGAAAGATGCCATCAAATTGACAAAAAATACTTCAAAAGAAAGTAGAATGTTCCCATCTAGTTGTCAAATCAATATTTATCTAGTTTTTATGTGATAGTGAAATTTTGGAGGCTTTTAACATTAAATGACAACTAGTTTACTATTAAACAACAACTGAAAGTGTTTGTGCATGCAAATTCTAGTTGCATGTAGTTGGATTAAAAATTTAATAATAAATGCTAAATAATGGAATGAAAGAAACTTAGACAAATCTAGATTTTTTCCTTAAAGAAATTAAGTATTATTTGATTATGAAATATTTGCATATAGATTTAAAACATAAAGCAATGCAAATGAAAAAAGAAAGTTCGCATCAAACTGACAAAAAATACTCCACATGAAAATAAAATTTTCCCATCCAGTTGTCAAATCAATATTTATTTGGATTTTATATGATAGTTGAGATTTTGGAGGCTTTTACTTGATATTTTGGAGGTTTTTATGAGTAAACAATAACTGGTTTACCATTAAAAAGTAGCTAAAACTTGTCTTTTGATGACTCAATAGTGGTTTGCATGCGTGAGACTTGTTTCAGGCTCAAATCACACACTATATGTAGCCTATAAGCTAATTATTTACTAGCACTTGCACCTAAAGGAGGTGTAAGGATTACATTGATAGAAAACTATATGTATACTAATATGTTAGAGAGTATGTGTTTGTGCATGGGTGTGTATGGATGCCATGTGCTAATTTCAGTTACATGTGGTTGGATTAAACAATTAATAACAAGTGCTAAATAATAGAATGAAATAAAATTAGAAAAATCTAATTTTTTTCCTTACAGAAATTGAGTATTATCTGATTTTGAAATATTTGCATTTAAAACATAAAACAATACAAATGGAAAAAAAAAGTTGCCATCAAATTGGAAAAAAATAGTGTAAATGAAAATAGAATGTTTGAAGTGAGATGGAAAATGAATATTATTTTGATTTTACGTTATAAGTGAGATTTTGGAGGCTTTCAGTTAATATTTTGGAGGCTTTTGTACAATTAGATGATAGTTGATTTATCATTAAACGACAACTAAGACTTGTTTTTCAATGACTTAATAGTGGTTTGTAGGCGTGAGACTTGTTTAGGCTCAAATATCACACTATATGTAGCCTATCGACTAATTAAATGACTCACATTTTAATCATTTGCATTGTTAGAAAATATCAATCTGCTTGTAAAAGAAATGAATTGAAGGAAAAAAGCATAACACGAGCCAATCTAGAGGGTAATATTAGAAAGAAAGTTGACACCCAATTTTTTTAATATCTATTAATGTATGAGTAGGAAAGTTTGTAAAGATGAACAAATAGGCTTCATTGGTAAATTACTATTAATAAATTGTATCATTATCATATAATTTTATTGGAATTAAATTATAAATTCAATGATGGTTTATTATTTATAGTAAAATATTTATGTGTATTTTTTAAAAAATATTAAAAATAGATAATTAATGTATTAAATTATCATATGAAATATAAACATAACTTGATATCTATTAAGTGACATTTTCATATAATCATTAATTTATTCTAAATTAATATTATACTTATCATTTTTTGTTTCATAAGATTTTTATTCAATAGAGAGAATTTGGATCAATAGAATGTAAAAAAAAGTGTTATTGTGATAAAAAAAGTATACAATCTATTTATTCATTAGTAGCAATTTCTTAAGAAAGGGCAACTATTTATTTTCTTGTTATTTATCAATTACATGAAAAGGTTGTATGTTTTATCCATTTATCTATAAATTATGCAATTCAAAGCAATTAATCAATAAAATAAACTCATCCTACTCATAATAGATTAATTTTGGCTTAGGATTGACTTATTTATATAAAATATTGACATTTTGATTAGACTCAATAGATTTCAAAAAAAAAATTAAACACATAAGTTCATACAACTTGAAACAAGCTCAATATTTTAAACAAATATGAAATTATTTTAAAACTTGGTTAATTGTTTTCTTCAAAATGAATATTGACATTATACACACACCTCTATTGAAATAAACAACATTGAATATGTAAAAATAACTAACCTTCTTTTTTAAAAAAAAATATTAAAGTTAATGAATAGAAAATGGGATGAATTTCATTTTATATAGAATATTTGAAGCTATTTTCAATATTAACTTTACATCAATTTGACATAAAGGATAGGAATGTACAATTGTAAACAAGTATGCACTCCAAAGATTACATTATCCAACAATAATTTAAGCTTCTTATATAAGCATTCTTCAAGACTCTCTCTAATCAAAGGGCATGTAATAATGAGAAGCATGATGCTTTCCCCTTTATCTACACAACCAATATTTAGGAAAGCACTTCATATCATTAATAGATAATAAAAATTCACCTAAGCATGCTAAACTGTTGATGATGGTTATTTTTATTTAGATCACTTGAAGCCATCAATAGACAATACTAATTGGCCTTCATGTCTTAAAGCACTAACTTGATATCCTTTCTTTAAACCAATATCTGCTTCCAAAAATTCAAAAATGGTGTTAGATGAGTAAATTGTTTCTAAACAATATTTAGGTCTCTCCAAAAAAAAATCATTGATTCAAGAAAGAGGTCTCAATGCCAAACATATAGAAAATTTAGTTGTCTCTATTAAAAATTTTCCTTCCAATTTTGTTATGGTACATAGAAATATAATAGTGGGAAGCACAAAAATTTTCCATCACTAGTAATATCCATAAAATTTAGTTGTCTCTATTAAAAATTTTCCTTCCAATTTTTCTCTAGTCATTGCAAACATATAGAAAATTTTTAATAGAGACAACTAAATTTTCTATATGTTTGGCATTGAGACCTCTTTCATAAGCTACATTAGGATGATAATAATTTGCTTACTATTTCCTATGAACAACATATCATCAACATAGAGTGCAATAATAAGTACTTGATCACTTTCAGCTTTGTAATATACACAGTGATCACATTTTGATCTTACAAATCCTAATGACAAAACGAAAGTGTCAAATTTCTAGTACCACATCCTAGGAGACTGTTTTAGGAGAAAGCATTTGAAATCACTGGAGAAGCTATGACGTGTGTAAGAGCATGTAATAGGGGGTTACATTGTTGATTTCACCAAGCTGGCCAGCTTATGATGCACCATAAGGCATCTTTAGATGGAGATAGTGGAGCTAAAATGGAGTGTGTTGTACCCCAAAATTAAATTTTTTGTTACACTTATACATTTTGAAGAAATGAGTAAAAGTCTTGTTAAATCTGTCAAAAAGGTCAAAATTGGTCTGCACTCCAATTACCCAATGACACGTAGCCGGTCATAGACGATAGTGATTGCGCTATCATTCTTGATATTGCCCAAAAACTACTGACAAAACTTCATGCTTGATATTTCCCAAAAACTGACAAACTACTAACAAACTTCATGCTTGATATTGCCCAAAAACTGTATTTTACATCATTTTAGCAAGATTTAGACTCTTTAAACAAAATGGCTTGATGAAGCAAAAAAATTTAGTCTCCTAATTTTTTTGGGTAATCTAAGATACACCATATCTCCAACCTCAAAAGAACGCTCAACATGCCGCTGATCAGCGTACATCTTCTGCTGATTCTGTGCAATCTGAAGGTTGTTCTTCAAGGACTTCAAGATATCTTGACTCTGCTGTAATAAATCCTTGGCTTGAGGTGCTTTGCTATCTCCAAACACCAAATCAGCAAAGCTAGGAGCCTCATAACCATATCTTTGCTTAGTTGATAGAGAGATGACATCCCTAGTACTATATTTTGATTAATAATTTGACCACTTAAACAAAATTATATTAAAAATGAAAAAAATGGTATATTTATCCATACACATAATTAGGCTATACATCCCTTTTATTCATAATTTTTTTTTCATTACTTAGGTGCTTATTTAAACTTTATTTCTTCTAGATTCTTCTTATGTGATCAGAGGTATTCGATCCAAACTGCATATATCACAAGGGAAGCACTAAAATTAAAATCAACATAAACTTCATAAATAGTAAATCTATCTCAATTTTTTGTAATAATTAATAATAATAAGTTAAGTTCAGAAACAAAATATCCTCTTGTAATATGGTTAAAATTTTCTACTTAAATGAAATAGAACTATAAATAAAAAATATTATCATTACATTCAAATGATATAAATAAAACTATTATAGTTAATGCAAAACTAAAAAGGACTCACTAGAGAAAGTGAGAAAGAAATGATAATATCCATTACTAACTAAAGGTAAAGACCAAGGCATATACAAACTCAAAGTAGATAAAATCTAATTATTATTGAAAATAAAAGTATAAACAAAGATGAACCTAGTACCAAAGGGAGAGACTCTCAACCTAAGATGCTAACACTTACCACAAACACAACATGTCACATTATCATCCTAGTGTAGTGGATCCAAAGACTCCTAGAATACTCATCTATGTTGTTGCAGTCCACCAAATTAACACACATGAAGAATAGGAAAAATGATGGGGGCTATTTTTGGAATTTTCCTTAGTCAAAGCCCCATTTTGGTGCTCCCATCTCCATTAACAAAAAAAGATAAAAAGATGATAAAAATAATAATTTATTCCTTTTAGATCCTAGGGATATTAGGAATTTAAAAGTAGAGATATAAAGATAAAATATAGATATAGTGTCAAACTTGGTCTATAGGGAAGACCACCATTATATTTGATAGATGATAAAACTAATATGAAAAGATTCAGAAATTATTCTACCAATGTAGAATAACAAATAAATAAAGAGTATTGCCACAACTTTGGCCCTTCTCCCTTAATAGTTTTTATTAATTCAACAAAATGTGAATCCAATGGAAAAATATTGAGATATAGTAAGCAACAATATCAAGTAGCTTGAGAGGAAAATTATGTTAGTAGTGTTTTCTCTTAGAAAAAGCATGAGATTTTCTTGCTTGCTAGAATGAAAAATCCTTTGTAAAATGAGAAGAATGAGATTCCTTTTTTTGGTTAAGTGGATGAGAGAATTCATTTCTTTCTCATTTGAGCATTATGAAACACATCATAAAAATCCATGCGAAAAGTATGCTTTTGAATTTCAATTTTTTTTTGGATGCTAGCACGTCGTGGGGACGTCCACACATAACACTATAGTTTAGGAGAATTTCACTAATTTTCAAATTATAGGATAGAAATAATCTATCTTTATTAGTCATTTGATTAAATCTTTAAAATCTAGATATAAAATTTTAACATTAATCCTCAAATTTGGTCAAGTGTGCTATTCAAGTATGGAATTGTACTAGTATGCAATTTATGACACTACATTTTCCCCCACTTTAGCAAGATAATTATGCAAAGGAATAAGCTATGCTAAAGTAGATTATAAAATTCACAAAAAAATATTTACTTCAAAGCAAGGATATTGTAGAGGACGCAAAAGTCAACCAAATAGATCAATGATGCTCCTAGGCTTGAGTTTAGTGAAGCTCCACAATATTTGATGTGAGATCCTACAAGGTTTTATTATTATCACTTCAAAGTTCATATCCTACATAATTTGAACTTGTTAGTTTTCTCAAAATTAGAAGAAACTACCATAAACAAAGGAACAATACAAGATATTTTTAGAAGAAAATTTGACACAAAAGGGTGAATATATGCCATGTCATATTTTTGCTACCTATTGTAGGAGAAAAAAAGAATTGGTTATTTCACTCATGGAAAAAATCATGCTAAGAATTGATATTTTAATATAATATAAAAATATAGTTTAATTAATTATTTTTACTATTTAGCGAGGGAATTTTCCCAAAGTGCATATTGAGCTTCAGACCACAATATTGATGAGGTGAGAGTAGATGTTGATTAGGGCATTGCATGATAAGATATAAGAGTAGATGTCGATTATGGAATTGCATGTATCCAACCTTCATGTAGGAATCTAACCTTCACACAAGCATTCAAATGGCGTGATGTCATCCATCCAAGGTGCATGAGCATGGTGGAGGAGCAAGGATTTATCTACTATGGATTCAACTTAAGACTATCATAACAATGAAGTAGAATTTCCTTAGATGAGTAGGTTTATCGTGGTTATTTATTTTACTTGAGATGTGGTTCCACCTATACATGTTGATGGTGTTCATTTAGAGGTGGAACACCAATACATCTACTTTCTATATCCCAACATAAGATATACAAGTTACATTGATATATTTATATTACATCTTAATACATCTTGTCCATAAAGAGGTGTGGACACGAAAAAAGTAACCCTTCTACTTTTTAATGTTTAGACTCTTCTAGTGGACTTTGACTTGATTTTGCCTAGATTTAATGTTGTAAGGTGGCCAACACATCCACATTAGGTCTTGGACCCTTGTGAATCATTAAGACTTCTAGGTTGTCTTGTAAAGGTGTTGTGAAGTGTTGTAACCCACTTTCACACTTTTCTAGAACCCTTTCATCATAATTCACCTAAATATCTCCTTTTTATCACTTACCAAGTCTTATTTCTAAGTCTTGTAAAGTGTTGTAACCCACTTTCATGCTTTTCTAGACTTGTAAACGCTAATTCAAACCTTTCTCACGTTTAAATGATCCATTATTACACTTTCTAGATGCTTTTAAGTGTATTTTTGAGGATATGCTTGCCGGACAACATTTAATGCCCCATAATTCCCAAAACCCACTTAATTTGATTAAGTGGGACTAAGTCACCAATAGGGGCGACTTAGTCCTTTGTGGCACAAAACTCAAAATTATTTCAATTTTATGGTTTGATTTTGTCCTCTAACCCTTGAGGTTGGCCTGTGATGTGTTATTTTTGGGAAATTTAGTAAGAACAAGTATAAATAAAGTTTTTTCCTCTCATTTTAACCCCCATTCATTCATCTTCAATCTTTCACTCATTAAGCATTCAATCTTACAATCATTCAAACACTCTAAGCATAATCAAGTCATCCATTAGAGTACTTCATTGCATATCTTCAGATTTACACATCAAGGGTTTGGTAAGTTCGTGACATTACATGTTATTTATTTGTCATTCCATCTCCATTTCACTTCATTTTATCAAGGGTCTGATTACCAAAGTGGGATTTGACCAAGGAAAATCCTGATACTCTAACCCTTAACCATTTTCCCTCTTTACAGGTGTGTTTGTAGATTTTGTATGTAGATTTGTCAAAGAAATAGCTGTTGAAAAGAGGTCAAGAATGCTTAAAAGTAAATAAATTCAACACAACCCTAATTCAACCTTGGAGATACTTTTTATTTAATTTTATATAGAATGAAGTGCAAACACCTATCAGAAAAACAAGTGCAAACCCGAGGCTACAAGATTTTGTCCCGAGATTCCTAAAATCTGCAGGTGGACTAAGTCACAAGTAGTGGTGGATTAGTCCCACTTCTAGGCCTAAAAATTTGTTTCTACATTTTTGGATACACATTTGGTACATTCATATTCCGGTGTTGGAAGTTTTCGCGAAACTGGGACTAAGTCGCCCAACCTAGTGTAAGTATCCTAGTCAACATTTTTAGTCAAATTTTTAGGATTCCAGAATCTCCTAGCATCAAGTTTCACATTCCAGGTGCATCTCTTTAGTCTTTTTCTATTATTTCATCATTCACTTGCATTTTTAGGGATTTTTGCATATCACAGTGTGTTTTCTATCACTTTGCATTTCTTAGGTTTTGCATCATTAAATCACTCTCTTTTCAAATTAGTGCATTAGTACATCATAATTAGGAATAATACATCTCATTTACATTAACTTTGAGTGTAGAAATTTGCATTTTGGACCCCTCCCCTTTCTCCTTTTAGGTGAAAAACCCTAGGAGTAAAGCAACCATGTGGGCAATCCAAAATCATTGTCCACATTTTGGTGAACATGAATTTTTGAACATATTCCTTTCTGATTTCAAGTGCATCCTAGGTTTCATTTTCATTTTCATTGCATTAGATATTGTATTATTTAAATTGCATCCTAGGGTTTTCAAAATTGCATTAGTGAAAAACTCAAATAGCTTGCATTTTTGCATTGAAAAACACAATAATTATGTGTTTTCATACCATAATTGCATCTATGCATTTGAAATTTCTGAAAATCCTCAAAAAAATCATCAATGGGACTAAATCGCCACCCTGGGTGACTTAGTCCTCTTACACATTTTGCATTGAAATTTCTGGTATTTTTTGGATATTTTTTTCCTTCCTATTTCCTGCTGTAGCATTTTGTTATATTTTCCATATATTATATTTTATTCTCTTTCTAGCATCTTAGTTTACTTTCCTTCATTTTCATCATGACATTTTTCTTTAATAGGTTTTAGACTTCAGGGTATGTGCAGGATCATGGTGCGCCAAAAAGTGGCAATATTATGCGTATTTGTAGGGTATGTGGCTGATGACTTTTTTTTCACCCAAAATTAATGAAACGAAAAGGGTTTTTAGAGGAGATTCTCAGCTTTCCAAAAATATAAATTATTATTTAATTTGAATTTAATAAATAATTATTATTCATTTTCTATTAGAATTATGACTAAAGTCCCGACGATAGGCTGATTGAAAACATCTATAACTTTCAAATGGTATCATATTTTTTGAATCTGAAATACGCACATTCTATGCTTCACATACTATAGGATTAAAAAAAAAAAAATAAATTTCATGAATTTTTGACCAAGTTAAGGTGGTGAGACTTGAAGTTTTTATATTTTCTAAAAGTTGTAATAAAAATTCATAATTAATTATTTTCGGAAAAAAACAAAAAATATGCATCACATCCGGACATGAGTCCTATACTTATATATAAAATCTTACAAAAAAATATTATTATTTTATTATGGTTAGGGTGGTTATACAGACACCTACTTCTTATTTTTTCCCTTAAATTTAAGTACTTATGCATTGAAATTTCAAATTTTCACCAAATAGATTTTATTTATTTTTAAATAAACCTAGTATTTTGGAAACTAAATTCAAGTTTCTAAAAATTCTATTCTTACATATTTTTTAAATAATATAGATAACTTATTCAAATATTTACGTCAAGTTGCCTAACACTGATTTTTCTGAATTTTTTTCCACTTAAGGGCCTAATTTTTGCATGATGATCCTGCACATACCCTTCATTAACATCTTTAATGAACTTGTCAAATCGTGCCTTTGGATGTGATCCTAATTGACCTTGAGCTTCCTCATTCTCCTTCAACTCCTAATGAATTTCCACCTTGTGTTGTTGTCATCATTGGAGAAGATGATGATAGCATGCATGAGTTCTTAAATGAATTCCTTGACAACCTTGAAAACAATGTAGCCTTTTACCCATCCATGAAGTCCCAAGATCTTCCTACTACTGTACCCCCTGATACATTTGGTTATATGCATCCTGAAACAAATGAAGGACCTATGTTCCCTCCATCAGGTGGACCTAGTTCCTCTAATAAATCACATCCTCAACCATTTTATGATCACAAAGTTACAAACACACCACTCAACCTTGAAGAAACATATGGCAAGGGTTTTACTATCTTCAACAAACAAGGTTGCGATACAACAACCGAACATGACATTCACCAACTTTTAGAACAATGACTAATGGATGAAAACACAACAGGATTAGGATATATCAAGATCCTCCTCATAACAAATCTCCTCTTCAATATTGGAGACTTCGAGATGATGACACAGTGATATTTGATTCCCCTCTCGATTTGAATGTCTTCCTTCCACGTGAACAACCTTTACATGATTCCATTGATAAGGATGCTAGGATCTCCATAGGTCCTCTTCTTCCTTTAATCCATGGAAAAGGTGAATCTAGTAAATGCAAACGACCTTATAAATTAAAGAAACTTAAGTTTCCTCTACATCCACCACCTGAATGTGAAAGGAAACTACAAATTCTTTTAAACAGAGGTCTCATTCTATTACCACCTATGAATATGTTGGTAATCTTCCCTAAAGACTCCAACATAGCATATTGTAAATACCATTGTGTTCTTGGGCATCAAACTGATGAATGTCGGACATTGAAGGACATACTAAACAAGTATCATTTCACTGATATCAACTGCCATCCTGTCATTCCATAGTACACTATCACCAACCTTATCATGCAAAAGTTGTAGAATTTTCCATTCTCACTAATGCATGATCATTCCCATCATACATCTTGGCTCACTCTTTCCATGCACTCATTGGGGGCAAGCAGTTGTTAGCCTTGACCTCGTCATTCCTTTGTCCTTGTCCCTTAGCTACGTTATTCATTTTTATACCCACTGAAATTGAGATATGAACGACCTGGGTAATGTGTGACTTACATTTGCATTCCTCTTTTCTTGTTTGATTTTATGTGTGTTTCATGTTCCCCTGTGATGTGACATTTTATGTTCTCTCTCTCTCTTTTCACTTCCTCTATTTGTACCTCTATTCTTCTATACATGTTGTATATTTCATTTTTTTCTTTTGTTTTGTTTTTTCCTTTTGGGGATGACACAAAGCATTGAGACACCCTAATGTCTCTTCCATGTTGACTCAAATGATCCTTTTACTTCATTTTTCTTTTCTTTTGTTTTTTCCTTTTGGGGATGATGCAAAGCGTTGAGATGCCCTATGTCTCTTCCATGTTGACCCACAAGGTCCCTCTTTCTTTTTCTTTGTCTTTTCTTGTGTTTTCCTTTAGGGGATGACACAAGGCACTGAGACCGCAATGTCTCCTTCATGTTGACCCAAAATATTTTCCTTTTCTTTTTACTTTTTTTTTCTTTCTGCTTGTGTTTATCCTTTTTGGGACAATGCAAAGCATTGAGATAGACATGTCTCTTCCATGTTGACCCAAAAAAGATCTTATTTTTCTTTTTTTTTTACTCTCTTTGTGTCATTCTTCCAGTTCTATGTGTATTTGGGGAATGATGATAGTTCCTAGCTCTTTCATAAAAACATTGCAACAACGAACATACTAACCCCAAATCTATAGATCACTTATGTGTTTGGTGTGTTCCTTTTGGGGGAAACCCCTCTTTCTTTTATTCCTTTTCTTTCACATGACGTAGCCTTACTCGGGAACGTATGACTTAGCATAGGGGATTTCCAACTTCGATCTCATGTCTTGTTTTCTTTTTGCATCATTTTTTTCATTTGTTACTTTAAATTAATTGCTTACAAAACGATGTGTAGAAATTCTTGTAAAGTGGGGCATACATTGACATTATTCATTTCCATTTTCCTTGGTTCTTAGTGTAGCCTTGCTACTTCAAACAATGTGTTTGTCATTTTGTGGATGACATTGGGTGTGATTTCCGTCATAAGTGTGATCTATCTTAGCATATTACATTCCTCTTAGTGGCCCGATGTGACACATTACATCCTCTGAGTTGTGAATATTCTATTCATTGATTGGTCCTCTCTCAGAGACATTAGACACAATGTTCCTTAAGTTATAGACCTTGCATGAACTAAACAAGACTCCTTTGAACATTCTTTGCATTTTACATTTTTCCATGTTGCATTTTGCATTTACATGGAAACCTTGCATAACACAACTTGCATGCATGTGGTACCATTGCATTTGTTCATGGGTTCTAAGCATAAAAATATTTGCTTGTCTCATGAAGCATGAACTGACATTTTCTTTGTGGCAGCTTATTAAAGTTATCAGGAGGCATAACTTTGATATGATTGAGCGGGAAGCCCATTCCGTGGAACTACGTTCCCCATAGCCATCTTTTGGGATTTCTCGCCCTGTGGACAACCAGAAGTTCAGTGGACCTATAATGAGTATACTTGGGCTTTCACCCAGTAGTCAGCCATAAGTTTCGTCACCCCAGAGTGAGTACACTTTTTTCATTTTTCCAAACAATTAGCTTAGATCTAATCCATAATGAGCTAGACAGATGATCGAATCTTTCTCTCACTCCTTTCCCATCATCCCATGTGTTCCTTTGCATTCATTTTTGGTTAGCCATGGGATCATGATCTTGGGGGCTTGATCATCCCCCTTGATTATTGTTATCTCATCTTATCAAGCATTACTGCATTCAGATCCCTCTTGGTTGCATGATCAGCTACTTTAGTTTCAGTTTGAAGCAAGTTTATCCTCTCACTAAAGTGGGGGCTAACTGTGGACACAGAAAAAGTAAGCCTTCTACTTTTTCATGTTCAGGCCCTTCTAGTGGACTTTGAATTGATTTTTCCTAGTTTTAATTTTGCAATGTGGCTAACACATTCACATTAGGTCTTGGACCCTTATGAATCATTAAGACTTCTAGGTTGTCTTGTAAAGGTGTTGTGAAGTGTTGTAACCCACTTTCACACTTTTCTAGGATACTTTCATCACAATTCACCTAAATATCCCCTTTCTATCACTTACCAAGTCTTATTTCTAAGTGTTGTAACCCACTTATATGCTTTTCTATACTTGTCAACACTAATTCAACCCTTTCTCATGTTTAAATGACCCCTTAATGCACTTTCTGACTCTTTTTCAGTGTGTTTTTGAGGATATTCCAATTGGAAAACATATAATTCCCCATAATTCCCAAAACCCACTTAATTTTCTTAAGTGGGACTAAGTCGCCAATAGGGGTGACTTAGTCCTTTGTGGCACAAAACTCAAAATCATTTCAATTTTGTGGCAGGATTTTGTCCTCTAACCCTTTACGTCGGCCTGTGATGTGTTATTTTTGGGAAATTTAGTAATAACAAGTATAAATAAGGGTGTTTCCTCTCATTTTAACCCCCATTCATTCATCTTCAATCTTTCTCTCATTAAGCATTCAATCTTACAAGCATTCAAGTACTCTAAGCATAATCAAGTCATCCATTAGAGCACTTCATTGCATATCTTCAAATTCACACATCAAGGGTTTGGAAAGTTCATGACATTACATGTTATTTATTTGTCATTCCCTCTCCATTTCATTTCATTTTATCAAGGGTTTGATTACCAAAGTGGTATTTGACCAAGGAAAATCCCTATACTCTAACCCTTAACCATTTTTCCCTCTTTGTCTGTGTGTTTGTAGACTTTGTAAGCAATTTTTTCAAAGAAATAGGTTTTGAAAATTGGTCAAGAATTCTTCATACTCAATCAAGTCAACGTAACCCTAATTCAAGCTTGGAGAGACTTTTTATTCTGTTTTCTATAGAATCAAACTATTGACACCTATTAGAAAAGCAAGTGCATACCTAAGGCTAAAAGATTCTATCCCGAGATTCCTGAAATATACAAGTGGACTAAGTCACCACTATAGGAGAATTAGTCCCACTTCTGGGCCTAAAAAGTGATTTTTTTCATTTTTGGATACCCCTTTGGTAGATTCCTATTCTGGCAATTAAGTCGCCCATCCTGGCATAAGTGTCCCAGTCAACATTTTTAGTCAAATTTTCAGGATTCTAGAATCTCCCATCATCAAGTTTCAAATTCCAGGTGCACCTCTTCATTCTTGTTCTGTTATTTCATCATTCACTTGCATTTTTAGGCATTTTTGCATATCACAGGGTGCTTTTCAACACTTTTCATTTCTTAGATTTTGCATCATTAGATCACTCTCTTTTCATATTAGTGCATTAGTGCATCATAATTAGGCATAATACATCTCATTTACATTAAATTTGAGTGTAGATATTTGCATTTTGGACCCCTCCCAAGCTTTATCTTTTTAGGTAAAAAACCCTAGGAGTAAAGCAGTCGTGTGGGCAATCCAAAATCATTTTCCACAAATGGTTACAATTGAGGTGGATCAACTACTCACTACAGTGTAGGAGGTACAACATCATGCACTTGGTTGGGTCATTATGGCATACACTATCAAGAACATATACATATGATGGATTGAGTACAGATCAATGCCCATCCCTTTAGTCAAGTAGAAATTGGTTGTAACTTGGGAATGAGAGTGGCCATAGATTGTTTAGGCACACACCTTCATGGAGGCCTTGTTGACACTATCAAGGCCATGGAGGAGAGAAACTATTTTTTCATGGCGGAAAAGTATGCTCACCCATTTGTATCATGACCTTGGGTGATACATGCATCATGAGGGTATGAGCCTCATGATGTGCACTTTTTAATAAGTATGGTTTTTTTATCACATCATGTGCATGAGACTTGTATGTGATACCTAATTTAGATCTCTTTGGATGCACCAAGAGCACAGACTTAACCACTTTTCTGAGATTGGAGATTCAATGACGTGTTATTTTAGAGATAGAGTTTTGACTGACTACACAATATTAAATTCCTCAAATGATGTTCCATTAATTTTTTCACATTTTGGAAATGGTCTACACAACCCAGCTACGCCAGGTAGGCCCTAAATGGTTTGTTTGAGAATTGATAGTAAAATTATGAGAGTAATAAATTTCTGCAAATGAATGCAAATCACTTGAAATTTGGATACATTGAAGATAACCTCATGTAGAACTTATATCCTACTCTATGATTTGAGAAATGATAATGTGGTAAAATTTTGAAGAAACTGTTGAGATGTAGCTACAGACTAAATTGAAAGAAATGAAATAGTTTTGGTTGATCTAGGATTGCTTTACAACTATGGCTGCTCCTGCATCAGACACTTGAGGTTGGAAGAAAAGTGAGTCCCTCACTTTCAATGGGTCAAAGGAAAACCAAAGTGGTCTACCTCAACTTGAGAAATCCATGATGAATCCTCCACTAGTCTTCCTTTCCACTTTACCAAGTACTCCTTCTATTGCTTGTTCCTAATGCTCCTTCAAATTCTGGTGTTCAAGATGTGCTCAATCTACTCTTGTGGCTGATGTGGTAATTGCCCCTCCAAGCCAACTTCTTTGTTACTCCCACTTGACTATCCTTCATGGTACTCATAGATGTAAGTAACATTGAAAATAGGTGATATACCAAGTGCCTTTAGTAACTCCACTTCATATGCATTTCCTAAATAAAACTTCCTAAGAATCTTACATGCTCCAATATTCCTCATCTTCAACTTATTGTATGTTCCTACTGGAAACCTTTCCTTCCGGAGATATACCATAATTTCAGCCCCAACAAAAAATTCCTTATGCCTCCTATTGTCATCTACCTACTCCTTGTACCTTTTATTCATTTCCTCCAAGTTTTTCTGAAGCTGATTATGCAATGTTTCCATGAATCCTACAAGTTCTTCTACTTTTGCACTCTTCTTATTCTCCATAATGATGTCTCTAAGCTCACAACTCCTCTGAGATGTATCCCTATCACAATATCAAATGGTATCTTCCTTGTGCTCTACTTTAATAAATTATTGTATGAAAAATCTTCTTGTGGTAGAACTATGTCCCAGTTTCTTGCCTTATCTCCGATCAAACATCTCAATAAGTTACCTAGACTCTTTTTTACTACCTCCATTTTTCCATTTGTTTGTGGGCGATATGTTGAACTAAATTTCAGGTTTGTCTTCATCTTCTTCCACTATGTCCTCCAAAATTATCCAATGAACTTGGTATCCCTATTTGAGACTATACTCTTTGGTAATCCATGCAATCTCACAATCTCCTTGAAAAGTAAGTCAGCAACATGCACAACATCATTAGTCTTCTTGTAAGGAATAAAATGTGTCATCTTAGAAAATCTATCTAATCCCACCATTATAGAATCATATCCTCTCTATGTTCTTGGTAATCATAATATGAAATACATGCTTATATCTTCCCATGGTCTCTCTGGTATTGTCAAAGGCTTATTCAATCTAGTATTCTGAGCACTCCCTTTTACTACTTGAAATTTTTTGCAACTTTAAACATACTCCCTGACATCCTTATATATCTATGGCCAAAAATAGTGTTCACTCACAAAAGTTGCTATCTTATCAACTCCAAAATGTCTTGTTGGTCCTCCAAAGCTTCTCCTTAATTAGATTCTCCCTCATTTAAATCCTCATAATACACAAATGATTTCCCTTGAACAACATACCTTCTTGAATAAAATAATCCAACCATTGACTCCCATCTATCACTATTGGTTCCTTACATGCTTTCCTTGCTTCAACAAAATCTGGATCAACCTTATACATGTTCTTCATCTCTTCAAAACCCAATACTACTATCCTCATTTGTGTCAACAAATTCCTTCTTTTTCTCAATGCATATACAACTTTATTTGATGTACCACTCCTATGCTTCAAAAAAAATGTATAACTTTGCAAGAACTTAGCCCAACTCATATGTCTTTGGTTCAACTTACCTTGACTGTTCACATACTACAAGGCTTGATGATTAGTGTACAACACAAACTCCTTAGGTAACAAATAATGTCTCCACTTCTTCAAGGCTTGAATTATGCCATAGAACTCCTAATCATAAACTAGGTATCTCCTACTAGCATCATTCAACTTCTCACTGAAATGAGCTATTGGTCTCCCTTCTTGAATCAACACTATTCCTATTGCATTCCCACAAGAATCATAATCAACTTGAAATACTTTATCAAAATTAGGTAATGCTAACACTGGTTTCTTTGTCATCTTTTGATTCAGCAAATCAAAACTTCTTTGTGCTCCAAACATCCACTTAAAGTCTTTCTTATCTCCTCTCATTATTTTTTTCATGGGTGTGCAAATGCTACTAAATATCCTTATTGTTTTTGGTAGAAACTTTCCAATTCATGGAATTATCTTACCTCTCCAATGTTCACTAGTGTAGGCCACTTAAAATTTTCTCTAACCTTCTCAACGCCCATCTTCAATCCTTAAAAAAAAATAACAAAACCTAAGTACACCAATTATGTCTTAATAAAGCTAAACTTCTTGATGTTTATCAACAACTTCTCCTCCCTCAATCTCTATAATACTTGTTTGATGTGCAACAAATGTTCTTCTTTGGTCTTACTAAAAAATAGAATATCATCCAAATAAATAATAACAAACTTTCCCAATAATTTCTTTAGTACTACATTCATCAACCACATGAAAGTGCTAGGTGCATTGGTAAATCCAAAAGGCATCACTAACCACTCATACAAGCCTTCATTAGTCCAAAATGCAATCATCCACTCATCTCCTTCGCTAATTCTGATTTGACGATATCCACTCTTTAGTTCAATCTTTGTGAAATACTTTGTTCCACTCAAACAGTCTATAATGTCATCCATCATTGGAGATGGGAATCTATACTTGAATATGATCCTATTGATTTCTATTGAGTATGTACACATCCTCCATTATCCATCTTTCTTTGGTGCTAGTACAATAGGTATCACACATAGGCTTGAGCTCTCTCTGATCAATCCCTTCTTCAAGAAGTCTTGTGTTTGTTGGTTTAACTCCCCATTTTCCATAGGTGTAATCCTATGTGTCATTTTGTTAGGAAAAATTGCTCCCAGCATTAGATCTATATGATGAATAATTTTCCATACCATGGTAATCCATCTAGTACATTCTCTAATATGATATCCTAATATTCTATCAATAATTCTGCTACTTTAGTCTATGGTGGATCTTCAACCTTTGTGGTAGAAATATTTGCTTCCAAACTACAAAATTTCTTTAGAATTAATGTAAAACACATGCTTTCATGTCTCAATCCTTTTAGAAAATTCTTCCATCTACCAAACATAATCTGGTAGTGCTACAAACATCACTTTTGTCCTCTTCTCCCAAAGGTATCATTATATGTCTCTTACAATTTGAAGTCACAATATCGGTATTCTTCCTTTGATCATGAATTTATTTCCTATCATATTTCCATGGTCTTCCTAATAATAACTGGCATGCATCCATGGGCATAATATCACACAACACTTCATCATTATATGATCCTATATTAAATTTCACCAAACATTGCTCGCTTACCAAGATATTATGTTCATCCTAAATCCATGCTATCTTATCTAGGGATTTGGATGTTCCAACCTCTTTAAATTCATCTTGGTTACAATCTCTTTAGAAAATAAATTATTGGTACTACCACTATCAATGATAACTTTACATTCCTTTCCTTTGAATTTACACCTTGTCCTAAACAAATTCTTCCTTTCCGGTGGTTCCTCAGTCACTTATTCATGCTTCAAATCTCTCCTCACTACCAATGATTTTTCTTTCTCTAGTTTCCCAACTGAACTAGGGGTTCTAATAGGTTCTTCATTCACATAATTTGTTCTTCTAGTATGCTCAGTTCTCTTATCGGTACTTTCGTGATGACATTCAAATTCTCTATGTCCTTCACCTCCACACTTGAAACATTATTTTTTCTTGTTGTATATTGAGTTTCATAATTGATTAGGGTCCAAAAAATGTAATAAACAAGATGTTCTTTGCCACATTCATCTTATTGAGCCAATAATGTTGCTAGAGCATGAGATGATGCTAATATGTAAAGGATGAATGGCTTTCCTTGAATAGTGGGTTGTGAGATAGGAGGAATAGCTAGGTATTCTTTCATATTTTCAAAATATTTTTTACAATACTCATTCCATTTAGATTCTAGTTCCTTCTTAAGCAATTGGGTATAAGGAAGAGTCTGGTCCACTAGTGATGCCACAAATTGACAGATTTCTTGAATCTTTTCTTGTAAACTATGCGGTTGAGAAATGTTTTTAGGAGGCGGAATATTTATGATAGCATCAATTTTCTTTGTCTCCACTTGAATGCATCTATGTGACACTATAAAAACCAAGATGTTTCCACTATCCACACCAAAGACACACTTCTTTAGAGTAAAAGAAAGAAGCTGGGTACACGAAGAGGGGAAATTTTGGGGAAAAAAAGTTTCACAAGAAATGCGTACACGTTATGAATTAGGTACCTGAGCCTGGATCTGAATACATATGTGTTCAGACTCAAGTACGCAAACCAAAAATGCATACGTGTTTATAACACGTATGCATTTTGAAATGTGTATGTGTTTTGTGAAAGTATTAATTTTTTTAAATAAACGGCTGTAATTCATTTTTCACCATTTTAATCCGAGTCTGAGAAGAACAAAGGAGAGTGTGTACGGGTTTTAAAGGCCTTAAGTGAAAAAAAAATTGACTGCCACCTCATCCCATCGACACTAGCGACCTCATCGACCTCTAGGTTGGTTGAATTCTTCATTTTTTTGTTTTATATCTTTTTTTTGTTTTTTAATTAGTATTCAGTTTTTATTTGTTTAGTGTTTTTTAGTTCAATGTTTTTATAGTTTTTAATTGCATTTAAAAAACCAAAAACGTTAATGAAACAAAGAAATTTAAATTGTAAATTGAAAACCATAAAAACTAAACCTAAATTGAACACATTTAAAACTTAGAAATTTCAAAACCCTAGAAACCCTAGGTTACAAAATTTACATAGGTCCCTAAAAACTAATTTACATAGGTTAATCCTTGGACCTAAACCCTAAAACGTAAACCTAAAACCCTATTTACCCTAATTTACGTAAACCTAAAATGGGCTATTTTTCCTAAAACATAAACCTAAAACCCTAAATTAGGGCTCCTCAAGGAGGTTTAGATTAAATTTTATATTTGACATAACCTTCTTTGTATGTTTTTTACTCTCACTCATGGTTCTTAGTTTATTTAGGGTAGAAGTGATGAAAAGTTCAATATTAGGGACATGTGATATAATAGAAGAGGTAAAATAAGGATGTGTAGTAAGATTTGATGACATAACATGTAGGGAGGGATCAAAAATTATAGTCCATAGGTTAGGTACACTTTGGTATGTCATTGGTGATCCACACAACTACCAATGAAATTCATAATTGACTAATAAAGGAGGTACAAAAAATCAATGCATAGATCTATATATTAAACAACAAATTGATTTAATTATAATATGTTCACATTTAATATAAATTTGATAGCTAATTTTATCTCAAAAAGCTTCATGATTGTATAATTTAACTTGAGAAAGTGTACCAGTGAAGTAAAATAATGTGCCTCATGTGAAAGTATGTGCTTGATTTAATAAGTTCATATATCATGATGCTAGTTGATATGAGCATGTAATCACTCTATATCAATGTTGTTAGCTTATATAGTGTATGATGTATTCTCTTAAAAAAACATAGAAATGCAAGTCATTCTTGACAATAGATAGACTATGTGCAATATGGATAGAGCTAGACACATAAATGTTATTAAAACAAATAAATATTAAAATGTGAAGCATGAATGATTTTTACCCATTTCTCTTATTTGGATGAGATCCTTTGTGAATTATGTAAGGATGTTATTCATAAGATCTATAGGTTGTGTGTAATCTAATTTATTTAAATCATCCAAGAGTGATTAGAAGTCCAAATAGGTTCAAAATCCATCATAACTCAACAACTTACTTATAATTGAAATCTAAAATTCCTAATTGTTGATATATTGAAGCTATTCCTAGAATGTCACATATTTTATTCAAAGCACTAAGTTTAGGTGGTAGGGTTTCTCATTTACTTGTAAAAATTTATTCATGTGTCTTCTATATGTTTGCATGTCATCAAATCTCTAAATCTAAACCCTAAACCCCAATTTAGCATTCATTTTGTTGTAGGACCTTAAAATTAAATTTGGTTTCCTTTCAATTCTATAACCAAAGGTTTATTTTCTTAGATTATTTATTTATTGAATTGATCAATTGATTCCTCACTTAGTGGAAGTTAGGTTTTTTTTTTGAAAAGCCATGCACGTCTAGAATTTATATAAATATTCAAAGGAAGAGTCTATGTCATAGAAAAGTTTCAAAAAATATATGATTAGAAAAAAAATTGGGTCTAGGGTTTAGGGTTTTAGATCTCCTCTTCTTTTTTAAATCATCCAAGAGTGCTTAGAGGTCCAAATAGGTTCAAAATCCATCATAACTCAACAACTTACTTATAATTGAAATCTAAAATTCCCAATTGTTGATATATTGAAGCTATTCCTAGAATGTCACATATTTTATTAAAAAGCACTAAGTTTAGGTGGTAGGGTTTCTCATTTTATTGTAAAAATTTATTCATGTGTCTTCTATATGTTTTCATGTCATCAAATCTCTAAATCTAAACCCTAAACCCTAATTTAGCATTCATTTTGTTGTAGGACCTTAAAATTAAATTTGGTTGCCTTAGGAAACTCCACCAAATTTTATTCCCTTAAGCCATGGAACATTTTTTCCTAGTCCACCTTACTAGACATAGATCCCCTTAAGCCATCCTATCACCCTAAATCATAAATCAATGTCTTAAGGGGTCCTAATATGACATTTCTTAAGGGGATCAAAGAAGTTCTCAAAATTTGGTGAATAGAGCTCAAGCTCATCTTTGTTTATTTTGTACATTGCAATTAGGTCACTAGCATATATCTATGTGTCCCTTTGAATGTATTCTATTAATTTTTCATTCTTATCTTTAGTATTCTTTGAAAACAATGAATGAGATTATAAATTTTAATGTTAGTGTTAAACTGATAATTTCTTCTTAACTACTTTGTCCCACTATAGAGATCTTGTGTCTCTTATCATGAAATTTGAAAATTTAGATAAATCAATTTATGTCCTCGGATTTAATTAAATTTTGTCATACTTGATTAATACATCTATTCATTTTGTTGTAGGACCTTAAAATGAAATTTGGTTGCCTTAGGCAACTTCACCAAATTTTATTCCCTTAAGCCATGGACCATTTTGTCCTAGGACCTTACTACGCATAGATCCCCTTAAGCCATCATATACCCTAAATCATAAATCGATGTCTTAAGGGGATAAATTTGGTGAATAGAGCTTGGTCAGTCATCCTTTTTTATATTTTGTACATTGCAATTAGGTCACTAGCATATATCTATGTGTCCCTTTCAATGTCTTCTATTAATTTTTCATTCTTATCTTTAGTATTATTTGAAAATAATGAATGAGATTAAATAAATTTTAATAAAACTCCATAATTTCATAAATCTACCCTTCATATTAACAACCCCACACTAGACTCAATTTAATGTGTGTACATGCTATGAATTTTTAATGTTATGGATTTTATAATGTTATAAATCAAATGGTTTTCAAATGAAATATATTTTGAATTTGTGCATGTTCAATGTGATTTTTAAATAACTTTCAAATTGTGTACATTATTTAATTAGTTTGTTGATATATATTTTTTAATTGTTTAACATGCAGTTGCCATATCATTTCTCACATGGATCCGTTGTTTAATTTAGAGGATTTTATGCCCAATCAAGAAATTGCTATAGATCCCATACATCCCAATCCACCACATGAACATAACCTTAACACACCTCCACATTCTCCACCGCCTAACCCCCCACCCCCTCCTGTAGTTGATGAAGATAAATTAAGAGACAATATCCAAGCAAACCTCATTGTCATTCAAGGAAATATATATCTCATAAAAGTGAGCCTAGAGTCCCTCCCCATCTCGCACGGTTTTCATCTACGATGCAAACTATTGTCGATTTTGTTCGATCTATTGATGCGGACCTAGTTAGGTTCCATCAATGGAGAGAAGAGAGGAGACAATTCTATGTGGATGGATTGTCATATAAAGAAATCAATGACCTAAAAATTACCAAACAATCCATGTGCCAATATTTTATTAATCCCCAAACAAACCAACCCATTCCAACCATGAAGAAATGAATTTCAATTTTATGGTGTAGGCACCCGCAGATAGTTGCACATTTTTGGGACAAATGGTGGATGGTGTTTGATAGTCCACCACATGGCAACAATGAGGTACCCTTATACTTTTTGAGAAAGTTATGGGCTGAGTTTGAGTTGGGTAAAAAACCAAACTATTTTGATATGAGGTCATTTCAGGGATTTGGGCATGGCAAGCCCCAACATAGACTAGGAGCACGTGTCGATCCTCAACGACATGCTCCAATTTCTCCTCTTCATTCTCCTAGTGTTCCCGCTGCATTTCATCAACAAACCATGTTATTGACATTAGGAGAATTGAGTTCACTTTCAGGACATCTCACTCAGTAGACTACACATGTGGCCACTAAAGTGGCCAATAGAGAGCATGAAGGCTTAGGCTATAGGGATACTCAAACATCCACTTCAGGCGACGCACATGCATCTAGGAAGGGGTCATACCTGAATTTACTATATTCTGAGGATCATCTTACACAAGTATGTTCATCTTTTGAACTTAAATTTAATTCAAGTTTGAAATATGAAAAATTCATGTAAATAATAACATCAAATTAAATATATAATATACTATTAATTCAATAAGTGTTTGGTGTAGACGCATGATCATGTGATGCCTGAAACTCAATATGATCATCATGTGCATATGTCGAGTGCTGTAGATCTGGGCTCACCTTTTGGACGGGTACTTCAACCAATATATATTAAATAATTTGTGTGGATATATATCTAATTTAATTTGAATTTGTACACATGTTTGAATTGATATATTATATCTAGATGTAGGGAGGTCATACAATACCTAGTACTGACCAACCACAAGTTACAGTGGTGAGCACTCATGAGACATCATCAACTCAGGTGCGTGCTTTCAAAGGTTTGTTAAGTTTAAATTAAATAGACATCATAGATCTAATTTAATTTTTCATTTACATACACATGTGTCAATGATCTATACGAACTATTGTACATCTATATGCAGGAATTTCATGAGATACCCATGGCAGGCCGTGCACCTAAGACATCATTGGCATTTATGCATGGGAAATCTCAGGTCCATGATCATGAGGTCATATCATTCGAGGTTGTAAACTTTACTTTAAATCTCCTATACAATTTTTACAGACCTTATATATATATATATATATATATATATATATATGAGGTTTTCACATATTGTTTGCTTTATATGAATATGCAGGATATAGTAGATTAGGCATTTGCATCTTCTCAAGTGACGGTTATGCTACCCGTTGAGGAAAATGTGCCAGTTACAGATTCACATGATCATATGGTAATTTATGCATACTAGAAATCATTTTTACTATATAAATACTAGATATTTAATTAATTTTTTTTTTATCTAAAAGTTTATATTTTCAAGTAATATGTTTAATTATATCAAAATTTCTAAATAAATTTAAATATAATTTCAAGTTTCTTGTACTCTTTTACAACATGATGTGGGTACATCTAGTCAACATGGAACAAAGAGGAGACTTGATTTGACTGATCAGCCTGAAAGTTAGATGGTTTTATATTTTATGGACTATAGATCTCTAGTTTTATTTAAATGTGTTGGACTTGACAAATAAATTCTATGGACTATCTATCTCTAGTTTTACTTTGAACATGTTATTATCATATTTGTGTTTATTTATATCAGTTGACTTTAATATGATGATTATATATGCAGTCAATTATGATATCTTGTTATGTTCATTTTCATGATTATATGCACTCATACATTAGACTATTTATATTTTATCTATTTTTCAAGTATTACATGCACTATGTAAATTCTTATCTAGAATCAAATTTAATATATATAATTTATCACATGGTTAGGTGACAAATTAAAACATTCCTTAAATAGTTTAGATCATATTCATAATAAATTAAGGGTATGTAATTTTAACTATTTTCCAATTAGATAGCAAATATTTGAATCAATAAACAAAAAAACTATCTCCTTGTATGCATAAAATGTATAATCTATACAATTGAATAATTATATAAAATGTGGTAAATACAAGACATGAAATGTATAATCTATAAAATTGGAACAAGATATTTTAAAAGTGACATTGAACAAACATATATAATGTATATCAAGATGTTTATTACAACTATATAATTTGATGAAACATATATGTGCATGTAGATACAATTAAAACTTATCAACTTTTAGGCGAAGACCAAAAATTGATATTTACAGTCTCTTGATAAAATAATTTTTCAATTCAACAATCACTTCGTAGATCAACTTGATGAGAACCTACAAAAATAATTAATGTAAGTAACTACAATTTTTATGAGTCATTTAAGAAAAAAATTCATGCAAGAAAAGAATAGTATATAGTAAATTCCATACAAATTCAAAAGATGTTTGCCATAGGATGGATTAAGGGGACCTGAGAGGATATATAGCTTAAGGGGGGTCTTAAGAGAATGGCTTAAGGGGAGTTAAGAGGATGCATCTAATGAACCCTAGGATATGGCTTAACAGGTCTTAAGATGATGGCTTAAGGGGAATTATGAGAGTCCTTTAATAGGATGGCTTAAGGGGATGTAAGATGGTGGATTAAGGGGAGTTGATAAAATGACTCAAAGGGATGTAAGAGAGTGGATTAAGGGGATGTAAGAGGGTGCATTAAGGGGAGTTGATAGAATGGATTAAAGGGATGTAAGACATTGGATTAAGGGGATGCACGTCATGAACCTTACAATATGGATATTAATAGGCCCTAAGTGGATGGCTTAAGGGGAATTATGAGAGTCCTTTAAGAGGATGGCTTAAGGGGATGTAAGAGGGTGGATTAAGGGGAGTTGATAAAATGACAAAAAGGGATGTAAGAGAGTGGATTAAGGGGATGTAAGAGGGTGGATTAAGGGGAGTTGATAGAATGGATTAAAGGGATGTAAGATAGTGGATTAAGGGGATGCATGCCATGAACCTTACAATATGGATTAACAGGCCCTAAGAGGATGGCTTAAGGGGAATTATGAGAGTGACTTAAGGAATGCAAGATTATGGATTACAAGGATGTAAGAGGATATGACTTAAGGGTGCTTTAAGAGGATGGCTTAAGGGGATGAAAGATGGTAGATTAAGGGGAGTTGATAGAATGACTTGAAGGGATGCAAGAGGGTGAATTTATACTATCAATTAAATGTATCTAGAATTATATATAGTTACCTATCTCTATATTTTAATTCCATTGTAATATATGTGCATCTCCTCTCTTGTTTGTAAAGCATCTAATTTTGGGAGACCTGAAACAAAAAATGATATAAAACTTTAATTAGGAAATGATTAAATACAAATATATATATCAATTAACTATATAAACAACTAGATATACTTACCAATATTTATTTACTTTGTTGTACCATCTGCATCCTCTCTCTTTTTTAATGCATCTATGATTGTCTCATGACCATCCATTGAAAGTGTTCATAAAACTTTATTAGAAGGCCTCCCTTGATATCTAACTAGTTTTATATTGGTTGCCAAAATCAAATGTGAATAATGTATAATCTTCTTGTGTCTTTCATAATCTTCAAATGTAGGCAAGCCATTCTTTCTCATCAAATATTTTTGAAGCCAAGTTCCAACAACAACCACTGAACCAATTGGATACTCAAAGTTGTCATCATCCACTCTAGGATGTGCCAACTTATGTTTTCTCTCAACACATCTAGCCAACCAGTATTCTGTCTCCTCTTCATTCCCCTCAGGTGCAACAACAACATACACATGTCCTGCAAAAATAAATACAAAATTCAATAAAAAGTGACTTATATTTAATTCACATATAAACATCCATACATACAAAATTCAACTCAATAAATAATGTACCTTCTTGTACAAGATCCGAAACACGATCATAATCATCTAATGCGAACACTTGATTATCTTCAATTACCGTTCCATGTTGAACATTTGTCGATGTAGGAATTAAGGCTCTTTGTTGCCATTGTTCGACCCATTCTATATTTTCACACGCCTCCCAATCACCTGCAATACAAAAATGACAAAAACATGCCAACTCCCTTGTCCATATTGTGCATGTGTTTGCATTTGAACTCTTAAACGAATGCCATTTTGTAGATCCATTAATTGTTTCACAATCTTGTCGAGAAAAAATATCATTTTCTTCAACTAACCAAAAGAAGCATTTCATTATTGAGCTCTCACTTGTTCTTGTAGATAATTTGGTATTGCACCAATCTACAATTGCACATGCATCTCTAAATTTCGTATCATCCTCAAATTTTAGTTGCTCTCTAGCAAGATCTCTTTTCACACATGCACTTGCTCCATCGTGTTCTCCCTTACCATGACCAACTTAAAAAAAACTCCATATGTGTTGGATATTATTTTCCTTATGAACTCTACATAACCAATAAAACATTCTAGCATTTTTGAATTGACCTGTGCAATTATCTGACCATATGAGATGTTCTAGCATTTGAATTCCTCTCTCTTTTAAATTTTTTATAAAATATATCAAAACGATATTGTACAAACTTACATGAATGTAATCGATTATCACTTACATAAAAATGGTACTCTCTCAAAAAAATTCTATTATCTTCTGTACTATCTTCTGCATGTCTATAAACAATATGAACAATATAGCTACTTGCATTGAATTATATTGAATTTCTTCTTATGGAGCAAGAGTATAATTTTCAACAAAATCAACAACTGACAATATACTTCAAATTGGGAATGTGTTTTTACATAAATGAAATTGATTATCAAGCCAATGAGCATTATGAGAGTGTTGAACATATTTAGGTACAAACTTATCTTTAAATTCATTAATAAAAGCATGCACACTAACTTTTTCCACAATTAGCTCAACACATTTTCCAATTTTTCCATCTTTTAAAGAATACTCAACATTTTTAATTTTTTTTACATCCACTTAATTGTTGTCCAAATTCATCTAAACTACTTTCATGCATACATTCCCCTAATAATGAAAAGTTACCACATCTATCGCATTCTCCATAAATGCATGCTTTTAAAAAAAATGAGTTTCCATTTAAAGAGGGATCACAAAACAAACCTGCTATAAAATCTTTGATTCTTTCAAGTGGCATATTAATGCCACAAATATCCTGTATAATTTGGTTAGCATGCAAAGTGCATCGTATATATCGAAATATATCATAATAATAATGAAATTGTACATGAGTCTTACAACAACAAGAGATTTGTTGCTTATTAATTCTAACATACCAAGGTTTACACTTTTCAAATGATCTTTGACTTATGTTAATATTCAATGGTAAGATTGAAACATCTAATTTTTTTATATATAATTCAGTTTGAGTCATATCTAAGAGATGCTTTGGATGAGGTTCACAAATTTTGGAACCCACCTTTAATTTTAAGACATCTCTAATGTAAAGGTGATACTCTTGTATTATCATGCCAAAATTTATTGATTAAATATTTAATTTCATTAGTTAATTTCATGTCTGATCTTGGGAGTCTACCACTAAAACTCCAACATTGATTAATAGGATCCTTTTCAATACTTTCTCTTCTTTTAGCAGCTCTTATCAAAGTTCTAGGATTTACTTTTACACATTTACTAATCTTACTTAACATTCTTTTATTGGAAGTTGTTTTATCAACTAGAGTAGTTGTTATTGCATGACGAGCTGAATTCTTATCTTTCAATTGACTTTTCTTACCAATAACATCAATAGAATTAGCAACACTAGATATGACTTATTCTACTAAATCATCTTTCTTTTTTGATTTTACAAAAACACCTAATTTTTCATCACTTTTCTCATTTTCAACATTCTCATCAATTGCACCATGAGTTGACATTGGAATCCTAATTTCTTTCTATAAAAAAACATTTTATATATTTTATTTCCATAATTTCTAATTTGTCTCGAAGAAACTTTACCACAAAGGTTATTTATCACATCTGTTTCAATTGTAAAAAAAAACATTTTCACCTTCATCCATAGAAGGATTTTCATTTTCATTCACACAAGGGGTTTCATTTTCATTTTCAAATGTAAAAGGGATTTCATTATCATTTTCATCAATATGAGGGATTTCATTCTCATGTTCATCAATATTAGGGATTTCATTCTCATTTGCATTCTCATATGATATAATTTCATCATTTTTTTGTTTATGCATTATTTCAACCCTAATATTATTGATCTCATCAATGGTGTATCCAGCTTCATCTAAACAAACAATATCAATATTATTAAAACTTGGGTTTGAACACATACCTAGATAGATTGTTTGAATAGGTGCATTTTCCATATCATTGGAAGGTGGATTTGAAGACATACCTGATGTTGTTTGCACATCATTCAAAGTTGAGGTTGAAGGCATAATTGGGTTTGTCTCTGTAATTGCATTTTCTTCCATATTCACCATCTCCACATTTGCATCATTTACATTCATTTCATCATTCATGGCTTCCTCTTGAACATTCTTGGAACTAGATGCTTCCAAATCTTTCATTTGACGAATCCTTTCTCTCCTTTCCCTTTGTCTTTTTGCCTTCTTATCTTTATTTGCTTGAATTTCTTTGGGTGTCATTAAATTTCTACATCTTTTTTTTTCCTTTTCTTATCACCCATGGTTACCAAACCCTTTTTGATGACAAAACAACTAATTCAAAAAACCTATTTTCAAATTGCCACCTCCTTCAAATATTCAAATTAAACTATGTACTATGAAGATCATTTTTTCTATAAACTCTGAAATACAAAAACATCATGAGTACATCCAAAAATTCTCTTTTTCAAAATATTCTTCTAAAATGTTCTTCTACTTGATTCTACTTTAGAAAATTCAACTTGCACTTTGTCTCTTCCAACAATTTGAATAGAATATGCCCTACACAAGACAAACTTGCAATAAAAAATGAAGAAAATGACACTTTCAGACCTTACTGTAGAAAAAGAATGTTGCAGGAAAATTGTGTTTTACCAGTATTTTTTAAATTAGGAAAAAATGGCTATATTAGAAACGTGTACACGTTATGTTCAAGGAACGCATACGCATTTCATAGCGCGTGTGCGTTATCATTGCCCAACGAGTAAATATATAACATGTACGTGTTTTTGTAAGACATCTAGCCCTAGTTTTAGGCTTGGGAAAGGCTTGGCAATCTGAGCCTTATCCTTTGACCTGCAACTAAAAAACTAGGGAAGATTGAAGAAAAATGTCCAACTTTGATAACATGTCTAATGGACTTCTTTTCTGAATCAATCTATAAAATTAAAACCCATTAGAGAACATGTTGTCTACTTTCCAAATATATAATTTTTATTAATATTAGATTATGTTTGCTATTTTTTAATTAATTTCTAAGCAAATTAATCCTTAAACTTGAAATATCAGACTTTTTAAATTTTTTAATAACTTTTTTTTGGTTAAGTTTTTTGTAAAAAAAATTATATGGGATCAAACTTCAGAAAATTATCTACACAATGAAAAAAAGAAGTCAAAAAATGTTTAGTTTAAGTCCAATTATGTTGTCCGTACACATTGATTTTTTAAAACAACAATTAAGGCCAATATAAATTTAATAAAAACAAAAATATTCAACCAAAAATTACAAAAAAAATTCCAAACCAAACTTCATGTTGTTATCTCTCTTTTCCAAAAATTAATTAGCAAAATAATTTTATTTGGGTCAAAAAGTGTTGTTCGTACATGTGCTTGGTATTGTAAAAAAATAGGGACTTTTAAAAAGTGGTTTTTATAGATCCCTATCAAAATTTAATTTTTGTAATCTGGGTATTTGAATAATTTACATATTTGGAAACTAGATTCAAAATGATAACTTTCATATTATTGAATTTTTTTAAGATTCATTGTGCAAGTGCCTCAAATCTTTAGTCCAAGTGTGACAAATTTTGGAAAACAGCAAAAACATTTCCACTTTTTGAGCTTTTTGTGTACCCAACTTTTTACATCAACCCTTTAGCTTTAGCCTCATGTTGTACCTACAAATTCTTTCAAATATCTTATAAAGGATTTTGATGTGATCTTAACAAGTTAAAGACAACTAAAATATCATGAAATATTAGTGTCATAGCTCTTTGATATGTTGCTCTAGTATTTTTTAATCCAAAAGGCACAACAACCCAAAAAAATTTCCCCATGGCACGGTAAAGGTTGTCTTGTATTGATCTTGAGGGTTGAGGAAATTTTGATTATAACTTGAAAAACCATCCATGAAAGTTAATAGGGCACGACCCATAGTTGAATCCACTATAATGTTGATATTAGGAAGGGGAAAGTCATCTTTTAAGGATGCTTTATTCAAATCATGAAAATTCATACACATCCTATTGCCATCATCAAGTTCATCCATAGCTACAATATTAGATATCCATGGGTAATAATCATTGGGATGAATTAAACTAACATCCAAGAGCTTTCCAATTTCAACTTTAACCAACAAAGCTATTTTAGGATTGATTTTGTGTATATTTTGCCTTACAGGTTTAGTATCTTTCTCAAGGACAATGTTGTGTGTTACTATCTTAGCATCAATACCCAACATATCTAAATATTTACAAGAAAATATTTCAAGAAAGTCATGTAATAATGTTGCATGATCTTCCTATTCATCATCATCAAGACACTTTCTGATTTGAATCACCTTCTCTTTGTTAAATGTATCCATTCGTATATTGATTGTATCTACCAAAATTAATGCACTTTGGTTTGATATTTCAAGAATTTGTTCATCATCATCCCTTTAAATATTGGTCATTTTAGTTGCCTCACCAATGTATCCCTTATTTCTTAAAGCATAAGTGAATCTTTATTTGTGGTGATCAGTTGGTAAATTATCATATAATCACAAAATTTCTGCTAAAGCCTCATCATTTTGAAATTAATATATTGATTTTTCATCACTTGTGGTATCTTTTAAGTCAGGATGCACCAATGTGAGAGTTGTCTTAGGAGAATCTTGCATGATAGTGTTGATATTAAGTGAAGGATTTTTTGATTCTTTTGTTATCTTCGAAGGGAAATATCCAAGACCACTTTTTGTTTCTTGTATATCGAGATCTATAGGAAATCTAATTCCTTTTTCTTTTAGTTCACATCCCTTTCCATTATATAGCTACATTGTTTCAAGAGTTGATATCTTCATCCAGAAAGAGCTTCCATTTCTTTTGAGGATGGTCGCTTCTCATAATCAATCTCATCATAATTGGTTTCATAAGTTGTTTCTTCTTCTTTAGTAAGGATTGTGGATTCAGATGCTTGTGATGATTCCACTTCATGTTGTGTTAGTAGCACTGCTATTTATTTTTCATTGTTTGATTCTTTCATTATGATTTTATATTCTCCGATGAATGTAGGTGTAAACTCCAATGAACCCCAATCATCATCCAATAACTTTGTGATTGATGATAAACACTTCTCTTTTTCTTCTTACACAAGTTCAACTTTTGAAGTTGGTATCAATGTTCTCAAAGGACTTTTTGCACATGTTTCATTTTGTAAACAACTTTCAAATTGGAGGTCAGGTTTGATTGTATATGTAGACAGGTTTTTTTGATAAGTGTACCTCATGTTGAATAGCGAAGCATTGAAGGGACTCCATTCATTTCATGAATCCAAGGTCTTCCTAAGAGAAGATTATATGAGAGATATTGAGGAATAGAATGAATAAGGGTTTGCAATGTAACCCTACTCACTTGAATAGGTAATGTTATCACACCAAGTGGATATTTTCTTGCATTGTCAAACCCAAAGATAGATAAAAAAAATCTAGTTGAATTTTACTCTTGTCCACTCTAATCTTATCCAAAAGGTTTATAAGTTACAAACATTGGGTGTAGAACCATTATCAATGACAATATACTTTATAACAAACCTATTAGTGACAGACACTATCATGAAATCCACATTTTTTTTTCCACTTCTAATGGAGGCTTGATTCATCTTGATGAAATATAATATCTAAGTTAATTGAATTCATACCTTGAATTAGGGCTACTACAACATTTGGTTGTGCACTAGGAGGGACCAAAACTTGTTGTAAAGCATTTTAAATCATGCTTAGATGAGGTCCCATAATTAAATCTTAGCAAGATTGTTGTGAAGTTGTTCCACAAGATTATAGGGTATGTGCAAGATCATCATGGAGAAAACGGGCCCTTAAGTGGCAAAAAATTCAAAACAATCAGAGTTAGGAAACTTTACATAAAAATTTGAATAAGTTATCTATATTATTTCAAAAATATGTAAGAATAGAATTTGTAGCAAATTGAATGTAGTTTTTAAACTACTAGGTTTATTTAAAAAATAAAAAAATCTATTTAGTGAAAATTTGAAATTTCAAAGTAGTAGCACTTAAATTTCAGACAAAAAATAAGTAGGTGTCTATCTGACCACCCTAACCACAATAAAATGATAAATTTTTTATAAGATTTTAGATATAAGTAGAGGACTCATGTCCCGATGTGATGCTTTTTTTTGTAATTTTTCAAAGTAATAATTAATTAGGGATTTTTTATTACAATTTTTAAAAAATATAAAAACTCGTATGTCTGACCACCTTAACTTGGTCAAAACTTCATGAAATTCATTTTTTTTTAATCCTATAGTATGTGAAGCATAGAATGTGATGCATGTTTCAGATTCAAAAAATCTAATATCATTTGAAAGATATAGATGTTTTTCAATTAGCCTATCAATCAGGACTTTAGTTGTAATTCAAATAGAAAATGAATAATAATTATTTATTAAATTCAAAGTAAAGCATAATTTATATTGGTGGAAAGCTGGGAATCTCCTTTAAAAAACCCTTTTCATTTCATCAATTTTAGGTTAAAAAAAAGTTGTTAGCCACATACTCTACACATATCCATGATATTGCCACTTTTTGGCCCATCATGATCTTGTACATACCCCATACTCCCTTCCATTATGCAAAGGAAAATGAGGAGCACTAGGAAAAATAGGTTGTGGGAGTGGTAATGAAGTAGGTATAGTTTATGGTTTCCTATTGTTCCTTGTATTATATGTGTGAGCAACATTATTATAACTCAGTTTTTTGTGAAACCTTGTTATTAGTGAATTTCCTTGAAAAATTAAAATATGTATTGGAGATTTTGATTTGTGTTTAGGTGGTCCTATGATGAGCACATGCTTGGTTTGGACTTGTAGTTATTGTGAGGGTGGGTAAATGATAAGTTGAGTTGTGATTACATTAACTTCCCTTTGTTTTGTTTCATTATGACAAGCCTTAGTGGATGGTCTTTATAAGATGAAATCCTGAAGGGCTTCATCTAACATGTCAAATTCATCACTACTAAAGGGCTTGAGGGGTATATTAACTTGTAGAGAGAGATCTAACATGATCAAATAACTATGATTTCTCCAAAGTTTATCATTTATTGTATACTTTTTTATAATGTTTTGGGATATTTTATGGTTTCCAATTATTGGGTATGTGCAGGATCATGATGGGCCAAAAAGTGGCAATATGATGGGTATGTGTAGGGTATGTGGCTGATGACATTTTTTTTACCCAAAATTAAATAAACAAAAAGGGTTTTTAAAGGAGATTCTCATCTTTCCACCAATATAAATTATGCTTTACTTTGAATTTAATAAATAATTATTATTGATTTTCTATTTGAATTACGACTAAAATACTGATTAATAAGCTAATTGAAAAATATTTATAGCTTTCAAACGCTATCACATCTTTTGAATCTGAAACATGCGCCACATTCTATGCTTTGCATACTATAGGATTACAAAAAAAATGAATTTCATGAAGTTTTGACAAAGTTAAGGTGGTTAGACATATGAGTTTTTATATTTTTTAAAAGTTGTAATAAAAAAATTATAATTAATTATTTACTTGGAAACAAATTACAAAAAAATATGCATCACATCAAGACATGAGTCCTCTACTTATATCCAAAATCTTATAAAAAATTATTATCATCTTATTGTGGTTAGGGTGGTCAGACATACACCTACTTCTTATTTTTTCCCTGAAATTTAAGTACTACTGCATTGAGATTTCAAATTTTCACCAAATAGATTTTTTTAAAAAAAATAAACCTAGTAGTTTAGAAACTACATTCAATTTGCTACAAATTCTTTTCTTACATTTTTTTTGAAATAATATAGATAACTTATTCAAATTTTTATGTCAAGTTTCCTAACTCTGATTTTTCTAAATTTTTCGCCACTTAAGGGCCTATTTTTTCCATGATGATCCTACACATACCCTATTGCAAAATAAAAAATAATATATCTAAACTATGCAATGATGCAAAAATTTTAATTTGAAACTACCTAATACTAAAAAATAAAAGTTTTTTTTTTTTTTTTGTAATTTTCTTCAAGATTTTAACCAAGAGGACAACTTTCTTTGATGTGTAGAAAATAATATTTCAGAATTTCAATTTTTAGATGTAACAACAAAAACAATAGGCAAGAATAGAGACAAAACTACACCTATAAAATTGTCAGGATAGGTTTGTACAAGGATAGGTTCACCCAAGGGGGAATGGGTCCTTGCTCAAGGTTCTGAAAAATGAAAATGCAAAGTCTGAGCTACTGTTTGTTCACTATTTTAGGTTTCAAAATGTTTCTTCTATGACTGATTTTCCAGAATTTACTATCTAAATGCAAATGCAAAAAAGGAAAAAAAGCACAAACAAAAATTCAACAACTTTCTGAATGCAATTTTGACTGAGTTTCTAATCTAAATGATTGAGAGACACCCTTTATACAACTAATATGCACAACATTTATGCAATATTTCTGAATTTTTGTGAATTTAAATGATGCAAAAATGTAGTTTTGAAACCCTAAATGAGATGAAAAAAACTAATGCAGATCGTAGATCTAGGGTTTTAGAGACTTCCAAATTAGAATTTATGATATACAATGTTGGATTTACCAAAATGAAACATAAGAAAAATGGTATGTATGTGTTCAATATGGAATGATTAAAATGTTTAAGCACACCTAAACTTTCCATAATTTCATTAGAAAAAGAGATCTCAAAGGGGTAAGGTTGACTTTCAACATTGAGGTGAGCCAACCCTATTTTGGGATCTTTTGTGTTCTTATGAAAAATATGATTGATTTACAATATTGGGATATGATTTAAAGTGCATTAACTAACTAAATTATGACCTAATACTTGAAATGTAGAATTGTATGATAATAGAAACATAAATAATAATTTATAGGAAAATCTAAGAAGGGTGGAATGGTGCGCACTTGGCATAAAAAATAGGTTTTGAACTCTTATCAAGGACTCATTTTCCCAAGGGTGAATGGATCCTAGTGTCCCTTTTTGAAATGTAAAAAAAATAAATTGTAACCCTCTGTCTAAATTTTTTTCATGTACCTACAAATCTTTACTTTTGGATCTGTTTCTGTAACAAATCTACAAAAGAAAATGTTGGTTTTTTTGTATAGAGGTTTGCCTTGGTCAAACCCTAAATTTGGTAATTAAACCTTGATAAAAGATAAATATCTAATAAAGGAAAGTGTGTGCAAGCCCCAACCTTAAGTGCACCTAAGGTTGTTATGAGCTAACATGCCAAGAAATCCTACTCAAATGCATTAGAGCATAATTCCTATATGGAAATGATAAATGACAAAGATTCAATTAGGGAGAAGTCAAAACACCCTAGTGAATATAAAGTATGATAATACCTTGTTGTAGGTTTCTAGTAGAATCAAGGTTGAAGATTGGAATAATAGGAAACAAGTCATTAGCTTAAGAGAAATGGCCAAATGCATCTCCTAAACCTAGAATCCATCATGATCCACCATCGACATCAACCTTCAATCATGAACAATGCTTGATCAAATCTTTGAAAAAATGAGCTTAAAGACCCCAAAAAGAAAAGAAAAACATGTTGCTCCAAGACATCAACTTTGAATGCTTGAATTTTCTCACAAATTTATCCTTTCTCCTTGATCTCTCAAATTTTCTATCTCTCTAGCTTCAAATGGTGAAAGGGACTAGGCTTTATATACTTCTCCTTTAATTTCCTGAATATTAGATCTCGATAGCCAAAACTTGAAAATTGAATTTGAGACTTTAAAATACCACTAGAAACATGTTTAAAATTTGATTTTGGGGCTTAAAGGAGACCCATTCACCCATGGGTGAATGGGTCCTGGCCTATAATTCTAGGACCAATTTATTTCGGTGTCTTTAATTAATTAAATACATTTGTTCAATACATGCTTTAAGGTAAAAAAAACAATAAAAATGGGCTTTGGGATGCATTATAAAGGTAACTAGGGGACTATTTAGGAAGGGTAAAAGTGCATAAATTCAAGGTCACTAAAATAGGTCCAAACTAAGCATGAAATTGTACTATCACCTAAATGAGTACAATTTTGTACACTACACATACTACATGTCCATCATAGTAGGAATTATTGGCATTTAAATAAACTATTTTTTCTTTCATAGTTGTCTTTATTTGTTACTTTTTAGCATGTGGTGGTCACAATTATCTATGCACTAATGTATAGTATGAGATTTTATCTCTACTATCTTGTTACCTCAAGGTTTAGTTTAAAATATGTCACTACCCCTACATGTACCCATTTGCTTTTGTGTATGGGTGTGACACATATTCATATGTGCTACCTTTGTAGATTGAGGTGGAATTATATCTCTATGTTTGTACCTTCTACATATATGTCCACACATGTAGGAAAATTTTATGTTTTGTTATGGGTATGTGCAGGATCATGGTGCGCCAAAAAGTGGCAATATTTGTAGGGTATGTGGTTGATGACTTTTTTTCACCCAAAATTAATGAAACAAAAAGGGTTTTTAGAGGATATTCTCAGATTTCCAAAAATATAAATTATTATTTAATTTGAATTTAATAAATAATTATTATTCATTTTCTATTAAAATTACGACTAAAGTCTGATCGATAGGCTGATTGAAAAACATCTATAACTTTCAAGCGGTATCATATTTTTGAATCCAAAACATGTGTCACATTTTATGCTTCACATACTATAGGATTGAAAAATAAAAAAATAGATTTCATGAAGTTTTGACCAAGTTAAGGTGAATTGACAGGATGAGTTTTATATTTTTAAAAGTTGTAATAAAAATTCATAATTAATTATTTACTTGGAAAACAATTACAAAAAAATATGTATCACATCTGGACATGAGTCCTCTACTTATATATAAAATCTTATAAAAAAATATTATCATTTTATTATGGTTAGGGTGGTCAGATAGACACCTACTTCTTATTTTTTCCGAATTTAAGTACTACTACATTGAAATTTCAAATTTTCACCAAATAGATTTTATTTATTTTAGAATAAACCTAGTATTTTAGAAACTACATTCAATTTTCTACAAATTCTATTCTTACATATTTTTGAAATAATATAGATAACTTATTCAAATATTTACGTCAAGTTTCCTAACACTGATTTTTCTGAATTTTTTGCCACTTAAGGGCCTGTTTTTTGCATGATGATCCTACACATACCCTTATCATGGATGACAACACTAGTGAGGTAGCATGCATTGCATCATTATTAGTGTTTTAATTGTTTATACAAATAAATTGTTAGGTTTTTTTTTACTCATGTTATCTTTTGTAAATATTGAGCATTACATTTGGTATCTATATCATGGTTGCAACACCAGTGGATATTGGAGCTTATTGGATCTCATATTTGTTTTGTGTATCATGTGAAATTAGTAGTCATTTCCATCTTGTTACATGCATTCTATTTTTTTTTGTATGTGGAAATATTTAGATCTTCATCATCTCAGTTTAATTTCTCATTTAAATGATAAATATTCTTAATGATTTGAGTTCCTAAGAGAATTTCAACTATATATGTGATTGATTGAATGACCATATTTTGGTATGATTGATTTACCACAACTAATTTTATAACATTATTTTCAATCTTTCTTGATGAAAATATGTGATTTTTAAATGAATTATAAATGAAGTATTGTATGATTTATTGCTGATTTATTCATGTTACATTATGAAAGACATATGTTGTTTACAATACATACATCTTATGAGAAAACACTAAATTATTCAAATTATTAGAAAGTAGTGCATCTTGTTGAACCATAAGAAGAAATGAGATAGGGGGTAAAGGGGACTCACAATACAAGAAAGGAATCCCTAATCCTGGATTTTCCCAATAGTGGTGAAGGTTCATTCAAGGAAACCTAGGATCCCAAAGTGGATTGACTATCAACAAAAAGGTGAGTCAATTCTCAACAAGGGAGACCTAGGAAGATTCCTTAGGCTTTGAAGGATTCACCACCAAGCAAAAGCTTAGAAAAGACAACTTAACATTTAATTCACAAAACCTAGTAATGCAAGCTGAATAATGAGTGTAAATGATAGAATTAAGTAATAGAAAGTTAGGATGTATGTACCTGGGAAGTCTAGAAATGTGATAAGGACTCTAGCAATGAAAAAATGTTGTCAAAATATGTTGAGGAGGACTAAGATGCCCTTACTATTGTTTTATTCCCACTGTTGTTTTTTGGGTCAAACATAAAATCTTCATATGTCAGAATTGAATCCAAAAGACTCTTTGTAAAATACCTCCAAGAGGACTAAGATGACCTTATTGTCTTCTTGGTCTCGATATGAATTTTTGTAATTTCAAAATGTGTTCCTGAGGTCCAATGTCTGCACTTCCTTCTTCATAGATCTCAGGTCCTAAAACTTCTAGATTTGGCCTGTAGGTGAGTTTCCATCAGGATGACAACTTTGTAATGCAACTTTGCACTTCAAATGATCTCCAACTCAAATTTGCAAACAAAAACATGCAAGAGAAGAAAAGCTTGTTGATTGTTACTAAATGGGGGTTTTCCTTGGTCAAACCCCTTATTGGTAATTAAACCTTGGAATGAAATAGAATAATGGAGGGAAATGATGAATGAACAAAGTGCTATGTTGGAACTCACCAAACCCTTGTTATGAAACCTGCAAACTTGTGTGAACTGGATATCTTGAATGTAGATCTTGACTTGAGTGAATTCTTGATAGATCTTGACATGAGTTGATTGTTTGAATCAAAACCCTACATCACAAATGTTAGCTCAAAATGACACATGATGCAAGAATATCTTTGACATGATGCTTGAATCTTGATGATAACTCCAAATTCTTGATGAATTTTTCTTGAATTCTCTTGTGAACTCAATTATGGGGTATGTGTAGGATCATGATGGGCATGTGTAGGGTATGTGGCCAACTACTCTTTTTTTAACCCAAAATCGATGAAACAAAAAGGGTTTTTAAAGGAGATTCTCAACTTTCCACCAATATAAATTATGTTTTACTTTGAATTTAATAAATAATTAGTATTCATTTTCTATTTGAAATACGACTAAAGTCTTAATTGATAGGCTGATTGAAAGACATCTATAGCTTTCAAATGGTATCACATTTCCTAAATCTGAAACATGCCTCACATTCTATACTTTGCATAATATAGGATTAAAAAAAAATTGAATTTCATGAAGTTTTGACCAAGTTAAGGTGGTCACACTTACGAGTTTTTATATTTTTTAAAAGTTGGAATAAAAAATTCATAATTAATTATTCACTTGGAAAAAAATTACAAAAAAATATGCATCACATTGGGAAATGAGTCCTCTACTTATATATAAAATCTTATAAAAAAATATTATCATTTTATTGTGGTTAGGGTGGTCAGACTGACACCTACTTCTTATTTTCTCCCTAAAATTTAAGTGCTACTACATTGAAATTTTAAATTTTCATCGAATAGATTTCTTTCCTTAAATAAACCTAGATTTTTTTTCTTAAATAAAAATAGTAGTTTAGAAACTATATTCAATTTTCTATAGATTCTATTCTTACATATTTTTGAAATAATATAGATAACTTATTCAAATTTTTACGTCAAGTTGCCTAACTCTGAATTTTCTGAATTTTTAGCCACTTAAGGGCCTCTTTTTTCCATGATGATCTTGCACATACACTATTCTATTAGGAATGCTCATTCAACTTGCTAGGTTCTTGGATGATAAAATGAGTGAAAGAACCTTGTATTTGTACTTATCCATGCTTAATATCCCAAAATTACACCACAACAAGCTGACATATGAATTCATTAATAAAAGGAGGATAAATCCTATCAATATTTGAAATTAAATCCTGAAAATAACTTGAGAGGGACAAAGACACATTAGGTGGTGTCTTAGTCCTGAGGCTTGAAACTTGGGGCACATACTCCAAAAAGGGGGAAAATTTAAGGTGCCTTTAAAATTAGGGTCCCAATACTTTTGGAGGAAAAAGACATCCTAGGTGTCTTATTAGTCCCAGTACCAAAAATAAAAGACACACAACTAGAATCATTAAATTATCATTTATCCTTTGATGTTTTTCAAGATTAGCCATCAAAAGATATAATTTATTAGGCTAGTGGATGCAAAGTAGGACTAATTAAGACATAAATAAGGATAAACAATGGAAGGCAGGCCCAAACAATTGTGAAAATGCAAGGGTGTGCATTTTCCTATAGTACATCTAGCCCCCACTTTAGTGAGAGGATGAACTTGCTTCAAACTCACACTATTGTAGCCAACCATGTAATTAAGAGGGGTTCAAATGTACAAATGCTAGTAAGATAGGATGACAATAATCAAGAGGGTGGTCAAGCCCCTAGGATCAAGATCCTATGGCAAACCAATATATGCACAAAGGAACACACTTGCAGATGATATATGAAGCCATAACTAGATCAGTAGCATACACCATCAAAGAGAGAAAAAGAAAAAAATGCAACAGATCAAGCTTCGACTATTCATCCAATGCGTTATGGACTAGGTCTACATTGTTTGTCCAAAAAAGGTTTACAAGTGTAATGTGATGTCCACCATGCAAATAAAATGCATGCTTACAAGGCCTAGTGAAGCTAGTTGTCCACTAGGTAAGCCCCGAGAGATCCATATCAAAGTCATACCCGCATGACTATGATAAAGACAAAGAGAAAAATGCATGCACACAAGGGCTAGTGAAACTAGTTGCTCACTAGGTGAGCCCTAAGGAACCATATCAAAGCCATACCTCCATGACTTTAATAAGGTAAAAAAATGTAATGTGACAAGAAAGAGGGATGTTTGAAGGAGTTCTTCTTATTTCATGTGAGGTCTTAATCTTAGGGGACATTGTTCCTAATGTCTCTAAGAGAGGACCAAATAAAGGATAAAAAATTCACAACTTAGGGAATGTAGTTGTGCCATAGAAAAATGGCCCCTTATCATTTTCATGGGCTTTTAGGTCTTGTTTCATGATGTTTGATCTATTTTTCTCTGATTTTATGCTGTAACATGGCTTGAACATGCATATTTAGGTACTAAAATTCAAATAATGACATCTTGTGAAGGTGTTGTGAAGTGTTGTAAAACATTTGTACACTCTTCTAGACTCTATTCATTACAATTCACCTAAAAATCACCTTTTCATCACTAAACAAGTACTATTTTGAAGTGTTGTAAAGTCTTGTAGCAAAATTTCATGCTTTTTTAGGTATAACTTCACTATTTATCCCTTTCTTATGCTTGATTTGACCCTTTTATGCCCTTATATGCCTTAATTAAGTGCATTTTTTTAATGTAATCCCAACAAACAACATTAAATACAAGATAATTCTTGACATCCATTTTTAGGTCCTAGGTGGAACCCATTTTCCATGGGTGGTGAATGAATCCCCCTTGGCTCCAAATTCAAAAAATTTAAAATTTCCTTTCAGGTTTTTATTCAAAATCACTTGATGTCAGCCTGTGATGAGGTATGAATGAGTTCCTAGGTATGAATGAGTTCCTAAGGCACAAGTGTGTATAAATAAGTGATTTTCACCTCATTTTACATCCCTTCCCCATTCGTTCAAGCATTCGTTCACACATCATCTCAAGCATGCAAGCATCTTATAACATCTTATCAAGCACTTTTCAAGCATTTTGGAGCATCCATTGACATTCCTTCATATTTGCATCATCAAGGGTTTGATAAGTTGATAGAATTTGCATGATCATATTTTATCATTCTCTTGCATTTCATTATTTCGTTAAGGGTTTGATTATCAAAGTGGGGTTTGACCAAGGCAAATCCCTATTTGCTAACCCTCAACCATTTTTCCCCTATTGCATGTGTGTTTGTAGACCTTTGTATAAATATTTTACAAGTGTTTAGGTGATTGAAGATCAGTCAATAGGTCAATTAGGAGCTTCAAGTCAAATCAACTCTATTTCAAGTTTGAAGAAGGTTTTCTGTCAGTTTCCCACAAAATTGACTTCGGCAACCCGACAAGCAAACATTTCAGATCTGGTGTTGCAGATTTGTCTCCTGATTTCTCAAAATTTTGGGAGAGGACTGATTTGCCACTAGTGGAAAATGAGTCCCACCTTAAGACTAAAAATCTGAATTTTGTTAGATTCTAGATCTTGACAATCAAAAACTTGTTCTTGACAGTTTTTCACCAGTAGTAGGACTAATTTGCCACCATGGGTGAATAAGTCCCACTCTTCATTTTCTGTAATCTTAGGTAGCATTCTATAGATTCTAGTTTCCTCAAATCTTTCCCAAGTGCACTCTGTTTCATCCCATTTCTTTTTTTTTGCATTGTTTCATCTTTTAGTTCATTGTTTGCATATCACAATGTGTTTTCCAACATAACATAAATCTTAGTTTTGCATTCATATTCAGTCATACAAATCACTTAATTTCATTTAGTTGACTTCATTTAGCTTAGATAGCATCACATATAACATAATTTGAATGAACCCTTTAGCATTTTTGGCCCTACCTCTCTCCTTTTAGGTGAAAAACCTTAGAAGAGCTAGAGAAGTGCATTGGAGCCAAATATATGTGATTCATTTCGGTGAACCTACATTTTGAACACTTTACATTTCTAATTTCATTTTCATATTTTGTCCTAGCTTACATTTGCATTGACATTCAATTAGCATATAGTTTTGTTCTTGCATTCTAGAATTCCCATATTGCATTAGTGAAAGCTTTGTTTAGATTTCATTTTTGCATTGCATATCATTGAACAAAAAGAAAATTTTCATTCTGCATCCTTAAGTGCATTCTGTAGAGCATTGGAATAATTTAAAAACTTCTAAAAAACACAAAAAAATATCATACTGGGACTCATTCGCCACCCTTGGCGAATCAGTCCCTCTGCACTTTTAAAATAACATTTTTGGAATTTTTCTCATTTTTTTCTGCATCTCTAGTTTCTATAGTTACTTGTTAGTTACAGTTAGTAGAAGTTATGTTATTTGCATTTAGAACTCCTAGATTAATTTGCATAATTTCCATTCACCCTATTCTTGTGGTACTTGTATGAGTGTTTGGTGCCCCATTGATAATCCTTTAGTGCGATGAAGTTCTAGACTCATGGCTTCCTACGATAGCACTTTCGTTGTGGACCTTGGGATGTCAAGAGCTCCTACTCCTAGTATGGACAATGGTGCATTAGGAATTGACAATACCACTTCTATGCCTTCACCTTTCCATCCAATGAATGTTGACACCCAAAACAACTCCCTCCAGCAAGAAAAGGTCATTAATATTCATGAGTATTTTGCACATTTACAACAAGACAAGTCACTTGAAAACATTTCCACCATTTCCCTACCCTCCATTGAAAACCTTCATCGTTTGATTGAAAGTGATGATGGCTTACAAGTTATGAAGAGAATTACTAATATTTACAATAAACATGCCTCTTCTAATACCCAATCCACAAACATTCTTGTAAGCCAAGTAGGACCTCATGTTCCTCCCCCTTCAACCATAGCATCCATACCAACTTATACCAATCCACAAGTCACCACAACTATGCATCAGGTTAATTATGTGGCTTCTACTTTTCCAATTCCACCTGGCATTCCTAGTTCTCATGTGGCATTACAAGTCCCCTCCACCACCTTCACCCCCCTTAGTATTCCTTTCACTTCCCCTAACATCGCTTACACTCCATCACCATTTTACCTTCCACCTCAAACCACTTACCCCGACCATGTTCCTACACAACTCCTTAACACCGTTTCTTCCATGCAACCACCATTAGCCAAGTTCAAACCACTCCACCCACATATCATGTCTGTAGTAGCCCCTTATCTTTAGAAATCTTACATACCCCAATGCCACAAGGGATAGAAATGGCTCAATTTGAGAAATATGGAGGTAAAGGGGAACCTATCAACCATGTTAATGCTTATACAACCTTATGTAGTGATTTTTTCCTTGATGATAAGCTTTTAGCCAAATTGTTTCCAAGGACCTTGAAAGATACTACATTAGAGTGGTTTTCCAACTTTCCTAATCATTCCATTTGTTCCTTCAATAAATTGGTGGATGCCTTCATAAGTCACTTCCAAGTTCACATGACACCTAAAAAGATAATGGCTGACCTCATGAGATGTAGACAAAACATGGATGAAAAAGTAACTAATTTTATCTCACGATACCAATCATTTTATGTTCAAATTGATGTTAAGATTCCTAATGGACATCTGCAAAATACATTTATCAAAAACTTGCACACAAACCTTTAGGATAAACTAACTATGATGAAATTCCCTTCATTTATGCATTTATGTACCACCTTGTTGAATATCATAATTCAGTTTCAATTTGTGATTCAAAATCCACTTCTAACCAAGCTAAAAATCCTAAACACAACAATCAAACCAACAATCAAAACTTTTGCAAACCAAATAAAGGCTTTTTACAATTCAATCTACCTCCTCAACCACAACTGCAATCAACTCAACCAGTTCCAAATCAAGTGGCAGTTGTTAAAGCAATAGTGCCTTATACCTATGGGGACCTGAAGAGACAATTTACTCCCTTACCCAATAGCCTTCATAACACAATGAACCAATTACTTCAACAACACATGCTCACTTTGCCACCCGTTAAACCACTTGATCCAAACCAACCATTACCACCCACCTTCAAACCTAATGCTTATTGTCATTTTCATCGCTAAAATGGACATGACACTGAATAGTCTAAAACATTTAGTTCAAGACCTCATTGATTTAGGCCATTTTTCCATTGTGGGTGTTAATGATCAAGGAAATAAGTACATTGCACCCCGTAACCAAAATTTACAAATTTTCACCAACCCCATGCCTAAACACAATATTTCCTTTGTCAAGGCTAGTGAACTTTCAAATATTGATGTAATGAATGTTGATACAAATAGTAAACAACCTAATATAACTCCAAGTGTTACCCAAGTTAGTCCTATGGATAAACTTGTGGGTGTGATAGACATTATCCCTTGTAAGGGCCAAAACAATAAATCTCTTGATATCACTTTTTCTGCCAAAGAAATACTACAAAAACTACTTGATGGTCCTCTTTACATAGTCGGTAGAATCTATGATAAGCCCACAAATGGGATATTAATAGATCCCGCTTGTGGCGAGAATGTGATCACAAAGGAGTTTCTAGTATTACATGAGCTATATCAAGATGATTATATTAAACCGACTACATGGATTAAGACACATACTTGTTTTTCATGCCCTACGATCGGATCAATCGTACTCCCCTTATAGATAGGACCTAAAACTTTGGATGTAACATTTTCAATTATTCCACAATCCAACCAATTTCGTTTGCAGCTAGGCCACCCTTGGCTTCACTCAATGAAAGCGGTCCCATCAATGGTTCACAAGTGTTTGGAGTTTCCACATGGCAATGAAATATTTACCATACACCATAGTGGCTTTAATCCCTTATCCTCTAAAGGTAATATTTCCTTAGAAGCCTTTTTTCCTGAACCTATGGAACCCATAACACCTTGAAAGGACTTCTTTTTGATCGCCTATCAAAAGTTCAAAGCCAAAAAGATAGTCGAATTATCTCTTCGTAACATGTCCCCATCCATTTCCACTCCCATCATAGATGAAACCATGCATCAACCTGAGTCTGACATTGAAAAAACTATACAACCTCATGACCAACCACCCTTAGACACTTCCCCTCCATCGTTTAAACGACCAAGGGAAAATGAAACAAATCCTATCATGCCTCCTCACATTAAACAAGTGTATAAAGTAAAAGAGAAAGTGGTTGATCCATCCTCTTTGATTTCTTCTGAAGTAGAAGAACCAATGATGACTCAATTTTCTCTTACACCTCAACAACTCTAAAACATAATTAAAATAAATTGCAGTGCTAGGGAACATAGAGGTCGTCGTCATCTCCTTGCTCGTCAGTCTCGCATAGAAGAAAATAAAGAAAATCAACCTCCACCTTTGATAGAAGTAATAGATGACCACCCTCCTTCTCGTAACCCACCACAAGATAGTCCAGTGAAAACTTCGCAACAAAATGAACCAATCCAACAACCACAATTTTCGATACATCCTTCCTTGGAAATCACCCTTCATCCTCCTGTCATCATCAATCTTGATGATGATGATGATGCGACAATAGAAAAAATAGATGAAGAAGTACACAATGATTTGAACTCTTTATTTTCATCTACAATGAGCTTAAAAAATAAACCCTCTTCACCAAGTGAAGAACCATGTACGACTCCTAGCTCAATGATTGCAATTCTTCCTTTGGATAGTCAACTGTGCTCGCATTACACTGAACATGATTGGGAGGTGGATGAATCATTATATGGTTGACTTGCATTCACCTAGCTAGCCTTGTTGCATTTCTCTTGTCCTTTTTCATTTTCATGTGCATATTGTGTTCCCCAGTAGCGTGCATTTGGTGTTTCCTTCTCTTTGTACACTTCTTTTATTCGTACCTCTCTTCTTCTATATGTCATCCATCTTTTCCTTTTCATTTTTATTTTGTGTTCTCCTTTTGGGGATGATACAAAGCGTAGAGATGCCCTATGTCTCTTCCATGTTGACCCAAAAGGTCCTTGTCTTTTTCTCTTTTGTCTTCTCCTTTTGGGGATGACTCAAAGCGTAGAGATGCCCTATGTCTCTTCCATGTTGACCCAATTGGTCCCCTTTTCCTTTCTATCTTTTTCTTGTTCTTTCCTTTTGAGGATGACGCAAGGCATTAAGACCGAAATGTCTCCTTCATGTTGACCCAAAATCTTTTTCATTTTCTTTCACCTTTTTTGTTATCTTTCTTTTTTCTTGTGTTTTCCTTTTGGGGATGATGCAAAGCGTTGAGACCAATGTCTCCTCCATGTTGACCCAAAATGGAATTTCTTTTTCTTTTTTCTCTCTTTGTGTCATTCTTCTAGTTCTATGTGCTTTGGGGGATGATGACAATTCCGAGCTCTTTCATAAAAACATTGCAACAACAAACATACTAACCCCAAATCCATATATCCCTTATGTGTTTGGTGTGCTCTTTTCTAGGGGAAAACTCCCTTTCTTTTGCTTTCATTTTCATTGACATGATGCAACCTATCTTTGAAACATATGACTTGGCATAGGGCTTTCCAAGTTGGCTCCCATGTCTTGTTTTTCTTTTTGATTTTCTTCCCTTTGCTACTTTAAAGTAATTGCTCACAGAACGGTGTGTAGCAATTCCTTTAAAATGGGGGGAATACATTACCATAATTCATTTGGATTCTTGGTTCCTAGTGTAGCCTTGTCATTTATATGATGCATTTGTCACTTTCTAGATGACATTGGGTGTGATGTCCTTCATAAGTGTGACCTATCTTATCATATTAAATTCCTCTTAGTGGCCTGATGTGTCACACTGTATCCCCTAAGTTGTGAATATACTATTCTTTGATTGGTCCTCTCTTGGAGACATTGGACACAATGTTCCCCAAATGATTGACCTTGCATGAACTTAACAAGACTCCTTTGAACATCTTTTACATTCTACATTTTCTTTTGCATGTTTTCCACCTTGCATAACACAACTTGCATGCATGTGGTACCCTTTCTTTTTGTTCATGAGTTCTAAGCATATAGATCTTTGCTTGTCTCATGAAGCATGAACTAACATTTTTCCTTTTGGCGCCCTGTTAAAGTTATCAGGAGGTATAACTTTGATATGGTTAAGCAGGAAGCCCACCTAGTGGCATGACTTTTCCCCATATCCAACTTTGTGTTTGTGAGTGCATACCAACTAGTGTATGTATCTTACCTTTTGGACTTTCTCACCCCATAGATGACCAGAAGTTTCATGGCCCCAGAGTGAGTAAATTTGGGCCTTCTCACCTGACAGACTGTTATGAGTTATGTTGCCCTAGAGTGAGTATACATTCTCTTTTTCCTAGATCTAATCCACAACTAGTTGGACAAACGATCGAAGCTTCATCCAATTCTCAACACTTATGTGTTCCTTTGTTCTTATGGCTAGTTTTCCATGGGATCTTCATCCTGTGGGCTTGATCATTCCTCTTGATCGTTGTTATTCCATCTTGCTAACATAATTGCATTTGAACCATCCTCTCAATGTTCATGGCTACTTTAGTGTGATTTTGAAGCAAGTTCATCCTCTCACTAAAGTGGTGGCTAAATGTGCCATAGAAAAATGGCCCCTTGTCATTTTCATGGCCTTTTAGGTTTTTTTTCATGATGTTTGATCTATTTTTCTCTAATTTTATGCTTTAACATGGCTTGAAATGCATATTTAGGTACTAAAATTCAAATAATGACATTTTGTGAAGGTGTTGTGAAGTGTTGTAAAACATTTCTACACTCTTCTAGACTCTATTCATTACAATTCACATATAGTTCACCTTTTCGTCACTAAACAAGTCCTATTTTGAAGTGTTGTAAAGTCTTGTAAAAGGATTTCATGCTTTTCTAGGCATAACTTCATTATTTATCACTTTCTTATGCTTTATTTGACCCTTTTATGCCCTTTTATGCCTTAATTAAGTGCATTTTTTAATGTAAGCTCGACAAACAACATTAAATACAAGATAATTCTTGACACCCATTTTTCAGGTCCTAGGTGGGACCCATTCGCCATGGGTGGCGAATGAGTCCCACTTGGCTCCAAGTTCAAAAAATTTAAATTTTCCTTTTACATTTTTATTCAAAATCACTTGATGTCGGCCTGTGATGAGGTATGAATGGATTACTAAGGAACAAGTGTTTATAAGTAAGTGATTTTCACCTCGTTTTACATCCCCTCCCCATTCATTCAAGCATTAATTCACACATCATCTCAAGCATTCAAGCATCTTACAACATCCTATCAAGCACTTTTCAAGCATTTTGGGGCATCCATTAACATTACTTCAAATTTGCATCATCAAGGGTTTGGTAAGTTGATAAAATTTTCATGTTGTTATTTTATCATTCTCTTGCATTTCATTATTTCATTAAGGGTTTGATTACCAAAGTGGGGTTTGAGCAAGGAAAACCCCTATTTGCTAACCCTCTACCATTTTTACCCTATTGCATGTGTGTTGCAGACCTTTGTATGCAGATTTTACAAGAATTTAGGTGATTGATTCGTCAATTGGTCAACTAGGATTTTCAAGTCAAATCAACTCTATTTCAATCTTGAAGAAGGTTTTCTATCCCTTTCCTGCAAAATTCACTTCAGCAACCTGACAAGTAAACATTTCCAAATATGGTGTTGCAGAGTTGTCTCCTAATTTCTCAAAAATTCTGGAGAAGACTAATTCACCACTAGTGGTGAATGAGTCCCACCTTAAGATTGAAAATTTTGAATTTTATCAGATTCTGGATCCCGATAGTCAGAAACCTGTTCTTAACAATTTTTCACCAATAATACGACTAATTCGCCACCATGGGCGAATGAGTCCCGCTATTGATTTTTTGTAATGTCTGTAAGCATTCTATAGATTCCAAATACCTCAAATATTTCCTAGGTGCACTATGTTTCATCCCATTTCTTTTTGTTATGCATTGTTTCATCTTTTAGTTCATTGTTTACATATCGCAATGTGTTTTCCAACATAACATAAATGTTAGTTTTCCATTCATATTCAGTCATACAAATCACTTAATTGCATTTAGTTCACTTCATTTAGCTTAGATAACCTCACACATAACATGATTTGAATGAACCCTTTAACATTTTTGTCCCTGCCTCTCTCCTTTTAGGTGAAAAACCCTAGAAGAGCTAGAGAAGTGCATTGGAGCCAAAAATCTATGGTTTAGTAGTGTGGCATCACCACTAAGAGGAATGTAATATGCTAAGATGGATCAACCTCTTGAAGGACATTACTCCCAATTTCACCACAAAGAGAAAAACACATCACATGAACTACATCAAGGAAGATGGAAACAAATGTAGAGAAAATCATGTCACTGTAATGCGAATGTATGCCCCTACTTTAAAGAAATTTCTAAACACCATGTTGTGAGCAATTAATTTAAAGTAGACAAACATGAAAATGAAAAGGAAAAGAGAGGATTTCCCCCCAGAAACACATAAGAGACCTATGGATTTGGGGTTAGTATCTATCTTTGTTGCAATGATATTAGAGAGCTAGGAACTATCATCATTCCCCAAATACACATAGAATTGGAAGAATGATACAAAGAGATTGAAAAAAAATGAGAAACCTTTTTGGTCAACATGGAAGAAACATGAATTTCTCGATGCCTTATGTCATCCCCAAAAGAAAAACATAAGACAAAATGAAAAGAAAAGATAATGAAAAATATTTCGAGTCAACATGGAAGAGAAATAGGGTGTCTCAACACCTTGCGTCATCTCCAAAAGGAAAACATAAGACAAAAATGGAAAGATAAATGAAAATAAAGCTAAATACCAATGAAAAGGAAATAAGCTTACAACATGTAGAAGAATGTAGGTACAAATAGAGGAATGCACATAGAGAGGAAATATCAAACAATACAGAGGATCACATTACACACATGGAATCAACCAAAAATAAAACAAAAAGGAAATAAAAAAGACTAGTAAATCACATGCGAGTCAACCATCCAACAGGTCATCTGCATCCCAGTCTTGTTCAATATATACAAAATGTAGATCACTAGCGAGAGGGATCGTGTCAAGTGATGTACTACCTGAGAATCACTAGGTTCAAAACATGGTGAATAACTCGGTTTAGGAGGATCATCATGGTTGTTATCGTCTAAGTTCATAGAAGAGGAAAATAAAAAATTCAACTCTTTATGCACTTCCTCATCAATTTTAGTAGTTTCTTCATTGTCATCCAAGTTAACCACAACAAGAAGACGAATGATAATATATAACATATAAGGTGTTGGTCCTGGTTGTGTTGGAGATATAGGATCTATTGGTTCTAGTAATGGAGGAGGCTCATTGTTTATTGCTTCTTTCAAATTCGTATTTTGATTTTCTATGTTGTTCTCTTTGTTCATCTTTTGAGCAATATCACAATGTCTACACCTATGAGCTCTCTAGCATTTATGTTTCTTTTATTACAGTTTTCAAGTTGTGTTTGTGTAGGAGTAGGTTTATCAATCATAGGTTCCTTTTCTTCTTGTGACTTGAGAAGAACAAAAGAAACCATGGAAGGTTTTTCAACCACTTTCTCTTTGGCTTTATATATTTTCTTAGGTGGTGGATTAGGACTTGTTTGGTTTCTCTAGGCCTTTTGTAGTAAATAGGAAAGGGGTTTTGTATGGATGGATAAAAGGATGCATTAGTGTAAAGGTTGTTAAGAAAACCATTTAGGAACATATTAATGTTGGCATAATCTTCTCCAAATATGTCAACATCACAAGGATGACATGCATTAGGAGTTGAAGGACCATGAGTCAACTCAATTTCATTTGGGTCATTACCAAAGGCACAACTTGACACATCTACCAAAGATTTCAAAGACATCCAAAGCTTTCCAAAGCACATATCCATGATGCAAGACTGAGAAAATGTACTTTAAATGAAAGAGACTAAAATAACAGTAATTCTAGAAACTGTAACAAAAAATTGAAAGCAACAAATAGAAGCACAAAAAAGTAATTTCAAACCCTAAAAACTGCAAATGTGATATGGGGAAAAATAAATTTCACGCTAGGTTCACCAAAATGAATAGGGTATGTGCAAGATCATGATGGGCCAAAAGTGGCGATATGATGGGTATGTGTAGGGTATGTGGTTGATGACTTTTTACCCAAAATTGATGGAAATGAAAAGGTTTTTAAAGGAGATTCTCAACTTTCCACCAATATAAATTATGCTCTACATTGAATTTAATAAATAATTATTGTTCATTTTCTATTTGAATTATGACTAAAGGCTTGATTGATAGGATGATTTCAAAAACATCTATAGCTTTCAAATGGTATCACATTTTTGGAATCCAAAACATGCATCACATTGTATGCTTCATACTATAGGATTAAACAAAAAATATGCATCACATCGGGACATGAGTCCTCTACTTATATCTAAAATATTATTAAAAAATATTATCATTTTATTGTGGTTAGGGTGAGAAAGACACCTACTTCTTATGTTCTCCTAAATTTAAGTGCTACTGCATTGAAATTTCAAATTTTCACCAAATAGATTTTTTGTTTTAAATAAACCTAGTAGTTTAGAAACTACATTCAATTTTCTATAGATTCTATTCTTACATATTTTTGAAATAATATAGATAACCTATTCAAATTTTTATGTCAAGTTTTCTAACTCTGATTTTTCTGAATTTTTGGCCACTTAAGGGCCTATTTTTTCCATGATCTTGCACATACCCAACAGTAAGAAGAAATGTGATAGGGTGGAAAAGGGGACTCACAATACAAGAAAGGAATCCCTAATCCCAGATTTTTCCAATAGGGGGGAAGGTTATTCAAGGAAACCTAGGATCCCAAAGTGGATTGACTATCAACACAAACGTGAGTCAATTATCATCAAGGGAGACCTAGGAAGATTCCTTAGGATTTGAAGGGTTCACCACCAAGAAAAATCTTGTAAAAGATAACATTCAACTCATAAAACCTAATAATGCAAGCCAAATGATGGATGCAAATGATAGAATTAAGTAACAAGAAGTTAGGATGTATGTACCTGGGAAGTCTAGAAATGTGATAAAGACTCTAGAAATTTAAAAATGTTGTCAAAATATGTTGAGGACTAAGAAGACCTTACTATTGTCTTAGTCACACTACTATTTTTTTGGGGCTAACAAAGAATCTTCTTAGGTCAAAATGGAATCTGAAAGAATCTTTGCAAACTACCTCTAGGAGGACTAAGATTCCCTTATTGTATTCTTGGTATTGATCTGAATTTTTGCAATTTCAAAATGTGTTCTTGAGGTCCAAGGTTTGCACTTCCTTCTTCTCAGATCTCAGGTCCTGAAACTTCTAGATTTGGCTTGTACGTGAGTTTCTGTGAAGATGACAACTTTGCAATGCAACTTTGCAAATTTTCAGTGCAACTTTGTAACTTTGCAACTTTGCATCTTTGCAAATTTGCAATGTAACTTTGCAACTTGGAAAATTTGCAATGTAACTTTGCAACTTTGCAAATTTACAATGCAACTTTGCAAATTTACAAATTTGCAATGCAACTTTGCAAATTTACAAATTTGCAATGCAACTTTGCAAATTTACAAATTTGCAATGCAACTTTGCAACTTTGCACTTCAAATGATATCCAACTCAAATTTGAAAACACAAACATGCAAGAGAAGAAAATCTTGTTGATTGTTAGTAAATGAGGGTTTTCCTTGGTCAAACCCCTTGGTAATTAAACCTTGGAATGAAATAGAATAATGGAGGGAAATGATGAATGAAAAAAGTGTTATGTTGCAACTCACCAAACCTTTGTTATGAAAGTTGCAAACTTGTCTGAAGTGGCTAGCTTGAATGTAGATCTTGACTTGAATGAATGCTTGATATATCTTGACTTGAATCAAAACCCTACATCACAAATGTTAGCTAAAAAACACACATGATTCAAGAATATCTTTGACATGATGCTTGAATCTTGATGATGACTCCAAATGCTTGATTAATTGCTCTTGAATGCTCTTGTGAACTCAATTATTCTATTAGGAATGCTCATTCAACTTGCTAGGTTCTTGGATGATAAAATGAGTGAAAGAACCTTGTATTTATACTTATCGATGCTTAATATCCTGAAATTACACCACAATAAGCCAACATATGAATTCATTAATTAAAAGAGGCTAAATCTCATAAATATTTGAAATTAAATCTCGAAAATAACTGGAGGAGTACTAAGACGCCCTAGGTGGCATCTTAATCCCGAGGCTTGAAACTCAGGGAAAATACTCCAAAAAGGGGGCCAACTAAAGGTGCCTTTAAAATCAAGGTCTCGAGACTTTTGGAGGACAAACACACCGTAGGTGTCTTATTAGTCTTAGTACCAAAAATCAAGCACACATAGCTAGAATCATTAAATTATCATTTATCCTTTGATCTTTGTCAGGATTAGCTATAAAAAGATATAATTTATTAGGCTTGTGGATGCAAAATAGGACCAATTAATAAATAAATAAGGATAAACAAAGCAAGGAAGGCCAAAACAAGTGTGAAAATGCAAGGGTGTGCATTTTCCTACACTACATTTGCATTTAACTATTTTGAATATATGGCTATCATGTTGCATGGTGTGCTTATTAGCATGCAAAAAAAAGGCCAGAATATTGGGTTTGAATATGTATTATTACATACCAAAATTTTATTTCCATGTCATTTATTTTGATGCACTAATCAAAAGGAAAATTCAAATTGAAAGATCCATCATTGCTAAAGGGGAATTTTAACTTTATAAAAAGGATAAAAGCCAAAATGAAACTATAGAGACTAAGGAACTTAATGGATCAAGGAATCAAAGGATAAATGATGTTGTAACTATAGAGACTAAGGATAAAGGGATAAAATTTAGTGAAGTTACCCGAGGCAACCAAATTTAACAGTAATATACATGCTAATATAAATGTTTGATGATAATTTATTAGTGAAAATAATGTCATTTATAAACTATTAAACTACAAGATTGCAAGAAATCAATAGATATAACATATTATTCATCATGGATCAACCATTATAAAGTGACTATACATTCAAAATTTAAGTTTCAAAGTAGGAAAATATGCACATAACGAATAAAACATCTGGAATATGTATACACACACACATATATATATGTATATGTATATATATATATATATATATATATGTATGTATGTATGTATGTATGTATGTATGTATGTATATATGTATATACATATACATATATATAAGCATAGAATAATTGTGTATGTAGATATACAAATTTCACATATATGCCATCTCAAAATAATATTTACAAAATATGGCATATTCCATATCATGGTCTATAAACAATGTATATCTCAAATACCTATGTCTTGTCAAGAAAATCCTCAACTTGTGATAGATCATCAAAATTTAGCCTCTTTGTGTGACCTAATTGATGAGAATTTGGCTACACAATAACAATTCAAACCATAAATTTTATTAAGTAACTCAATGGTAAATAAATTGGACTACAAAATAGAAACTTATGTACTATTTTTTATAACTTTCAAAGTAACATCTAATCACTATACTAAACTATAATTTCTCAAAAATATCAATTAAATTCATATTCAATTCTTCATTGCCTCAAGCTTTTTGTATTTTTCTAACAAATATTCAGTAAATGATGGTCCCTTAGGACAATCAAGACTCCTACCATATTGAAATGCTAGAGGATCCACAAATGTGGATGGTAGAATACTCTATAAGAAGAAAAATAAAATTGAAAAATTTAATATATTTTTGTTGACAAACAAAGATAAACTAAACATATATCTACATATATCTAGAAACTTATATATCTACCAGATATGAAAAAACCTGAAAACCCGAATTGGTGATGCAAGTGAGATTCTTTGAGAAGAACTTGTCATGGATGTGGTATATACATTAAACATGGCAAGAGTGTGAGACTACAAATTTATGCACATATAATCATAATATATATTTTAAATTGACATCTAAATCACTACAATAAGTTCTATAAATTCTAATTAAACTATTAATTTAATTAAAATTTAGTTCAATTACCTTGACTAAGACTTGTTATGTAAATGATGGTCTCTTAGGACAATTAGGTGTTTTAGTATATGGTATGATAAAAGGTGTCACATCACTCACATCTGGAGTAGACTGAAAAATTAAAATAAGATCAAGATATAAATTAATGCATTTAATTAATCACAATTTAAATGATATGCATACAATAAAAAAAACTAAGTTCATGTATAAAAAATTATACCATGTATAGGCAAAATTACATTGGAAAAAGAGTATCACAATTTACTTCTCTAAGCTCATCATTGGTCATCAATTTTTCATTCCCACTTAAATATACATTAGTAATACTATTTGTTATAATAATTTTAATTGAATTGCATTATGAAACAAATTTATGTTTTACCTATACATAAGATTGCTCTTGTTCATCCTCATCTCCAATCATGGATGGCTCTCCATTTTTTCTTCCCTCAAGTATCTTCATATGTAGTACAAATTTTTGCCTCATCTCCTCTAGGTGTCACATCTTGTACCTCATACTAAACTATGTCTAAGGGAGGCTCAGTAGTATCTCCCATAGAACTTAGACACATATGACTATACACATACTACAATGATGAGGCACACAAATATGTCTAGATGTCAATGCTCCACCAACATCAACTGAACCACTAGAATTATCACTATCAGGTGGTTGGAAAAACTATGAAGACTATGTAATCAAATGGCCTCTCAACAAGTGTATAGCCATGAGACTATGTACTGCTACATCTACAAGAATTTTTGGATGGACTACTAGAGGTGGGGAAGGAATACGAGGAGGGGAACCTATAGACCTTGTATTTTATGGATTTCCTTAGGTTTATCTTGAGGCATTCCCTTACCTACTTGAAAATTCCTAAAATCAAAATAATTCACATGTTTTTAATTAGATAAGCAGGGAAGTTTCTTGAACCCATACAATGTAAAAAATAGAGAAAAATAGCTAAAAAAAATAGGATGGCCAAACATAGCAAAAAAATCAAAAACAACACATGAAAAATATTAAAAACCAAATAGAAAAAACAACCATTGAGAAAATCATTGAAAGAACCTTTGGATGTGATGCCTGTTTAGGTAAGATTGCACTATCTTCTTGGTGTAGGAGCACCAAACAATTTCAAGTGAATTTTCTCTAGTTTGTTTCATGATAGGTTTTCTTAGTGGTTTTGAAGTATTTTGGTAAGTAAATAAGGTCTAAATCGATCATTCAACATGTATTAGAGGGCCATCTTTGTAAATGTGCAATATTGTCAAAAAGATGTACAAAAATGCAAGATTGTAAACAATTGACAAGAATGCAACATTTCAAAGGTGAAAAGTATAAGGTCATTTTTTGGTGTGATTTGAGTCTAGAGGCATAGGAAAAGGTAAATTTTTCATGTTTTTGTGGTCCCTAAGTTTATATTGTCATATTTTGGGATTTTTCTAAAAGTTGTCATCTTGGGAAAAAAAGTGCAAAAGTGTACAAGTGGAATGGCAGCGGTCTAATATTCAAAAAGGTAGTTTTTTTGGTTGGTTCAGTTGGTTCTTAGGTGGAAAAGGTTTAAATACCCTAGGTATTTCATTGTAAGGGACTTTTTGTGGCCTTTGAAGTGAAATCAAATTGAATTGTTCACATAATTTCTTCTAATTTTTGTGTAAAAACACTAGTCTTAGACCTGGTACAGTTTTGTACTATGGTAAAATGTGCTAAAACCTGGTGAATTCATTGGAGGTGTGAGTTAGTTGCATGTTACACTTGATTTGAGCATTTCATATTGAATTTGGTGGAAGTTTGATTCATTGTATAGTAGCTAGTATGCCATACCATGTTTAAAAGGTTTGAGGCATCAATAATGAAATAAGGCCAATTCCACCTTTTGTATTTCCTTTTACTACATGGAATGGGTCCAAGATGTTAGTATTAGAAGGTAGGGTAGGATTTTTAAGCAAAATAAAGGGTTTGATGAAGTTTTAAGAACTTCCCTAGGATATTTTTTATGAATTTAGTCTTGGGAATGATGGGTTCAAGTAAGAGTTTGATGAAATATTGTTGGTCAAGGCTATGTGATGAACTTGTGAGAAAATTTAGGCAAAATTAGATGTGTTGGAGGCAGTAGTAGGGTTGTTGGAGGCCAGGGATACAATTTTTCAATAAACCATTGTCTATTTCAAAAAAAGAGGGTTTTTTGTTAAGGATCCTTAGAGAGCGTTTCCCTTGAAGGCACCACTGGATTTTAAATTTTTGAGACCTTTTGAGTTATTTTCCAAAGGAATTTAGGAGGGCCAGTAGCTTTTAAGAGGGTTTGCTTTGTAAATCAGAACTAATTGGTCAAGTTGTTCAACATAGAAAGCCTAATTAGATGGTGATGGTACAAAGTGACCTATTAAGGTTTTGAGGTATGTCTTGTGAGGGAATAATGGGTTCCTGATAATATAAGTGGTTGGAGGAGCTAAGGGTGAGTTTGTGAGATAAGCCCAAGAGAATAGGTTTTTAGACCTACTAGGCAGATTTGTGTAATTGTGAAAGCTATTACCCTAATCAGGGGTTTGAACATTGATAAGTTGTTGAGACTTGTTGTTTTTGTGTTGATTAAGTTGAAGGCCTCCCTATATTGCATCAATTGGTATTAGAGCATAGGGTGTAGATCTTTGAAGGGAAAGGTGTGAAGAAAAGAGGAAAAATGCCTCTTAAGGGGAACAATGTGGCTAGGAAAATGCAAGAAATGGAAGAGAAGACTAAGAGGGAGGTTAGAAAGTTGAAGGAATTGTAAAATAGGATGGTTGCAAGATTGAAGATTTTTGAAATAGGACATAAAAGAGGTGTGGTTGTAGGAGATGAAAGTGACACTAAAGATTAAGAAGATGAATAGTATGAAGATGTAGATGAAGAGTTGGATCCTGAATATCAAAGAATGGCCAAGCTACTAAAGGCAATAAAAGGAAACAAGCACAAGGTGAAATTTTATTTTCCTATGTATGATGGTACTCTTGATGAGGAAGCATTGTTAGATTGGATTGCATCATAAGATAACTTCTTTAAATGTGAGCATGTACCTGATGAAGAGAAGGTGAAGATAGAAATGACTAAATTGAAGTGGCATGTACTTATTTGGTGGGATTATGAACAAGCTGAAAGGAGAAGAAAAGGTAAGTCTAAAATTATTTCATGGGAAAGGATGGTAGCCAAGTTGAAAGCTAAATTTTTGCAAAGTGATTATGCTATCCAAATATCTAAAAAGCTTCAAGATTTAAAACAAAGGTAAATGGATGTTAAGACTTACACTAATGATTTTTATAAGTTGAGCATAAGAGTAGGACATATGGTTGATAATGTAGAAAAGGTGGCTAAGTATCTTATTGGACTAATATTTAATATCTAGGATGAACTAAGTTTGCATAATCCAAGGACAATTGAAGAATGCTACCAAATGGCTATAAGGGCAGAAGAAAAAGTGAAAAGAAGGTAAGAAAAGACCAGCAGAGGTAGAGGTGGCACTACAATGGGAAGAGGTATGTTCTATTCTTTAAGATAATCCCATGAAAGCCAAGGAGATGCACCTAAAGAACAAGGAAAATTTGTTGATCAACATGGTGGATTTAGAGGAACAAGAGGCAGATTGGTGGTGGTATGAGTTCCAACATGTTTTTAGAAAGATGTAACAATTGCAATGAATTTGGGCATCCAGCATACAAGTGCCCTAAATTTTTTGGTTCTACATCAAGTGGAGGTGAGAGGAGAAATGATAAGAGAGTGCAGTTCGTGCATGAAGATGATTGTGAAAGAGTGAATTCTCCAAATATAGTTGTTGCTCCAGAAGTTGGGGACTCTTTGATGGTTAGAAAACAACTCCTTACGACAACAAAGGATAAAGAACCAATGCAAATGAGAGCTCTATTCATAACTACATGCAAATTCAAGGATAAGGTATGAAAGTTAGTTTTAGACTCGGGTAGCACTAAGAATATGGTCTAATGTTGTGATAGATAAGTTGAAGTTACAAAAATTTCCTCATGAAAATCCATATAAGATATCATGGTTAAATGATAACCAATCCATTATGATTAGTGAACAAGCTTTTATTGAATTAAATATTGGAAGTTATAAGGATCAAGTTGTTTGTGATGTTGTACCAATGAATTGTTGTCATATTTTGCTTGGGAGACCATGGAAATATGACAAGCGTGCAATATATGATTGTAGAAGAAATTGTTATCACATTAATCATGAAGGAAATTTTTTTACACTAACTCCATTGCAAGGAGGTGTTGAGAATTGATCAAAGGTAGAAAAGGTGATAGTGTTTGGTAAGCAAGAGTTTGTGAAGGAAAAGGAAGAGAATGGGAAGACAACAAGGTTGAAGAGTAGTATGATTTTACATAGAAAAGGAGGTGAAATTTTGACAAAGATGGCCCAACGAGAGGCTAGAGATCATATGAGTATGTAGCCACAATTTGGATGGAAAGATGATGATGCAATCCTAGTTGGGACAGTGATATGTCCTATGAGAACAAAGGTGGTCAGTAGGAAGTCATGTGTTGTCAAAACAAGGACTTGTAAATCTAATAATACAATGGAATTTGGGGAAGAGAGTCTACAGGTAAAGATGAAGGACAATGGTGGAGTGCATAAAAGTGTTTGGCAAGAGCCAAAGGGTAGTTGAAAGCATAAAACTAAGGTAAAGAGGAAACTAGTTTATGATGTATTTGCCAAGTGTTTTTTTGTACGAGATCAAGCAAGTATGACATCAGTTTAAAATGAGAGTAATCGTGGAAGGTATGAGTCAAGTCTGTTTGGAAAGGAGAGGCAATGGCAAGGTAGAATTGAGTACAACAATGCAAGGCATGAAGCAAGAACAAGCTATTTGATCCCATGCAGGATATTTCCAGACCAAGGAGCATTTGGAGGACAAAGAGATGTTGTGAAGGAGCAAGGTTCAAGGCAGTATATTCCTCATGGGACATGAGTCTTTTTTAGGCTGGTAGTATGGTGCAGGAGCACCAATCCATTTGAAGTGAATTTTCTCTAGTTTGTTTCATGATAGGTTGCGTTAGGGGTTTTGAAGTTTTTTGGTAAGTAAATAAGGTCTAAATTGATCATTGAACATGTATTAGGGGGTCATCTTTGTAAATGTGCTATATTGTCAAAAAGATGTACAAAAATGCAAGATTATAAAAATTGATAACACAACATTTGGAATGTGAAAGGTATAAGGTCATTTTTTGGTGTGATTTGAGTCTAGAGTTGTAGGAAAAGATTATTTTGTTATGTTTTTGTGGTCCCTAAGTCCATGTTGTCATATTTTGGCATTTTTCTAAAATTTGTCATATTGGGAAAAAGTGCAAAAGTGTACAAGTGGAATACCAATAGTCTGATATTCAAAAAGTTTATTTTGGTTGGTTCAGTTGGTTCTTAGGTGGAAAAGGTTTAAATACCTTGGGGATTTTATTAAAAGGGACTTTTTGTGGCCTTTGAAGTGAAATAAAATTGATTTCTCATAATTTCTTCTAATTTATGTGTAGAAACACTGTTCTTAGACCTGGTACAGTTTTGTACTATGGTAAAATGTGCTAAAACTTGGTGAATTCATTGGAGGTGTGAGTTAACTGCATGTTACACTTGATTTGAGTGTTTCACATTGAATTTGGTGGAAGTTTGATTCATTCTACTGTAGTTGGTCTGACATACCCTATTTTAAGGGTTTGAGGCTTCAATAATGAAATAAGGCCCATTCCACCTTCTATTTTTCCTATTACTATGTGGAATGGGTCCAAGATGTTAGGGTTAGAAGGTAGGGTAGGATTTTTAAGAAAAATAAAGGGTTTGATGAAGTTTTGAGGGCTTCCCTAGGATATTTTTGATGAATTTAGGCATGGGAATGATGGGTTTGAGTAAGAGTTTGATGAAATGTTGTTGGTAAAGGCTATGTGATGAACTTGTGAGCATAAGTAGGAATAAATAGATCTGTAAACCCTTGTCTGTTTGGGAAAAAAAAGGGTTTTGTGTTAAGGAGCCTTTGAGAGTGTTTCCCTTGAAGGGAGTAGTGGATTTTGAAGTTTTCAGACCTGTTGAGTGACTTTCCAAAGGAATTTAGGAGGGGCAATAGATTTTCAAAGGGGTTGCTTTGTAAATCAGACCTAATTGGTCAAGTTGTTCAGTGTAGAAAGCTTGATTAGATGGTGATGGTCCAAAGTGACCTATTAAGGTTTTGAGATATGCTTTTTGAAGGAATAATGGGTGCCTAATAATAAAAGTGGTTGGAGGAGCTAAGGGTGAGCTTGTGAGATAAGCCCAAGAGAATAGGTTTGTATACCTACTACGCATATTTGTGTAATTGTGAAAGGTATTACCCTAATCATGGGTTTTAAGGTTGATAAGTTGTTGAGACCTACTTTTTTTGTGTTGATTAAGTTGAAGGCCTCCCTCCATTGCATCAATTGGTATCAAAGCACAGGGTGTAGATCTTTGAAGGGAAAGAGGGTGTGAAGAAAAGAGGAAAAATGCCTCCTAAGGGGAACAATGTGGCTAGGAAAATGCAAGAGATGGAAGAGAAGATTGAGAGGGGGGTCAAAAAGTTGAAGGAATTGAAAAAGAGGTTGGTTACAAGATTGGAGAGTGTTGAAATAAGAAAAAAAAGAGGTGTGGTTGTACGAGATGAAAGTGACACTAAAGATGAAGAAGATGAAGAGTATGAAGATGTAGATGAAGAGTTGGATCCTGAGGATCAAAGAATGGCCAAGCTACTAAAGGCAGTAAAAGTAAACAAGCACAAGGTAAAATTCAATTTTCCTATGTATGATGGTACTCTTGATGAGGAAGCATTGTTATATTGGATTGCAACATTAGATAACTTCCTTGAATGCGAGGATGTACCTGATGAAAAGAAGGTGAAGATAGAAAAGACTAAATTGAAGGGGCATGCACTTGTTTGGTGGGATTATGAACAAGCTGAAAGGAGAAGAAAAGGTAAGTCTAAAATTTTTTCATGGGAAAGGATGGTAGCCAAATTGAAAGCTAATTTTTTTCCAAGTGATTATGTTATCCAAATGTCTAAAAAGCTTCAAGATTTAAAACAAAGGGAAATTGATATTAAGGCTTACACTAATGAGTTTTATAAGTTGAGTATAAGAGTAGAACATATGGTTGATGATGTAGAAAATGTGGCTAAGTATCTTAGTAGACTAAGATTTAACATCTAGGGTGAACTAAGTTTGCATAATCCAAGGAAAATTGAAGAATTCTACCAAATGGCTATAAGGGAAGAACAAAAAGGTGAAAAGAAGGAAAGACAAGACCAATACAGGGAGATGCAACACTTGAAGGAGTAAAGGTACATTTTATTTTTCAAGAAAATCCATTGAAAGCCAAGGAGATGCACCTAAAGAACAAGGAAAATTTTCTAATCAACGTGGTGGATTTAGAGGAAAAAGGGGCAGATTGGTGGTGGTAGGAATTCCAACATGTTTTCAAGAAGATGTTATAATTGCAATGAATTTGGGCATCCAAAATACAAGTGCCTTAAAACTTTTGGTTCTACATCAAGTCGAGGTGAGAGGAGAAATGATAAGAGAGTGTAGTTGGTGCATGAAGATGATTGGGAAAGTGTAAATTCTCCAAATGTAGTTGCTGCTCCAGAAGTTGGGGACTCTTTGATGGTTAGAAGACAACTCCTCAAGGAAACAAAGGATAAAGAACAAATGCAAAGGAGAGCTCTATTTAGAACTACATGCAAATGCAAGGATAAGGTATGCAAGGTAGTCGTAGACTTAGGTAGCACTGAGAATATGGTCTCTAATGATGTGATAGCTAAGTTGAAGTTACAAAAATTTCCTCATGAGAATACACATAAGATATCATGGTTGAATAATAACCAATTCATTTTGATTAGCGAACAAGCTTTGATTAAATTCAATGTTGGAAATTATAAGGATCAAGTTGTTTGTGATGTTGTACCAATGAATTGTTGTCATATTTTTCTTGGGAGACCATGGCAATATGTCAAGCATATAATATATGATTGTAGAAGAAATTGTTATCACATTAAGCATGAAGGAAATTATTTTACACTTACTCCATTGCAAGGAGGTGTTGAGGATTAGGAAAAGGCAGAAAGGTGATAGTGTTTAGTAAGCAATAGTTTGTGAAGGCAAAGGAAAAAAATGAGAAGACAACAAGCATGAAGAGTAGTTTGATTTTACAGAGAAAAAGAGGTGAAATGTTGACAAAGACGGTCCAAGAGAAGGCTAGAGATCAGATGAGTATGCAACCACAAGTTGGATTGAAAGAGGATGATGCAATCCTAGTTGGGATACTAATATGCCCTGTGAGAACAAAGATGGTCAGTAGGCAGTCATGTTTTTTCAAAATAGGGACTTGTAAATTTGATAATACAATGGAATTTGGAGCAGAGATTCTACAGGTAAATATAAAGGACAAAGGTGGAGTGCATAAAATTGTTTGGCAAGAGCCAAAGGGCAGTTGCAAGCATGAAATTGAGGTAAAGATGAAACCAGTTTGTGATGTATGTGCTAAGTGTTTGTTTGCAGGTGATCAAGCAAGGATGACATCAGTTTCAGATGAGAGTAATGGTGGAAGGTATGAGGCAGGTCTATTTGCAAAGGAAAGGTAATGGAAAGGTAGAATCAAGTTCAACAATGCAAGGCATGAAGCAGAAATAGGGTGTTTGATACCATGGAGGATATTTCTAGACCAAGGAGTATTTGGAGGACAAAGAGATGTTATGAAAGAGCAAGGTTCAAGGCAGTATAGTCCTCATGGGACATGAGTCTTTTTCAGGCTGGTAGTATGGTGCAAGAGCACCAATCTATTTGAAGTGAATTTTCACTAGTTTGTTTCATGATAGGTTGTCTTAGGGGTTTTGAAGTCTTTTGGTAAGTAAATAAGGTCTAGATTGACTATTGGACACCTATTAGGGGGTCATCTTTGTAAATGTGTAATATTGTCAAAAAGATGTACAAAAATGTAAGATTGTTAAAATTGACAAGAATGCAACATTTGGAAGGTGAAAGGTCTAAGGTCACATGTTTTGGTGTGATTTGAGTCTAGAGGCATAGGAAAAGGTTATTTTTTCATGTTTTTGTGGTCCCTAAGTTTATATTTTCATATTTTGGCATTTTTCTAAAAGTTTTCATCTTGGGAAAAAAAGTGTAAAAGTGTAAAAGTGGAGTGCCAATGGTCTGATATTCAAAAAGGCACTTTGTTTTGGTTGGTTCAGTTGGTTAGGTATGTGTAGGATCATGATGGGCCAAAAAGTGGCAATATGAAGGGTATGTGTAGGGTATGTGGTTGACGACTTTTTTCTTACCTAAAATTGATGAAACAAATAGGGTTTTTAAAGGAGATTCTCAACTTTCCACCAATATAAATTATGCTATAATTTGAATTTAATAAATAATTATTATTCATTTTCTATTTGAATTACGACTAAAGTCCTCATTGATAGGCTGCTTGAAAAACATTGATAGCTTTCAAATAATATAACATTTTTTGAATCCAAAATATGCTTCACATACTTTAGGATTAAAAAAAATGAATTTCATGAATTTTTGACCAAGTTAAGGTGGTCAGGCATATAGGTTTTTATATTTTAAAAAAATTGTAATAAGAAAATCATAATTAATTATTTATTTGGAAAAAAATTACAAAAAAATATGCATCACATCGGGACATGAGTCCTCTACTTATATCTAAAATCTTATAAAAAAACATTATCATTTTATTGTGGTTAGGGTGGTCAGACAGACACCTACTGATTTTTTCCCTGAAATTTAAGTACTACTGCATTGAAATTTCAAATTTTCACCAAATAGATTTAAAAAAGAAAAAATAAACCTAGTAGTTTAGAAACTACATTCAATTTGCTACAGACTCTATTCTTACATATTTTTGAAATAATATAGATAACTTATTCAAAATTTTACGTCAAATTGTCTAATTCTGATTTTTTCTAAATTTTTCGCCACTTAAGGGCCTTATTTTTCCATGATGTTCCTACACATACCCGGTTCTTAGGTGGAAAAGGTTTAAATACCTTGGGGATTTCATTGTAAGGGAATTTTTGTGGCCTTTGAAGTGAAATCAAATTGAATTTCTCAAAATTTCTTCTAATTTCTATGTAAAAATATTGTTCTAAGACCTAGTATGGTTCCGTATTATGGTAAACTATGCTCAAACCTGGTGAATTCATTGGAAGTGTGGGTTAAATACATGTTACTCTTGATTTGAGCGTTTCACATTGAATTTGGTGGAAGTTTGATTCATTCTACTGTAGTCAGTCTAACATACCCTCTTGTAAGGGTTTGAGGCTTCAATAATGAAATAAGGCTCATTCCACCTTCTATCTTTCTTGTTACTGCATGGAATGGGTCCAAGATGTTAGGGTTAGAAGGTAGGATAGGATTTTTAAGCAAAATAAAGGGCTTGATGAAGTTTTGAGGGTTTCCTTGGGTATTTTTGATGAATTTAGGCATGTGAATGTTGGGTTTGAGTAAGAGTTTGGTGAAATGTTGTTGGTAAAGGCTATGTGATTATCTTGTGAGCATAAGTAGGCATAATTAGATGTGTTGGAGGTAGTGGCACGGTTGTTGGAGGCCGCGAATACTATTTTTCAATAAACCATTGTCTATTTTAGGAAAAAAAAGAGGTTTTTGTGTTGAGGAGCATTAGAGAGCATTTCCCTTGAAGGGAGTAATGGATTTTGAAGTTTTCAAACATGTTGAGTGACTTTCCAAAGGAATTTAGGAGTGGCGGTAGCTTTTAAGAGGGGTTGCTTTGTAAATCAGACCTAATTGGTCAAGTTGTTCAGTGTAGAAAGCATGATTAGATGGTGATGGTACAAAGTGACCTATTATTGTTTTGAGATATGTTTTGTGAGGGAATACTGGGTTCTTGATAATATAAGTGATTGGAGACATTGAGGGTGAGTTTGTGAGATAAGCCCAAGAAAATAGGTCTAAAGACCTATTAGGAAAATTTGTGTAATTGTGAATGGTATTACCCTAATCAGGGATTTGAAGGTTGATAAGTTGTTGAGACCTATTGTTTTTGTGTTCATTAATTTGAAGGCCTCCCTATATTGTATCACTTCCCTTATAGTTTTGGTGTTCCTCTGCCTTTGAGGGCATTGATAATTCTATTGGTAGATTATTGAAAGTACATATGGCTTCCAAAAATTTTACTCACACCTCTTTGCTAGGATTCTAGTGGAGGTTGATCTATCGAAGGCTTTAGCTTGTGAGGCTATGCTATAGATTAATGGTTAGTCTTGATCTCATCTAGTGGACTACAAGGGTCTTCCTTTTCGTTGCAGACACTATTTTTCTGTTGGCCACTTGGCTTGTGATCGCTCTAGAGGCTCCCGCTCTATTTCTTCCTCTACCTGGTGGAAGAACTCACTCTATGAACACTTACCCATTCACCATGCTATTGTCTCTACTTCTCCTTTTGTGAGGCTTAATATTATCATTGTGATCTATGTTGCTTCTCAAGTGCAGGTTAACTCTACTCCACCTGATTCAGTTGAGGCAGTTGCTGATCCCTTTATGGATACTACTATGCGACCTTTGGATTTGGTTGCACCTAATGCTATTTGTGCTACCTCTCCTGAGGTCCATGTTTTGGAAAATGATGTAGTAAATCCTCCTACCTTAGGATTAATTTTGGATGGCTTATATGAAATTTCTATTGAACATTCCTCTAGTCTACTACTCTGGAGGGGAGTCTTCCCTTTCTGATCAAAATTTCTCGATTTCAATTTTTTATTCTCCTTGGACAACGGTTCACAAAAAGAAGAAAAATTCTTCCAAAAAGGTTATGGTTTTGTTTAACATGCCCTCAGAGGTTGTACTTGGTTCAAGTGTTGCTTCTTTAACAGTTTCACACTATTTGTTTTTTTGATTGGTTATTTCTTCTAGTTGGCTATGTTTGGCCAGTCTATTTTGCTGAGCTATTTGGCTCTGTTTTGTTTAGTTGTTTGGATTTTTTTTTCATTTTGTAATGGATTAGGGCCCTTCTTATGCTTATCTTATAAAAAACAACCATTGAGAAATAGTTTAAGCATTAGAGCTAGAACCCAACAACTTAGCCTCCAAGGGCATATTAAATGAAATAGTAACCTTCTAAGAATTATGTTTCTTCTTATAATGCATAGTTGTCTAAGAAGAATCAGAAACCAAAATTGAAATATTTTGATCAGAAGGGGGAGACTGCCATTTGGAGTAGCTGACAAGAGGAACAAAAGATAATTCAAGTGAAGCATCCATAGCCAAGCTCGAAGTAGAAAAATTCATAGTTAAGACAATTTTTTCCAAAAAGGGGGCAACAGGGGCCTTAGGGGAGGAAACACACACAACATTAGGACAAACCTTATCTAGAGACAAGACAATAGAAACCATAGGAGGAGCAACACCCACAACATTAGGATTATTTGTTCACAAAAAAATAGGAGGCCTTGAATCATTGTCATTAAAAGTAGAGTTTGTAATAGGGTACATTGTTAAATTTTCATAGAGAGAATTCTTACACTTGGTAGAGGAAGAAACAAGCTGGAAGCCTTGAGAATAGTCACTAGCCAAGTGGCCAATAATAAAACAATGTCTATAGCAAAAAGGAATACCTTTGTAATTCACCAGCTGAGACCAAGACTAGCCAGTAACCTACAATACTACCTCACTAGGTAAATCCTTTGAAAAATCTACCTCCACCAAAACACAAGAAAAGGAGGTGTGAGTAAAATTATTGGAAGCATTATCCACTTTCAAGAACCTACCAAGAGCATTATCAATGCCCTCATAAGTAGAGGGACACCAAAATTGTAAGGGAAGATAAGGTAATCTCACCCAAACAGGCACAACATCTAACTTGGGTTACTTCAAAGAGTTAAGAGAATGAACCCAAGGCCTCATGGAAAGGGGATGGGAATCCCATTTCCACAAAACATAGTCTAAAAATACCAATCTATCCTTCAGAGAACAAAACCCCACAACACAAAAAACCCTTGCAAAAGGGTAAAACTCCATCGAACCTTCAACCAACAGAGACCAATGTTTGGAGATCCAAAGCTGTAGATCTAGGAGGGAAGGCCATAAATGAAAAAACATACAAATAAGAGCAATCTTGGAATAGAAATCAATGTGTTTAGAGACTTCCTTACCAAGGGAAATTATAAGAGCAACATTTGCACACCACGGAGGATGCACAAAGACCTCCCCACACCTGTTGGTCCACACAACATCAACCAACAAAAGTAGGATAGAGCCATTCATAGCAGCAAGAGAACTCACATCAGTCCCCTTAGATGGTTTTAGGGAAACCTCAGCCACACACACATTAGACCCACAATAGGATTGGGGGCAACATGAATAGTGAGGTCAATAGACAACTTGCACCCAGGTGGAGAAAGCAGGTGTGGTACAATAGAGCGAGAAGAACAAAAACCAGTTGCATTCAAATTACTCGCTAGGTGCAAAAGACTGGAGGCATCCATGTTTTCCTAAAACAAACTTCACATATAATTTGTAGAGAAAATAAAGAGGGACATCAAGATTGTTGTTGGGTGGTTTAAACACTATCCACCAACGATCCCAATATTTTATTTTTATGTCCTCACATGTAAACCATTTTATTAAAAAAATGGGTTTATGTAAAGCAACTGGTTGTCTACTTTTTGGATTCACAAAATGCTGGGCTATTTTGGCTTTAGATATTTCTAAATTTTTTATCTCATCATAGCTCAAACTATTACCATATTGCAACATATTTTCTTCTCTCCACTCTTGAAACGAAATATGTTGCCATGTGATGTCTTTCAAATGTCTTATTATGACCTCTAATTTTGGTGTCATTGAACATAAATGAGGATGGTGACAGTATCTTTCAGTAACATTCTTCACTTTAGTCATATTTATATCAATTAAATCCTAAGTTGAAGGAGGGTTTGGTGGAGAATTTTATCTATCAAATTCTTCTACCATTTTAAACCCATTTTAAAATTAACATAATTTTAAACTAATTACTAAAATCTATTAAAAAAATACCTAATATATATGCCAAAAAAATGAGAAAATAATTAAAATGAAGAAAAACACAACAAAAAAGAATTACCTCACTGTCAATTGCTAAAATTTGAAGGGAAATTGCTAAAATTACATATATGTGAGAAAATAGATATTTGTTATGGACAGGTATTTGTTTCTTTTCTCATTTTTTGTGTCGCCAATACTCAACCCACTTTATAAAATGTGTAAAAAGGAACATTTTTTTTACATATAGCTTTCCTAAATGGATATCCATTTTGGAGAGTTTTTTATATTATAAAAAGCTCTCAAAATTGGATATCTATTTCAAAGAGCATTTGTTTTTTTTTAATATTTGATATATTTTTATATAATATAATATATGTAATATATCATTACATATTATAATACTTTATTACATATTATTACATATTATAATAATAATATATGTATTATATTATAATATATGTATTATATATTACATATCTATTATCTATGTAATTTATTAAATATATTATATGTAATTATTTTTACATATAGCTTTCCAAAGCATTTGCTCTTTTAAAAATATTTGATATATTTTGATATATTATAATATATAATATATTATATCTTAGTTAATATTATATATATTATATTATAATAGATATCTATTACTTAATATCAAATATCCATTAATTTCGGATATCCATTTTTCTTGGGTGTTTACCATAGCAAACTATACTTTTTACCAACCGAAGCAAAAGTTAAAGATGATTTTCATGATTTTTCCTAACTCAAATTACTTTTTTTTCATTGCCATTGTTTGGCCCATCATGATCCCACACTTACCCAGTTACCTAAAGGCTTACCTAAGTGGAGGATTGAAACTTGGATCCTCAAAGGATTTGGTTATCCTCCGTAGTGGTTCTATTTTCATACTCTAGACATAAAAAATAAATGAGTGAGAAATTTTGTAATGGAAACATCAACATTGGTAATGGTTATATCAAAGATATTTTATGAACAATTATGAAAAAAAATTATAGCGAGCACTCAATGTATTTAACTTTGGAAATGGTTAACTCCAAGATTAATTTCAATTTAGAAAAAATAGCTCAATTTTGAAAATATTATGATAGTATTATTTCAAAAAACCTAAGGCTAAAAAGGAGTCTAGACAATGATGCCCCTTGTAATTGGATTGACTAAATTGAAATTTAATAAGGCATCTAAGAAAAATCCTAGAGCCTCTCATGTGAGACTTCTTCTAAAGAATCACAAAGGGGATGTTCTTACTTTTGGGAAATAATTATAATGAAATAATAGAATCACAAGGTTTGACCTTAAGCTTTGTAATATAATAATTGAGGGAAACTCTACAATAAGAGCATCAACAACTCATGTATTAGTAATATTCACTAAGAAGGTAAGTTTTTTTTTAGCATGATCAACAAGTTCAATTTTTCACATACAAGTAGAGAATGAAATAGATTTTTCAATTAGTTGGAAAATCTTAATCTAAAGGTAAACTTCCATTTCCATCTTACTCTCATATGCTTTTCATTGGGCCCTCTAGGTAGGTAAGTTATTTTTGTTTCCTTTTCTAGAATACAAGTGTCTTTATTGGATATGTATTATTTAAAGGATATTTCTCTAATACATTTTGGTCATTATATTTTTCTTCAAAATGATAGTTCATTAAAAATAAATTATCATTTTTTCTTAATTTCTTTCATGTGGCCACCTCTTCATTCCTTATATACCAACATAGACTCTTATTTATCTTGGATAGGTTTTAGGACTCTCTTCAATTGCTCTTTTGATAACTTCAAATGGTATTCAACTTGGTGTGTCTCCTTCACTCATAGCTCCCATTATGAACTCTCTTCAGTCTCACTAAGATACTTATCCAATGGATGTGGATCCTTTGATGAGTGCTAGAGGTCCTCACGGTGTATTGATATCCCATCATTTTCCTCTCTATTCTTATCCTACGGAATAGGCTCTCCTCCTTAGAATTTATTCAAAGGAAAACATAATTTATTCTTTATAGATCAATTTATATTTAAGAAACCCCTTTTTATTCATGCTTCACCCTTATTTAATTGGAAAATAGCTCTTACTGTTCAAGATAGATGACTGCAAGAAACCATCTAAAGAAAGTTATTCTAGGTGTGACTCATCTTCTTAATGGGATGAAATCTTTATGGATGTATTTTCTTTGTGAACTTGGAAATGATTTCCTTAATACCCTTAAAGTATATAATTCGTCTTTTTAATATACCATCGATACCAATAACCATTTGAAAGATGGGATGATAGCGAAAGGCGGGAATAGGCACGGGGTGCCTGTTTGAATTCTAAAGCCGATGGATATGGTGAAGCAGACTCTGATGACGGTGATGGTGATTGGGGGTTTGCAGTTGGGGCGTTTTTTCCTCCTTATCCTTCGCGACTCCTACTGTGTGTGGAGTGTGCAGGTTATGTGCCTTCTCTCTGTCAGACTCAGGGGCGGCATGTTTAGCATTTTCTGGTTTCGTGGTTTTTTGTGGAGCTGTGAGGCTTTCTGGCTCAGTTGGTGTGTGGGTATCAATCCTGCGGAGGTCGAGGTCATGGTTTCTGTGAGGAGAAGTGAAGTGTGTTGCTGTCTCCAGTGGGTGCCTTGTCTGAGCAGTATGGTTGGGTTCTTTGTTGGTTGCACTTCGTCTGCCCTTGGCGTTGTGTTCGGGTATTCTCACTGCCTGTGTTGTGGGGAGGATGCCTTTGTGGTGCGTTTTTCTGGTGTCTTGCCCTCCTTTGTGCCTCTTGCCTTTGTGGGGTCGAGTGTTAACCTGTTGATGGTTGGTGGGGAGGCTTTCCCATCTCTGTTCTTTTCCCCTAGCCTCTTCTTTGCTGGGTGGGATGGGTTTCTTGCTCTGCATCAGTCTTGTTTCTCCTTGTTCTTGGGGATCGCTCTTTTGCCTTTGGAACTTGGGCTTTGGTGGGGTTTCTTTCTCCCCTCCTCGGTTGGTTGTCTTAAGCCTAGTTTGGTGCTTGCGACTTGTTGGAGTTGGGGGTTTTTTCATGCTTGGATGTTGTTAGTCCTCTATTTTGTTGCTTGTTGTGGGGGTGTTTTTGCCTGCCACTTTTTCTTTCGAACCTTGGACTCTTTTTCTCAAACCTTGGTGGTGTGGCTGTCCCTATAGTAGTGGCTTCTCCGGCCAGACTCTATTTTGTCAATGGGATTCCCTTTTTTTTGTGAGTGTCGGGGCTTCGTCTTTCTCCTTTGTTGGGTGGGGATGTTCCTCATCTGTGCTACAACCCCCCTTTTGTGTGCCCCATATTGATGGGGACATTGGCAAAGTGGCAGTCTATAGTTTTTTGGAACTCTACTTTTCGTTGTTGGAGCTAAGGGGATTGCTTGACTCTCTTAGATTGGACCTTTCCCCTATGGCATGTGTGCTTAGCTGGTGGTGCACTATTTTAGTGGCAGTGGTTGTTTTGACTCAGGATGTCTGAGTTGTCCTTGATGCTTTTTCGGACAGAAGGACCTATATTTGTTTGTTGTTTCTATCCAGGTGGATGGGTTGGTGATGTTTGTTAAGGGTTTCGAGGACTCCCAAATTTCTTTCATTTTGGTTTAGATGGGGCTTAATTCTTTGTCCATCTTGATGGTCCTGATGATGTTGAAGTGTGCCTTCTCTTTGGTGGTTGCTTTTTCTCATGATTTAAAACTGGTTGTGCCACCTCTTATTGCTTCCTTATTGTACTTGATGATCATGATGCCTTGCGATGAGATGTGTTTTCTTGCTACCAAAGTGTTGACTTCCTATGGCTTTTACAGTTGGGGTCTCCTATGAAGGTGGAGATTGCTCCTGTTGAGGGGGAGCCCTCTCCTATTGAGGTGGAGACGGTTGTTGCTACAATGGGTTGTCCCCTTTCTTTCTATTGGTTCCTATTGAGGTGGAGCATGTTTATGCAAGATATTGGTGGGTCTCATAGTTTTGATTCACATTTAATCCTCTCCTATAGAGGGGAGCTCTCTCTTATTGAGGTTGAGATTGAGTTGGTGTGTTGGACAGATTGGTGCTTTAACCTGGTGGTTGTTCCTCAGTGTTATATTTTAATCGTTGACTCCCTAACTATGGTAGGGATTTTGGACGTGTTGGACATGTGATTGTTCAGGAGCATTTTTTTTTAATGGTGTTGATATTTGGAAGATGTTGCTTCATGGAGACCTTGAGGTTCAGGCTATCTTGGCCACCCTGAGGGTGGATGCTATTAAGAGTTCTTACAGCCTAATGGGTGGATTTTAGGCCTTTTATGTTTGTTGTGCTCTTAATTCGAGATCAGTGATGTTGACCTTGTGTGGTAGATTTGTTGGGGTTTGGTAGTTGTTTTTCCCATCCTCAAGGTGGATTCTGATAAAGGTTGGTGTGCTTGTGGTTTCGATGGGCTGCATGCTGGCCTATCTTCCTAGCCTTGATTACCCACCCTTAGGGTGGCTGTTGTTTCTAGCTGTTATTTTGGCAGCAAGGTGCGTGGCCTGTTGGCCTATTATGCTGGCTGTGAAGCCTGATTTGAAGAATATTTGTGGTTCAAGTCCCTATAGGCCTATTTTGCTGGTTGTGAGGCTTGTTTTGTTGTTTGGTCCCATTTATTTCTTTTGTAAAGGCTTGAGGATTGTCTAGCTTCTTCACCCTTGGGGTGACTGCTAGTTTTGTTTGTTATTTTACAGTTGTGTTTGGCCTAGGCTTGCCCTTCTTTGTTGTTTTGTTGGTTTTGATTGCAGTTTCTTGTTCCTCTTTCTACTTGTCTCATTGTTCTAAATGCTAAATATTTCGTGATGTAAAAGGGTCAGGGCCCTTTCAAAATCCCTGCTTACCTAATAAAAAACAGTAACCATTTGACCTATAACTATATTTTAATGTGAATCACTATAGATGTGTTTTTGATAAATAAATTTGATACTTTAAATGATATCATCATCAACATGGGAGATATTGAAGATGTATGTCCGAATTCTTTTTTATTATAGTATAGAAGGCATGGGGGATCGATTGTGAAATTGACCATTATTTTTCCATGGGAATGGTTTGAATAGAAACAATGATCATCTATGTAAAGAAAAATTTAAGGATTATTTTGAAAAAAAGTGTATTTGTACTTCTCTCTAATTTCCCCTTTCTTTTTTGACTTTAAAATCTCTAAAATTTTATCTTTAGGTATCTTTATTTGATGAAATAAAAAAAATTGAATTTATCAAAAAATAAATGAATTTATATTTTATTTATTTATCTTCATTTGGTTCTTTCAATAAATATCGGTTTAATCTCATATTCTTGACTAATTCAAAAAAATTATCAATTGTTTTATCTAAATCACCTATGGAAGATTGTTTTTGGACGGGTTTACCTTTTTTAATAGTCAAATTCTCTTATAGTTGCCTTATACATTGCTAACTTTATGTGATTCTCTTCATGCAACCTTCAAGAGTGATTAATTTAGCATTTACATCTTCCATGACTACCTTTTGAGGTGTTATGAAATTTTCATAAAACACCCTTCACAAACCCACAAAAATCAAACCACTCTACTACCAAAATTAATCTCTACATTCTTAAGTTAGAATTAAGGATCAATAAGAATATTTAATATATTTGCTAATTTCTTGTGCAAATGAAGTGTATTTTAAAGAAGAGAATATTGTGATCTTAAATAAAAATAAATCAGCGACAAACTTAAATAACTCATATTTATATCCTATAAACCTTCAATGTGAAAGAAAACTTACTTTTACACTAGTGCAATGGTTTATATATATGTTGGGAAGAGATTGTCTCAAAGACATGAGAACCAAAACTCTTAAAAAGAGTATGTATCCTTATCCAAACTAGAGTAGTCATAGGAATTTGTTTGAAAGAAATAAAACATATATGCCAATGATTCATGAAAAGACCAACATTTTAAAAGAAATAAGGACATCCTTGGGAACTTGATCCTTATCATATTCATTTAATAAAATGATTGTGAAATATCATTTAATAGAAATAGAAAATTCATATTCTCCTTACATTTTTGAGTGATTACTAAATTTATGTGATACTTTTCATGCAACCTTCAAGAGTGAATACTTTGACATTTACTTCTTCCATGGCTACCTTTTAATCTGTTATGAAATTGACATAAAAAAGTCCTGCACAAACCCACAAAATTTAAGCCATTCTAATACCAAAATTAATCTCTACATTCTTAACTTATAATTAATTATCAATAAGAATATTTAATATATATTCTAACTTCTTGTGCAAATGAAGTGTAATTTAAAGGATAGAATATTGTGATCTAAAATAAAAAATAAATCAGCAAAAAATTTATATGACTTAGATTTTTATCCTATATACCCTCAATGTGAAAGAAAATTTACTTTTAAAAAGTAGTGCAATAGACATAGTACTTTTCTTTTTATCTTGGGAAACAATTGTTTCAAAGATATGAGAATCAAAACTCTTATGAGATAGTATCCAAACTAGAGTAGGCATAGGAATTTGTTTCAAAAAAATAAAATCCATATGCCAATGATTCATGAAAAAAATTGACATTTTGAAAGAAATTAGGACCTCTTCCAAAAATATCCATCTCTAATAGATTCATTTAACAAAATTATTGTAAAATATCATTTAACACAAATAGAAAATTCATATTTTCTTTATATTTTTCAATAATTCTTAATTTTAAAAAAATTTAACACAAGTAAAAAATTTATATTCTATGAGTGATTCCTAACTTTAAAAAACTATTTAAAAAAAAAGAAAGCCAAAAATTTACAAATCAAAGTTTTGCCTCTAAATATAAAATAATGATAGCATACATCATGCATCATGATTCACTGTCGACCATGTAAATTAAAATTGACAGCGTCTACAATGAACAAAACAAACAAATCGTACAACCATAAATGCATGCATTATTTCCACGCTAGAATTTATGTTCTTAAATGATGAAATTTCCTTGATATTGACCTTTAATGGCAATGTTTTTAGAATTTCTATAGTAAGGTATTAAAAAATTATCAACAAACCAGCAATAAACCATAAACGGAGAAGAAAATAGCTAAATTTTTATTATCTCTGATATTGGAAAATATTTCATTGCTTTATATTTGTGTCTACAGTCTAAATCAACAAGTTTAGATTGATTAATATTGAGCCTCCTTTTCTCTGCAACAACTCTTTTATTTTTCCTGAGACATTTCCTTAATCTACATTAATATTGTTCAAAACAGGGACAAAAAATGACGAACTGGGGAACTTTAATTAACTTTTATCCATAATAAATGGCCTTTCCCGATCTAATAATATTGGCAATTATTTTTCTGAGTTACAATTTCATAAAACTAAGAAACACCGCTAGATTGCTTAATCAACAGTTGACCACTGTGAGAATTCACTCGTGAAATTTGGATTTATTTTCTTTTTCAATAGTCCAATTTAAATAATTATCATAATAATTCAGTATACAACTTGAATCTTGAATTATCTTAATTGTTTTTAGGTTTTGGACAGATGGGTTGAATGGATTGTCAGATATCTTAACGAGGGTCGTGTTTAATTGATATTAAAATGGTTTACACGGTATTGCCGACATGACTTTGAATTTATCGTTTAGGATCTCCACTATATAATGTTGTATCATTGTTTGCAATTCAATCACATTCACTTCTCTCTCTCAGTGTTCTCTCAGTTCATATCATCTTCTTGAAAAAAATGGCAGGCTGCTTGTGCTTGAGCTTAATTTTCTTGTGTGTACTTATATGTTGTTGTAGTGACCGTGTCATGGGACAAGATCTTGATTCCTTGCAAGATTTCTGCGTTGCAGACAAGCAAGGCCAAGGTAAAATTTGATGCCTGGAATTTATGTTTCTTTGTTAGCTCTTTGTTCAAATACTAAGCAAATATGGCTATGGTTTTGTGTTTTTTGTGGTCACCCTTGGCCCCTCTTGCGTCATATTGCGCATCCTGCACAGGAAGCCCCTCTTTTCTTGTGTGTACAACCCCATTTACTATAGTTTTTTTGTTTTAATATGCCTTCAACAGGCTCTAACCTAGCAGTTCTTGCTGGTGTTAGTGGTTCGACGACGTTAACCAATGGCTACTCCTCTGAACAAACGTCCCCGTAAATTTGTTCTAAAATTCTTTCACAAGGTAAGTGCTATGATTTACCAGGTGATGTGGTTTTTCCTTTACCATATTTTGATACTTCTTATCAATGGCTTGAGCAATACACCCTTGTTGGGTATTTTTTTGGGAGAACTCCTCTTCAAAGTGTACTTAGAGAATGGGTTAACAAGGCTTGGGTCCCTCATGGGGTCCGCTTTGATATGGTCCAAAATTTAACCAAGTGTTTCTTTTTGTTCTGCTTTGCAGAGGTCAATCATTTGCAGGCTATCTTAGCCCATGGGCCCTGGTATGTCTAGTCTTCTTTGTTAGTTTTCTAGAGATGGACTCGTGATTTTGCTGTCTCAGACGACACCAAGTTACGGTCCCAGTTTGGATTGAATTCCCTGGTCTACGCTTGCCTTGTGTGCCTTTTTTGAATACTATAGCTTCCTCACTGGGGAGGGTTATTTTCAATAAGCTAGATAGGTTCTTTTAGGCCCAACCCCAGAATAGGGTTTGTGTGGAAGTGGACCTTTCCAAAGATTTGAAAGACTCCATTGATATCAAAATTGGAGCTCTTCGCCACACCCACAAGGTCACATATTTTAATCCTCCCAACATGTGCTATATGTGTCAGTCAGTGGACCACAAGATTAAGGACTTCCCTTTAGCAGTGCCTCATACACCTTCTCCACCACGAGATGCTAAAAAGCCTCGTTCAACAATTGCGTCTGTTGCCAAACCTGATGCGAAATGGACTACAGTTATAAACCGAAAGAATAAGTCCACTGGTTTCGAGTCGGGTCCCGTGACCTCTGAGCTAGTAAAAGATTTTTCACAACAACCTAGGCCAAAGGCTATTCCTTGGCCGACTGTTGTCATGTTAACATAGCCGAATGTTTCTTCTCCTATGATGGGAGCTCAAAGGCGATCTCACAGTCCTTCCCCTCCTAGGGAAGAAGGGGAATATGTTCATGAAAAGTAGAGGATGTCCTCTCCATCCATCCAGATTGGATCAGTTCCGCTAGAATTTTTGCAGAATCGTGTTTCTTCTCTGAATGAAGAGGAATCGGGTTTTGAAAACATGGAGGAGTTTCACTCATGAAGTTCCTCTCATGGAATTTTTTAGGTCTAAAAAACCTCTTGAGAAAGTATTATGTTAGGGACACCTTGTGTAAGTACTCTGGTATTGAAGTGCTTTATCTCCAAGAAATTAAATTTCTGGTTTTTTTCTTGTTGCGGCTTGTCGTTCTATTTGGCTAGCCAGTAAATTGTTTTGTACTACTCATGATGTTGTGTGTGGCGGAGCTGTCACCCTTTTGGCCCCACAGTGGCACTCTTCTGTGGTCAACCATGGGTCTGATTCCACTCATTGGCTCATCTGGATCCTTCTCAACATTGATAATCGTTCCTTTGGGATTATTAATTTCTATGGTTCTTATGATGTTGTGCAACGCTCTTTGCTCTGGCGTTGGATTGTTGATTCTTTACCAGTTGCTACCTGGTTACTCTGTGGGGACTTCAATATGGTAGAAATAGTGTATGACAAAGATGGCACTTTTCCATTAAGATGGTCAACTTGGGAAAGGGAGGCGTGGTTTTACATGTGCAATAAATTGGAGCCTTTTTATCCCAATATTGGCCGCCACCATTCTCATTCTCTATGGCACACTTGGTGTAATTACAGAGCCATTTTTGATAGAATATTTAAGCACCTTGATCATGCCATGATCTCGACACAATCTTTTTTCTCTTTTGATAGCTCCTCTCTCCTAGTTAAGTCGTTAGTGGATGTGACCTTGTCAAACCACTTCCCCACTTCTTTTTGCATTGAATGGTTGACTCGATAGCCTCGTACGTGTAAAACTCTTTTTTTTTAACATGTCTTTACTCCACCACAAGCCTACCTTGGGCCACATTCGCAGAGTCTAGAATTTGGAGTGTAGACTAGCTCATCATATAGGCTAGATTTTTTGGTGGAATGAGGCTATCATCCGCACAGCTAGATTTCTACGCATTTATGGGCGCCAACTGGCTATTTTTCACCGGTGGTCTTATGAGGCTACCACCGCTGACCTCTGTGCTACTACTGAGGCTTTGGCTGCCAGCCCTTTTTCAACTTCATTGCAAGTTAGGGTGGCGGAATTAAGGCACAAGAAACAAATTGTTGGCAACTATGTTGCTAGAGGTGCGCAAATCAAAGCCTAGTTACATTGGCTAAAAGTTGGTGATTGTGCCTCCAAATATTTTTTTTTGCTCTGTGTCCCAGGCACTCATCCCCGGGCATTAAAAAAATCAAAGATGGCATTCAGGTGCTTTCTTCCTTTGTGCATCATTATGAGAAAGTATTCACTGCACAAGAATTCACGCCTGTGCGACAACAAGCACTTTAGGATTGTCTTGTTGTTGTGCCAAATAAGTTTTCTTCAGCTCATAAATTTTTTTGTGATCAACTATTATCAGTTGATGATCTCAAAGAGGTTGTCTATTCCATGGCTCATGACAAAGCCGTGGGAATTGATGGGTTCCCTTGTGAATTCTACAAAGCCATGTGGGACTATATTGGGCACGATCTGCATCAAGTTTACTTAGAAGTTTTTCATTCTAATTCTCTAGGTAACTTAATTAATAAAGTAACATAAAATTCATACCTAAGTTGGGTGACCCAGAAGACATTTTTAACTGGAGACCTATCACGCTTCTTAATGTCTCCTACAAGATTATTGCCAAGGCTTTGTTTCTTAAAATCCACCATCTTCTACCTCAGATTGTGTGCCCAGAACAAACTGAGTTTATCAAATCCAGATTTATTTTGGATAATATTATTGTTGTTTGGGAAGGCATGGAATGGGCCAGACATTCAAACCAGAAAGTCATGTTAATTAAAATTGAATTTTCCAAGGTGTATGACTGCATTGAATGGATGTTTATTCTTGTTATGCTGCAAGCTTTTGGTTTTGGGCCCAATTTCATTCAATTTGTTTGAATGCTCTTTGTGGATGCCTCAATTTGTATCACCATCAATGGCCATCAATCATCTACCTTTGGACTCTTTCGTTCCATTTGGAAAAGGTGCCCACTGGCCCCCTCTTTATATGTGCTTGCAGCTGATGGTTTTGGTTACCTCTTGGACAATGCGGTTTTCCAACAACGGGTCAAGGGAATTTCTCTTCCTAACTCTCAGACTTAGCTTGTTAATGGCCATTTTTCTGATGACTCATTCCTCACCCTTCTAGAGGAAGAAGACTCCATTGTGGTGGCTCTTGAGTGTCTTAATACCTTTTGTCTTACTTTCGGCTCTGCCATCCAGTGGCATAAATTTTTATGTTATCGTCATTCTATCTTTCCCTCTCTGCCTTGGTTGCAACAGTATGGCATGGAAGTGGATTAGGCCTGGAGAATTTTTTTGATTTATGGGAATTCCCTTTTCCTTTTAGGCTTCATTGGCTGAGCTTTGGCAAGCCGTGCTCTCTAGAATTGAGCAGAAGCTTTCTTATTGGGTTACCAAGCCCCTCTCTTTGGTAGGGAAATTCCAAGTGTGTTTCAAAATTCTAGCGGCCACCCATGTTTACTATTCTTCTTGTTAGGCCCCCTCCAAAGCTGCCTATGGAAAGCTTGATAAATTTCTTCGAGACTTTCTTTGGGCCTCCTCTGAGTCTCACAGAGGGTTTCATCATGTGGCTTGGGAATTTTTTTGCCTTCCTAGAGACTTAGGAGGTCTTAGGTTGTTGTCTACTCAATGGCAAGGGTCTGCTCTATGTGTTAAATGGATTATTCGTGCCCTTACTGGAGATGAGGCTTGGAAAATTCTTCTCAAGCATAGTATTCAATCTAGCTTCCCTATCCATAGACCTGTCTAGAAGGGGATTGGCTTTCAAACCCTTCTGGTCATGAAAGAACCAGTCCATATTGTTGGGACATTTATGGCCAAAAGTATCTGGCGGGCTTGGGAAGTTTTCAAACCCCAACTCCGTTGGGTTGGCTCTGGTTTTAGAGATGGGTTTTTCTCAACCAGCACAATATTTGATGGTCACCTCTTTTTGCTTGCAATGGTCAGTCGTTGGCTAAGTCTCCTGGGCTCAAGGTGCTCAAATTTCACAAAAAGGGTATCGAGACCCTACAACAGATATTTCATAGACCCACCATGTGTATTATGTTGTGGGAAATTTTTTGTGCCCCGTATAGGCTTCATAACCAGGACCATGCTACTTATGATGGTCTGGTGAATGCCATTCCTACTAAAATGCTTCATAAGGTTGGAATTCATGGGAACAAACCTTGGTGGAAAGACTGGAAGTGGTATCCAGACACCCCTTTCAGGAACTACAAGCCTTAGCTTGGTTACAGGTGGCTCTCACCACATTTTCCTATGATTCGGAGTTTGAACCAGAGGTGGCTTCTTCAATCTCTCGCTCATGTCCGATGTAAAAGATTTTCTGCCACTTGGTCTGCAAGTGTTGAGCTGAAACTTGCCCACTTTTCCTGGTGTATTCTTTTCCAAGGCTTGCTTGTGGGTTCTCTGCTAGTTCACCTGGGGGTTTGAGACCCTCGATGCCCTTTTTGTGGGCAAGCTGAGAATTTTAAGTATATTTTCTGGTTTTGTCCCAGAGCCCAGCAACTTTGGACTTGGATTCATAACTTTTTTTGGCCCTTTAGGCGAGAACCTTTCTCCTGGCATATGGTGTTGCTACGAGATTCTCCTAGGTTTCTTGTAAATTCACCCAACTTTGGAACACTTTTAGGGTGGAAATTCTCTTCAATATTTGGGAAGATAGAAATGCTTGCATTTTTTGACATACTCAAATGGATATTCATGTATCTTTATATGCTAAAGTTGTGATTTTCTCTAATGTGTTTTTATAGGTTCAAGTGCAAGCTAACAAAGTTGCACTTGCGGTTGCTCACCTTCAGGTTCTCCTAGACCACTGGGGTAATGCCCCTTGTACTATTGCTTGGGTCCCCGCTTCGCCCACCTCTTCCCGTGGCCAGTCACCCTCCAAGGGCCTACAATAGAGTGGCTTTGCACGTCCCCATTCCTAGCCCTGCCTCGGCGGGATTCTCACACTCCTCGGTGAAACTGTTCTTCTCCGCCATGGGCTAGCTAGGGGTGGCCTTCTGGTGGTGCTTTGGGGAGCAACGAAGGAAGTTCCAGGTGGCCCTCTGATGACCCTCTTGCTTCTGGCTTTGGTTGGCTAGCCACTAGTAAAAAAATTTCACATCTGGCGCTTGCAATCTCGCCTCGACATGAGGAAGAAGATAAAGAGAAAAAAGATGTTGATGATGGTTGGGGTCCTCCTCCTGACGTCACTCCAGACCTCGTTGATGTATGGGGGAAAAATTTAGATAATAGAGACCCTCTTGGCTCTGCTAGTACTACTCTGGCCACTTAATGGCCTTTTTATTTACTTTGTAATTTTGGACTTCTGGGCTTAGCCCATGTGATCTGTTTTTTTTTCTGAGCGTTTCCCATTTGACTCTTGGGGTGTGCCTTTTTACCACCCACCCTTTTTTTGTGAATATGTATCTTTATATTTGAATTAATATAGATAGCTTCCTATTCATCAAAAATACTAAGCAAATATGAATATGAATATGAATAGTTCTGGTGAACGACTTCTCTTCCAAGGACTGCAAAATGGTTTTAGCAGAGGACTTCTTCTTCGGAGGTTTGGGATGACCAGGTAATACAAGCAACTCTATGGGCTCTAACGTAATAGCAGCGAACGTTAACTAGATTGCAGGGTTAAATACTCTGGGGATATCATTGGTCCGCATATACTACACTGTGGATGGAATTAATCCACCCCACACCCATCCAAGAGCCACAAAATCCTTTTTTTTTAATTAAAGGTGAACTTCTGATGGGATTCATCGATACAAGTAAGTTTTATAGTAAGGTGTTAAAGAAAGGAGACATGTTTGTGTTTCCCAAGGGATTACTACATTTCCAGCAGAATGTGGGGTAGGGAAATGTAGTGGCCATCGCTACTTTGAGTAGCCAGAACCCTGGAGTTCAAGCTACTACCAATTCTCTCTTTGCAGGAAATCCTCCCATCCCAGATAGTGTATTGAGCAAGGCCTTCCGCAATGATAAAACATTGGTCGATATTGTTCAAGGCAAGTTCATGGTATAGCTATTCTTTATTTATCATTCCTATGTTAATAAATTGAAGAAATGGCCATTTGGGCTACCCAAATAAAAATGGTAATTATTATTTTTGTTATGTGTGGCTCAATCTTCTTTAGAAACTAATATCTATTATGGCTGAAATATTGCAATTACTTTGGAAGTAGAAGTAATTATAAATCAAATAGCATTCACTAACTAGATGGTACTACATAATGGATAAAATTAAAAGCATGGCTTTGGAATGGTTTGATTTTGGTTTCTTAAACAATTTATCTTTTCCTGGGCATCTTATATAAGGAAGGAAATTCAATTTGATATTATTCATCTAAAGTGTATATATATAATTTTCTTAGTTATTTGTTTAAATTTATAATTATTAATATTAATTATTTTAGTTTAGCTATTTAAGATATTAAATATATTGTTATCTCTTCTTCTTAATGTTAAGTTTTATATAAGATGACTCACAACACAAAACATTCACTTTTACATGTTATAGTTGACATTCATAACAATCTTCTTGTAAACAATAATCATTAAGTAATCACATGACTTATTGTAATCCTAATAGCCCTATAAAATAAATAAATAATAATAATAATAATCTCACATGAGACCTTAGTGAAAAGATAAGCTATCTAGTCCTCTATCCCACAATATTAAAGATGGATCACCCATTATTGAATGAAGTACATTATGCAATGGTAATTAAAGATGGATCGCCCATTACTGGATGAAGTACATGATGTAATGGTAATTAACTATGGATCACCCATTACTGGATGAAGTACATGATGTAATGGTAATAGACTTCAATATATTGTGTTCTAGCATGAAACATTAGTTTTTTAGACTCTTGAGTGACACTTTGATTGTCACAACAAAGTAAACAAGGCCCTATTGCATCCCTTGTGATTTTGTAGTAATTCATTTTCCTATGTGCTTTGGAAAATCCTATGGTTATAACCAATCAAATAAGTCATGCATTAGGGTTTACATCCTTGATCTAGCTTTTCTCAATTGTATTTATATTTGTGGTGGCTTATACATTTGTTTTAGGTGTTTATGTTTGTTGTAAGCATGTATCAACTTGTCTCAAGGGTGGACCCTCTTTCATTTTGGGTATAGGATGTCATGGTGGTCTATGCATTAATTTTCAAAATCCTACCAAAAACTCCTTGCATAAGCCAAATTACATATTAAGAAAAATAAATGTAGGTATGTAAATATTATATAAATCAAATCAATCCATATGTTTAGTCTCATGGTTAGTATCTAATGTTTGATGTGAGTGGATATCAAAGATTTGGCATTGGGTAAATCTCATTGTCAAAATAATATGATGTGGTGGATGAATCCTTAACTTAATTGGTGTATTGCACCCTAGAAAAGACTAAAATGTAACTAAAAGGTGCTCCCATCCTAGATAACTAACTAAAACTTTTACCTAAGAAAAGAGAAAATGAATATTGTATGCTTCAATTTTTACCACATAGACTTGATATTTACTCCTAGATAACTAACTAAAACTTTTACCTAAGAAAAGAGAAAATGAATATTGTATGCTTCAATTTTTACCACATAGACTTGATATTTACTCTTAACTATTGACTAGAATACACTAAGTCTCAAGAACATGAATAAAATACAGACATTATCAAATGTAATGGAAAATATAGTTTTGTAAGTGAATAAAAATAATTATAGAATGTTACAAATAACACCACAATCAATTGCAACAATGATAGAATAAGCCATCTAAAACATTGTAGGTATCACTTGACTCGACTATTGGTGGGATAAAAAAATATAAAATGTAATCCACTATATTATATTTCTTTATCTTTAAATTATGTCATCTAATATCTCCATATATAAAATCACGATATCTAGAAAAATGTTTTACTTATAAAAAAATGGAAAATCCAAATAAATTCTTTAAAATAGAAAATCTTCATACTTCTAAATAGTTCTATAGTTCGACATTTATGGTCTTAGAATACTCAGGATAATCAATGCACTCTCAAATATGTTAATACCATGACTAATAAACAAGGATTCTTATATGTTACAATAGTCCAATCTCAATATAAAGTAATTATACAAGCCAAGTTATTTTATAAAACTTCCCAAAATAGTCTAGAAAATTATTGAGGGTATGTGCAGGATCATCATGGAAAAAACAAGCCCTTAAGTGACAAAAAATTTAGAAAAATCAGAGTTAGGCACCTTGATGTAAAAATTTAAATAAGTTATCTATATCATTTCAAAAATATGTAAGAATAGAATCTATAGAAAATTGCATGCAGTTTCTAAACTACTAGGTTTATTTAAAAAAAATTTAAAAAATCTATTTGGTGAAAATTTGAAATTTCAATGGAGTAGTACTTAAATTTAAAGGAAAAAATAAGTAGGTGTCTGTCTGAACACCCTAACCACAATAAAATGATAAATTTTTTTATAATATTTTAGATATAAGTAGAGGACTCATGTCCAGATGTGATGCATAATGTTTTGTAAATTTTTTCCAAGTAAATAATTAATTATGATTTTTTTATTAAAATTTTTAAAAATATAAAAACTCATATGTCTGACCACCTTAACTTGGTCAAAACTTCGTGAAATTCATTTTTTTTTAATCCTATAGTATGCGAAGCATAGAATGATATGCATGTTTTGGATTCAAAAAATGTGATACCGTTTGAAAGATATAGATGTTTTTCAATCAACCTATCAATCAAGACTTTAGTCATAATTCAAATATAAAATGAATAATAATTATTTATTAAACTCAAAGTAAAGCATAATTTATATTGGTGGAAAGCTAAGAATCTCCTTTAAAAACCCTTTTCATTTCATCAATTTTGGGTAAAAAAAAGTTGTCAGCCACATACCCTACACATACCCACTGTATTGCTAGTTTTTGGCCCATCATGAAGTACTATATATAAAATCATAGTTTTTACTAGTCACTAAATGCTTAAAATCTTCACAAATATAATCCATCTATTATATTTTTTCTAATGAGACAAACGTGAGACTAAAGTTTCCACTAATTATTGGAATCTTAGATGCACCTATTATACTTTTTCTAAAAGACATTACTAGTTTCCCCTAGTCATTGAAATATCCTCATGAAGAAAATACCTAAACCTTGATCTTCAGAAATGACTAATTCTAGGATACATGTTACTATTGATGCTAAAGGATATATGGTAGAAAGAGGCAGCTTGATTCTTACAAAAAAGAGTGGAATAATACTCTATTGGGAGATCTATGCATCAACATTATCTGGGTGTGCTAATGTAACTCAATCTAATTTATGGTTATTTTTGGCATCTTAGATGGAATTTGATTTTAGTGATATTTTATTTACTATCCAAGTTGTGTTCTATTAGGATGTTATTTACAGTTGTAGCTATAGTGTATAAAAATGTATCCCTTTACGTTTTCACACTTATTTGGACCCTCTAAATTAAAATGGACTTAATAATTCCTTGATGTAGTCTTGAAAAATATATCCCTTTACATTTTCACAGTTGTTTAGGTCATCTTAGTTAAAATTAGAATTAATTATGCCTTAATAAGCCCTTTTACTCATTTACAAGCCTAATAATTACATTTTCTAAAGGGGAAACCTAACAATAATTAATGCCAACACATAACACTTTACATTGAAAAATGTGTGTTCCAAGAATAGGGATATGGGACCCATTTACCTATGGGTGAATGGGTCCTCCCTAGGCCTTTGAACCTAAATTTAAAACATGATTTTGGTGGTATTTTAAGGTCCCCAAATCCATATTTCAATGTTGGCTTGTAATATTTAAATTTTGGGAAACTAAATATGTACATACCTATAAATACAAGGCTATTTCACTAAGTATCACATAGCTTTTTTATGAGAGTATTCCTAGAAAAAAGTTGATGAACAAGAGCATTCAAGAGCAGATATATTAGATGTTTATCGCAACACTCAAGATATAATCACCACGTCAAATCCTTATGCCATCATGCATGTTTTTTGGAGCTAACATTGTGATGTAGGTTTCAAAAGATCAAGTTTAAGCATTCAAAGAATTATTTCAAGTATCAAGATCCACATCCATTGAATCCATTTCATGCAAGTTGTAAACCTTCTAAGATATCCATTACAAAGGTTTCTTCAAGGGTTTGTTGAGTGGTAACATAGCATTTTTCATTCTCCATTCCCTCTTTCATGCTTTATTTCAATTCAAGATTTGATTACCAAAATGGGCTTTGACCAAGGAAAACCCCCATTCACCAAAAGAAAATATTTTTTTCCCTCTTGTGTTTTTGTTGTAGACTTAGGTTGAAAAATGATTAAAGACCACTTGAAGTGCAAGATTGGAAAATTTGTCAAAGTTGTTGTCAAATTACAAAATCTAACCTAAAGATCTGATTTCTAACTTTTCAACACTAAAATTTGTACAAATCAAAAGCTACAGATCAACACCATAGACTCCTAAAATATTTTTGAAAACCCTAACAAAAGACCCATTCACCCATGGGTGAATGAGTCCTAGACAACTTCTAGAAAGTGACTTTTGGTGACTGGTTAACACCTTTCTGCCCTTCTTAGACCTATAATTAGTTTTTTCTTTTTGCTAATATCTAGTTTCATATTGTTGTTTCAAGTTTGAATTAGCACAATTAGGTTTTCTTTTCTATTTTTAGTTTTTCTCCCAAAAGTGTTGTTTGAACTTGACCCCCATTCTCAAAGCATAAGGAAATATGAAGATTCTTAGATTTAGTTGATTTAGCTAAGGGTTGTTTTCCAATTCTTTGCGAGGATCTCATTTCCTAATGAAATAAAGGAAAATAGGTCCCTCATCCCACATATTTTGATGCCACATTTAGCTAACCTATTTTTCATTGTTTCATTTTGGTGAACCTAACTTTTAAATATCATAACTTTCTCATTTTGGAGTCCATTTTCAACCCTAGATCTAGGATTTGCATTAATTTGCATCTTATTTATGGTCATTTACTTGCATTATTTTGCATCTCATTTAGGGTTTTAGGTTTGTTTTTTTGCATTCTTTCAAATCTAGAAAATTCAAAAATCTTGGTCATTTTGCATAACATTGCATGATCAGTCATTTATATCAGAAAATTTAATTAAAATTGCATCTCAAATTAGTTCTTTTTGCTTGTCATTTAACATCATTTTGCACTTACATTTATAGCTGATTTTCCATAAATCTGAAATTGTAACTAATTATTTGAAACCAAAATCTCAAAGCATAAAAATCAACTCAGAACCCTATAAATTAATTTTTAAAAACCCAAAAGTGAGACCCATTCACCCATGTGCAAATGAGTCCCTGATCAAGGCTTTTTTTGAATTTATGAGCATCAAAAATATTATTTCTACCTTCTGTAGTCCTACATTTAGTGTACTATTTCAATCTTGAGAATTTTTTTTTTGTTTAAGGTGTTCACATTAAGGTTAATTTTCCAAATTCAATGCATTGTTTGAATTCAAAATTGCATTTAAAAAAGAAATCATTTTTTAGTTTTTTACATAGAATAGACATAAAGTTATCTCGTTTTAAATCTATAAATTTATTTTACATCCTTGCATTGCTTATTACATTCTAGGGTGTTTGATTATATTTTACCTATTCTCCATTTTGGGTACAACTTGGGTTTGTGAAACTTGTATATTACCAATACTTTTATGATATGTAATTCAAGACTCATGTCATCCCATGTTACATCACTCACTGTGGATCTTGGGTTTTCTAACTCTTTCACTCATAGTGTTGATACTAGTCAACCCACTATTGACTATACACTTGACACTTTATTTCTAATGAAATCCTTACCAACAACTAGTGTGACTAATGTTAAACCAAGGGTTGCTAATGTGCCTCAATACAAACTAAGAATAATGGATGAAGAGTTAGAGAAATTGCAAAAACTTTGTAAGTTCATAATAGATCACTCATAATGTAGTTCCTATGATAGAAAACATAAGAAAATTGATTAAAATTGAACGAGGAATAGAAATGGTGCATAGCCTCAGTCACATCATGCAACATCACATAAAAAATAAAGAGAATTATCCTATAAACCATTCGGTTAACTTCATTGAAGTTCAACCTCATAAGGGCCTAATAAAAATGCCCCTTGACAATGCTTTCTCACAACATGACATAATCAAACATGCACCTGATGGTCCTCTTTACATAGCTAGAAGAATCAATGACAAGGCTTTTAATAGGATATTAATTGATCTCATTTGTGTAGATAATGTGATCACTGAAGAATTCTTGTTTGTGCATGAGCTTTATCAAGATATGAAAAATTGAAAGCATGGATCAAAAAAAATAATGGTTTTGCTTGCCCTACAATAGGTTCAATAACTCTTCCTTTGAAGTTTGGACAAAAACATTAAGTGTCTCATTCTCCATCATACCGTGGTTGGACCAATTTCATGTGAAGTTAGGCTTCCCATTGCTTCGCTCCATGAAAGTTGTCCCATTAGTACTACACAAATACTTAAAGTTTCCATTTGGTAATGAGATATTTACTAAGCACCATAGTGGCTTTAATCTTGTGTCTTCCTATGGTAATTTCTCATTGGATTTATTTTTCCTCGAACCTATGGAACCTATTAGGCCTTGTGAGGAATTCTTTTTCAAATCCTATGAAAAGTTTAAGGAAAAGCGCATGGCATAGTTATCCCTTAGCAATAGTCCTCAACCCACAATTGAGCCTCCTATCCTTGATAAAACCATGATTAAACTAAAATCCCTTCCAAGTAACCAAGACCAAAACATAGAAAATCCTTCACCCATTTCATATAAGAGACCACAAGATAATCAAATAAGTCCCATTGTGCCTCCCAAAATCAAACAAGTTTACAAAGATAAAGAGAAAGTGGTTGAAAAACCTCCCATGGCTCCTTCCATTCCTCCCTTAAGGGAAGAAAAGAAATCTACAATTGATAAACCCACTCCTACATAATTACAACTTCAAAACCAAACAAAAAGAAACAAAAATGCTAGAGATCATAGGCATAGACATCATGTTATTGTTCGTTTGTTACAAGAAAGAGAAGAAAAGAATATTATAGAAAATTAAAATCCAAACATACCTCAATCAATACATGATGATTCTTCACCTTCATCAAAAAAAGAAAATCCTAAACCTCAACCACAAAAATAATAAGCACATTCCATTCTTATTATCATTAGACCTTTTTTGTGATAAACTTGGATGCTGATAATGAAATTGCAAAAATTGATGAGGAAGTGCATAAAGATTTAAATTCATTGTTTTCCTCTTCCATGAGCATAAGGGTAAGTGCAAAAAGTTGAGTCCAAGAAACGTGGAAGTTTTTTCCTTAGCCAAAAAATTGAAATCGACATTGCAAAAATGGGATCCTGATTTTAATAAATGGGATGCTGATTTTTAAAAATTGGGATCTCGTTTAGTTTCGAGATCCTAAGCCTAAATACAAAATGGGATCCCACTTTTTAAAAATCAGGATCTCGTTTCCTAAAGGATCTTGAACCAACAAACAAGGAACAGGATCCCAACAACTACAAAATAGGATCCCGATTTCTAAAAATTAGGATCTTGTTTTGTAGAAATCGAGATCCCATTTTCTAATGCTCTTTATTTTTTTTAAAACGAACAAAGTTCATTTTGCAGCGGATGGGATCCTGAGTACAAATGACAAGGATCTCCACAAACAGCTCCAGGTACCCGCTCATGCCCCTTTTTTTTCCATTTTTCCATTTCTTATTGAAATTGTGAATAAAATAAGTGAATTTAGCATTTTTTAAAAATTTATTTCATGTTTTGAGCATTTTTTTTCTTGTTATAGTAGAAATGAGTAATTGTAGAAATAGATCAAAAAATGCAATGAAACCTAAATATTTTTTAATAGAAATGAAAAAATGAACCTTGAATTGTGTTTTACAAACAAAATTTAGCTTTTGAAACCTAAATTGTTTGATTAAACAAAAAAAATTGAATTTGAAAACCCCAATTGAAACAAAAAAAAATTGCATTTCAAAACCCATAAATTGAAATGAAATAAAAAAATTGCATTTAGAAACCCTAATCAAGCTTTTTGAAACCCTAAATTCAAATCAAACAAAAAAATTGAATTTGAAAACCCTAGTTTGAATTGAAATGAAAAAATTGCATTAAAAACCCTAATTTCTTAGAAATTGAAACTCTAAATTGAATTGGAACAAAAAAAATTGTTAAAACCCTAAATTGAAATTGAACAAATCATTTTGATTTTGAAAACTAGGTAATTTCGAGCTCAAAAAAATTCATTTGCATTGCTTAAATGTTTTAAATTTTATTTGCATTGTATGGAGAAAATGATATGTTAAACTTTAGTTTCAATGTTAGGTTATAATTAGATTAGAAAACAATATGTTAAAGAATAGTTAAAATTCATAAAGTTTATCAATGTTTGTTTGCAAATTTAGTTAGGAAATTCGTAAATCCAAGCACGTACAATCGACTCCAATTGCACTAACTCGGAAGTCTAAATTATTCCAAGGGCCACCCAAACTTCACCCTAAGTTTGCTAAACCCTAAACCCTGAACTATAAAATATAAACCCTCAACACTAAAGCATTTGAATTTTGTCTTAGGACCTTAAAATGAAATTTGGTTGCCTTAAAAAACCCTCTGTTGTCACCATCCAGTAGAGATTTTTGTAATGTTTTCACTTATTTGAACACATAATATAAAACCTTTTGGTTTCTACAAGTTTATGAAGAGTGGATGATCACTCTCTATGACACTTAGACATTATCAATAGGGATCTAAATCATTTGAAGAAAAATTTATTCTATTATATCCACAAGATAGGAGAGCACGAGTGAGAGTGTTATGGGTAAAGTTTCTTTCATTGGACATACCTAATAATAGGAGCATAATATGAATCCTCCTCCTCTCTCTAATAACAAAGGAAGTAATTCTATAGAGGGAGTGAGTGGGATTGTTGGAAATATACAAGGAGAGAGGTGAAGGTCCCAACACCTACATAGAGTCCTACACGAAATACACCAATCTAGACACTTCCTAGAAGGATCAAGATCCATGTGAGTAGCCTCTTTTTTTATTTTTGCATCTTCTACATATGTATATTTATTCCTTTATTATGTGATTAAAATTATGTATGATATAACTTATTAATAAGTGATTACAAGTATTATTATTAAAATATTTCATATTTATTTTGATATCCTCTAATGTAGGAGGAAATTTTTACTTGTTTTGATAGATGTATGTTATTTTGTGATATGTATAGATTGATTCATTTTTAACATGATACTTTTTTTTATTAGAGGGGTAAACACTTTTGACCTAGAGCTATGAACCAATGAGGTCACAGTATGACTAAATTTGGACCTCACTAGACATTTAGATCCCCTTAAGCCATCCTATCACCCTAAATCGTAAATTAATTTCTTAAGGGGTCCCAATATGATATTTCTTAAGGGGACCAAATAAGTTCTTAAAATTTAGTGAAGTTGCCTAAGGCAACCAAATTTAACAATAATAAGATCATGCAAGATTATAATATGAATGAGATTTCATGATCTAGGTTGGTCAGTTGAAACAAGAGTATATCTCAATCAACTATTCCACAATAAAATATTCTTTACTAACTTTCAAGTTCATTAGATTCCAAGGGGCACCAAAAATTCACCCTAAGTTTTGTAAACCCTAAACCCTAAACACTAAACCATTCATTTTTTCCTACCTAACCATAAAGTGAAATTTGGTTTCCTTAGGAAAATCCACAAAATTTCATTCCCTTATGCCATGTAATTTTTTCATAGGATCTTACTACATAGATCCCCTTAAGTTATCATATTACCCTAAACCCTAAATCCATCAATTTTTCTTTAAAGGCTCTTAATGAAGTTTGGTTTCCTTAGGAAACTTCACCAAATTTTATTCACTTGAGCCATGTCATTTTCTCATAGGACCTCAATAGATGTAGATCCCCTTTAGCCATCCTATCACCCTAAATCGTAATTCAATTTCTTAAGGGGATCAAAGAAGTTCTTAAAATTTGGTGTTCAAAGTTTCCCAAGGCAACCAAATTTAACAATAATAAGATCATGCAAGATTATATAATATTAATAGTTAATTGTATTTTCATTCAAGTAACATGTGCCTTAGACATAAATGAGGCTTACATATTTTATCATTTGTATTCAATTATTTAAGGCCATTTATATTGAATGGTTTAAAGGTATTTCCTAAACATGTATCTTACATCTTGAAATTACAAATCTAATGCAAGTTCACTCATATCTTAAAGATCACATGGATCCATTCAATAATATTCACAATCCACCTCCATGCCATCCATCTCCACCACCTTCACCTCCACCTCCACCCACTCCACCTCATAACCCCCGACCTCCACCACCTAAAATTGATGAACATGCTCATTTGCAAGCACAGATCAATTCCAATGTTAGAACCATCCAATATCAAATCAAAATTATTCAAAATGAAGAATGTGTTGCACCTCCTGTGACGATGTTTGCATCTAGGATGGAAACCCTTGTTGATGTTGTCAGGGCTATGGATGGGATCTTAGATGAGCATCGACAATGGCTAGAGGAGAGGAGAACTTTCGATTCTGAAAAGGAAAACACAAAGAAATGAAGAGATGCAGTAGAGAGCCACAATAGTTTATAAATTAAGACAATGATCTTAAATAGTTATTAATTGATGAATTTGGTAAACGATGGATATTTTGTGTGATGAATTTATAAATTTGGTTGGATGGATATTTTTAGTGACATGAATTTATGATTTTGGTTCTAGATGGATATTTTTAGTGACATGGATTTATGAATTTGGTGGAATTTATGAACTTATAATGAACAATATATAAGAGTATATATTTTATGACTATCTACTAGATCATGATTTCTCCTACTAAAAAATTGTAATATATATATGTTTGTGCGTGTGTGTGTTAGACACAAAATGAGCTTTTGTGAATGTTTCAAGTTTATTGTTTAGTATGTGCGTGCATGTATTAAAAATTTGAATATAGTTCTTAAATATTGAAATTTGTATGTATGTACATAGTTTAGTTTAATGATTTGTACGCATGCAAATTATGCATCATATTTTTATTTTAAATGTATGTACATGTTAAATTTTGAATTTTGTATGGACATGCTCAATTTCAATCAATGTATATATATGTTCATTTCAATTAAATATATGATCTTAATATATGTATCACATCCTATTTTGTATGATTTAATGCAGGTGCACATTTATATCTCATATCATGGATGATTTTAACATTGATGATATCATAAATACACCACCTTAGCCACAACCACATCCACCACCCCCTCCCCCTCCCCCTCCACCTAATATGCCACATCCAACACCTATCACATCTAATAAGGCTCACTTGTGAGCATGTATAAATGATCAAGTTGCATCCTTACAAAATCAAATCAATGCTATGCAGAGTCAAGCATTGATTCTGCTTACATCTATGATGCAAAATGTTGTTGATGCCATCAGGATGATCAATTCTAATCTTGATAGGCATTCACAAGAGAGAGAACAAATGAGACAATTTTATTATGACAGTCTCTCTTAAAAAAAAATATTAGACCTTAAAATAACGAAATCCCATCTAGCCCCCTCCATTTTTTACCTCGTTACTCGACAACCCATTCCACCCAAAAAATCTAGAATATCCATGAGGTGGTGCATACATCAATAGATTAGTGCACATTTTTGGGATCGATGGTATATGGTTTTTGATAGTCCCCCACATTCTAATTGGGAGTTCCCATTGTATTTTTTGAGAAAACTGTATGTAGAGTCTTTTCTGGGGAAAAGCCCAATTATTTTGATTTTAGATCATTTTAGGGTGTTGGTGGCGGCATGCCACAATAGAGGTTAGGGGCAAGGGTTGATCCCCAATGCCCTGTGCATGTGCAACCCCTTGTTGTTGCCTAGTACTCCCATTCCCGCACATGTACATCATCAAGCTCTGGTCTCAACATTAGGTTCCCTTAGTACACTCGCAGGAGACCTTGATCAGCATGCTTCTACGATAATGGGTGGGGAGCATACAAACAATGATGATAGAGGAGTATTTTATGAAGCTGGTCTGAGTACTGCTCCAGGAGTATCGAGGCTCGTCCCCCATATGTGTACTACTTGTCATCAAGTATGTTATGGACCTGATCAAGCCACACCTAGTTTAGGTGGACAAGGAGATTCTGGTGGTTCATTTGGTCACATCAGTTCATTTGTAGAGTTTCTTACAGCAAACCAGCACCCTGAGGACACTGCAACATAGGTATAAATATGCATCTATGTACGTTCATTTTATAAGAATTTTCATGGATGTATATATCAAAGAAAAGTTTGCAATATATTTTAACAATCAAATTGTTTGGTGTACAGATGACACTAATGATGGGGAAATCATCTATTCCACGAGTACATACATCGACACTTTTTGTACTCGGCAACCCTTATGGGATATTTTGATTTCAATTTTTAAAATTATATATGAAATCATAAATTTAACTTGAGTTTTAAATTTATAATTGAATCACATATATGTTTGAAATATTTATGTTGGTTTAGGTGAGTCAATCGACATCCATGTCGATTCCTCCTAAGGGATTGTCAACCTCTCCTCCACTATCGGGCATCATAGATCAAGGGTAGGTACATTCATATTATAAATTTGTTTAAAGTTTACATTAGAATAGTTACGATTTTATGAATTTTGAATTCACTAGATATATGAAATACATGCATGTAAACTTGTAAATATTATAAGCATTAAATGTCTATGTACATGTATGTCTAGGTTGATACCACAATGATAATGGGCATCAGGGAAAAAATTGATGTTGCAACTACTCATGAGGCCACTGATTTCCAGGTTCTTTACAAAACCTTCTATATAAATAATATGAGATTTGTTACATATTATTTTTCTTTTATAGCATGAGACACATCTTGTAGTTGAGCATGTATAGACAAGTCCTAGAGAATATCCTTGTGCACAACCTTAGAATACGGTACAATTAAAATATGATAAATTATAAATTAAATTGAATTAAAAAAAATTAATTGTAGAGTTCTACATCTAATTTCAAATTTCTTTGTCTTGTTTATGTAGATTGATTTAGAGAATTTAGAGGTTACTTCAGGTGCACCAGAGAATCCAAACATAAATATGATGGTAATTTAATTTTATGATGGATTATAAATTAAATTGTCATTAAATCATTTTTCATTGTCTTACATCTGATTTCATCTTTCTCTTGTACAGAGTGTTTCAGGAAATCCGCATAGTCTGCATGGTGGGAAGAGGTATCTTGATTATAGAGATAGTACATGACCTAGAAACATGTGATTTTATCTTTTATATTTGTTTATTTCATGGATTATATTTTTTCTTTCTCATGTACTTTGTTGGACTTTATATTTCATGGCTCAAGTACTTAGTTGGAATTTAGTTCATGGGTTATACTCTAGACTTTATTTCATGCACTTAATATATTGGTTCCATGCACTTAATATGTTACATAAATTATGGACTTTATTATTTTTTGAAATTTTAATTTACACATGTACATTTATGCATTTTATTTTGATAGTCAAGACATTAATGTGAAATTTAGTGATCTCATACATGATATTAATACAGGACATTTTAATATTTATACTTTACAAATTTAGTGATCTCATACATGATATACATGATATGTACATTCAATAATTAGCGATAATTACTCAATGAACTTATTCAATTCACGTCAATCAATAATTAGTCAATAAATCATAATTTACAAACAAATGCAATATGTTTATATACTAGAAAGGATAAAATTTTAAGAAATAAACAATACCATAGAAGATTAGAGAATAAAAGCATTAATATATTCTATAATTAATAACATTTAACACTAATTTATTAGTTGTCAAAACAAATAATAACATCCCATACTAATTTATAAGCTATCAAAAAAATAATGGCATCCAATACTAATTTATAAGTTGTCAAAACAAATAATGGCATCGAATACTAATCTATAAGTTGTCAAAACAAATAATGGCATCGACTACTAATCTATAAGCTTTCAAAACAAATAATAGCATCCAACACTAATTATAGGTAGTATTAAGGAGTCGTAATACAGTGTCTTAAGCGGATCAAAGAAGAGTATAATTGAGTATAAATATTAAGTGATATTAACAAGTATTATAAGTTTTAGGGTGAGTCATCATAACACAACATCTTAAGGGGATGTCTGAAGGGCTCATAATATGTCTTAATGGGATGTCTTAAGGGGTCTTAAGGGGATGTCGAAAGGGCTCATAATAGAACATCCTAAGGGGATTTCTTAAGGGGTCATAATACAATGTCTAAAGGGGATGTCTTAAGGGGTCATAATACAACATCTAAATGGGATGTCTTAAGGGGTCATAATAGAATTTCTCGAGGGGATGTCTTAAGGGGTCATAATACAACATCTAAAGGGGATGTCTTAATTAAGGGGTCTTAAGGGGATGTCTTAAGGGTCATAATAGAATTTCTTAAGGGGATGTATTAATGGGTCATAATACGTCTTAAGGGGATGTCTAAAGGGGTCATAATACAACATCTAAAGGGGATGTCTTAAGGGGTCTTAAGGGGATGTCTTAAGGGGTCACAATAGAATTTCTTAAGGGGATGTATTAAGGGGTCATAATACGTCTTAAAAATATAATTGATTTAACAATAATGTATGCATGATATTTAGTGATTATGCAATTAAACATAAAGTTTCAAAGTAGGAAAACATGCACATTTAATAAACAAAATATATAGAATATTGATTTGATGCATAGAAGTACATAGAGTATGTTTAATTTTCTAAGTATGTATGTACATATATGTCATCTCAAAACAATGTTTACAAAATTTGGATATGCCATCTCAAGAACATCTCAAACTCATGCCTAGAATGTAGTAGGTCTTCACACCACCTAATATCAAAAAGGTACAAGAAATATCAATGAAATCATCAAAACATACATATTTTAACTTATATAAAACTATCTATATGTACACAACTCAAGTACCTACATTTAAAAGTATTCCACACTTGTTTGTAGGTTGAATCCAGGCATCCTCTCCTTTTTGTTTCAAAGTATGAGATCAATGCAATCATGGCTTAAGGATACAAACAATGAAAATAAATCAATTTTAACTATTAATGTACAAGCAATATCAATATGTAATTAAAACTTGTATTTAAATATAACTTAACTAATAAGTGCCTATTTTTACTAAGTATTCCATGTTGTCTAGGTTGAATCTGCATGGACTAGATTATTTTTGTGATTATTCCTTAAGGATGTACAAAAGGACAATTGAAATCAATTTCAACTAATAACACACTTGACCAATATCGAAAAATGTATTTAATGTATTTAAAAGGACAAAATAAAACTAAAACTATATTTACCTATATTTACTTATTCCATTGTATCGTCTGCATCCTCTCTTTTTTGCAATGCATCTATGATTGCCTCATGCTCTTCTATATAAATTGACCATAGACTTTTTTTGAAGGTCTTCCACAATACTGCTCTAGTTTTATATTTGTTTCCACCACAAAATGTGAATAATGTATAATCCTTTTATGTGTTTCATAGTCTTCAAATGCAGGTAGACCATTCTTTCTTCTTAGGTATTTTCATAGCCAAGTTCCAACAACCACCACCGATCCTATTGGAAAACATGAAAACCATCATCAAATAAGTTCTCAAAATTTTCTTAAGGGGATCAAAGATTTGTTCTAAAAAATTGCTTAAGGGGATCAAAAACTTGTTATCAAAATTTGATTAAGGGGGTGTCTTAAGGGGATCACCGTACCTGTTGGATAATGAAAGCCATCATCATCTTCTCAAGGTGATATTAACTTATGTTTAGTTTCCACACAATGAGCCAAGCAATATTTTGTTTGCTCTTCATTCCCCTTAGGTGCAATAACATCATACACATGTCTTGCCAACAAAATTCGATTTAATAACTTGCACATATCCATATAAATAATTTAGTAGTACAAAATAACTTAATAAAGTGAAATAAAATAAAATAAATTGAATTAAAATTACCTTCTTGTACAAGTTCTAAAACACAGTCATAATCTTCAAATGCAAACACTTGATCATTTTCTTCAATAGTTCTTTCATATTGATCATGTGCTTCTGCAGGTGTCAATGATCTTTGCTCCTACTGTTTAACCCATTTTATATTTTCACATGCTTCCCAATCTCCTGAGATACAAAACTAACAAAAAAAATCAAGCTCCCTTGTTCAAATAGTCCATGTGCTTGTTGTCGCACTCCTAAATGAATGCCATTTAGTAGATCCACTTATTGTCTCATAATCAACTCTAGGTATAATGTTCTCTTCTTCCACCAACCAAAAGAATCGATGAACTGTAGAGTAATCACTCGAACCAGGTGCAAATAATCTTCTATTACACCAATCCACAATCTCACATGCATCTTTACATTTTACTAAATCCTCGAATTTTAATTGTTCTCTACAAAAAAATTCAAAAGACCTTTGACTTATTTTAATATTACCAGGTAACACTGAATCACTATAAAATTTTCTATAAAATTTAGTTTGTGGTGTATCTAATAGGTGTTTTAGGTGAAGATCGTGAACTTTGAACCCCACCCTTAAATTTAAAACATCTCTAGCATTAGATGAAACCCTAGTATTATCATGCCAATATTTTTCGATCAAAGATTTCATTTCAACATTCAATTTCATATCAGACCTCAGTAGTCATCCACTGAAACTCCAACATTGATTGATCAAATCATTTTCTATACTTTCTCTTCTTTTTTCTACTCTCAACAATGTTTTAGGATGTATTTTAAAAACTTTCTAATATGGCTTACCATTGTTTTATTCAAAGTTGCTTTATTAACTATAGCAATTGTTATAGCTCTTCTTGTTGCGTTTTTATCTTTAGATTGACTATTTTTCCCAATAGATTGAATGGCACTAGAAATAGTAGACATAACATGTTTTAATGATTGATATTTTCTTTTTGGTTTAACTTAAAAGTCTAACCTTTTCATTACTTTCCTCATTTTTTGCATTCTCATCAATTGCATCATTAGTTGACATTGAAATGCAAATTTTTTACGATAAAAGAATTTGGTGTATATTATATTCGCATGTGTTCTTATTTTCCTCCAAGAAATTTGACCAAGAAGATTATTGAAAACACCACTTCCAATTTTTTAAAAAGTATTTTCATTAAATTCAACATCACATTCTAGATTTTCATCTTTATTTTCATCTTCATCTTCATTTTCATTTACATTTTCATCTTCATTTTCATCAACAAAACGGTTTTCATTTTCATTTTCATCAAAAATACAGGTTTTGTTTTCATTTTCAAGAAAATGATCATTTTGATTTTCATTTGCAACAAAACATATTTCTTTTTCGTTTTCAACAAATTCTATAAAATTTTCATCTCTCCAAATATCATCAATGTCAACATCATTAAGTCCACTATCTTGTAAAACTTCTACATAAAAATTTACCATTTCACTAACATGTGGATTTGAAGACATACCTAGATTTGTGCATATTGAATCATTCTCCATAGCATTCAAAGAGGGATTTGAAGACATATTAGGACTTGTTTGTATAATCATATTCTTCTCCAAATTCACTCCTTGCAAATTAACTTCATCTACAACCATGGTATCCTCAATGTTTTCATCTTCAATAGTTGTGGAGTTGGATGCTCCACCATCATTCATTGATTTCATTCTCATTCTTCTTTCTCTTTGTCTTTGTCTCTCCTCTCTATTTGCTTCAAATTCTTGAGGATTCAATTTCTTTCTTCTCTTATTACAAGCTTTATCTCCCATGATTATAAAATTCTCAAGCACAAATGAATGTTAATAGTGAAATTCTTCAAAATATTCAATCCAAATTAGAAGTTGAATACCTATTAGGACAAAATTCTTCCTCTTGTGTTCCTCAAAACAAGTAGAAAACTAGCACAATTCCACTTTAAAAATTGTTCTCTTCATGCCTCCTTTGAAAAATTCAATCCATATTGCAAGTTGAAGACCTTTTGTTCCTCCAAACAAGCACAAAACTAACATAATTCCACTTCAAAAATGGTGTGATGATGCCTCCTTTGGAAAAATAAATCAAAAATAAAACTCACCACCTGTAAATACAATAGCTCATGAAAATAAGTTCAATTTTACTGCTCTCAGCCGTACATGTGAAGTTGCAGACTTCACAGTATTTTTTGGCAGTAAATTTAAATAAAAGAAACGGGATCCCATTTATAAAACAGGATCTTGTTTATAAAAATTGGGATCCTGTTCTATAATTGGGATCCCATTCCCTGGTGTTTAATGTGGGGACTGTTGGAAGGAAAATGGGATCATGTTTACAAAATGGGATCTTGTTTCCCTTCCAATGGTCCACATATTATAAATTAGGGAACGAGATCCTGCTTTTAATAAACAGGATCCGGTTTTTTAAAATTTAAATTTCTATTAGCTTTGTGGTTGGGTTTTTACCTAGGATTTTGGATCGGGAAAAGAATTGGTAATCCAAACCTAGGCCTTCAACCTGGTTTGACCTACAAATCTGCCTAATAAAAATTTAACAAAAAAAAATTATTCAATAAAAAATTACAAAAAAATATCAAGAACAAGATTCAATGAGTCACAAATCTTTTCCCAAAAGGATTTAGAAAAATACAATAATTTAAGTCAAAATATGGATGTCATACACATGCATGGTATGGTAAAAAAAAAGTGACTTTTAAACAGTGGTTTTTAGAAACGTTTATTGAAACTCAATTTGTACAATCTGGGTATTGAAATAAATTACATATTTGGAAACTAGACTTCGAGCACTACATTTTATGATTAGTGACTTTTTTAAAGATTCTATCTCTAAGTGCTTCAAATTTTAAGGTCAAATGTGTCAAATTCTGAAAATCAGGAAAAACGCTTCCACTTTTTGGCCAAAAAGTGGACTCAACTTCTTGCACACACGGGCATAAATGATAACAACCACGATGAACCTCCTACAAAGAGTGATTCACCACATTCCAATCTTGATGATTGTTCTATTTTTTCACTTGACCTTGTCCCTTTGGCTAGTTTCTTTCCTTCTTCATATGATAAACAAGATTGGGATGTGGATGGCCTACTATAGGTTGACTCGCATGTGCCTTACTATTCTTGTCTTTGTTTTATTTTCATGTTGTTTGTGTGATTGCATGTGCATAATGTGTTTCTCTATATTGTTCTGTTTGTTGTGTCTTCATGTTCATTCCTCTATTTGTATCTACATTCTTCTATATGTAGTAAATCATTTATATTTTCTTTTTTTTCTTGTGTTTTACTTTTGGGGTTGATGCAAGGCATCGAGACATTTAGGTCTCTTCCATGTTGACCCAATTTTTTTTCTTTATCTTCGCTCTCTATGTGTCATTCTTCTTGTTCCATGAGTTATTTGGGGAATGATGACATTTCTGAGCTCTATAATTGAACCATAGATTTTTGGGACCCGAATGCTACTCGAGCACTTCTAGGGTTTACACCTAAAAGGAGAGAGACTGGGTCCAAAAATGCTAATGGTTTATTCAAATTAGGATGTGTGTGATGTGATATGATGTAAATGAAGTTAACTAAATGCAATTGACTGGTTGAAATGAGCTAAAATGAATGCAAATGTGTAATTAAAGCTATGCTTGAAAACATAATGTGATATGCAAACAACAATGTAGAATGAAGAAATTGGAAGAAATATGCAGAACAGAAGATACAACGGTAAATATAAGTGCACCTAGATGAAGTAGGATGATTTTGGAGTGTTTTGGATGCTGATGAAATTTACTGATTTTTCACTATGGGAGTCATTCACCCAGGGTGGCGAATTAGTCCACCTATTGATGAAAAATTGTCGGGAGTTCGTTTCTGTCTATCGAGAATTGAAATCTGACAAAACTCTAGTTTTCAGTCCTAAGGTGGGACTCATTCACCACAGGTGGTGAATCAGTCCTCTCCCAAATTTCTAAAAAATCAGGGGACAACTTTGCAACACCAAATTTGAGAATGTCTGCTTGTCAAGTTGTTGGGGTCAAATCTACATAAAACAAACAAATATTCTTCTCCAAGCTTGAATTTGACTTATGTTGACTTAAAGCACCTAGTTGACATGAAAATCAATCTTCAACACCTAATAACATGTCAAATTTGCAAACAAAGGTTGCAAAAAACCAAGCACAAAGGGGAAAAATGATTAGGGGTTAATGAATAGGGGTTTGCCATGGTCAAACCCCACTTTTGGTAATTAAACCCTTGAAAAGATAATGAAATTCAAAGGAATGATAAATTAATAACATGGAATAGCCATTAACTTACCAAATCCTTGATGTCACAAATCTAAAGTAATGTCAATGGTTGCTTCAAAGTGCTTGAATGCTTGAGATGATATGTAAATGTTGGAGGATTGAATGCTTGGATGAATGGGGGTTGAAATGGATGTAAAAACACTTATTTATACAATTCTTGTGCCTTAGTACCCATTCATACCTCATCACAAGCTGACATCAAGTGAATTTGAACAAAATCTTGAAAGGAAATTTGAAATATTTTGAATTTGGGGCCAAGGGGGACTCATTCGCCAACCTTGGCGAATGGGTTGTGCCTAGCACCTAAAGTTGTGTGTCAGGAAAAATGTTGTGTTTAATGTTATTTTTCGGGATAACATCCAAAAATACACTTAATATATAAGCATATGAGGGCATAAAGGGACAAAATAAAGCATGAGAAAGGTGTAAATAGTGAGGATGTGCCTAGAAAAGTGTGAAATCTTGTTACAAGTATTTACAACACTTCAAAATAGGACTTTTTGATGAGTAAAAAGGTGATTTTTAGGTGAAATGCATTAAATAGAGTCTAGAAAAATGTAGAAATGTCTTACAACACTTCACAACACCTTCAGAAGAAATAGTTCTTTGAGTTTTAATACCTAATTAAGCATGTTCAAGCCATGTTATAGCATAAAATCAAAGCAATATAGTTCCAACATAATGAAACAAGACCTAAAAGGCCATGACAATGACAAGTGGCCATTTTTCTAAAGAAAAATAATAACATTGTAGCAAAAGCATACGTTGACCCCAAATTTGTCGATCCCTTATGTGTTTAGGATTTCATTTTGGGGGAAACCCCTTTCCATGACACAGCTTCATTTGGAAACATATGATTGATATAGGGCTTTCCAAATAATATGTCATGTCTTTTTAATCATTGATCATTTGCTACATTAAACTAATTGCTCATAGCATGGTGTTTATTAATTTCTTTAAAGTGGGAGTTTACATTGGAATTATCATTTTGAAAGTTTTTGACTATATCTTATGTTTCATGGTGTGGTCTTCTTACTTCTTGTGATGTGTATTGTTCTTGGTGGTTTCATTGGGTTTCATGTCTTCCAAGAGTGTGACCTTTCTCGACATACGATGTTCCTCTTAGTGGTGATGTTATGCATTGCATTCCCTAAGTTGTGAATCTTTTATATTAGACTTGTCCTCTCTTGGAGATATTAGGCATGATTTTCCCTAAGAGGAGACATTACATGAACTAAGAAAAACCATTTTGAACATGTCTTATCCTACTTTCATTTCGTTAATAAGTGTTTAGCATAATGCATCTTGCTAACCTTATGAAGATCAAAGTTATAACCTTTCTCATTGCCACCAAGCATAACACACCTTTCTTACAAGTGGGGCCTTGTTTGGTCATAAATGTTTTGCTTAACACAACTTGCTAAGCCTTATGAAGCTTGAAGTTCATATTGTGTGGTGCCTTACTAAAGTTATTGAAGTTATAACTTTGGTATGGTTATGGGAGCCTAATAAGATTCTCTCATTTCCAACTTTTTGGGAACTCACCTAGTGGAAAATGGATTTCACTAGCCCATGTTAGTGTACATGTTTTTTTTCATAGTAGACAACAAGTTCCACTTGTAAATTTTTTTAGAAAAATAACTAAGGCTTGATGCATGTCGAGTTAGACAAATAGTCGACGCTTGATCCACCTCTTTTTCTTTTTTATTTTTCCTTTTTTTTCTTTAAGTCCTTTATATTGTATGACTGTGTATCTTGTCATTGTTGCATATATATGTTTAACATAGGAATTTTTGTCCTTGTCCCTTTGGTTGCTTTTCCATGAGATCTTAGATCTTGGGGGCTTGATCACCCTCCTTGATCTTTTTCATCTTATTCTTTTTTTGTATTGAATATAGTTTGTCAAAATTTACACAGAACCGTAGCAACAATTCACTACTCTAAGATAACAACAAAAATTTACATTTTTGAGGACTGTTGTAGTCCATAATGGATTAACATAGATATTTTCCAAATAAAGTTTTCAACCTTAATTTCTACCATTACAAAGGTCTCTAGATTTGGTAGTCAAAAGCCAAATCCACTGGACAGGTTGCTACTAGGGGAAAATTACTGGGTTGTTAACACCTTTGTTGGTTGTCTCATCTTCATTATGCAAGAATCTCTCTACCAAATTTTGTTCACTTGAAACCACCTCTTCAATTTCTCTAGTCTAAGTTGCTAGTTCTTCAGCCTGCGAGATCAATGGTTGTGGTCCACCTTGTCTTTCATGCCCAGTGACTACATTCACTGTACTTTGAAATTCATCAAAATCCCTCATGACAGTTTCTGCCTCCTCAAGGTTCAGGAAACACGAGTGTTTACATCCGACCTCTTCCCTACTAATAGTTTTCAAACCCTCCCTTTTCAATCTCAAGAATTTCTTGCTAGCGCTTTCAATGTGGATAGAAACCTGCAATGAATCAAAAGCATGTGTGAGTCTTATTTCTGACTCAGTAAGCACCCTCTTTACTCCCATAAACTTATCATTGTTTCTCACTTTCTAGATGTTCCAAAGGATTATGTTAGTAAGAAATATCCAAAATATCTTGCAATCAACATTCATTTTAATATCAAAAAAGAGATTGTCTTGCCATCTAATTTTACCATCATTGTTCCAAATTTTTAACTTATGACAAAATAAATTCCATACTTCTTTTGTGTATAAACAGTCAAAAAGAATGTGTCTAATAGACTTAGGTGTCCTGCAGATGCTACATATATCTACATCCACATAGTTAGTTCTGAAAGGAATTTTTTGCAATAAAACCAACCATGTAAAACCATGGCAAGATTTTTTTTTCAGTCTTTAGTATTTAAAGATAAATCCTAGCATTTATTTGCATGTTCAAGAACATAAACATTCATAGTCAAATCATTATAAATTGATTTAGATTTAATAGACTTCATAGAGGAATCATCTTTCCATACAACAATATTAGAGCTACCACAATCTTCCTCCATGATCTTGGGAAGGCGCACATCTCTGCATGCTTCCAGAATTGTAGAGTATCTAGATTATATAGTTAGATTGAGGTAGATCATACCTTTCATTAATGATATCCCAGCTTAGTAGATTCCCACAGGGCATGATGTCCATAAAATTTTTTATACCCCTTTCTTGTGCCAATTTTTAGCTGAGCAACCTTGGAGTAGTGTGATATTTTTACCATTGTGCCCTAGATTCCACCAGATGGAGCTATAAGAAAGACACTTTGCACCATTTTTAAGAATTATGCTATCATTTTTAAGACAAATATTGTGTTTAGTTATCTCCCATTCCTTCCAAAGTATTTTAAAAACTTTAGACCTAGCTGGGACCTTTAGGTGTTTACTAAGGAGGATGTCACTTAGGGGCAGAGATTTCCAGGCTTTAGCTTGCTTTAGAATTGCTAGCAGGATGTTATTTCTGACTAAGACCTTCCAAACTTCATTTCCTTTGAGAGACTTCAAAATCCATTTGGCCACAAGTGCAATCCCTTATAGCATGGGGTCTTTAAAACCTATGCCCCCATGAATTTTACTTAAGCAGCACCAATCCCATTTCACTGAATGCCTCTTTTTTTCCCCTTACCATCTGACCAAAGGAAGCTTTTGAAATTTCTCTTCTGAATATCGTTAACTTGATAGTTACTGAAAAACCAAACTAAAGAAAAGTACACACTATACCAAGAGAGAACTTTTTTGACAGACCTAGATTCTTCCAGCCAAGGAGAGGAATTGCTTGTTCCATCCACTTAGCTTCGTTTCAATTTTTTCTTTAACCCAATTCCACATTTCTTTCAAATCAAGCCTCACTACAAAGGGAATCCCCAGATACCTCACCAACTTTTTGGGTCCATTCCATTGAAAACCATACATCCCTAGCCAATCAGGAGGTTCGTCTTTCCACCCAAGGAATGTGGATTTAGCTTTGGAAAGCTTACCACCAAAATCAAGACAAAAGAGATCAAATTTCTTTATTAGGGACTCTAAGTTACTTTCCTCAAGATTCATAAAAATGGAGGTATCATCCATGAACTAAACATTAATTAACTCATTATCTGGGAGGTAGATCCCTTTTATCTTGGGGGATAATGCATTGTCCCTTGGAAGGTAGTATAGAGCATCCAAGGCTATAACAAACAGTGTTGGAGCCAAAGGACAACCTTGATGGATTGATCTCTCAAGCAGGATTTTATTAGTTAATACCCCATTCACATCACCCTGATTTGTTGCATCTCTTAACAAGGAATCCACCATGTTATAGAATTTGGGTGGGAAGCCAAATGCCTACAACACCATTCATAGGAACACCCACTCCACCCTATCATACACTTTTTTGAAGTCCAAGAGAAGCATTTCTGAGTTCTAATTGGAAATTTTGGCCCACTCAAGCACTTCCTAGGTTATGATGAGGTTTTCCAAAATATACCTGCCTTTTATGAAACCTGTTTGAGTGTTATTTATGAAATTTGGTAGAATATTAACCAATCTTGCAGCAATTACTTTGGCCAAAATTTTATATGAGATGTTTAGCAATGTTTATATCCTCACCAAGAGAACCTTTTTCCAATGCCTCTTTGTAAACTTCCAGCAAATCCTCATACACCCATTCAAAGAATTCCTTATAGGATTCTACCGACCATCCCAGCCTAGTGATTTATCATTGTTCATAGAGGAAATGGAATTGATAATTTCATCTTTAGTAATATCACTTTCAAGTTTTGAAAAATCTCCATCTTCAATCAACTTCAAGATGAGTCCTTTGATTAAGTATCTAGCCCTCTTGCCTTGTTCACCCATGCTTTCTGATTTGAATATATCTTTGAAGGAGTGAAACTGATCCAATACCTCATCTTGGGTGGTGTACAACTATTCCCCATCCCAAATTTTTCCTACATGTTCTTTCACTTTCTTTTCTCTTAAATAGTTGAAGAAAAACTTAGACCACTTATCCTCGCAACTTAGCCAATTTAGCTTAGCTCTCACCTTTTTCCCCTATACCTTGAAGGCTTGGATCTTCCTTAGGTTGTCTTTAGCCAAGACTAACCTCTCCCAAAGATTCTACTCCCTGGGATTGGTTTGTAGTTGAATCTCTACCTCAAGCAGGCAATCCTGAAAATCCACCTTATTTTTCCTTCTATCTAAAGCCCACTTTTTCCCTATAATTTGGAAGAGGACTCTCCACCCCTTTACATTAGCATTCCATCTTTCAATGGTGGAGGCCCCCCTTAACATCCACTTGTTTATTTCCCTCATGGAGGCTATAGCTTCTTTGTAGTCAATATATTTTAGCAATTGCATATTGAGCATGAAACAACTCTTCTTTTTCTCTCCCAAAGAGGGGTTAAAGTTGCAGATGATATTTGCAATGATGGGGTGATGGTTGGAAAGTGTGTATGGGTACACCTACAACCTAACACCATTTTCATTCAGGATAAAGCTACAAACATCTTTGTTAGCGTAAAATCTGTCCAATTTGTAGTATAGTCTACCCTTCCCTTTCTACGCATTGCACCACGAGTACCAGAGTCCCTTGCAATTCTTTTTACCACCTTCCATAGGGTTAGTTAGCCTTAACTTTTTTTTACATCTCAACCAAAAGTGTCTTTCATTGCCCTTCCACACCAAATCTACCCATCCCCACTTTCCCTCCTTTTGCTCAACCATATTGAAATCCCCTTTGACAATCTAAGGAATTTTTTCCAAACCTGACAGCCATTGCCACAAGTTGTATTTCTCCCTATGATGATTAGGTGCATACATAGAGCATATTCCAAAGGGTGCACCCTCCCAAACAAGTTGTACCCAGATCACCCTGTTACAAGGTGAGGATCCAAAATTAGTAATATGTTGAGCCCATTGATTAGACACCAGGATGGCCGCCCCTCCCCTATCTTTTTCATGGGTTGTGGAGAATGCTTTGGAGAATATCCAAAAAAACTTGAGGTTCATTTGTAAGTTGAACCCAGTTGGTTTAGTTTCTTCCATACCAACACAAAATCTTTCCTTTTCTCGAGGTTTAGAAACCTTTGAACTATATACTTTTTGTCAGGTGACTCTAGCCCCCTAACATTCCAAGAAATGTAGTTAAGGTTCATTTTATGAAGTCATGGTAACATCTTCTTGGTCTCCTTTGAAGTGCTCATAAATTTTGGGTAATTTTTCCTCAATCTCAAGTTTTTTTGACACTAGAGACTAGAGCATCGTGCCAACCTTCTTCCTTTTGGTCTTAGGCAGCCCCACTTTTTTGGCTCCCCCAATGAGGAAGCTATTCTTCCTTCCTCTTCTTAGACCTTGCATGGATTTTTCTTCTCGGGTCTCATGTCCCTCAAATCCACCCTCCTCAGGCTTACACCCTTTTGTGCTTGGGATCTCTTCTTTATTTATACTTTTCTTCATTAAGTCATTAGTAGTTTCCTTATTGTTCTTAGGGTTAGCTAGGTTTTCTTTAATGCTTCTTTCAATTAAATAGTTATTATGAGATTCAATGCCTCTAAGGGTCAGATCAGGGCAGATAAGTTTTTCACAATTGGTGAGAGAATCCCCAACAAGTGAGCTCTTATTTTGTTTAAAAGGAGGTGACTCATTGGTCATGTTGGCCTAAGCCCCTTCTTTACAAGTGTTATTTATATTACAACAATCTTTAGCAACTTCTTGACTTGGAGCTATATCATTTTTAGGGGCAGTAGATGGGGTTATAGGCACAGTGAACTTTGCATGCATTTTGGCTTCACATTGTGTGAATTCTTCACCACTCGTGGGTAGCTTATTGGCCTAGACCTCATCCTTGGTGGCATTGACTAGTCTGACATTTAATTAATTATTTTCTCTATTTATTTTAGGAAGGTGGCTTTGAGGCATGTTAGCAGAGTCATACCTTTATCAATGTTTTCTTCGATCCTTTTCTTGATACCCCTCATGGCTAGCTACTAAGCATTGAGTTTTTCAACAATATTTAGGTTCTTGGAAATGTTTTGGATGAGGGAGGAGGATTCCAAGTCACAAGCAACACCATCATCACAGTTCTGTGAGAGGGCAGCGAAAGAATTATGGATGGTAGTATGAATCTCCTAGTCATGATGAGGAGAGAGAGAAAGTGTTTCCTCACCAAAACAGGGCAAGTTGGTTTCAACAAGGCTTTCACCATTCCAAATCAACAGGGACTAGGATGAAAGAGGCTCGAGTGACAGGGAATTCTCCCCACCAAAATCTTCCAATGCCTCGGGCTCCTCCCTTGGGGACATACCCAACATGACCTGGTTTTCAACTTAGGAGAGGTAGAAGGTGCAGGCATAGGGGCACTATGCCCCCTGTCATTGAAGCCTTTCTTTTTAATCATTGCAAAAATTTTATTGAAGTAACCTTCTTTATGGTAGAGGAAGCAAGTAGTTAACCCCCCCAAAACTTCAAGAGCGAAGACAAACAAGGATTGGTTCTCTTTGATAACAATATTTTTAGGAATTACAACTCATGAGTTTAGGGAAACAAGAGCCCTAGCGTCAAGATGAGGCAAGGTTATTTTTCCTCTTCAATATGCACTACAAAGTCGATAAGAGCCAGGAGTTGGGGTATAACCTTCCAAAATTCTAGCTGGAGGTTCTTTAAAACTACCCACTTGGGGGTGGAGAGGGTAAGCACCTCATTAGCAATGGTGGCTGAAGCCCATGAGAGTGCCCTAAATGCACACCCACCAAGGTTCCAGTATGGCTTCTCTAGAACCTTCTTTTGCATTATATTATTCACAAAGAAAATTACAAAAAGACCATGTTGGATCATTCTACAAAACTTAACCAAAATACCAAATTTATTTGCCCTAATTTTAACAAGCCAGTTATCAAATAATTTTCTCGCTGGAACTTTGTTAGGGTCGACGGCGGCAAAAACTATTGTAGTTTCTTTTAGTCTACATCTTTCATTGTTAATTACAGACTTAAGATTTGGGTTCAGAGAAATGATAATGTCATTGGAATTAATCAAGGGATGCTTACCTTCTTTCCCTCCATACTCACTTTCATCTTCGACAATGAATTTTTCCTCCACAGGAACTGCCACTCCACTACTAGCCAGCACGTCTTTGAAGGACTTATGGGAAGAGCTTTGGGCATTTTTTGAGCCCTCAACACTAACACCATTTGGATCAGGCCCTGGGTTGCCCGTGCCTCCCTCCATGAATGGAGGGAGGAAACAAGATTAAAAACCACCCAATGCCAAGCTACGATTGGTTCCTAGGGCAGAAGAACACACAGGTGATAAATGATAACAAAGGCTAGCAAGAAAAAATGAAAATAGGAAATAAAGAGGGCACTTTAACACCAAACAAACTTGCGTGGGGGAGTGTGTCGTCTCCCCCAAAAAAGGTCATCACGTTTGTCGATGTATGATGTCGAACCAACACTTCCTCTTCAATCAGTCTGAATCACCTCCAATTCCCTAGTTGATGGTCCAAAGAAAATATTTTCAATTATCTATCATCTTATCTTTCTAATGATTGTACAATAAAACTTTTCTTGATTGTCTACTTTAGTGTGAGTTTGACGCAAGGTCATCCTCTCACTAAAGTGAGGGCTAAATGTAGTGTAGAAAAATTTATCCCTTTACATTTTCATACTTGTTTGGGCCCTCCTAATTAAAATGGATTTAATAATGACATAATGTAGTGTTGAAAAATGTATCCCTTTACATTTTCACTTTTTTGGGACCTCTTAATTAAAATTGGACTTAATTATGCCATAATAAGACCTTTTATTCATTTAAATCCTAATAAAATATATTTTTTGAAGGGGAAACCTGGCAATCATTAATTCCAATACATAACACTTTACCTTGAGCAATGTGTGTTCCAAGAATTGGGACCCAGGACCCATTTTTCCATGAGAGAATGGGTCCTCCCTAGGACATTGAACCTAAATTTAAAATATGTTTTTGGTGGTATTTTAAGGTCCCCAAATCCATATTTCAATGTTAGCTTGTGATATTTGTATTTCAAAAAATTAAGGATACAAAAAGAGTGTGGAATAGTACTCTATTGGGTGAGATGCATCAACATTGTCTAGGTGTGCTAATGTAACTTAATTTAATTTAGGGTTATTTTTGGAATCTTAGATGGAATTTAATTTCAGTGATATGTTATTTCTTATCCAATTTGTGTTCTATTAAGATGTTATTTATAGTTGTATGTATAGTGTAGGAAAATGCATCCCTTTACATTTTCACACTTGTTTGGGCCCTCCAAATTAAAATGGGCTTAACAATGCCTTAACGTAGTGTTGAAAAATATATTCCTTTACATCTTCACACTTGTTTGGGCCATATTAATTAAAATTGGACTTAATTATGCCTTAATAAGCCCTTTTATTCATTTACAAGCCTAATAAATTATATTTTCCAAAGGGGAAACTCAACAATAAATAATCCCAACACATAACACTTTTCCTTGAGCAATGTGTGTTCTGGGAATAAGGAGATGGGACACATTCGCCCATGGGTGAATGGATCCTCCCTAGAGATTTGAACCTATATTTAAAATATGTTTTTGGTGGTATTTTAAGGTCCCCAAATCCATATTTCATTGTTGGCTTGTGATATTTGAATTTCAGGAAATTAAAGATACAGACCTATAAATACAAGGTTCTTTCACTAACTATCACATAGCATAAATTGATGGGAGTATTGGGTGATCCCACAATACTAGTTTACAATTTTTGGCCAAACTAGATATTGAACTGATTTTTTTTAACTAAATGTTCACTTTCGGGCACCTATAGCGGCTAAATTATGAGGAATTTCAAGATGATGCAAACTAGTGATTTGTGACATTCTATCTGTAGATTCTAAATATATTTTTTTCAAAAAAATTTGAATTAGATTGCACTTATTTTTCCATATCCTTCGAAAACTAGTCTTTAACAATAAAAACCTTTTTAAAGAATGGTGTTACTAGCTAACACATAAATTTTTTTCTATGAAGGATAAAATCCTTTTTTTTTTACTTTAGATTCATAACTACGATATCTAGTGCATGGAATTGGTTTCATAGCATTTCATTGAATATTTTTTCTTAATTAAGTTTCAAAGTCAAACTAGTTATAATTTAGAGATGACTTACTAGCTAAAACATAACTTTTTTTGTATGTATCGAAATTCAATTTTATTTTTTTTGTTGGATCAAAGACATCAATATCTAGAGCATAGATATTTTTAAGATTTTGTTTTGATAATATGCTATTTTTCCACATGTGAAGAATGGAGAGCTTGATTTTCGGTGAAAAACCTACATTCACAAGAAATAAAAAAAATAAATATAATTGTAGATGCATGCCAAAATCTGCAACATGCTTAAAATTTAACACACATTAGTATGGTTAATCATTTAAAGAAAATCAAACCAAAACATCTCTATGAAACACTGAATCATGTTAAGCATGCAATCAAGGAAACAAGGAAGCTAAATAAAACACACAATAACATGAATCAAACCCTATCTCATAGTGGATTGATGCTACTTTGATGTGGAAAGTAACCCTTTCCCAATCCTTGTTAAGCTCTTGGATGATGGATGAAATTCCTTGAAGATGCTATCTGATATGATGAACAAGATGTAAATGCTTGACATTGTGTATCAAGTTGTTCCTTAAATCAATAGAAGAATCCCCTATTTATAGAATAGAAGGATAGAAGAATGAAAGATAGGAGAAATGTGGGATAAAAGATAATCCAATGGCATGTTGTTCCACTTGTCAGCATTCCAATGGAGGGAGGTTGTGCACATTTTGGTCATTGTGTATGATAAATTCTATTAGGTGGAATTTGAAATTTTGAAAGTTGGTTGTTGGAGAGAGAAGAAAGAGTCTTAAATGAGAAGTGGAAGACATGTAAGAGGAGTTAATGCCATGTTGGAAGGAAAAATCCATTTGGAGGGACTTTTCAAATTTAAAGAATATTCCACAAAGATACCATTTTGAATGATAATAGAAGAAATTATAAATCAAATAAATTGATTTATTGTGCAAGTTGCAAAATATAGAGAATTAGGGGATTAGATTAGCATTAATCATGATTTGATTAATTTTAATGAAGGTTAGTTCATTGTGACATTCAACTTAAATATTTGAATTTATTTAAATTAAATGAGAAGATAAAGAACATTAGAGATTTAATTAAATATTTGGATTTATTCAATTGAACAAAGGAATTTTAATTAAATAAAAATTGATTTGTTTAATTAAAGAGATTAATTTAGGAGATTAATTAAATAAACTTGATTTATTTAATTAAAGAGACGAATATGATGATAAAGATTAGTTTATTCAATTAAAAGAGGAATTTGATGAATTTAATCAAATAAGGATTATTTAATTAAATACTTAGCAAAGAGGATGATTAAAGAAGAACTAGTGTTAGTAAGTCGGAATCAAGCATGCATTATTAATCAAGATAATTTACGTGCCTACATTTTTCCCCTCTTTGAAGCAATGTACCTGCATCGTTGGTTCAAAGAATAAACTAGAGAGATTAGAATTCAAAAAAATTATAATTTTTTTCAGATGCCCCAGGGAAAAGAAGTATACTGGTACATTGCCCCCTCAAGAGATCGAGGGAAAAGTTCAATTTGAAGTTCGATCTCACGACAAAGAGGTTCAAGATGGACATATGGATGGTTATGGTGATGATACAAATGAGATGGTTTCAAGATGCTTATACTAACCAATTTATATTATCATAAACAACTTAAAATGATGGTGTATTGCATTTTAGATGGATGATGTGATGATGTCTATATGATTATGCAATGGATGTTTTATTCGAATGTATGGTTTATGAGATACTTATACTAATAGACCTATATTATGTGATGATGAAGATGCATGTGAGATGATTAGTGTTTCTTATATGATATGATATGATATGTAGTATGCTAATGGTTTTAAGATGCTTAGAATAACCAATATATATTATCCTAAACAACTTAAATGATAATGTAATGCATGTGAGATGGATGAGATGGATGATGTGATATGCTATGATTATGTGATTTATGTATGCTAATGTTTTGCAAATGCAGGATGGATGCATTGGTGAAACTGATCCTGATACCATGTTAGTGTAGAGAGAAAAAAGAAGAAATGAGATATGAAGATAAGAGGATCCAACAAGTCCATGATCTATGAGACTTTATTAGAGATGATGGTGATAATGATGATGATCTGCTTATCAGGAATTGGGATTTTAAAAGGGCTACTTACCTTATGTTTGATAACACACATAGGCATGATGCATCAAGTTATAAAGAACTAGGAGGGCGTTGCACCTAGTGTGATGGAATTTGACTCAACAAACATATAGGAGTATTCTTGTTCACATTTTACATACATAAACCTTGCTCGGGTGCACTTACGGAGTTTCAAACATCTCGAACCAAAAAATGGAATGGTATAACCTATCAATGTAATAGTCAACAAGCTATCCAAAAACCTTCCATACACATCTAACAAAGAAAGTATTCGCTAAGTTATATTACCAGAATTTCCAACAAGCACATCAGACAAAATATAATGATCGTTTCCCGATTCCTTTCCCTCTAAATCCCTTCATTTGGACATCATCGAGAGGTCATCGAAATGAGCACAATAAGATAAGCCAAAAGAAAAGGATAAAGTAAACAAACAATCTAATGTCCTTCATACCGCTAGCCAATACTAAACTATGGTGATGCCTAATGTTGATGTCCATTGTAGGAAGGATGCATCCTAGGACATGATATTATCAGATCATTGATTTGGGATTGATTGGATGATAGGATATTGACAAAAAGAGCTAACCAACTTGTTTGCCTATTGACCTAGACTTGAGACTTTGACATTGTGAGTTTTCACTTTTAACTGGCTAGACTTGTTTTTGACTGTTTCACCAAAGGTTGAGGGTGATGATTGATTTATTATGAGTGAATGTTTATTGCAAGTGAAAGTGAGATGAGACAGATGTATTTTTTCAAATATTTGGATGTTTTTGATGTTTTTTTGAAATTTTTTGAGGTTGTTTTTGGTATTTTCAAGATTTTACAAATGTTTTGATTTTCCAATTTTTCCAATTTTTGGGGGTTTTCTGAGATTTTATGAATTTTTTGGATTTTGTATTTCTTGAATTTTTTTGTGTTTTTGTGTTTTTTAATGTTTTTGGATTTTCTAATTTTCTAATGTTTTTGGGTTTTTTTGGATTTTTGCATGATTTTGATGGTTTGGATTGGATATGTGTAATGATATCAGTGCTCTATTTGGGATTTTGTTAAAAACCGAGCTAAGGTTAATTGATTAGATTGATGGATTGATGATGATAACATTGTTGAGGATACACAAAAATGCAAGGATAGTGTTAAGCAACACAAGGATTGGGATGGATATCCCAAGATGATGATGGATGGATTGGATTTGATTGATTGGGATTGATGATGATAACATTATTGAGGATACACACCAATGGAAGGATAGTGTTAAGCAACACAAGGATTAAGATGGATTGATTGGATTTGATTGATTAGGATTGATGATGATAACATTGTTGAGGATACACAACAATGCAAGGATAATGTTAAGCAACACAAGGATTAGGATGGATTGATTGGATTTGATTGATCATGATTTTGAAGCTTGATTTGGAACAATATTTGTTTGAATGATTTGATGAGATATTGATTGTTTGGATTTGATGTTCGATGAAAGATAAAGCTTGATAAGGAAAATTTGCTTGTCAAAATATGCCCTAGGCTAGTGATTTGGAATTTTTGGCTCACAAATGCTTTGTCCAATTTGATTTCACGTTTGCCAATATTCAGATCACCACATAAGTTGGAGGATATAGATCAAGATTTATTCTTGAAGCAAGATGTAAATATCTGCCCCTAGTTTCTAGCAATGTATGGAATGTCATGAATGGATGCTTGGATAGGTGTGTGGATGGATGGATATGGTAATCATGCAAAGGATGCCAAGGATTGTCTTGTTTAAAAGATAAGGTGTTTGAACAAAGGACACTTCATGGCTCAGATAATGCTAGATAGGATGGGATCAATGAAAATGACTCATGTCCCAATGTCTACCATAAGCAAGTGTAAAGTGTGCACCAAAATTTTTCAAGATCAAGATAATGTGGAAGGTGAATGTAGATTGATGAAAATGGATTGGATAAATGGTTTATGGATGAATGGATTTATTATGGATAAGATGGATGAAATGTTGGATTTGTTATGGATGGGATGAGATGCTTCCACTCGAACTAGTGCACATAGATGCTCGATTCTACACATGATGCCTGTTTTCCAGGTTTTCATCATGATACCTGTCCAAAGCACCACCATAGTGGTTTTCACTTTAGTGGAAAATTTTTCTCTTTATTGTTTTCAATCCTTTTTCTGATTTTTTTAGATTTTCATTTTTTTTTATATTTTGTATTTTTTCTGAAAGATTTTAAGCTCATGTTGAACCACCTGTTGGTGTCAATGTAGATGATTTTTTCATAATTTTCCATTGATATCCTGCTTGAAGAAGCTACATTGCCAAGATATGTGCACTTGAAAGAAACTTTTGAGATTCCTAATCTGCTTTGTTGATACCGGAGTTAACTTTATCTTTGTGCACACATCGTGATAGAGTTCCTTCTGAATCCTTATGATGAAGGGTGGCTGTAGATACATGGTCAATGTGAGAATTGGATATTATGCATGGAGGTGTGGATGGAGTTCGTTTAGCAATAAAAGATGGATTGGTTGATAGTTTGGAACCTTTGACTCTCTAAACTTGGGAAGACGAGCAATAATGGGTGGATACAGAAGTGTGTATGGAATTAGGACCAACCGCTTGATATACTTTGTATGTCACTTGGGAAGCCTAATTTTTCCTTTGTCGACATCTTTGATGGATACTTTTCCCATTTTTATTTTTCCCCATAGTTTCTTTGACTAATGGAGTTTGATAGGGATAATATTTCTTTGTATTCTTTGGTATCCATGTGTATTTGATTTGTCCATTATGCTTCTCAGCTTCTTTTTCTTTGATGATGTTCTTCATGCTTTGATTCAAATATTTCTTTTGATGTTGGTCCCAATTCATGGATGGGGTGATGGGTGGATGAAGATTCGTGACATGGTTGTTGGTTGTAGTATTAGCATCGGTTTCATCATAAGGATTCTTTGTGCTCCCTATGTTGATGTTTTCTTGAGACATAGTTTCCCCTAGTACGGTTGTAGTAGCACCTTTGTTCTTTGATTCTTCCTATTTTGAGATGTCTTGTTTAGCAAGAATTCTTTGACAAATGACTACTGTAGATGATGTTATTTCAATTCACTGCTCTACTAACTCTAGAATATCCTATTGTCTAACTTATTTCCTTGAGTGGATAATGTTGGATATCTTCATACATGATATCCTCAGTATGAATTTGGGATATATCTTATCCTAATGTTGAAAACTCAGTTTGACTGTAGGAATCAATAACTTTCCCTTTTTGTATAATAATTTCAAGAGTAAAGGAATCCTTTTCTGAATGAAGATCATCTACACGTCCATCCAAAGAAAGCATCTAATGGGTAGATGGAGGAGTATGTGCTATGTGGATGTGATCATTATTTGTGATAGATTGGAGAGTGTCCATTAGATCATTGGAGTAGCTTGGAGATACAAATACTTGATTTCGAATGATTTCAAAATTGCTATCGACATGCTTTGGATCAAGTTCTTGACATGGGTCAATTTCAAAGGATGGAGTGCTTGTAAATGGTTCTTAGATATCTTCATTAGGCATGGGAAGTGGCTCAATATCCTCTTGATCTTTGAGTAGACTTGGATTAAATGTTGAGTTGAGGATCCCTTCAGTATCTGTAACCATGAGGTCAAAGGATGTCAATATGTCTTGGAAATGATCATTGCTAGACTTTGGTGAAAGATATTGATCATGCTTTGGAATAAATTCTTGAGATATATTCTCTAACTCATTAGGTGATGTAGAGAAATTTTCAATATGATCATTGGTCAATGGGTTGTGGATTATGTCAATAGGATCAAATAATTATAACACTCCTTGAAATAGATCACTAAAAAGTGGCTCTTGATGTATGGTGAGTTGATCATTGGATGGGGTAGAAACATCTTCAATGTGCTCATTAATAGAGAGATCTTGAACATTGTTTTCAACAATTGTGGTAGAGAGATTGTCAATGTCTTCAACCATAGGGTCAAGTGATGTTGACATTTCTTGAATTAGATCATTGTTGGGTATTGTTGGTGGATTTTGATAATGATTGAAAAGTGACTCTTGATATATTATGATTTGATCTTTAGAAGAGGTAGAAAAATCTTCAAGGTGCTCATTGATGGATAGATCTTGATCATTGTTTTCAACAATTGTGGTTGGGAGATTGCCAATGCTATCACTAGTGGTTGAATCTTCATCATTGTCCCCAATAGCTATTAATTTTTTGATCAATAAGGTCTTGGATGAGATTTTTGAGTTGAATACAATCTGATGTTGTGTGTCCCTTGATTTTATGGAAATCAAAAAGGTGATTTTCATTGTACCATGGTGGTTTCACTATGGGATTTTGACAATTTTCATAGGTGGGAATTGTGATGAGTTTTTCTTGTACCAACTATTGCATGATCAATTCGATGGGTCCCCCAAGTAGTGTGTATTTTCATTTGTTACCTTGTGATATTTTTACTTTAAATTGACCTTGTAATGATTGATCTTGGAGATGTGGTGATTGACCTTTGAGATGTGCAGGTTGGGTTTTTTGTTGATGTTGTTGATCTTGATAACCAACTTCTTGATATTGGAGATATTGTTCTTGACATGGTTGTGGACACAACTCAATGCTTTGATGACATGGTTCAACCAATGGAAGAGTGTATTGATTTTGGAGTGAAGAGGTTTCTTGGCTCAATAAGTCAATTACTTTGGCAAGTGAAGCAAGTTGATCTAGTGAAATTCGATCCTGATTTTGATTTTGACTCCCTTGATATAGTTGATTCTTTTGTTCAAGAAGATTTAGAATTTGTACTTGTGGTGTTTGTATGGAATCATGGACAAATTGATTTTGGAAAATTTTCTAATTTGGGATGATGCTTAGATTTGGCATTATAGGTTGAAATTGAACATTGTTGTGGTTGAAAAACATATTGCCTTGATTTAGGTAACTTTGATTTTACATGGTGTTACCTTGAATTGGATCAATACATGGAGTTGTTATCATATTGTTTGGACTTTGAACAACATTTTTATGATTCACAAACATATCTATCCCAAATTTTCCCAAGTGTGGATTCAAAATGTTCATATTTTGTAAAGTTGTATTGGTATATTCACATTTGGCATGTATGTATTTGGTGGGATAATGTTGTTTTTTTTAAGACTCATGCATTGATTGTTTGGTTGATAGATTTGTAGGTTTGGACTTTGATTTAAATCTACCATAGGGAAAGGTGTTCCAAAATTTAGATTGGGCATACTCACATTTTTTGTACCATTGAGGTTTGTAGGAGATAATGATCCCAAGTGTGGATTTTATAAATATGAGTTTTGATAATCAATTGGCATTGTAAGGCTTTGATAGTTTGGTTGACTTAGACCACTCATGATGTATGAATCAAGTTTATATTCCATATTTTTCTTGTGTTTTGACCTTGTTGTAAAAGTGAACCTCTAAAGTGTTTAGGACAGTTGATGAGATGAAGGATGAATGGGGTAAATGATATGGGTGTTGAACTTATAGGAAATTTAGATCAACACTAGAATTTAGTGTTTGATTTTGATTTGATTTATTTGGATAATGAACTTGTAAACCATAAGATGTTAGATGTGATCTTAGGATGAATTTGTTCAAAGGATTGCTAATTTAATTAAATGTATGAGAAAGGATGCATTCCCACACACCTAACTAAAAAAGGTGATTTTGATTTGGTTTAATGATGTACCCAAGTCAAGAAAATGATGTTTCCAAAGCTCTAAAGTTTTTTGGTGGGATGGATTTTTGATAGATGTTTGGGATGGATGAAGTGTTTGATTTGGTCCTAAATGAACCTAAGGATAACATTGTTTACAAGACCAAGATAGTGAAGAACATTCTTTTCTCTAAGAGTAGTTCAAACCAAAAGACCAATGCTTGTATGAAAACCATATGACCAAAAGATACCTAGAACATGTGTGGGGTCCAATTGTTTCTTAACTTTTCTTAATGAGTTCTTTTTACCACAAACACTCTCTTGATTAGCTTTTCAAACTAAATGTCTAATGTACCAATTTATTTTCATTCCACAAGGTCCATTATGTGGAAATTGAGAAATTAAGGCAACAATTTCCTAAAGTTGACTTTACTAAGAGCAAATGGAGATATAAACCAAAATACTTAGAAACCTCTAAGGATAGAATCCCCAGGGAAATAAATAGCACTTGGATTTTGTTAAAGGATATTCACTCTTCCTAAAGGGTTTGAAATTTGATGTTCATGTTGAATGTTTGTTTTCCAATGTTTTAGATCAAGCAAAGTGTTTTGTTTCCAAAGTCGTGCACAATCCTATGGATGAAAGACAATATTTGTTGAGTCCCCACTTGGATAAATCTAGTTGTGCCTATTCAAAGCAGATGACTAGATGCTTGACCACACAGGCTCCCCCTTATAGTGCACTCTCCTCTCAGGTTAGCCATGCATCAGTACCCATGAAACTCCCATGGAATACTTCTCATCTCTACTAGGAACCGCAAAAACGTGGGGCTGCTTCAGAGGTCCGACCTCTTGTACCAACAAATAGATAAGGGATTTTGGCCTTTATACAAAAGATTCTAGTAGGGGCATTCCATTCATGGGGGATCATCCATGTGGTGAGAGACCATTTCTTCCCTTCTGGTTGGAACAATCCTTGTGATACTTTCCTTTCCTCAAGTAACCACACTTATATACCAGTTGGAAGTTTCTTGGTTTTAGCGTGTTCCTAGTTGGGTCATTCCCTTGGGTGATTACTTTTTTCCACAAGGTAGGACCTCTAAGGTTAAACAAAAATGAGCAAACACATCCGTAGTTCGATAAATCTTTGTTTAGAAACAAAGAGAGAACACACACAATATATTCCACTCTCACTCGCATGATTTGTTCAATTTTAATAGTCCAAATTGAAGTTTGGAGGCAATTACTTATGTAACTTGATATCACCAAAAGTATTTTGATTGTCAAGATCATCGTGAGGCGTAAGCAAAGTGCATACATATTTTAGATGATATTACTATGGATAAGTAATTACAAAACATAAAATCACTTGTTCATTTTAAATCATTCAAAGCAAGAATTTGAATTATTTTTAAGCACCAAGATGAAGTGTGAAGTTGATTGATCAATTTTTAACCAAATCCAAAAGCTAGTGAGTTTCTAAGTTCAATTTTAGCCAACTTGAAAAGATCAAATCAATGGTTAATTTTAAACCCCAAAATTGAAGTGAATTGGGCTAAAACAAAAAATGAAAGCAAGGATTGTATGCTCTAGGTTATTACAATAAGCATTTAAAAATTCTTTATTCAAATCCAATGCAAGGAGCTTGGAAAATAAGGATTGTACTTTTTATTGCTTAACTCCAATGCACCACTGATTGTTTATGCAAACTTGTGTTATGCAAAGTCTTTTGGTAAACACAAAGGACTCTTTTTTTTATTTTGTGAATTCAATTCTTTTTACTCTTCAGTACATGCCAAGTTGAAATTTGAAAAATTCACAGTAATTAAACCCAATGCCAAGGTTATATGTAATTAACACCAATAGTCAGATTTTCCTAACAAAAGCACAAATAAATAACACTATCAAAATCCCATTTTGTAATAATGCCCGTTGTTATTTATTTCAAGTTTCTTACGCTGCATGTGAAAAGAGAAAATCAAATCATGATGAGTATGATAAATGCACAAGATTTAGAATGACATCCAGAGAACATGAAAAATGATGAAAGTAATTTGGATTCATTTGAACATCACACTTGAGCATGCGGCATGTCTCATCTAAATTTGTCACCTCTTATTAATGTGCATTAGTTGATATTAAAGAGAAACAATGAGTTTACCTGCACGCCCAATTTCAATAAAGGTCATATCATCATTAGTGTGGAGAAATGGATGAGCCGGTGAAAGATAGTGAATGAATACAACAATAAAGTTGATAGAACAAGCACTAGAGCAACGACAATATTAATGATAGAAAAAAAAAGTTTACCACTCTGTGTAGCCAATCATTAATGAGAACAACACAATTAAACACAAAGAAAAGGCAATATTGATGAGAAACAACCATATTAATGAGAAAGACAACAATATTAATGATGGAATGAGAAATTTGCAAGACATATGCCTCTCCTTATCACAAGTTTCATTCCTAATTAATTATAGGAGAAGATCCATGGATATTTATTATGAAATCGCTAAAGTTGTAATCAAAGTGTTATGTATGCCAACTATCAGAACTAAACCATCTACCAGAAATTAATACGATGCAATTCCCAAGAATAGAGAGCTCGAGATAGTTGGAAAGTAAATGCAGAGAGGTATTTGTTATGACTGCCAAATACTTGAAATAAAGTGATTAAATATCTGATCTACTCTCTTTCCAAACTAATTTGACCATTATATTTACAGAAAGATCTCGATCTTCCCTTCACATGACACACCTTTACCAAACTGCTACCTTAGCCTGCACCCTCTCATTGGATTCTTAAAGGTGAACTACATGTTTCTCTTTGAAGCAATTGGGAATCACTTCCATCTCACCACATTCTATCCATTCTGGCCACTCAGTGAGTTTTGAAGTAAATATGATAAAATTGTTGCATTAAAGGTTGTTAAGTATGTTGAAATTGCTTTATTTCAATTCTTGCACAAAGTTAACTTGTATTAAATCACAATTTATGTCAGACACTTCAACAATAATTACTGGGCATTGAAAAAGACACTAAAAATTCAATATGCGCCAGTATGAGGTGACATCAAATAAATTTAATCATACCAATAAAGATTGAGAACCATATGAAAGATCTTATTACAAACTGTGGTGACTTTAAGCATTTAAGACGTTAGTTAAATAAGCACAAGATTCAAATTAGAGGCCGCCTCAACAACTAGCTTTTACTATTCCCTAATTCCGCACGCCTACTGGAATAACAAAGGCATTTTAAATGCAATTGAACTCGGAATGAATTCAAAAAAAAAGATGTTTTGTAAAAAAAAGCTCAGATCAAAGACAAAAAAAAAATTCATTCCTATTGAAATCCTGAATCAATATCTTAAGATCACATCTGATCGGAGAGAATAATAATCCAGACAACATGCCTCATAGAAATGTGGTCTCATGGAATGCCATCGCCTATTCACTAAAATCCTTCATAAATGTAGGCTGCAACTACTACATTTAGGTGCTCCGCATGTCTGTCTTTACACGTTAGAAGTGACTTTGAGGAAATATCAAGTTCTCTTTTAACATCTCCCACATTTATTGATAGCAATCTAGCAGCTAATTATGTTCATCCAAGTCAACCGCATCTGGGAGGAAATCACAATTTAAAAAAAAAACTTCTATCATTTTCATTCAAAACAAAAAAGGTCATAGGAAGAGATTGAAGTGGAAGCTTCTTGTTTGTAGAAAAAAAAAACCAAAGATTCATATTTTGGCATTGGACATAAGCTTGAAAGAAATGATCACCAAAGAAGCTTCATTGCATTCTAATTCATGTATGTCAATGTATTTAGATAACATGTCAAGCATAGATAACATGTCAAGACAACATTAAAAATATAACTATACAACCCATTCAAAATGTTAAGAAACATGTAATCGACAACCATTTCATTTACGAAAGACAAAGTTGGAGTCCCGACTCTCGACCTACAGCTCAGACATAATGATGCATACCAACTCAATCTAAGTTGAGATCAACGATGGTTTCAAGCGTTTAGTTTGTGATTAAGTCAAATTAATAGATGAGTTAGTGTGCAGAGAAAAGCATAACCCAAGAATAACCTTGATTATTCAATGCAGGAAAACACATATAAATTCTTCAAACATATTAAAATCATAGGCTCCTAGAAATATTTCCTTTATCTTTGCAACAATGTTGTAAATTCTTATTCTATTATTGTTGGTATTACAACACAACAATTTTCCAACTTCCACACTTAAAAAAAAACATACTACTAATGAGGCTCGAACAGAAGTTTCAAAGTTAATAAATGCTCATTTCAACATTAATGTTTAGGCTTGACAAGACCAACTTAGCAGTAGATATGATAAATCCAATATTGCACAGAGATCAATTAAGACAAAGTGAATATCCTTCACTTTTGAAGAAAGCTTAACATACGTAAGCATCTTACTTAGCTCAAAATGAATTGTGCTTGTATGTTATTCTTTTCCTTTTTGAAAATTGGGATACAAAACTAAATCGGATTTTTAGCCATTAGCTATTAACCAGGAGGATGGAAATATACCTACGCACCGTACGATTTGAAAATAAAAAACTTTCCTATGCCAGGCATACCCATTCAACACACTGATATTACATGGATTGTTTGACATGATAATTAAATCAAATGCAATATTCGCCTGGTATGTTCTAGATGGATTCAAATGTTGAAATCTAAAAAAAAGAAGATAGTGAATGCAAATACCAGCCTATGTGTCATGAGTACAAGTGTAAGTAATGATAAAAGTAAATCCAGATTCAAGATGGCACTCAAGTGTAAGTAAGTAATAGATTTAACATTCCTCTAAATCTCAATATTTAAAGGTTACTTTGCAAAAGTATTTCGACCTACAAAAGAGAGATTTAAAAACAACAACAACAAAAACATACAAAGAGGGTTCTCCTTCTAGTGCCATTTTGTAGATGCCAAAATCTGCAACATGCTTAAAATTTAACACACATTAGTATGGTTAATCATTTAAACCAGAGCAAACCAAAACATCTCTATGAAATACTAAATCATGTTAAGTATGCAATCAAGGAAACAAGGAAGCTAAACAAAACACACAATAACATGAATCAAACCCTATCTCATAGTGGATTGGTGCTACTTTGATGTGGAAAGTAGCCCTTTCCCAATCCTTGTTAAGATCTTGGATGATGGATGAAATGCCTTGAAGATGTTATGTGATATGATGAACAAGATGCAAATGCTTGAGATTGTGTATCAAGTTGTTCCTTAAATCAATAGAAGAATCCCCTATTTATAGAATAGAAGGATAGAAGAATGAAAGATAGGAGAAATGTGGGATAAAATATAATCCAATGGCATTGTCCCATTTGTCAGCATTCCAATGGAGGGAGGTTGTGCACATTTTGGTCATTGTGCATGATAAATTCTATTAGGTGGATTTTGAAATTTTGAAAGTTGGCTTGTTGGAGAGAGAAGAAAGAGTCTTAAATGCCAAGTGGGAGACATGTAAGAGACAATGTAAGAAGAGTTAATGCCATGTTGGAAGGACAAATCCATTTGGAGGGACTTTTCAAATTTAAACAATATTCCACAAAGATGTCATTTTGAATAATAATAGAAGAAATTATAAATCAAATAAATTGATTTATTGTGCAAGTTGCAAAATCTAGAGAATTGGGGGATTAGATTAGTATTAATCATGATTTGATTAATTTTAATGAAGGTTAGTTGATTGTGAGATTCAACTTAAATATTGGATTTACTTAAATTAAATGAGAAGATAAAGAAAATTAGAAATTTAATTAAATATTTGGATTTGTTCAATTTTAATTAAATAAAAATTGATTTGTTTAATTAAAGAGATTAATTTAGGAGATTAATTAAATAAACTTGATTTATTTAATTAAAGAGATGAATATGATGATAAATATTAGTTTATTCAATTCAAAGAGGAATTTGATGAATTTAATCAAATAAGGATTATTTAATTAAATACTTAGCAAAGAGGATGATTAAACAAGAACTGGTGTTAGTAAGTCAAAATCGAGCATGCATTATTAATTACGATAATTTACGTGTCTACAATAATAATCAAATTAAATTTATTTAAAATTATACTTTTTGGAAAGCTTATAATAAGGACTACATACCTAAAAATATATATAAATTAAATGAATTCATTTGATCCCCCAGAAAGCAAATCAAAAGTGGTTTTTTATCAGCATTTTGATAAGTGTGAAGGAGGGGGTTTGATCTAAAGTGGTTTGATCAAAGCCACTTCAATTAGAATCCTTTAAATGAAACTTTTCAAGGATTAAATAATTATATTTTCTAAAAATATGCGATTTCAACAAAAAATAGGATCTCCAAGAAAGTGTAAACCACTATTGTGGGATCACCCTATTCCTAGAGAAAATTTGATGATCAAGAGCATTCAAGAATAGACATATCAGATATTTATTGGAGCATTCAAGATCTAATCACCATGTCAAATTCATTTATCATCATGCATTTTTTTTTGGAGCTAACATTGTGATGTAGGTTTCAAAAGATCAAGTTTAAGCATTCAAAGCATTATTTCAAGTATCAAGATCCACATCCATTGAATCCATTTCATGCAAGTTGGAAACCTTCCAAGATCACCATTACAAAGGTTTCTTCAATAGTTTGTTGAGTGGTAACATAGCATTGTTCATTGTTCATTCCCTCTTTCATGCTTTATTTCAATTCAAGATTTGATTACGAAAATGGGGTTTGACCAAGGAAAACCCCCATTCACCAAAAATAAATAATTTTTTCCCTCTTGTGTTTGTGTTGAATATTTAGGTTGACAGGATTGAAGACCTCTTGAAGTGAAAAACTAGAAAAGTTGTCAAAGATGTTGTCAAATCACATAATTTAACCTAGAGATCAGATTTATGACTGTTCGACACAGAAACCTTGACAAATCAGAAGCTATAGATCAACACCACAGGCTCCCAAAATATTTTTAAAAACCCTAAGGGTATGTGCAGGATCATGATGGGCCAAAAAGTGGCGATATGATGGGTATGTGTAGGGTATGTGGCTGATGACCTTTTTAAAACCAAAATTGATGAAACAAAAATGGTTTTTAAAAGAGATTCTCAGCTTTCCACCAATATAAATTATGCTTTACTTTGAATTAATAAACAATTATTATTCATTTTCTATTTGAATTACTTAAAAAGTCTTGATTGATAGATTGATTGAAAAACATCTATAACTTTCAAACGTATCACATTTTTAGAATCTAAAACATGCATCACATTCTATGCTTTGCATACTATAGGATTAAAAAGGGAAAAATTGAATTTCTGGAAATTTTGACCAAGCTAGATGAATAAAATGAGTTTTTATATTTTTAAAAGTTGTAATAAAAATTTCATAATTAATTATTTACTTGGAAACAAATTACAAAAAATATGCATCACATTGGGACATGAGTCCCCTACTTATATCTAAGATCTTATAAAAAATATTATCATTTTATTATGGTTAGGTTGGTCACGTTAATCTTACTTTTATTTTTCCTTAAAATTTACTAATCGCATTGAAATTTCAAATTTTCACCAAATAGGATTTTTTTAAAATAAACGTAGTAGTTTAGAAACTACATTCAATTTGTTGTAGATTCTATTCTTACATATTTTTGAAATAATATAATAATTTATTCAAATTTTTACGTCAAGTTTCCTAACTTTGATTTTTCTAAATTTTTTGCCACTTAAGGACCTATTTTTTCCATGATCCTGCACATACCCTGATACTGAGTATAAACTTAGGTATTCTTCTTTCTTGGCCCAATTGATTTTGCATCAAAATTTTAAGTTTTTGGAGAGAATTTTCCTAGTGTCTAGGTTTGATGCAAAGGGTTTATATTAGCTAATTTCTATATGGACCTATGTGCTTTCAAAAATATGCAATTACTATTGGTTTGTGGATTATTTCCTAAGGCCGGTACTTCAATATTTTATCCCATGACCTATGGGTTGTTTCTCTCCTAAAATTTTGCAATGGATGGGAAATCTGTTGACCCTAGTGGATTATTTCCTAGGAGAGGATTTTACGTTTATCAAATTCCATGGTTTCAATGGAGAGCCTTTTAGATTCCCCAAATTTGTAATAGATAGAGTTTTGTGTTGGAGGCATTCCATCAGGCATCCCTTGCAGACAATGCCTATGGTGCCAGAAGGAATAAGACAAAGATATATATGATCCCCTTCAACATTGCCAATAGTCAGGTGACACTAGGGAAGTAGAAGGAAAAGGGTGAACTTATAAACCTATTGGTGTTGCTAGGCTTGGTCCTCATTTGTGACATGTGGTATTATAATTTGACAAATCACTTCACTTTGAAACATGAGATTCAAGTGTATTTTGATTCAAGGAGGAATCAAACTCAGGAAAGGCCAGAATTACACATTGACTTGGCCTGCATACCAATCAAATAACCAAAATGGTTAATTTTCTATGTACCACAGGTGGAGTATTAGAGGAACCTCCTAATGGGTAAGTCCCTCAACACGCAATTGAAGTGCAAGGGATGGTTAGAAAGGAAGATCTTGACAAATTTCTAGAGGTTCCAATAAGAGATGAGGTCCCTCAATGCCCTTTTCGGAGAGTTTTGGCCACATGATGAAAGGTTTGAAGAGATTTATGACCAAGAGGCTGATATCGACAATAACAACCGAAAGACAAGTCATGATATTGAAGAGGAGAAGCTTTTGTGTCATTCTTCCCATCCTCAGGAATCTGATAGGAGAAGAGGCTCAAAGCAAAGGGACTCACAAGTCACATCCTTTATCAGTGCTCAAAGTAAAGGGAAGAGATCCTGACAGTCCCTAAGAAGGTCTACCATGGTTATTGAAGGCTAGGTTTTAGGGGGTCCAGTCGCCAAAGGATTGGAACGTACCAGTTCAAATCATGTAAATAGAAGATTCTAAGATCTAGGTGCACCTGATGCATCACCTAGAGGAAAAGAAGAAGTGGAGTCTACTCTGCAAAGTGTTTCGACTGTCGTGGCCTAGGTAAGTTTTACTCCCTCTCTTCTTCATGTCTCTACGTCTCTGGTTACTCCCCTGTCCCCATCTGTAGAAAAGAATCCTCGGACCACAGAACCTAATTTGTTGGTCCTTAATGAACCCTCGACCATTTTTATCAATGAACCTTGTGGAACAACCCAGTGCATCAAGTGAGTAGCATTTGCTTAGGCCGCTATTGATTGTTTGATCACCCTATCTAAGGCCCCCATTGAAAAATCCAAATCATCCATGTTTCCCATTACTCCAGGTCCATCCGCTTCTAAGAAAAAATGTTTCCTTCTACATGTTTCTCTTTTTACCCCAACTGGTTTTCCCCAACCCAATTTCAATTCGATATCACACCTTTTTCCATGATTACGCTCCCATTTTCCTCCCCGCATGCTCATACATCTAAGGTGTCTCCTTATGTTATTCTTTTTGGTCTTCCTCCAGGTGCTTCCATTGCAATACAAAGCATTGATACCCCTCAAAGTCTCCAAGAACATTTTGAGGCAACCAAGTAGACCCGACAAATTAGAAAGTAGAAACACTTATTAAAGAATGTTGCATTTTCGACTACTAAGAAGATTGAAGCTTGCTTCAATGAAGAGTGAAACTCTCTACTGATTACTACTATGAAGCTACTCTTGTTGAAACCCAAAGGAAAAATTTAGATGGAATACAATGGTATTAGGGCCATGGGTTTGGATTTGAATGAAACTCGCCTACAGAACAAAGTGGTCATAGCTAAGGCCACCTGAAAGGTGGTATATGCGGATTATGAAGATTAGATAGGAAATTGAAGAAGTGTGTGGTAAAGTTAATGAATGTAAAGGAAACATTGAATAGGTTGCATACAAAAATCAAGGCTAGATATGTTGAGCAGCCCGCATAAGGAAAATACATAATCAACAAGGAGAAGGAGCTAAATTTCTCGAGGTGTCCCAAGGTGAAAAGGTTCAGTTGTCTACTAAAATTGAAAAGTTGAGAGTTGAGCTTGCTACTAAGAGCTAGAAAAACACCAAGTACCAGTGTACTCAGGAAAACATAAAGAGAGAGATGGATGGCATCTGATCTCAAGCTTCCAACAATATACAAAAGGCCTAGGTGGAAGTAGATAAGTCAAAACAAGAGAAACAAGATATTGCATCCACTCTGGAGGCTCATGATCAAGAGATCAGAAGATTGAGCTCTTAACTGGTGAATTCCCTTTGAGAGAAGAACAAATGGAGGAGAATGCAAGAGAAAAAGAGGCCCAGTTACATTAGGAGTTAACTATTGTACAAGGGTCTAGGACCCTCCCAATGTTGAAGAAGCTAATATCCACACACTAGGAATGAATCATAGTTACAGTTGCTATCCTCAAACTAGCCCTATAGTTTTTGAGGGACGCTCAAGAAATAAACAAAAATTTTGGCCCACTGGCCAACCAAATTGTCCAGAAATATGCTCCTCAAGTAGCAGAATCGAAAAGCTTAATTTCCAAGTTGTGTGTGGCCACTAATGAGGTCCTAAGAAGTGTAGGAATTCTAGATCGAAGGGTTGAATCCAATAAATCAAATGAATTTTTCAACTGCCACAAGGTCACAACAAGAAGCAAGGGTTTCTATGTAGTGTTGAATAAGAGGGTTGAAAAAATCAAGAAAGATTTTGGTGCCTTGCATAGCTTCATATTGCCTCCCTTTCTTTCACCAGATGAAGATGTGTTATCAATTGAGTACATCACAGATGCAATTAGATATAAGGTCTGGACTTCTATAGAACTCTCAAGTTCAAGCATGATTCCCACTATTGATGATGTTGAGCATGAGATATTTCCCCTTTCTCATCTCTATTATCACCTTGGGGCAGTTTCAACAAGATGGGGATTTGTTTCCTTTAGAGAAGTCATTGAGATAGATCAAGCGTATAAGGTCATATGTGATCTCATATGACTAAGTGATATGGGTTGGGAGGTCCAACATTATGCTTTCCTCAAACTCCAAGAACAACCAGAGGTCTAGGTTCACACCTTTGCAAGTGAAGGCCCCCTATGAGTCACAAAAACTATGAAGCATTTTTTCCTTTAACCATTTTTTATTTTTGTCTTTAGATGTGTCCATGCTCAAAGAAAAAGTGTGTCTGAAAGGAATGCAATGCGCCATGTTGTGGTTGTGTGACTTTTTTTTATCACTTTCCTTCCTAGGAGAGCGTCAAGACACATGTTAGCTCAGTGGAGATTTTCTCAAGGATAGTTTTCACAAATCTAAGAATCTTTTCCCGCTTGACACGTCATCTCTTTGCTGTGGGAATTTTGCACTTGTAAGAAGCATTCTTTTTTTTGAGGTTTGTTAGAGCATGTTGGGTCTTTTAGTTTTTTGGATTGGAATTTTGAGTCAACACCATTGATCCAAGTGATTGGTCAACTAGAATTTTTCCAAGTTTTTTTTAAGATCTAATTATTTGCAGATAACGATCTTTGCTAAAATATCTAAAGGGAATTAATGTGACAGTTGGGAGTTAATGAGGAAATATTTCCATGAACTAACTAAAAATCTACAATCAAATCATGAGCTATAAAATGCCAACATTTGGCAACAATTACTTCTAGAATGTGGTGGTGGTTCTCTCTTTTTTCAGCTATAAATGGGAGGTGGCAATAGAAAAGTTCAGAGATTTTCCTAAGTTCCAAGTTACAATTTTTTTTTGAAGAAAAGGTTTCTTTACTTTTCTTTAGGAATAGAAGTATTTTTTAGAAGTAAAAGTAGAACACTACTTTTCTCTAGCATGTTGTATTGTTTTAACTCATACTATTATTGGATTGGCATTCGACCTTTTGTTTCTAAGTTCATTTGATATTCAAGCACAGGGTATGTGCAGGATCATGATGGGCCAAAAAGTGGCAATATGATGGGTTTTTGTAGGGTATGTGGCTAACAAATTTTTTTACCCAAAATTGATGAAATGAAAAGGGTTTTTAAAGAAGATTCTTAGCTTTCCACCAATATAAATTATGCTTTACTTTGAATTTAGTAAATAATTATTATTTATTTTCTATTTGAATTACAACTAAAGTCCCGATTGATAGGTTGATTGAAAAATATCTATAGATTTCAAATGGTATCACATTTTTGAAAAAACATGTGTCACATTTTATGCTTCACATACTATAGGATTAAAAAAAAGAAATGAATTTCATGAAGTTTTGACCAAGTTAAGGTGGTTAGATATACAAGTTTTTTTATTTTTTAAAAGTTGTAATATAAAATTTGTAATTAATTATTTACTTGGAAAAAAATTACAAAAAAATATGCTTCACATCGAGACATCAATCCTCTACTTATATCTAAAATCATATAAAAAATTATTATCATTTTATTGTGGTTAGGGTGGTTAGACAGACACCTACTTCTTATTTTTTCCCTGAAATTTAAGTACTACTGCATTGAAATTTCAAATTTTCACCAAATATATTTTATTTTTTCTTAAATAAACCTAGTAGTTTAGAAACTACATTCAATTTTCTACAAATTATGTTATATATTTTTGAAATAATATAGATAACTTATTCAAATTTTTACGTCACTTGTTTCCTAACTCAAATTTTTCTGAATTTTTTGCCACTTAAGGGCCTATTTTTCTCATGATGATCCTACACATACCGCACAAACTATTCAGGAGAAATCTTTGAGACTATGAATGTTATGGCCTTTATCAAGTTCCTTTTTTATGGTTTTGTTTAGAATGAAACACTATGTTAAGTTGAATTCAAGTAGTTTGAGTAGTTGATTTCCATGTTGTAGGCTTATATGGTATGATAATAACTTATGGAAATTGGAATATGTTTGTCGAACTTCTCTACTTTCCTAAAGGGTTGTTATTTTTTCATATTATGTTGTAAGAAGAGAAAGCGTTTATGCAATTTTTGAATTTTTTCTGTTAATCTTGGAAAATTTTATGTTTGATCGGACCTTAACAAACACTACCTATGAGGAGATTTGAAAGATTGCAATGTGCTTGTATTTAGGCTTTGTTGCTCGTTCTCTTCCCAACAGTGAAGGGTAGTTGTGTTTTTTGTCTAATATATCATTCATGAAAAGGGAAATTGGATTTAAAATGTTTTAAAACCTTTGGCACATCACCATTTTCTTATTTAATGTTTACATTTTCTTCTACCCTTTTCTCCAAACTCAAAGAAGATTCAGCTTTCTATAAAAATATCGTAGGTATTCAGTGAGGTGCAAATCAGTCCCCCACTCATTAAATTTCCCATAAGGCTATTAGAGAGGTGCAAGCTTTGATGAGCAACAATGTTTAACTATCAAATCTTGTTGCATCTATTCAAGGATTCTAAAAAATATATTTTAACTTATCTTCCATTTATATCTCTTCAATCTTCTTCCTCAAATAGTGTATCTCTTTTGAGGGACATTGATTTTCTCCTAATAACAACTCATAATTTTTTTAGAACTCTTCAATCTTCTTCTCTATATATTTAGTCATGATTATTTCTTACATCTTTCACACTTTAAAATTAATTTTAAAAAATAGTTACACACAAATCATATGTGCTATCAAAATTTATTTGTAATACCCATACAACTACAACCCTAATTAAATATTTGTGTTAGAGGCTCTCCAAAAAATGTAGGAGTGATAAAACTAGATTATTTTCATGCATGCATTTCTAATATCAAATATATCAATTATTTCTATTAACATTTAATAGATATGGACCCAAGAGGAAATATGACATCGTAATAGTATCCACTTAATGTATTTAAAAAAGTTTCTTTTGAGGATAATGCACAAGATGTGGGGAGCTAGGATTATAATTTTAGATTAGAATTTCCTTTCTTTCTAACCAAAGGGACTTGGAAGCATGTGAAAAATAATTGAAAATTTTTACTCATAAAATATGCAAGCAATGGTTTGTGTATGGAAAAATTTATTATGTTTCATACATGATTTCCTTCTAATGTTCTTCATGATATATTTATCCTTTGATATTTATGGTCTACATTCTTCTAGTTTTATGTGGCAACCATGTCATACATACATGTTAGGATGTAAGAGGTTGAATGAGTGCATGTCATAAGAAACATTTACTACTCTAGTTACCCATAATGTGAAGTCTTATCCATAATAGCTAATGTAAGAGGCCTATTATATAGGTAATAATCAATAAAAAATGCTTATGTGTAAAGTTATTTTCGAAGGTAGTGACTCCACTAATAATACTCTTAGTGCTTCCTACCAACATATGATTCATTCTTTATATAACTCTATTTTTATCAAGGGCATATGGAGTTTACTTATCTCTCTCTATTCTATTGTCATTGTAAAATCTATAAAATCCTATTAAACAATAATCACCACTGCTATCAATTCTCAAAACTTAATTTTCCTAAACAACTAATTTTCTACAAGAGCCTTAAACTGTCTAAAATTATTAAAGACTTCATATTTACTTCTAAGGAAATAAATGTATCCTAGAGTATTCATCTATGAAAGATACATCATACAAAGATTTTGAAATTGACAGAACATTTATAAGACCAAAAATAACAAAATGAATTATATCCAACACCCTAGAAAATTGGTGAGAACTCAAGTAAAAAAAATTATTTACCATATATCTAGTGTTCACATAAATCAAACTCAAGAGAAAAATGATTTAAACCCTCTACAATATTTTTTATTTTTCTAGTCTCTAAGGAAAGAGAACCCTTAGGAGCCCAAAAATCATAAACATCAGAAGTACATGCAACATTCCTTTTTTCTACTAATTTTGATGGTGAAACTGTAGAATATGTAAATATCTTAAATAAAAAGAATAGATAAACTATTGTATTTAATTGTGCATACCTCAATCTAAAATAGAGTTCCCACACAAACACTCTTAGAAAGCATCGTAGATTCCCAACCATCTTACACCCTCCACTAGAGAAAATAACATACACACCTACATCATTAATCTAATGTATTGAACATGTTTTTCATACCAAAATAGATATATGTTGTATTGTACCATTGATCTTCTTCACACATCCATCAAGGAATCATATGAAGACTCTTCCATGGTTTATAATCTTAAGGTGAGATTCATCTCGAAGGTACAAATTTTCCATCATATTATACTTCATACTTTGAAAACTAGTTGCCCAATGTGAGTTCATGTAGAAAGAATCCCTAGACTCTATCAACCATGCATCTTGACTAATGTGTTTCCAAGGACATGATAAAGTCATCACCATCATCCTAAAAGTACCTTTCAGACTCATCACCTAAATTATTTTTCTTTTCCTTTTTATCCTACTTGCAATCTCTTTTGAAATTCCTACCTACTTGTTATAGTTCCAACACTTAGCCTTTATCTTTCTAGGAGTTTTGGTCTACAATTTTCCATCTTCTTGTTCTTGCCTTTCTTTTCTAATATTCCATAAACAACTAGGGCCTTAATAGATTTAGAAGCTTTTATTGTCATCTCCTTAAAACTAAGAATCCAACTACCTCATCCATTTTGATTTGAAAGGAAATAATCTTGATTTCCATTACCATGTAACCTCATGAATTTAACAAATAATATAAAAATTTATGCAATGACCCTTCTCATTTATTTCAATGGAGCACAATTGAGTAACAATCATATTAAAAGCATCCAAGTGCTTAACCGAAAAACCACCATAATATATAATAAGGGAATATAACATTTTTCTTAATAAAAGTTTATTTACTATGGATTTATCATACTAAATCTCACCCAACTTCTTCCAAAGAGATATGACATTAGATTCTTGATGAGCATTCAACAATACAAAAATACCAAATAAAACCTAATGAGATGATTCATTTTTTTATACATTTTGTCCTAACCTTCATATGACATATTCATAGGTTTAGATCTATTTGAATAAGCCCACAATACTATGTCCCACTTTTTGGCCAAAGTAGGACATTAATATCAACATTTTTACAAAATTTCACTTTATGAAATCTATACCAACTAAACCATTAATAATTTGGAGATGGACTGAAATAGTAATCTGTGAGAATTTGTGTGTAGATTCTAAATATACATTTTTAAAAAAAGTTAGAAATAAATGTTAAATTTTTACATAAATTTTAATAAATTATTTTTTATAGTAAATAATATTTTTAAAAAGTGTCATTTATGTCATCACACAACTCTTTTTTATTGAAAGAATAAAATTATAATTACATAAATATCTTTTGAATAGATATTTTTCATAACTTTTTGTTGCATATTTTTTTAATTTAATTTTTGAAGACAAAGTAATTATGATTTAGACATAGTTGTATGTCATCATGCATAACTTGTTTTTTTTTTTTTTTTAAACAATAATAGTGTACACATATTTTTGAGAATTATTTTGTCTATTTTTCTACTTTTCTATGTGTGTGAAACAAATACCTTGATGTCTAGTGAAAAAAATTATTCACACAAAATAAAATATAAATATAAATATATTTTTTGTTGAAAATATTTAAAATTATACTTTTTGGAAATCTTATAATAAGAGCTACATACTTACAAAATATAAATTTTAAATGACTTTATTTAATCCCTCAAAAGATAAAGAAAACACATTTTTTGCTAGCATTTTGATAGGTGCAAAGGAGACTCCATTATGGGTATGATTTATGAATAGAGGAGTTCTATATTGTTGAATATGACAACAAAATTAGAAAGAAAGAAAAAAATTATCTTTAAAAAAGATAAAGGAAATAAAGGAAAATCTTATCTTTAGAATTCTTTGAAATGATAAAGATTTTAAAAAATGGAAACAAAACAAAACAATGCAATAAAAATAAAGCTGCATTTTTCTATGTTCAACATAGGTTGAATATATTATTTATATCTTGTTGCCTTGAAGGATAAATTATTATTGTAATTTGAATTGTAATTGAATAGTTGCAGTTGTGTGAAGGGTGTAATCAATTTCTTTGAGCAATAAGAATACCAATACTTTGCCCCATGGATGTATGTTTCATTTGCATATTGTCAAGGTTTTACCATGTAAATTTGTTTCTTATTTATTATTTTGTTATTTCATTTAAATTTCTTCATTAATTCTTTGCAACTAATTTGTGCTGCATATTATTAGTTTTTTGGGTATGTGCAAGATCATGATGGGCCAAAAAGTGGTGATATGATGGGTATGTGTAGAGTATGTGGCTGACGACTTTTTTACCAAAAATTGATGAAACAAAAAGGGTTTTTAAAGGAAATTCTCAACTTTCCACCAATATTAATTATGTTTTTACTTTGAATTTAATAAATAATTATTATTCATTTTCTATTTCAATTACGACTAAAGTCCTAATTGATAGGTTGATTGAAAAACATCTATAGCTTTCAAACGATATCACATTTTTTGAATCTGAAACATGTGTCACATTCTATGCTTTGCATACTATAGGATTAAAAAAAAAATGAATTTCATGAAGTTCTAACCAAGTTAAAGTGGTCAGACGTATGAGTTTTCATATTTTTAAAAATTTGTAATAAAAAATTCATAATTAATTATTTACTTTGAAAAAAAATTACAAAAATGTGCATCACATTGGGACATGAGTCCTCTACTTATATCTAAAATATTATAAAAAAATATTATCATTTTATTGTGGTTAGGGTGGTTAGACAAACACCTACTTATTTTTTCCCTGAAATTTAAGTACTACTGCATTGAAATTTCAAATTTTCACCAAATAGATTTATTTTTTAAATAAACCTAGTAGTTTAGAAACTACATTAAATTTGCTACAAATTCTATTCTTACATATTTTTTAAATAATATAGATAGCTTATTCGAATTTTTACATCAAGTTGCCTAACTCTGATTTTTCTGAATTTTTCGCCACTTAAGGGCCTATTTTTTCCATGATGATCGTACACATACCTATTTTTGTGTACACAACAAGTGGTATCAAAGTAGTTATTTTGCAAAAAAAAAAATAGGATTTGGTTTTTTTTTTGTAGCATCATATGGCAAAGATTTTGAATGCAAGGTTCAAGGTGGAGAAATTCAATGGCCTAAAGAATAATTTTTAGCTATGGAATCTCAATATGTGTGATTTTTTAGTGCAACAAGGATCACATAAAGCGTTGGTAGGAAAGTCAAATAAATCTACAAATATGACTAATGAATATTGGGAGGATCTTCATACAAGAGATCTTAGCACAATTTGGTTGTGTTTAGCAGATGATACGTTCTTTTTAAAATTGTTGGAGAGGATATGGCAACAAGATTATGGAATAAAATGGAGAGTATTTATATGAAAAAATCCTTGACAAATTGAATCTACTTTAAGAGGAAACTATATAGTTTGTGAATGAAGGAAGGTATAAATTTTTTGATCATTTAAATTATTTAAATACTCTTATATTTCAATTATCTAGTATGGGTATAAGATTCAAAGATGAAGACAAGGAAATTACATTATTATGTTCATTGTTTGAATCCTAGAATCACTTAGTCACTTCTATTAGCTTCAACACAACTAACACCCTTGAATTTGATTCTATTGTGGGAGCTTTGTTGTTTGAAGAGGTGCAGAGGAAATCTAACATAGAAACCTCCACATCTAAAGCAATGGTGGTTAGAGGTCGATCCACAGAAAAGGGGAAGATTTGAGAGTTACATCCAGATCTAAGTCAAAAGAAAAAAAGGGTAAGGGAAAATGTATTGTAATATATCAAAGCATCTCAAGAAATATTGTTGGAAGAGGAGAGAAGAAAATTATGACTCCAAAAAGGAAGCAAATCTGGTTAAGACAAGCTCAGGCATAGTTCATGAAATTTTATTTGTTTGTAATTCCTTATAGTATCATGAGGAATGGTTATTAGATTCTGGTGCTTCTAATCACATGTGTCCGCATAAGAATTAGTTTTCTTCTTACCAAGCTATTTATGGTAGTTTTTTTATTATGGGAAATAATGTTTTTTGTAAGACTGTTGGGATTGGAAGAATTAAGATTAAAATGTTTGATGGTGTTGTGAGGACATTAATAGAGGTAAGACACATGGTGAAAAAATTCAAAAAGAATTTAATTTCATTGGGATTTTCAGATTTTGGAGGTTATAAATTTACAAGTTGTATTTGAGGAATAAAATGAATCTACTCATTTATGGCATTAGTGACTGGTTCATATTCAAGTGAGAAAATATTGGAGGTACTGTTGAACTATAGGTTACTTCCAAATTTAAAATCTTTGAATTTGAATTTCTACAAGCATTGTGTTTATGGGAAGCAATCTAGACAAAATTTTAAAGCAGGTAGTCATGTACAAGTAAGGGTATTCTATATTATATTCATTCATATTTTTGGGGACCATCCCCTATAGTTTATTTTGGAGGATAATCATATTATGTGACATTTATAGATGATTACTCTAGAAAGGTGTGGGTCTATATTCTTAAAATAAAAGATGATGTGTTTAATGTATTTAAGTAGTTTATAGTTTTGGTTGAAAAGAAAACTAGCAGATCAATCAAGTGTTTAAGAATAGATAATGGAGGTGAGTTCACATCTTTGGAATTTGAAAATTATTGTAAGGAAGTTGGGATCGAAAGGCATAAAACCACTGTCTACACTCCTCAGCAAAATGGTGTTGCTAAACACATGAATAGGACTCTTTTAGAGAGAGAAAGGAGCATACTCAATAATTCCAATTTGTAGCAAGAGTTGTGGGAATAAGCAATCTCTACAACTTATTATCTAGTCAATATGTCACCATCAATTGTAATAGATTATAAGATTCTTGAAAAGGTATGGATAGGTCATTCTTGTGATTATTCAAATCTGATTTTTTTTTGTTGTGATGCATGTGATCTTCTTTTGAAAGATCAACATTCTAAATTAGATCCCAAATCTAAGAAATATATCTTTGTTGGTTATGGTTACAAAATTAAGTGATATAGATTGTGGGATCCTACTACTCACAAAGTCATTATTAGCAAAGATGTGGTATTTGATTCAAATCTCCTCTCATATATTCAAAGATGTGGTATACACCTATCTTTGTTGATTTGAAATAGGAACAAGTACCTCAACATCAATATATTAAATTGGAAACTCATCCACCTACAGAAAATAGGGAGCAAGAAGAAGCTTCTGAAGAAGAAGACAATGTTGTAGAAAACTTATAGGAAAATGTGGAAATTCCACAACTAGATCTAAGGAGGTCTACCTGGGTCATAAATGTACCTAAAAATTATGATGATTATGTTTCATCCATTTCTTTGATTTCTAATGATGGGGAACCTAGTTGTTATCAGGAAATAGTGGATGGTGCTTGTTGGTGATTTTTCCAACAGAACTAAGCCGTACTCTAAGTACAATGGGAATGCAAACTAAAACCCCATCTTTTCATAGTTTACCAGTCAAAACTACAGTTAAAAGAACAAAGAATTTACAAGAACACTTGAAAGTGAGTAACCAAAAAACTACTACACCAAATAGTGATTCAAAGAGAATTTCACTTCATTCTAATATAACCAAAAAAACCTTGTTCAATCCATTTACTACTGTTTCAGAAACAAGAACAAGAACAAAAAAAAATGCACTCTAAACTATCACTGTTTTTCCAATTTTCAAACTATTACAATTCCAATGTTTTCCAAACCTCTCACCATGTCGAGGTTCACCTTTTAAAGGTTCATAAGGTGGTTATTTCTCCCCTTGGTTGGGCTTAACCACTACTAAAGGAAAAAATTGCATAAATGCAACATTTTGGGCTTTATTTCTAGCTCTGAGAGAATCCTATTTGAACAAGTTGTGAACCACATCCATTCTACCTTGAACTATAGAAAAACCTTCCTTCTAACATATTCTAACACTTCTAACACAAGACAAGATGGTCAACATGATCCTAAAATATCAAAATCACAAAATTCTTCCTAGGCTTCCAACATATTGTCGAGTGTTTCCAAATGCCTCCTAGGTGCTCCTACACCACTCTCCCCCTCTCAGCCCAAACACTAGGGAATGGAAAGAGAGACCAATGACAAGTCAATACCAAACTTCTTGAACTGATCTTCTTGAACCCATGTGGCTTCTGATTCATGCTTGTTCTTCCACTAGATAAGGTGTTCCATGTACACCTTGCTTCTTGTAGCCTTCTTCAGTCTTGACTCCAAGATCTTCTCTGCCTAAGGCTTATCTTGAATAGGTAAGGGTAAATTACTGGTGTCCTTGAAGATCTCCTAACTGTTCTGACCCACATCAATGACTGTCCCCTTATACTTGATCAAATCAGCTATGTTGAAAACTGGTGAGATTCGTAGTTCGGTAGGTAACTCCACCTTGTATGCATTCTTTCCATACTTGGCCAATATCTTGCATGGACCCACTCTTTTCATCTGCAACTTGGTTGACATTCCCTTCTGCAATCTTGACTTGTTAAGGTGGACCATAACATAGTCTCCTACTTGAAATTGCACATCTTTCCTTGCCATATTTGCCTTCTCTTTCAATTTTTGTGTAGCCTCAGTGACTGTCCTCTTTACCTGCTCCTAAATCTCTTTCATGGTCTGACTAAAATATTTTTCATGTCCACTCCTATGTTCCATAGCTCCAAGATCTCTGAGCTCACATATCCCTCTTGGGTACATCCCATACACAATCTCAAAAGGACTCTTCCCTATGGTTTGGTTCACACTGTCATTGTAAGCGTACTTAGTTTGTGAGATAACCATATCCCATGTCTGTCCATACTCCTTAGTTAGGCATCTTAAAAGATTACCTAGCACCCTGTTAACCACCTCTATTTGACCATCTGTTTGAGGATGGTAAGCTGATCCAAATGATGGATTTGTACCCAATATACTCCATAGAGTCTTCCAAAAGTGACTCATGAACTTCACATCCCTATCAAAAACAATGCTCAAAGGCAATCCATGGATCCTTACAACTTCCTTGAAGAAGAGATGAGCTATGTAACTTGCATCATGAGTAGTTTTGCAGGGAATAAAATGAATCATCTTACTAAATCTGTCTACCACTACATAGACACTGTCAAAACTAGTCTTGGTCTTAGGAAGGCCTACCACAAAATCCATGCTCACACACTCCCATGGTCTGTTAGGAATGGGTAGGGGTTCATATAAACCAGCATTACTAGCTCCTCCCTTAGCTTTCATACACACAATACATTGTTCCACATACTTTCTAACATCTCTTGCCAACTGAGGCCAATAATAGAATCTTTGCACTAGTTCTAAAGTCTTATTGATACCAAAATGTCCACTAAGACTTCCATTATTCTTTTCCTGAATCATATTTTCCCTCATTGACCCTCTTGGAACACATAACTGATTCCCTTTAAACAATAACCCACTTTGCAATGTATACTCAGAGTATTGGCTATGGAAATGGTTCTCAAAGTTAGAACATACCTTATAGACCTCTGAAAAGTCATCTTCCCCATAGAGATCCTTGAAACTCTCTATGCCAATTCTCTTAATCTGTATCTCTTGCATTGTCAACAACCTCTTGCTCAATGCATCTGCAACTTTGTTTAGTTGTCCCTTCTTGTGCTTGATGGTGAAGGTAAAAGCTTGGATGTATTCCATCCATTTCAAATGCCTATTACTCAACTTCTCTTGAGTGTTGATAAAACTAAGTGCCTGATTGCCAGTAAAGACTACAAACTCCTTGGGTAGAAGGTAATGCCTTCATTTCCTAAGTGACTGAACCAAAGCATAAAGTTCTAAGTCATAGGTTGAATACTTCTTCTTTGCTTCATTGAGCTTCTCACTAAAGAAGGCTATAGGCCGGCCCTCTTGACTTAGCACTCCTCCTACTGCCACTCCACTAGCATCACATTCAACAGTGAACAATTTGTCAAAACTAGGTAATAAAAGAATAGGTTGAGTTGCCACCTCTTGTTTCAATTTCTCAAACCCTTTCTTAGCTTCTTGAGTCCACACAAACTTAGTTTTTAGACCACCCTTGATTGTATCTAGGACTGGTGCACATATGCCACTAAAGTTCCTTATGAATTTCCTATAAAATTGAGCCAAACCATGGAAACTTCTTACCTATGTCCCTGTGGTTGGTGTAGGCCAGTTTAGGATAGCTTCCACCTTGCTTGGATCCATCTTCAAAGGTCCTTTGGACACTACAAAACCCAAATAGACTAGCTCTTGCTTAAAGAACTACACTTCTCTAGATTGATTGCCAACTTCTCCTCTTGCAACCTTCTAAGAACCATCTCTACATGTTTTAAATGCTCTTCTACTTTCTTGCTAAATATGAGGATGTCATCAAGGTATACCACCACAAATATCCCTATAAAGTCTCTAAGCACTTCATTCATGAGCCTCATGAATGTGCTAGGGGCATTAGAGAGGCCAAATGGCATCACTTTCTACTCATACAACCCATCATTTGTCTTAAAAGTTGTCTTCCACTCATTTCCATCCTTGATTCTGATCTGATGGTATCCACTCTTGAGATCCAACTTGGTGAAGTACTGAGCTCCTCCAAGACAATCCATCAAGTCTTCAATCCTAGGGATAGGGAATCTATATCTGATTGTCATTCTATTTATTGCTCTAGAATCAGTACATAACCTCCACTTACCTCCTTTCTTGGTTGCTAAAACCACTTGTACTACACATGGGCTGATGCTCTTTTGAATCAATCCTTGATCCAACAACTCTTGCACTTGCCTAGCTACTTCTAGGTTCTGATTTGGTGTAAGCTTGTATGTTGCTTTGTTTGGTAATGAAGCTCCAGGTGTGAAGTAAATTTGATGACTAATGGCTCTCTTTGGAGGTAAAGTTGCAGGTGTACCATCACTAACTATGCTATTGTACCTTTCAAGTAACTTCTAGACTACTTCCGGTAGGACTATCTTTTCAGCCTTATCTTCCTCTTTAGGTTGTAACACAACCACACATCCTTCACTCCCTTGATGTAGGTTGTTAAGGAACTCTTTACCACTACTCAATATGATGTTTGGTGTCTTTGACTGTCCTTCTTCCTCTTCTAACAGTGGTTGGAACTTAAATGTCTTCCCATCCTTCTTGAAATAAATGGTGATGTCTTTTCCATCATATATGACACCTCTTTCATATTGCCATGGTCTTCCCAATAGTAGTGCCATGCATCCAGGTAAAACATCACAAACTAACTTGTCCTTGTACCCTCCAATGGAAAACTCCACCGTTACTTGTTCATTCACTAAAACACTTTGTCCCTTGTTTAGCCATGTGACCTTGTAGGGGTTAGTATGGGGCACCTTCTCCAATTTTAGTTTCATTACTACCTCCTCTGAGATGATGTTGTCTATTGAACCTGAATCTACTAAGACTTTGCACACTTTTCCAAGTATCTTGCATCTTACACTAAATAGAGCTCTGTTTTGTTTTGGTTCTTCCTTGACCGGTTGTCTGATCAAAACTCTACTGAACATCAGATTCTCTCCTACCTTAGATTCAATATGACTAATCTCAGATGCCTTAGGACTCATGGTGTCCTCTTTTGCATAAGCCATTCTCTTCTCATTGCTTGATGAGGATGCTTTCTCTAGGCACCTATAAGCAGGATGACCTACTTGACCACAATGGTAGCATTTCATGTTTGCAAAGTATGAATTGCTCCTGCCTACTCCTCTTCCTCTGTTTGAACCTCCTTGAGGTCCTCTACCCCTGTTATATCCTCCTCTAGAAGATGTTTCTCCTCCATGCTCTATGAGTTTAGACTCTCCTTGGTTTCTTTGGTCATTGCCTCTACCTTGGTAGCCACCTCGCTGTCCTCTTTGATCTCTTTGATCTATGCCTTTGCCTCTATCCTTAGAAGCCTGGTCTTGCTTCCGTTTGTTCCTTTCCTCAATCTTGATAGCTAATTGGTAACATTGATGTACTGTCTTAGGACTTAAAAGATCCATCTCCTCTTGAATGTTCCACTTCAAGACATTAAGATACCTAGCCACCTTGATACTTTCATCTTCTGAAACATTAGACCTCATACAAAGTTTTTGGAACTCCTCTGTGTAGGTATTCACATCTTGGTCTTTCTACCTTAAGCTTTGCCTCTTCTTGTGTAACTGAATCTCATAGTCATTTGGCATGTATGCTTCTCTTATCTTGGAAACCATTCCCTTCCAAGTAGAGATAGGTTGCTTACCTTCTTTTTCCCTCTCTGTCTGAATGAACTTCCACCATGTCAAGGTAGAGTCTTTTAGTCTTGACTTGGCCACCTTTACGTTCTATGCCTCAGTGACTCCATCACATTCAAAATGGTTTTACATTCCCTCTATCCAATCAACAACTAAGTCAACTTCCATTTTTCGACTAAATAGTGGTATGCCTTCAAGTCCTTTTCCACTCAACGCCTTCACTGCCTTCAAGAAAGGCTCTTCCTCCAAAATAGGGTCAGGTTCAGGGATCTTGTCTTCCTCTGCAACCTCTTCTTCCTTTGGTATTTTTCCTTCCAACTTCACACTGTTCAATGCTTTCTCAAGTTGCTCTATTCTTTCTTTTAACAACCTATTGTCCTCCTCTTGCTCTTGAACCATCTTGGCCAATTCTGCATTTATCACCATGATGGTAGGACCACTGGATTCAAGGTCTAACATGCAAGATTCTTCCCAAATATTTTTCTTGCTCTGATACCAATCTGATAGGGTAGGATTGGATGAGACACTCACTGTCCCATGCTATGGGTCCTTATTCTCAAGAACTTTTAGGTGACTCTCTCACCTTAACCTTTAGGTCCTATTTCAGGTATAGAAACCCCTGGTTCTTCTGGCCAACCCCGCTATCATCATTCTTTCATTCAACCAAGCCAATCTTGGTGCCCTGCCACTATCTCACCCTAGCCCTTACTCTTCCCTAAAGGCCACTAAACCTCCAAGCTTTACTAACTTGTTGTAGGGGTGTGTGTTGACTTCCATAGCTTCAAAACTATCCACCTAGGGTTCCTGATCATCCACCATACTTCATTTCTCCATCACTCTCACCAAACCCTATTCTAGGGTTTAAAAAGGGCTAGTAGCCCTTGAGCCCCGATTAGGCCTCCTAACTCGAGAAAGTAGGCTTAAACTTCCAACTTTTCTAAAGAACTTCACAAAATTCCTTCTGAGACCCTAGTTCATTTTCAAACCTCTCAAGGATTTTTGAGGTTTTAGGCTTTCTTAGTCTGTACATAGGTGTAACCCTGATTTTGTGAGAATTAGGGCTTTTTAGGCCATTTCTTGACCTCACTGTGAACTGTTTGATTCTTTCAGCCACCAAATGGACTGGTGAAGACTCTTGCTTCTTTCCAAGCCTTTGTAAGGAATCCTGTAACCACCACACACCTTGAGTTTCCAAAAATTAGACACCCTTGCAATGTTAGTGTCTATTTTGCATTGTCTTTCCTAACTGGGCATAGCCAAGCTCGCCTAGGAAGAAACTTTCACCATGCTTCTTGGACTCCTATAGACTCCTAAGACTAATCTATGTATAGGCATGGGGGATAGCCACATTTACCACAAGGCCGTACTCTAAGTACAGTGGGAATGCAAACTAAAACCCCATCTTTTCACAGTTTACCAGTCAAAACTGCAATTAAAAGAAGAACAAAGAATTTACAAGAACACTTGAAAGCGAGTAACCAACTAACTACTGTACCAAACAGTGATTCAAAGAGAATTTCACTTCATTCTAATCTAACCAAAAAAACCTTGTTCAATCCATTTACTACTGTTTAAGGAACAAGAACAAGAACAGAAAAAAATGCACTCTAAACTATCACTATTTTTCCAATTTTCAAACTATTACAATTCCAATGTTTTCCAACCCTCTCACCATGTCGAGGTTCACCTTTTAAAGGTTCATAAGGTGGTTATTTCTCCCCTTGGTTGGGCTTAACCACTACTAAAGGCCAAAATTGCATAAATGCAACATTTTGGGCTTTATTTCTAGCTCCTAGAGAATCCTATTTGAACAAGTTGTGAACCACATCCATTCTACCCTGAACTACAGAACAACCTTCCTTCTAATATATTCTAACACTTCTAACACAAGACAAGATGGTCAACATGACCCTAAAATATCAAAATCACAAAATTACAAAATTCTTCCTAGGCTTCCAACATATTGCTGAGTGTTTCCAAATGCCTCCTAGGTTCTCCTGCACCACTACATACAGGATTTCATGCCCTTGACAAACCTCTAGCCTATTATCAGTATTCTATTGAAAGTTCCTTTCTTGAACTTAGCTTTCACCTAAAACCCTATTGAGACTTAAGAATCTAACGTTTGTAATAAGCCTTGATATCCCTTTTATAGAACAAGGGAGAAACAAGCGTCAAGATTAATTACATTTACATTTTGTTTCATTTGCGTAGAATTCAAGACATCCTTAGTTAGTTACATGCAATCATCAAGGAAAATGGAAGAGTAAAAGGCCACATTCCATATTCCTTGCATGAAGATACACCAGTTTTGCAAAAGGCATAGTTTGTTGCAACAATATTGAAACCTCATCATTGTTGACCAAAGAAGATTCTCCACTAGTAGCTCCAACACAAACTTGTATATCATCTAGAAACAACATACATGTCGCCAAGGTCATTTAGTCTAGCACTTCTCTAATACACTAGTCCAAAAACTTTTCACATCAGCGCTAGAAACAAGAAATCTCATGAATGTTGAATAGGAGAATCTTGAAAAAAGGGGTATGGTATCATCAAAAACAAAAATAGGGTGCAGTCATCACTCTGAGTCATCAACCTCAGAGGATACTCACCCACATTTTTCTCATGGTGGGACTGAATAAAACATCACCGCCTCCCTGTTAGAATCCTTATATGGTACCTAGAAGAGGGGATAATAAGCACCCTCTAGATTAGTGTCACCCTCACTATCTGAAGGGTTATTAGAAACCTCACTTTCAGAAGAATTACGTCCTCCCAGATAGATCTTACAATGCTTACTCTCATTTTTTGCCTTCTTTTCATATTCCACTAGCCTCTTCTCTTTGCGTTTGGCCAATTCTTTTGAAACAATTCGACCCTATAGACGGTAACTACTCTTGAAACCATACTTCTTGAATTTCCTACGTCCTCTTTTACCTTTTGGCATATCAAGAGCTCCTTGTGTCTCTATTTCATCCTTAGGGGAATTTTCCTCAAACTCAATCAAACTCAATCCCTTAGACTCTCAAACTGCCATGGCATACCTACTCATCTAGGACAAGAAAGTCTAATTCCTAACTTAGGAAAATTTAATACTCACACACTTCTTTACTAACCCATGCCTCTTATTCACTATAGACTAAAATATGATGAAGGTGAATAACAAGCAATTTACATTAAATAGGCCATTTGGAGCATGTACAATTAATGATTCAAGAACTCCTCACATGAGTGAGTTGATAATTTTAACAACTCGGCTTTGAATCTAGGCCATTGATTTTAAACCATTTAAAACTTCATCCATGGTGATCTGAGCATCATTTTTAGGCTTTTAGCAACTTGTTCATAGAAAACAGCGATGCCAACTCAAGTGTTTCCATTTCTCTCAATCTTGATTAATCATATACGATCTGTCAATCAGCATGTATTTCCAACCTAATCCTTTCTTTTTCATTAATATGGGTGAAGTACATAAGACCAATGTTTCTTGGATAGAATATTTCCTTATACACTTCATCGCTCATCGCTCATCGCTAATCTTCCCCCAATTTAACAGTGTAATCAGTGATGAAATTATTGATGTGATGATGTTTAGTCCGTTGGATCATCTTTTTTAAAAAACACATCAATGGTTCTCCAATTATCTTGTTACCTTCCTCTATACAATGTCCTCAGGATTCTGCCATGTTGCCCCTTTATCAATAGCCATCACCTATCGTGGATGAATCTCGTCCTTTATTGTCCTTATCAGCGATGTAAACATCCCTACGATGAAATCTTAGCCCTTCGATTTTTGGCTTGTCCTTCAATCATGTCCATCCTTCATCACACATCTCTAATTCGAACTTTGCACCTAGCCTCCTATCAACAATGGGAGATGTAGTGAAGAAATCAAATTTAGACATGTACACCTACATGAAAATCAATGGTACAAAAGACATCGCACATAAGATCTTATCATATTAGTGAAAGAAACCTTTTAGAGAGTACCATTGCTCATCACTAATTTGGAACTTAAGCTTTGCAATGAATCCATGATGAGCGATAAAACATAAGGTCGTCGCTCATCGCTAATTCTCCTCATATAGTGTGCAAGGAATTAGCGATGATAGGATTTGCATAATTACAATGTGTATTATGTATTGCTAATGTGGATCTTAGCATTTAAAACATATATGCAATGCGTGAGAAAAGAACATAAGGCCAGGGCATTGCTCATCACTATTACAATATTAAAGACTCAAAAGCTATTAGCTCGACAAGCGATCCCTCAACAATACAAGGAACATCGCTCATCACTCACTTGATTTAAGAGCTCTGGCAGCTATAATTTGTGATGAGCAATATCAAAGAAATGCCACTTCATGGCTCCTCACTAATTCAAAATATGTACTTCTGAAGAAATCAATGATGAGCGATAAAGTAAGATGACCATCAGGACTTAAGTGAAAACCTTAAGCATGTGCACTTAAGTTGTTCTAATGAAGGGGACCCTAGAGGATGACATGAGAAAATGGGCTCGAAAACTTCTGAGTCACAAAAATTCAAAGGATGTAAGGGCCAAAAAGATCCTTTATTCAACCTTATAAAATGGGAAATTTAGACCTAAGGATGAGGGACCGGTCACCTGAAAGCAGTGAGTAATATAAAACATAACTTAGGCAACCAGAGATCGGGAAAACAAGTCACTTCAATAATACAACAACCAGGGGTTGTAGAACTTATAGACCATTTCTATAAGGTTTTAATCAACATAAAAACCCTAATACAGTGATGGGGACATGTCCAAATATCATAAACGAGGACCCAAGCCAAAATTTTCAGACTTAAAAAGGTGGAACCAAGAAATCTTTTGAGGGGTTCCATTAGTGCTGAAAATGCTAAATGGAAAATAGCAATGAAAGAAGAAATGGATGCCTTGGAGAAGAATAAAACATGGGACCTGGTAGAACTTTTGAAGGGTAGGAAAGTTGTTGGTTGGAAATGGGTCTTCAAATTGAAGAAGGGTGTTGATGATAAAGTTGAAAGGTACAAAGCAAGGCTGGTAGCAAAAGGGTGTTCTCAAAAGGAAGGTATTGATTTTCATGAAATATTTTCACTGGAATTGTTAAGCTAGTTTCTATGCAGGTTGTTTTAACACTTGTTTCTTTACTTGATCTTGAGTTGGAGAAATTAGATCTTAAAACAGAGTTTTTACATGGAGATTTGGATGAGGAGATATATATTGAACAACCTAAAGGATTTTTTCAAGATCACAACATAAATTTTTTTTGCAAACTCAAAAATTCATTGTATGGCATGAAGCAATCACTCAAGAAATGGTACAAGAAGTTTGATTCCTTCATGGTGAGCCAAAATTTTACAAGGAGTGAGTATGACCATTGTGTTTAGTTTAAAAGTTTGAAAAATGGTTTATTCTTTATCATGGTGTTATATGTTGACAATATGCTTGGATCAAGAAAAAAGCATAGTTGAGATCAATAGGTTAAAGGCTTAGATGGCTAGGAATTTTGATATGAAGGATCTAGGAGTAGAAAACTAAATTTTGGGCATGGAAATACACAAAGACATGGAGCATGGTAAGCTTTGGTTATCACAGCAAAAGTATGTGGAGAAGATCCTCATAAGATTTAGTATGAAAAATGTGAAACTAGTAAATATCCCTTTAGCTTCTCATTTTAAGCTTTCTTCAAGTTTATGTCCTAGTAATAAATAAGAAAAGGATTATTCATGTATCGTATGCTAATGTAATTGGAAGTTTAATGTATGTGATGGTATGTACAAGACTAGATATTTCACATGTAGTTGATGTTGTCAGTAGATACATGGAAAATCCAAGTTTGTGTAGTAGTGAAATGGGTTTTTTAGTATCTTAGAGGCACAATTGATTATTATGTCACCTTTAATGGTTGTAGTGGTTTAGTTTGCGGTTATGTTGATTCAAATTTTCTAGGTCATTTGGAAAAAAAGGAGATTTATATCAAGTTATGTCTTTACTCTCTTAGGAGGACCTATTTGTTGGATGTCAAAGCTTGAAGAAACTATTACTTTATCAACTAGTGAGGTAGAGTATATGGCTATGTCACATGCTTAAAAAGAGGCAATTTGGTTGAAGGGTCTTTTGGGTGAGTTTGGAAAAGTGCAGGATAGGGTGATTATATTTTGTGATAGTCAAAGTGTTATACAACTAACTAAAAATATAGCTTATCACAATAGTCCTAAGCATATTGTAATTAAATATCATTTTGTAAGACAGGTTATTGATGGAGGTGGAGTAACTCTTGAGAAAGTTCATACACAAGAAAATTGTGTAGACATGTCAAGACAAAACTAGTATAGTTAGAGAAGTTGAAGTAGATTTTGACTTCTCTTGGCTTGCAAAAAAGGTGATGAATGGGCATGGGAAAGTATAAAGTAAATTATTGTCAAGGTAGAGATTGTTGGATATGAAAAAAAAATTGAAAAGAAAGTAGAAATTTTATCTTTGAAAAAGATAAAGGAATAAAAGAAAATCTTATCTTTGAAATTCTTTGAAAAGATAATATTTAAAACAATAAAAATAAAACAAAACAAAGCAATAAAAACAAAGCTAGATTTTTCTATCTTCAAAACAGGTTGAAGATATTATTTATATCTTGCTTCCTTGTGATTGGTGGAAAAATGGATATATGAATATCACTCTTTCTCCAACAAATCACTCAATAATGTTCTAGGAGTCCCAATTGGATTGACTAACAACCTCACAAGGTGAGTCAATTCATGAGGAGGACCTACGAGGGGGCTTTTTAGCTTAAGGGTTTCACCACCAAGTATAAACTATGAACAGAAAATGTTAGAAAACACAATGTGATATGCAAATGAATGCTAAATGACCTAGAAAGATAAAAAAAAAGTACAATAGAAAACTATGAAACTGGAAATGTGCACCTAGGAAATATGAAGATGTTGTGAGGTTTCTGGAAATGTAAAGAGGCTACCAAAAAAGTGTTATGGAGGACTAAGATGCCTAAGATAGCATATTAGTCTTGTTGCAATTTTTCAAGGCAGATGTAGAGCCTTCAGATGTCAAAACCAGATTTGAAGGAATCTCTAAAAAATATGCTTGGGAAAAAATATGCTTGGGAGGAATAAGATGCTCAAGGTGGTGCATTAGTCCCGTTTTGAATTTTTTCAAACTCTAAATGTGATCCTAAGCTCCAATGTCTGCACTTGCTTCTTCTCAGATCCGAGGTCCTGAATCTTCCAGATTTGCCTGTAGGTGAGTTTCCATGAAGATAACAACTTTGTAATGCAACTTTGACAACTTTTTACTTAAAATGATCATCAATTCTTCAACCTAGATCTGCAAATACAAACAAACAAGAGGGAAAAACTTGTTGATTGTTAGTAAATCAGGGTTTTCCTTGGTCAAACCTCTTGTAGGTAATTAAACCAAATGATGAAATGAAGCATGAAACATGATGTAAATGATATCAACTTGTGTGATGTCTTGTGAAGTAAATCTTCAATCTACCATGTAGTGGCCATAAAGAATGTAGATCTTGGATCCTTGGATATGATGTGAACAATGGTTGCAAATAGATCTTCAATGCTACATCCTAAAACTTTGTGATTTTGGGAGAGCCGCTAGATTTTTTTATGTAGGTGGTTATGCCATTGATAAAAATAATATTGTAGATACTAGTTTTGATTTCCCTAACAATGGGTTAGAGGTTTCTACTTAATTGGGAGAGTGTTTTGATTTAAAATTTTCAAAGGACACATGATATCTTAAGAGTGAACAAATTTTATGCTAGAGTAATTCTTTGAATTTTGGCTAAGAAATTTAAACTATTGGTGGCCCACAACTAATGTTGAGGATATTTCTTTGCTCTCTTTAAATGAATGTAGTGATTTTGAATATTCTAACCTTGGGATTAAGTCATGATTTTGTGTTGATGAAGTTGAGGTGTTCATGAGGAAAGTGAATATAAGGCACAATGTCCTTTATGATAATCCTACAACTTTGTAGATTATAGAAGTTTAAGATCTTATGGGTTTAGGAATAATCCTCTCTTCGAAAGTGACCTAGAATGTTTAAGGCTTCAGGAGAATTAGCCCAATCATAAATCAAACTTGAGGAAGTGGAATTAGTTGTTTTGTTATCAATGCAACCTTCTTAGAATGTCGTATGGACCCCTAAATCATATCTATTCTATTTTTCTAGTTTGGAGGTGAGGTGTGATTATAATGAGTTTTACTGGGTATGTTTCAAGCTTGATGAACTTAAAATAATGCATGGTTATGAAACTATTAAGGTAAGAGATTGTAATGGAGGTGGGGGAGAAAATTTTGTTGCACTAGTTAGTATTCTATTGCATGTTGATGAATGGAAATGTACACCATGGGAAGACAAGATAATTATCAATGTGAGATATTGATATACATGTTGATGCAATAGTGTTTGATGAGGTAAATTTTAAATATGCATCCACCTTATGTTATATAAATAATGTTTTAGGATATATGGGGGCATGTGCAGGATCATGATGGGCCAAAAAGTGGTGATATGATGGGTATGTATAGGCTATGTGGCTGGCAACTTTTTTTTTACCCAAAATTGATGAAACAAAAAGGGTTTTTAAAAGAGATACTCAGCTTTCCACCAATATAAATTATGTTTTACTTTTAATTTAATAAATAATTATTATTCATTTTCTATTTGAATTATGACTAAAGTCTTGATTGATAGGCTGATTGAAAAACATCTATAGCTTTCAAACGGTATCACATTTTTTGAATCTGAAACATGTGCCACATTCTATGCTTTTCATACTATATGATTAATATATATATATGAATTCCATGAAGTTCTGACAAAGTTAAGGTGGTCAGACAGATGAGTTTTTATATTTTTTAAAAGTTGTAATAAAAAAATCATAATTAATTATTTACTTGGGAAAAGATTACAAAAAAATATGCATCACATCCGGACATGAGTCCTCTACCTATATCTAAAATCTTATAAAATAATATTATCATTTTATTGTGGTTAGGTTGGTCAAATATACACCTACTTCTTATTTTTTTCCCTAAAATTTAAGTACTACTGCATTGAAATTTCAAATTTTCACCAAATAGATATATTTTTTTAAAATAAACCTAGTAGTTTAGAAACTACATTCAATTTGCTATAGATTCTGTTCTTACATACTTTTGAAATAATATAGATAACTTATTCAATTTTTTACGTCAAGTTGCCTAACTTTGATTTTTCTAAATTTTTCGCCACTTAAGGGCATGTTTTTTCCATGATGATCCTTCACATACCCATGGATGATTTGTTATACCTAGAAAACATGAAATAGTCCTCTTCAAGGAATAATGGTTAGCATAGGGCACTTAATTCATAGATCCATAACTGTATGTTGATGGTAGGAAAAAAAATGGAAAGGGTGATTCTTGCAGATATGGTGATTCTTGCATTTATGTGGAGTTTTTACTTGATATGTTTTGGCATTCAAATTACTTCTAAAGGTGAAGTTATGGTACAATGGGGAGATATTATATTGACATCTTGTGAGTTGGGTGATGGATTCATCATATTTGAGCAAGTCCAATGATTTGTGCATTCATTGATCTTAGTTGGGGATGTCAGGTGATGGATGGCTATGATTGATGAAATGATTAGTGGTGGAAGTGATAGTAGTGATGGGGGTTAGGGAATCAATGAATGGATCAGTAGCAGTGTAATTTTTATTTGAGTGATAGAAGACTCCTATTGGAATGTTGTAAGAAATTACCTTAGCATTAGTAGGATATTACCAACATATGTTTTCTAATAATAGTTGTCTAAACCTTGAAATCATTGATTTTATTTCATTTGAATGGGTTATAAGATACCTTAATCATGTTCAGGCCCAGTCCTTTACCATGAAAATTCATCTTTAGACAAATACAATTGTTAATGAGATGCTAGTTGCTTTGGAAACAAGATGTAAATCCATTATTGAATGGGTAAGGAGTGTTGGTGGTTATAGTTTTTTAGCAATTATAAAACTAGATCATATGAAAATGAAGGAACCAAGGTGATATGGTCTTGGCTTGGGAATGGTCTTGATGGGAGTGATTGGATCTTGAGATGATAGGGGATCATGGATGGGAATAGTTTGAATGATTGTCTTTTGAGATAATAAGGGATCTTAAGTGAATTAGTAGTGATAACTAGCTCATTAGATTGTAGTGAGTCATGAGGTGGAACAATAGGAATATTTGGCATTTGTAGCAACTAGTATGCTAAAAAAGATAACTTCAAACTTTAATGACATCCACATAATGACATTAAAAGAAGATATAAGAATGTAGAGCATACACTTTTCTACCTTATAGGAAAAGAATCAAATAAATAAATTTGAAATCAATATTGTGATCCCTATAGACTTTAAGTAAAATGAAATAATTTTTTCAATCAACTATATGCATGACATTGTGAATCGGGTTGTTTGTTTAAAACATCAACAAAATGGGAATCCAAAGAAGATTATAATTCAATTTTTTAGATTTCTTTGAGAAATACATTTTAGAATTGTTGATACATTTCTCATTTAAAAAGAGGGATCCATTGATAATAAGTTAGCAAAGTGGTTCCCTTTTAACTTTGTCTTTATTGTGTTCTCTAGGATTTTACATGTTGAAAAGAATAACACACTGAGTTGATCATTGAGATTACCTTACTCGGTCTCGGTTGCCACTTTAGGTAGCCCAAGACATGGGTTTGACTCCTAATTTGTCTATGGTGTGGATGAGGTCTATTGCAAATTGCTCGAGAGGTTATAGGGGGTTTGCCCTATAAAGAGCTAAGCTCTACATCACTAGACTAAACTCTCAATTCCTCTCGATAAAAATAAAAAATAAAAAAAATACTGAGTTATGCGGACTCCGGGAGCATATTCAAACTGTTGAATTATTCAGTCTCTTTGATCAATATAAATGGTGGGCAGGATAATCTGCCTTGGAACATTGAGAACCCAAAGCTCATTATTGTGGTTGAAGTAGATTGAATGACAATGCACATTTCCGAATGCCAATGACATGCCAATGGCATTGGCTGTCCGTCTCAGTCTCAATCTCACTGCATTAAGTAGGGAGGGTTTAATGAAGGACGCGCGACATATTCTGCTTCCTATACCTGTACATTCTTTTACATGGCTTCAACTATTGCAGACCTGTATTACAAAGAATGCGCTTTCACAAGGTAAACAAATCCACACTCTCATCAATTTCAAGAGATTCTCATTTGCTACATGTACAATTTATCAAAATAACCTTATCAACATGTATGCTAAGTGCGGGAATTGCGTCGATACCCGTAAAGTGTTTGATGAAATGACAGAGCGAGACGACTCCTCATGGAATCAGCTTACCGAAGACGTGGTTATCCTCACCAAGCACTGGCTCTGTTTCACCAAATGCAATAAGCAGGTGTTCAACCCGATCGGTTCACCTTTTCCAGCATACTCCAAGCCTGTGCTAAAATAAGGGCTTTGGAATCTGGTATGAACGCCCATCAAGGTATAATGGAAAGAGGATTTTTGTTCTGACGTCGTAATTGTGAATACCCAGATAGACATGTATGCAAAATGTGGAAGCGTACGCAAGGCACGTGAACTGTTTGACAAAATGCCCCTGATCTCATGGAATGCTATGATTGCAGGGTATGCACTATGCTCAAAATGGTGTGCTTGACAAGGCTTTAAGGCCTTTCGATGAAATGCCTCAAAAAAAATGTGGTCTCATGGAACGCAGTGATTGCAGGGTGTGCACAAAAAGTGTTGTTGAGCTGGCTTTGAGGCTTTTCAAAGAAACGCCTCGGCCAGATGTCATCACATGGGATGCCATGCTTGCAGGATATGTGCGAGAAGAGCTCGTTGAAAAGGCCTTCGAGATGTTCAAACAAATTTGACTGGCAGGTTTAAAGTCAAATTCCTCAACCTTTGCCAGCATTCTCCGAGGTGCGCGAAAATGGGAGCCCTGGAACAGGGTACGGACATCCAGTAGAGAATAATCAAAAGCAGATTTATGCCAGATGTTGTACTTTTAAGAGCCCAGGTGGATTTATGCCTTTGAACTTTTCGACAAAATAACTCAAAGAAATGTTATATCATGGAATGCAATAATTGCAGGATATGCACAAAATGGATTTTCCCAGGACGCTCTCAACACTTTGAACTAATGAAGTGCTCCGGAATATAACCTGATCATGTAAGCTTCGCTTGCGTTTTATTTGCATGCAGGTTTGGTGGATAAGGGTTGTATTAACGCTTACTGCATTACGCCAATAATTTGACCACTATGTGTGCGTGGTTGACCTTCTTGGCTGCGTTGGCTATCTTGAGGAAACTCTAAACTTTATCATCAAATTACCAATTAAACCTATGGTGGCTGTTTGGATGTGTTTGCTTGGTGCCTGTAGATTACATAAGAATATAGAGTTCGGAGTATTTACAGCAACTCTCCTTTTTGAGCTGGATCCTGAAAACACTGCGACTTAAGTTCCTCTGTCAAACACCTATGCAGAATTGGGCAGGTTGGATAACGATCAAAAGGTAAGGAGATTGATGAAAGATAGAGGAATTCAGAAGATACCAGAATGTAGTTGGTTAGAAATCCATAAAAGGGTACATACCTTTTGTTAAGAGACGGATCTCAAACATAGGCACAGGAGATCTATGTAAAGTTGGAGACATTGTCTCAGGAGACGAGAATCAGGGTGTCTTTCAGATTTAAGACATACTAAATGATGTAGAGGAAAAATAAAATTTGAATTTGAATTGATGAGTGATTAAATTTGAATTGCTAAACATATGTCACAACTTTTTAGTGGTCAAGAATCTTCAGAGTATATGTTGACTGCCACACTGCAACCAAGTTTATCTCCAAGATTGTGCAAGGCAAATCTCTGTGAGATGCGAAAAGCTCTGTTATTTCAAACAAAGGTAGTATCTTTGCAGAGATTAGAGGTGATGCTCAGTGAAACAATCTGTAGTATAGACTTGCACTATAACAAAGCACATCGTATCAGACCTGTAGTTATAAGAAGGAATTAGGTTTTATTTACTAATTTAAAATGCGTTCGTTTCGAAGTTTTTGTAGCTCCAGAACACACTATTGACTTCATTAAATCAGATGCATTCAATGTACATTGAACTGTTTTTCAGGAAGCATGTACATCTGTGGATTGGATTGGAGGCGGAGGATGGAAAGGAGCAAAAGGATTGGAATGCTTGAAGGAAATGGATAGATGGTTGACCAGCAAAAAAATGTTTGATAAATGCTTGATCGATTCACTGGTTGGAGATGGGAAGATCATCTTTGATATATATATTCTGTGGGTTAATTTATCTAATGAAATTTTTAGATTGATTTATATAGAATAATTATAATTAATGTCAAGAGACATTTTGCAGTAGGACTAAGAGGTGAAGTGTAATGACAAGAACATGTTAACAAAAATTTCTACCTTTTATTATAAATGTGACAGTCATCTATATGTACAAAATATTAATATTTAATAAGAACAACCACCACTCCCATGAGCACTAGTGCTTGGTACAGCTCGCACGCTGACAACAATAGCGGCAATGTTACATGTCAAGTTCGGAGACTTGAACTTGTTGAACCCTAGTGACCACAACAACAACACCACCACTCATCCAATGCACCACAGGCTCATGCCCATAAATTAGTTTATATATTTATATATGAATAAAAACACAAAAAAAATGTAACATTTTCATCAATTAAATAGTTTTAGAAATTTTCTCATTCAAAATTTAAAGTGATTAAATTTATATGTAGATTTTGGACAAAACAATAATTTTATGAAAGTCTAAAGAAAACCTTTTTGTAGAGCTCAAAGTTTAGAATCCAATTTTCTGTTTTGATATTTTGATTAGTTTTATTATGAATTTTTTAAAAAATTATTATAAATAAGTTTTTATAATAAAACAGGAGATTAAGAAGAAATTAAAATATATATTAAAACATATTCAATTTTTTTGAAAATTATATGATGCATAAAAGATTGAAAGAGTATATATTTTTTTAAATAATAAAAAAAAACAAAAACTTACATCTTATAAAAAAATTTAAAAATATTTTTTTTACATGGTTATATCATTCAAACCTTTTGGGATCTTAAAAAAGCCATCCTTCCGTGGCTTGTGAAAGATGCTTAATCAGAGGTGGGGAAAATAGATCCCCATAGTTATTTATTTAACAAATGAATGTCTCCCCGTTTTTTCTTTCAACTCTTTCTCTGGATAGCTATAGTGCCTCCGCAGATATCTTTTTCTTTAGCACAATGTTCGCATAAAATCCCTGCAATTGTACATGCAATAGGTGTCTTGTTGATAGTTGGTATTTTCCATATCATGTAAATTTATTGTCAGCAATTTAGCAATTATTAATTGCAAAGTTTTAATGTCATGAATTTTTCACAACGGTGAATTACTGGTGGTGAATTTTCCCTAAGATGAATTTGTTATAGCAGTGAATTTTCCTAAAACCGATATTTTACTGCTTCTTTCATGATAGGGTTGACCAAACTTTCAATCACAATGTGATCCAAACTCTTTCTCCCTAACACCATGTTGATCAGGAAAATCTAAAACACTCGCCCATTGTGCAAATGCCCATTCACCCATTTTGTTGTGCCAAATTATGGGATCCTTTGTGTCGTTGTCTTCTGCCCTAAATAGTCTCCTTATTTATGCCTCAACCTCCTCCTCATTGCGGTTGCATTCCACAACAAAGCTCTTTTAATTGGCCATTTTGCATAAGACATGGATATCTTGATTTTTATAGAGCTGCTGGGAACCTGTGAGATGTTCCATTTGCCTTTAGGACTTGCAGAATCTTGATGAGGATTTTAAAATTCTTCGTTCTGTACCACTTTTGATCTGTATTAATTCCACAATCGAACATCCTGGTGATTGGCACAAGGAGCCAGTAAGACTCGTTCTATTTATTAGTCTTCTTCTCCTTATATGTTCACTCCATTCGATTCAAGATGTTTATTTAGCCATGTCCTTATCCTATAGTCGAGGCTATGTATGCACAATCCTGAGAAAGCTCCAATGATAGGGCAAGACCATCAAAGGTTTTCCGGTTTCCTCGTTGTTGATTATCTCTTTGTTCCTTCCTCGACACATCATAGTGAATTTGAGGAGACTATATATATGTAGTATTATGATCTTGAGGCTACAGATTCTTTTGTTTGTTGAGTGTCTCCACTTCCTTTCTCATCTTCTAAGATCTAAACCAGGCCCGACCACATCTCTGCATTAACTAAAATAGTGATAATATCTCCCTGTACTACTGCATGGTTTTCCAAAAAATCTACAGCTCTGTTATATTCCCTTAAAACATGCACTAGAGTAAAATATTCTACTTTTTCTGTCAGCCCCATATTGTGGCTACGCACAGTTGCAACCTCCAGCTTGAAAACTTTTTTTTTTTATGGCTTCATTACAGATCTTTGAATCTCCCTCAATATCTATTATTCAAATATTATTTCCTTACATATTTGAAGATCATTTGCCAATCCTTAAAATTCTACCTCATTGTTTGTTCCATGTAGGATTTTCTTAGATAGAGCCCATTTGTTATTTCTTTTTTGTTAGGAATTTAATGTTTACATATAATAAATTAGTTATTAGATTAGTTGGGTGGGAAGTTATTCTTGCAAGGGGAGAATAATGACTTTATGAAGCCAATGCATATGAATGTAATTGATAATCAAAAATAAATAATAATTAATATTGTTCTTTAATTGTTGATAAAAAGTTATATAATCTATGCAATTTGTGTAGAGTAGCAAAGTAGTAAGACAAAATAACAATATTAAGAACTTACATGGCAAATAACAAAAATATGGGGAATTTCATTATCTTCATTCGGGTCATTTACAATGTTCATTGCAAATGCTTATCAAGCATTGCATTTCTGTGAATTGCATTCCCATGAATAATCACCTAAATTCCCTTACGAGAATAACTCTCTAAAACTAACAACTAACAATTAACTGATTTATTAAATGTAAACTTTATTTTCCTAACAACCCCCCCCTTAAAGCTTACATAACAGAAAAAAAAAAAAAAATGTAATATGTAAACCTTAAATTCATAACATATCCCCCCCTTAAGATTTATATTACAAAAAAGAAAACCAAAATATCATATCAGCATCAACCTAAACTTCTTGGTCTAGGAAAATGGTCTAATAGGTAACCCTGCATCAACATCAACCCAAACTCCTTTGTCTAGACAATTGTCTTGAGCATCAACCCAAACTTCTCATGTCTGGGTAAATGTTCTAATTGTCCAACATTCACTATTTACACAAACACCTAGAGTAGATTATTTATAAACCTTTTCTCTAGTTGTCAAACTTGATACAGTCAACATTATTCTAGCTATTGTTGAAAAATATAAATGGTCAATATATCGTATGGATATAAAATCAACATTTCTTAATGCTTATATAGATGAGAAAGTATATGTGAAACAACCTATGGGTTATGAAATTTCAGAAAAAGAACACTTAGTTTACAAGATGAAGAAATCTCTTCATGGGTTGAAGCAAACTCTTCATGCCTGGTATTCTAGAATTGACAGCTATTTAATGAAGAAGGGATTCAAAAGAAGCCACTCAGAGCCCACATTGCTCAAATAGTTTTCCTTTATGTTGATGATCTTATTTATATACATAATAGCCCAACTCTCATGGAGAAATTTCAAACAGAAATGAAGCAAGAATTTGAAATGTCAAATCTAAGACTCAAGCATTATTTTATTGGAGTGGATGTGCAACAACACTCTAAAGGTATATTTTCTATCAAACCAAGTATGTGGCTAATTTATTGAAGCAGTTTAGAATTGTTTCATGCACTACAATTGCAACCCCTATAACTCTTGGTGAGAAATTGACAAGGGAAGATGCAAGCTACAAAGTGGATGCTACTTTGTACAAAAGTTTGGTTGGAAGCCTCATGTACCTCACTACAACTAGACCTGACATTATGTATGATGTGATCCTTATCTCTTGGTTCACGTAGGACCCATAAGAGTCTCATTGGCATCTTACAAAAATAATTTTAAGGTATATGAGTGGTACACAAAATTTTGGCATTCATTATTCTCCCATTGATAAGTTTGAGCTAGTTAGTTGCATAGACTTTGATCGAGTTGGCTCAATGGATGATAAAAAAGCAACATCTAGTTATGTTTTCTCATTTGGTTCTAGAGTTGTATCTTGGAGTAGTAAGAAATAGGAAATAGTGACTCTCTCTTCAATAGAAGTAGAATACATTGTAGCTACATTAGCAAGTTCTCAAGTAGTATGGATTAAATGAATATTGGTAGATCTACTTTTGGTTTAGGAACATCCAACAACCATTTATTGTGATAACAATAGCACTATTTCCATGACAAATAATCCTATTTTTCATGCCAAAATGAAACACATAGAGATCTGACATCATTACATCCATGACTTGGTTCAAGATGGGCAAGTGGAGTTATAGTTGTGTCCTAGATCTAAGCAAGTTGTTGACATATTTACCAAAGATCGTCCTAAAATGAGTTTTTTTTCTTTGAGACATCGGCTAGGACTCATCCAAGTATTGATCATTCATGGGGAGATTTAATATTTGAATGATCTTATCTATTGTTTCAAGCTTTATGTTTTTCTTTTTCAAGAGATTTTTGTTTTAAAGCATAATAAAAGCCTAAATTCATAACTAATAACCAAAAAAATATAAAAAAAAAGAAAAAAGAAAAAGGTGGAATGGCTTACTTGGAAGTCATTGTCGCCATTGCTCAATTAAGATCCCAAATGTTGCATAGTTAAAATGAGGCCGTGTTCATTTTTTAAAAATAAATACCTCTACGAAATGGGATCCCATTTTGTAAAAAGTGGGATCTCATTTCCATCAAGGTTTAGCTCAGGCCACCAAAACAAAATGAGATCTTGGTTTTTAAATATTGGGATCTCATTTTAATTTTAGGCTCGAGACCCTAAGCTAAATAGGATCTCGATTTGTTGAACCGAATTACAGGATTTTTTCTAAGGTCGAAACTTCCACCTTAAGTGGACTCAACTTCATGCTTTCACCCTCATATGAAGAACATGGTGAGATGAATTCCTACAATTCATTCAAAAGAAGCTTTTTCTTTCAGGGTGTGCACTTGGAAAGCAACATTGAGACAGTTTTCTCATGAACAAATCATGGAGGGAAAATCTCCTCTACAGCTTGTGCATGCAAATATTTGTGGTGACATGCAAGAGGAATCATTGGGTAAGAATCTTTATTTTTTTACTTTTATTGATGATTTCTCTTGCAACACATGGGTGTATTTTCTTAAGAAAAAATGTGAGGCATTTGAATGCTTCAAGCACTTTAAGGCTATGGCAGAAAAATAAAGGTGAGTATTCTCTCAAAATACTCAAAACAAATAGAGGGGAGAATTCACTTCCAAAGAGTTTACTAATTTTTGTAATACTCATGGCATCAAGAGCCAACTTACTACAGCTTATGCCCCCCAAAAAAAAGGTATTGCAGAGAGGGAGAACCGTACCATTATGGAAATGGCACAAAGTATGTTATAGTTCCAAATTCTTCCAAATTGTTATTGGGAAGAAGTGGTTGCAACAACAGTATATATTTTGAACCAAATTTCTAAAAAAGCAATTCAAAACATCACTCAAAAGGAATCCTAGAGTGGTCATAAGCCTTTAGTGGCTCATCATTGAGTATTTGGGTGTCCTACATATGTTCATGTTCCAGTATAAAAGCAGAAGAAGTTGGATGCAAAGTCCCAAATTTGTATTTTTGTGGGATACTTAGATGAAACTAAGGGATATAGATTTTATAATTGTGACACAAAGCAATGGATTATTAGTAGAGATGGAATTTTTGATGAAGGGGGGGTATTACAATGGAAAAAATAAGTTCCATAGACTATAACACTAATCATGAGTCTTGAAAATGATCAAGTAACTCCTCCCCCCACAAGCTCAAGTAGAAGTTCAAGCCCAAGTTCACCAAGTTCATCAATTTCCTCTTCAGGTGATAGTTCAAGTACACCACTTAGTCCAATATCTTCATGAAAGGTATGAATTCTACTTGACATTTATCATAAGAGTAAAACTAAAAATCTTGTTGTCAATATTTATTTTCTTAGTACAATTCAAGGTAAACCTTCTATGTATGAAGAAGCTATTAAAGAACAAATATGGATTGATGCTATGAATGAAGAGATGCATGTTATTGATAAGAATAATACATGGGAATTAGTGCAACTTCCTAAAGATAAACATGTGATTGGTGTCAAATGGATTTACAAGGTCAAATATCATGCAGATGGTTCAGTAGAATACCACAAGGCAAGATTAGTTGCCAAGGGATTTGCACAAACACTTAGAGTAGATTATTTAGAAACCTTTTCTCTAGTTGCCAAACTTGATACAATCAAGATTATTCTAGCTACTGTTGAACAATATAAATGGTTAATATATCATATGGACATAAAATCAACATTTATTAATGGTTATATAGATGAGAAAGTATATGTGAAACAACCTATGGGTTATGAAATTTTAGAAAAGGAACACTTAGTTTACAAGATGAACAAAGCTCTTTATGGGTTGAAGCAAACTCCTCATGCCTAGTATTCTAGAATTGATAGCTATTTAATGAAGAATGGATTCAAAAGAAGCCACTCAGAGCCCACATTGCTCAAATGGTTTTCCTTTATGTTGATGATCTTATTTATATACATAATAGCCCAACTCTCATGGAGAAATTTCAAACAAAAATGAAACAAGAATTTGAAATGTCAAATCTAAGACTAATGCATTATTTTATTGGAGTGGATGTGCAACAACACTCTAAAGGTATATTTTTCTATCAAACCAAGTATATGTCTAATTTATTGAAGCAGTTTAGAATGGTTTCATGCACTACAGTTCCAACCCCTATAACTCTTGGTGAGAAATTGACAAGGGAAGATGCAAGTTACACAGTGGATGCTACTTTGTACAAAAGTTTGGTTAGAAGCCTCATGTACCTCACTACAAATAGACCTAACATTATGTATGATGTGATCCTTATCTCTTGGTTCATGTAGGACCCACATGAGTCTCATTGGCATCTTCCAAAAAGAATTTTAAGGTATATGAGTGGTACACAAAATTTTGGCATTCATTATTCTCCCACTGATAAGTTTGAGCTAGTTAGTTACATAGACTCTGACCGAGATGGTTCTAGAGTTGTATCTTGGAGTAGTAAGAAATAGGAAATAATGGCTCTCTCTTCAATAGAAGCAGAATACATTGTAGCTACATTAGCAAGTTCTCAAGTAGTATGGATTAAATGAATATTGGTAGATCTACATTTCGTTTAGGAACATCCAACCACCATTTATTGTGATAATAATAGCACTATTTCCATGACAAATAATCCTATTTTTCATGCCAAAATGAAACACATAGAGATCTGACATCATTACATTTGTGACTTGGTTCAAGATGGGCAACTGGAGTTATAGTTATGTCCTAGATCTGAGCAAGTTGTTGACATATTTACCAAATATCTTCCTAAAATGAGTTTTTTTGCTTTGAGACATCAGCTAGGACTCATCCCTATTGATCATTCATGGGGAGATTGAAGATTTGAATGATCTTATCTGTTGTTTCAAGCTTTATGCTTTTCTTTTCCAACGTATTTTTGTTTTAAAGTATAATAAAAACTATAGAACTTTGTGTACGGTTTTTATGTAGGCGATGATTTTAGTATTATTAGCATCTATGATAGATAGATTTGTTTTTAGTTTAGATTTATTTCTTGCAACAACATGATCACTATTTTTTGAAAACTCTTTTATATCTAGAGTTTTTTGTAGTAGAATGAAGATATACAGTTGAATAATATTTCAAATTATTATTTTTTCTCTTGTTTACTCTTTCATCTATTGTTCTCTATTTTAGTATAGTGTTAGTGCTTAATTTTTAATCTTTCACCAACTACATCAAAATAAACTCCCAAATCCTAATAAATTCCTTATGCTCTTTATCATAAATGTTGGTAATTCTTCTATAAGGAGGTATAGGAAGTAGTGGAATACTTGAGGAAAAAGAATAAATTTCTGAAGGACATGAACAATACCTTGATTTCTCTTATCCCTAAATTGAAAACACATTTTTCTCAAACTTCAGATTGATTGCTTTATTAAATACATTGTATAAAATTATAGCTAAAGAATTATAAAGAGGTTATAATAGAAACTCAAACAAATTATCTCAACTAATAAACATGAATTCACACCAAGTAGAGATGTTACAGATAACATTATTGTGGCTAATAAATTTCTTCATTGCATACACAATATGGAACAAAAAAATATTATGATTAAACTAGACATAAGTAATGTTGATGATCAAGTAAAATGGTGATTTCTAATATGTGTACTGATATGATTTGGCTTATGTGAAGCATGGTGTGAATGGATTTAATTTATTGCATGTACTCTATTAGATTATCCATACCAATTAATAGTAACATGTTTGGATTCTCTAAAAGTATAAATGGGACAAGGCAAGCAAATCCCCTCTCCACCTTCCTCTTTGTTATAATGGTGGAAGCCTTTGAAAGAATGGTTGAAAATAATCGAGTCAATGGAATATAGAAAATAAATATATTGGTTTAGAATGTTGATCCAATAACGCATCAACATTTTGTCAATGATACAATTCTCCTTGGAGAAGCATCTAGGAAAGAAGATTCAATATTCATCAATAAAATATTGGAAAAGTATATTGAAATACAAGTCAAATCATAAAAGAATAAAAATCCAAAATATATTTTCTCATACAACATAATCTCTCCAAAAAAATATTACAAAGATACTAATAATTTATATTGATACAATTCCTTACAAATGTTTGGGTGCCCAAGTTGTAAAGGGTGCTACTAGAACAAACTTATGGAGTAGTGCAATGAAAACTTGCAAGAACAAGACAACAACATGGAAAGGTAGATGTGGCTGAATAAAAATGGTCAAAGTTATTTTAGTTACGATCCTTATCTACACCATGTCATGCATGCAATTGACTAAGAAATCATATGCAAACTTGGATGGAACAATGAAAAAGTTCACGTGGGAGGGCTCAAATGAAATCAAAACAAGTAAATACATTGGGATAGAACTAGAAAAAAATTGGAATGGGAGTGTTGGTATTAAAAATTGAAACTACATAATATTTCCTTGGGTGACAAATTAATATGGAAGATGTATAAATAGCCTAAAAAGTTTCAGTGTAAAATATTTCAAAATAAAAACTTGGACAACAATGATCTGAGTAGGATTTAACCATTGCTAATTTTCCCAATGGCTCCCACATATGGAGAATTGTTTGGGAAATTCATGCCATTGTTATAGATCATTTGATGTGGCAAGTGAACAATAAGAAAAAAAAAAAAATTGGAGAGATTCTTGGAATGATCATTTCCCCTTAGTAGACATGGAGGACTTAAGACAATGTATGAACACATTGAAAAACACACTAGGCAATAAAGTGGCGGACTATGTGAAATGACCAAAGTTTGAGTTGGATAGAGGATGTTGTTGGATCATTTTCAAATATTTATTAATTAGCACAAAAGCTAAAAGTACCTTACATTATATTGTAGGATCGATACAAGTTGCACTAAAAAATAAGGAAGATAAAATTCTATGGTGTGGGTCAAAAATAAGAGATTACTTGATCAAATTAGGATATCAAATCCAATATACAAAAGTGGATACTAGATCATGACCTATAAATGTGTGCTAGAACTAATGGATATTGCCTAAAACCAAAGAATTCACTTGGACTATTCTTCAAAAAATAATTCTAATAGGAGACCGGTTAAAATATATTATAATTGAAGGTCTTGGTTGGTGTGAATTATGTAAAGAGAATGAAGAAATAGTAGAGCATCAACTAGTATATTGCTAATTTGTTGCATCATGCTAGGACTGGTTGCAAGGAAAGTTAGGATTTATTAGCCCTCAATAAAAGAACATCCTTGAAGTATTTTGAAGTTGGGCATGTCTAAACCATAAGGCCTTATGGGATGGATTATGGACTACTATCCCATCATTATTAATCTGACACATTTGGAAAGAGATGAATGAAATATTTTTTAATAACATGGAGCACACATTGGCTGGACTTATCCAAATAATTCAAAAAATTATGTGTGAATGGATGAAATATCATGCTCAAGAAAAGAGAAAAGTGATATAAAATATTTGGGATGACAAAATAATAAAATGATAGACTGGTCTTAAATTCTCATCTCATTACTCATTTGTAACTAACTCAAAGGAAAAGTAATGGGAAGAAAGGTGAATGCTTCCACCTGAAGGATATCTTAAAATTAAATTTGATGAGGCATCCAAGGAAATTGTTAAGATGGAGAGAAAATTGCATAGATTATACCATTTTTGAAGAACAATAAAAGAAAAAATAGTAAATAATATATTTCTTTAGGATTATCAATTACATTCATATGAATTGGCTTTATAAATCCATTGCTCTCCCATTACGAGAATAAATTCCCACCCAACTAATCTAATAACTTATTTTTTATATGTAAACCTTAATTTCCTGAAAACCTCCCTTAAGGTTTACATTACAAAAACAAAAAAACAAAATTATTATATCAGCATCAACCTAAACCCATTTTTCTAGGAAAATTTCTTGATTATCCAACTCTACATCAACATCAGCCCAAACTTCTTTGTATAGGTAAATGACCTAATTACCCAACTAGATCCATTAGAATCAACCCAAACTCCTCATGTCTAGGTAATGTTTTTATTATCCAACTTTATATCAACATCAACCCAAACTCCTCATGTCTAATATTTTTTTTATTATTATCCAGCATTTGGTTTGTGAATCCATACACACTCATTTATTCACAAGAAAATCACCAACCAACACTCAACTATGCATAATCAATTTGTGGATTCAACTATCCATAGACCAACAACTCGCCAAGTTTGTGGATTGAACTATCAATAAACCAACAACAACTCTAGAAATTTGTGGATTCAACTATCCACAAACAACAACTCACCAAGTTTGTTAATTCAACTATCCACAAACCAACAAATCATTCCATGCCCCCTCTTGCTCCTCAAGGGACTAGAGATGAAACAAATGATTCTAATGTAATGCATCATCTCTAAGTGAGAAGTTAGCTTGAGATGATATATATCCTCCTACCTTTGTTTCCTCTACATCCAATTCCACCTATTATTCTTTAACCATTTGATCTCTCATTATATACTCTATGATAAAACAATTATTTAAATTTGAAAGATCTTCCAAGTGTAACATGGATGACCCAAAGAACATGAACATTATTCAATCAACCATGTATTGTTTGGTCATGATAAAAAATAAAATTATCAAGTTGCTTGGATACACCATTTTACAAAATAAATAAAAACACACTAACCTTATGTAATTTCAATTTTAATAAAATAGTCCTTTCATTATTTCTCTTATCTCTAAAATAAATTCAACCTCCAACAATCAAGAAAAATAATAGATAATCATAAAGAACTTTGCAAGTGTTGAACCATTCACCTCTAGCAAAATAGGAGGTCTTCTTAACCAAACCTTATATGAAACCACTTAGCACTTGAATTTTTAAAAATTACCTATAACTCCTTATTTCATGGACTCCCACTCACACAAAATGTGAACTCTTGTATAAATTGTTCTCTTTAAAAATCTTACCACCACTTCAAGTGAAGCTATTTTCCACATGAAATATCCACACAAATATCCACTAGTTTAATTTAAAACATTTCAAAATATTTCAAAATTTATCAAACCTTCAAATTGCATTCATAAATGTTACGCTTTTTGAATCTTGATTTCCAAGCATTACATCCCATGGTGGGCCTCCTAATTGGACAACATAATCATGAGTAGTTGTTGCCAAAATATCAATGTAGGAAACAATGCCATTGCATACATTCTCAATCTGAGTCTTAATTTTATCAATGACTGCTCTTTTCTCCTATGAATTTCTACTAGACACTCTATTCCTTTTGAATTGAAATGGTTCACATTTTATTTATGCCTCTAAAAATAACCACCCCACACTTGATTGTGGCAATAGGGAGCCTACAAGTCTATTACACCATTCTCAATCTTCAACGCCTATTCTTTTGACTTTGCTAGAGACTCTTCCTCACACATATTCAAACCATGTAGATGTGTATTCAAACCATGTAGATGCCTATCCTTGCTTATCCATTTCCCTTAGCAGAGAAGATTTTCCCATGCCAATAAAAGCTCCATTTGAATATCTTTTAAACACTATAGGTACAAGATAGAAGAATGCTTTGATACCAATGTTAAGTTGGCGAGAAAATTGTTAGGAAAATAAAGTTTAGATTTAATAAATCAGTTAATTGTTAGTTTTTAGTTTTAGGGATTTATTCCATAAGGGAATTTGGATGGTTATTCACGAAAATGTAATTAATGAGAATGCAACACTTGATAAGCATTTGCAATGAACATTGTAAATGACTTGAATGAAGATAATAAAATTGCTCATATTTTTTTATTTGCAATGTAAGTTCTTAATATTGTTATTTTGTTTTTACTACTCTACTACTCTACATTGGTATCAGAATATTAATGATTCATGTGTGCCTATGATTAAAGAACATATGGAGACTTGAAAGTGTTTGAAGGGGTTTTTTGTCATAGAAGTCATTTGAATAGTTGTTTCTCTTTCCTTTACAATAGCTTCTCCATATTGGGCATTGTGATACACAGAGCTATTTGAAGGGATGAATAAACATTGCTGCACAAAGGGAATATGAGTGAACAAGGTAGAAGTCAAAATCTATTTTTTAAATCTTTGGTAAGAATTTTTCAATTTGTGAACTAGCAGCAGAAGGTGATATGGTATGAGTTTTTTTTAAAAGAAAACTAAAACATTGCAGTTCAAATTATAAGTATTTATGATCTCTTTGTTGTTTTATAAAAATGGAGTGATAAATGATTAGATTGATTTTATTTAAAATGGAGAAATCATATTTTATTTTGAAGTTTGAGGGCCATGAATTTCACACATGGCAAGTCAAACTGCAACTAGTTTTAATACTTGCTACTTGCAACTAGTTTTAATAGAAAAAGATCTTTGGAAGATTTTTAATGGAACTATTGAAAAACCACATGATATATATGGACTATTAAAATGGACAAGAAAAGATCGTAAAGCTATAGTAGTGATTGGTCTTGGATTATCTTATGCATATTTACATCATATTGATTTGGCAAAAAACCTCAAACCAAATATGGGAAAGTCTTAATTCTTTATTTGGTTCACAGACTTGAAGTGCTAAAATGGGAATGAAGCAAAAAAAAATTGGTTTGAAAATGAATGAGGGTGATAGTATTCTTCACCATATTAGTACATTTTGTTCTCTTCTTAATCAACTTGTTGGAATAAAATGTACAATTGATGATGATGATACCAAAGCTATTTTGTGAAATAATATGCCCTCAAGTTTTGGCAATATTATGTTTACTTTAAGAAAATTGAATCCAATCCCAAGCTTAGAGAATGTGATATATTATTTGTTTGATGAAGACAAAAGAGTCTCTAAAACTCACTCAACTTTTACTGAATCTATTTCTTTGTCAAAGGGAAAACTAATGCTCCAATGGGAAAGAATAATTTCAAATACCTCTATTGTTACAACCAAAGAGGACACATTCTAACTTGAATTGCATTCAACATGCTAAAGATCTTATTGATGGCAAGTTAAAAATAGATAATGCTTTAATCGCTACTGAAACATAGGGAGAAAAATGTAATATTGCATTATGTGATCAAGACAATGAATATTTATATGTTCTCTAAGAATTAAATATGGATCATATTGGAGGCTCGAAGAAATGGAGGCAAGAGGACATCTATCATCTTGATCTAGCTTCTCACTCATATATGATTCTTGCATGAGAATAATTTGTTTCATTTGTAGTCCTTTCAGGAGCAAGATGGGGTATGTAGTGTTTTGTTGGTCTATGGATAACTAAATCCACAAGCTTGGTGAGTTGTTGGTGGATAACCGAATCCATAAACTTGGCAAGTTTTTGTTGGCCTGTGGATAGTTGAATCTACAAACCATTTATGGATAATTGAGTGTGTTTGTATCCATAGTTTTGTAGATGTGTATTTGTAGATAATTGAGTAAGTCTCGATCTACAAATGGAGGAGTGTTACTGTGGATAATGATGTGAGTCTCGATTCATAGTCGGTTGGTGATTTTCTTGTAAATAGTGAATGTTGGACAATTAAAACATTTACCTAAACATGAGGAGTTTGGGTTGATGCTCAAGACATTTGTCTAAACAAAGGAGTTTGGGTTGATGTTGATGCAAGGTTACCTACTAGACCATTTTCCTAGAACAAGAAGTTTAGGTTGATGCTGATATGATATTTTGGTTTTCTTTTTTGTAATGTAAATCTTAAGGGGGGGATATGTTATAAATTTAAGGTTTACATTTTCCATTTTATTTTTGTTTTTTTGTTATGTAAACTTTAAGGGGGGTTGTTAGGAAAATAAAGTTTACATTTAATAAATCTATTAATTGTTAGTTGTTAGTTTTAGGGAGTTATTCTCGTAAGAGAATTTGGTGGTTATTCATGGGAATGCAATGCTTGATAAGCATTTGCAATGAACATTGTAAATGATCTTAATGAAGATAATGAAATTCCTCATATTTTTTCTATTTGCAATGTATGTTCTTAATATTGTTATTTTGTTTTATTGCTCTACTACTCTACACAAATTGCATAGATT
>VDFB02353493.1:116963035-117074548 GCA_007258455.2 Sequoia sempervirens
AGAGAAAATCAATCAAAGGCCAAGTCATTGCAGATCAACTTGCAGAAGCAGTGCCAATCTATTCAGAGAATCCTCTATTCTCAGAGTTTCTAGATGAATCTATTTTCAATCTCAACATAGCTGACCACTAGAAACTGTACTTCGATGGCTCATACACATAGCATGGATCAGGATCTGACATCTTCTTTATCACCCCACAAGGGGATTGCATACTAAGGTCCTACAAACTGGCATTTCCATGCACCGATAACATTGCAGAATAGTAGAGAAGTAGAACATTATAACTCTCAAAGTATATGGAGACTCTCAATTGATAATAAATCAAGTGAACAATGAATACCAGACCAAGGATGACAAGCTCACTCCATACAAAAAATTGGTGGAGACTTTCAAAGAATCCTTCATCGAAATCACATTTGAGTAGATTCCTAGAGCCAACAACAAAACAATAGATGCCATGGCAACAATTGGGTCCCTATTGGACATCCCCAACAATGTTCCAAAATATGAATTCCTGATAGAGCAACTTGTCGTGCCCACATTCGAGATACCAGAATCATAATTCATGTGCGAAATCATTGGTCACAACATTTATACATACCTTCGAATAGGAGTCATACCTACCAACTTAATGGGTATGTGCAGGAACATCATGGAAAAAATAGGCCCTTAAGTGGCAAAATATTTAGAAAAATCAGAGTTAGGCAACTTGACATAAAAATTTGAATAATTTATCCATATTATTTCAAAAATATGTAAGAATAGAATCTGTAGCAAGTTGAATGTAGTTTATAAACTAATAGGTTTATTAAAAAAAAAAAAATCTATTTGGTGAAAATCTAAAATTTCAATGCAATAGTACTTAAATAGTAGGGAAAAAATAAGTAGGTGTCTGTCTGACCACCCTAACCACAATAAAATGATAGTATTTTCTTATAAGATTTTAGGCATAAGTAGAAGACTGATGTCCGGATGTGATGCATATTTTTTTGTAATTTTTTTCCATGTAAATAATTAATTATGAATTTTTTATTACAACTTTTAAAAAATATAAAAAATTCATATGTCTGACCATCTTAACTTGGTCAAAAATTCATGAAATTCAATTTTTCTTTTTCTAATCCTATAGTATGTGAAGCATAGAATGTGAATCATGTTTTGGATTCAAAAAAAGTGATACCATTTGAAAGCGATAGATTTTTTTCAATCAAACTATCAATCAACACTTTAGTCATAATTCAAATAGAAAAATGAACAATAATTATTTATTAAATTCAAAGTAAAGCATAATTTATATTGGTGGAAGGCTAAGAATCTCCTTTAAAAACCCTTTTCATCTCATCAATTTTGGGTAGAAAAAAAGTTGTTAGCCACATACCCTACAAATACCCATCATATTGCCACTTTTTGGCCCATCATGATCCTACACATACCCTACCCTCAAACCTAAAATGAACCTTTGTAAAATAGGCATACCGATTCATTATCCTAGAAGATACCCTATATTGTAGGATCATAGAAGGAACCCTACTACACTGCTTAAATGCTGAGGAGGCATTGACTGCTCACTGAAGTACATAACAGTATCTATGGTTCGCACTCGAGTGGAATGACCATAGCTAAGAAATTGCTAAGGATGGGGTATTATTGGCCCACAATGGAATGAGAGGCACATGACTATGTTAGAAGGTTTCTACAATGTCAGTAGTATGGGGACCTCATCCATGCTCCAACTCAATTGAGCTCCATCCCATCGTCACACCATGGCCCCTCTCGCAGTGGGGACTTGATCTCATTGGAAAAATCACTCCCACTTCATCTAATGGCCACAAATTCATCATAACCGCCACATAGTACTTTACTAAGTGGGTGGAAGCCATACCCATGACATATATAACTAGGAAGCAGATATCAAAGTTTATCCTGAACTATCTCATTTGCCACTACGGTGTCCCAAGAGCCATCATCTCAGATAATGGGACACCATTCAAGAATTAGGATGTCCGTGACTTATGTGAAGAATTCAAAATCCAATATCGCTTCTCCACTGCATACTATCCCTAGGGCAATGGCCAAGCAGAAGCTACTAATAAAACCATTTTAAAAATCATCAAGGAAACAATCAATGACATAGGTCATGACTGACATTTGTAGCTTAATCCCGTCCTTTGAGCCTATCGAACCAGTATCCACACACCCACCGATGCCACCCCCTTCTCCCTGTTCTACGGATCAAAAGTAGTACTCCCCATTGAGATCGAGCTCCCATCACTTAGGATATCACTGCAAAACCTCATCACAGATGAAGAGTATTGGGTATCAAGATTGAATGAGCTGGAGTTACTAGATGAGCGACATATAGATGCTTTAAATCACTTACAATTCTATCAGAATAGACTCAAAAGGAGCTATAATAAGAAAATCAGAAGGGCTTTCCAAGTCGAAGAATTGGTATTAAAGGAGAATCAGAAGAATGTACCGAACCCAAGCAGCAAAGGAAAATTTGAACCCAATTTGTTGGGACCATTCGTTATCACAACAAGTTATAAGTCAGGGGTATATCAGTTATCAACACCCAAAGGGGAACCTCTGCAAGAGCCCATGAATAAATCTCATCTCAAAAAGTTTTATGCCTAAATCTTTCAAGGTATAGAACCAAAAAAAAAATTAGAAAATGTCCTGAAAAAATGGTTACTTCAGTGAAAACCTGGCAAACAGGTGTCTTGGTGACAATAAAAAAATAAAAAAAGCAAAAAATCCAAAAAAATTAGAAAAAGGATCAAAAATAGTAAAAAGAAAAAAATTCGTCCTTTAGTGAAAACCACTTCGGTGGCACTTTGGACAAGTACCTTGGTGAAAGCCTGACAAACAGGCACCTTGCAAAAATAAGCACTTTTCATCCACCAAAATCTTTACGGCTTGTTCTGCATCATCCATCCATCATCCATCGCATTTAGATCTGCATCCATCACTTAGCCACCTGCATCTGCACCATAGCTTGGTCCTGTGCTCGTATCATGATCCCTCCTAGTATTACTCGACCCATCCTCAAGGTCAGTTTGTCCTACCTTTATTGGAGTAGTCTATTGCATCACACTGGGGGGGTGTTCTTATCAGATTGGATTCATGCATGATCTTAAAGTCCTCAAATCAAAAAATCCAAAAACATAAAAGATTAGAAAATCCAAAAACATAAAAAAAAAAAATTCCAAAAACATCAAAAATTAGAAAATCCAAAAACATCAAAACATTAGAAAATCCAAAAACATTCGAAACATATCAAAAAATCCAAAAATAGGTCAAAAGTCAGTCAAAAAGCCAAAAACGAAGCCATCTTGTTGAATTATGGGTCTCTAAGCCTTGAACATAGGCAAGGTTGATCTTTGATCATCTCCCGAGACACTTAGCTCAGTCCTTTAAGAGTCTGTCATAATAAACTAAAATTTCATCATGTATATCTTCATTTGTAAACCAGTCAAGTCATCAGTCGAACTACGTGGTCTCTATGTGTATAACGTAGGCAAGACTAATATGTTAATTAGCCCCTGAGGCCCCTAGGATAGGTCTTTAGGTTAGTCTCTTGGTCAAAATCTTATAAAATCCCAAAACATTGGAAAATCAAAAATCAAAACATTTGAAAATCTTTAAAAAATACCAAAAATAGCCTCAAAACATTGCAAAACATCAAAAACATCCAAATATTTGAAAAAATCCATCCATCTCATCTTGCTTGCACCCACAATAACGCCATCCATAATAAACAGATTGTCATCCTCAACCTTGGTGAAATAGTTAGAAACAAGTCTAGCAGGTTAAAAGTGAAAACTCAAAAACGTCAAGTCTCAAGTCTAAGTCAGTACATAAACAAGTCACTGGTCAACTCTTCGCATTGGTAGCCCATCATCCAATCAATCCCATTTCAAACATCTGATAATATCATGTCCTAGGATGAATCCTTCCTACAATGGGAATTATTTATCAGAAAGAACACTTTGGATAAATGAAATGACGTGCCGACATCCACTAACATGTCCTAGGATGTATCCTTCCTAGAATGGGCTTTATCTTTTCACAATAGTTTCGGTTCTTATCCTTAAAAAGAAATTTTCTTTTGGTTAGCAGTATTGAAGAACATCAGCTTGTTTGTTTACTTTATCTTGGTCTTTTTGACTTATCTCTTTGTACTCATTCCAATAACCCATCGATGATGTCTAAACAAAGGGATTTAGAGAGATAGGAATGGGGCAAACGCTCATTGTCTTTTGTCAACTGTGCTTGTTGGACGTTCTTGTAAAATAACCTGGCAAATAATTGCTTTGTTAGATATGTATGGAGGGTGTTTTGGGCAACTTGTTGACTATTACATTGATAGGTTATACCTTTCCATGTTTTTGTCTGAGATGTTTGAAACTTCTGAAGTGCATCCTGACAAGGTTTCAGTATGTCAAGTGTAAACAAGAATACTCCTATCTATTTGTTGAGTCAAAGTCCATCACACTAAGTACAATGCCATCCTGGTCCTTTATACCTTGATGCATCATGCTTATGCATGTTATCAAACATAAGGTAAGTGAACCTTTTAAAATCCCAATCCTTGATAAGAAAATCATCCATTTCTCATCATCATTTCTCATCATCATCTCTCATAAATTTTTCTTGTTGGATCCTCTTTTCATCATCTAATTTCTTCTTTTTTCCACTAACATCATGTCATGAATAGTTAATCATCATCACCTATGCATCCATCCTACATCGACAAACCATCAACATTTTTCATATCTTCTCACATGCATGTTCATCATCATAATATAGATATGTTAGTCTAAGCATTTCATAAAATCAAACATTTGCATAATCATAGCATATCACATCATCCATCTCAACCATCTCACATCATATCATGATTTAATTTGTTTAGGATAGTATAGATTGGTTATTCTAAGCATCTTAAAATCATCTCATTTGCATCATAACCATCCATTTTGAACCTCTTTATCATGAGATCGACCCTCAAATTGAATCTTTTCACTCAATCTCTCGAGGGGGCAATGTACTAGTGTACCTCTTTCTATTGGGGCATATGAAAAAATTAGAAATTTTTTGAATTTTGATCGACACAAGTTTATTCTTTGAACCAATGCAGCAAGTACATCACTTCAAAGAGGGGAAAAATATAGACACATGAAATTGACATCATGCATTTGATTAGGTCATATTGATCCATTGATCAAATAAATCAAGTTTATTTGGTCAATCTTCTAAAGTCATCAATTTAAATTAAATAAATCAACTTGATCCTAACATCACCCTCCTTGATTAAATAAATCAAACCTTTATTTAATTAAGTCTGAAATCACCTTCTATCCCTTTTTTATTTAAATAAATCAAAAAAATCAAGTCAAATAAGTCAAAATCACTTAACCATCATCTAAGCTAATCTAATCCTGATTAATCTAATCTAACTACCCATCACATCCTCTAGCTTTTCCCACTTGCACCAATAAAACATTTTAATTCATTTATAAAATCATCATTTTCTCTCAACAAAGCATCTTTTGAGAATATTCCTCAAATTTGAATATGAAGACAAGTTGAATTGTCCCTTTCAACATGGCAGTAACTTCTCTCTTACATGTCCCCCACTCAACATTTAACTCTCAATTCAAATTTGAATCTCCCCCTCTTTGGCACATTGGCCAAAACCCACACATTCCTCAACCTATGACAATGTGACAAGTGGCTTCATCTCATTGGTCAAATCAATATCCCACATTGCTCTATTTTGAGCTCTCTTACAATTTGAAAATCTATAAATGAAAGCTTCATTCTTCATCAACCCATCTACACTCTCATGCAAAGTTACACTCTTCAATTGAGAACTAATTTTTCCCATCACCATTGCATTGCATCATTTGAGTTTTTAGCAAGCATTGGGAAAGGGTCATTTGCACAATTGACACCAATCCAATATCGAATAGGTACATGTTATGCTTTTAGATGTCTTTTAATCCTTATTATTGGTTGCATTTTCTTAAGCACTTACATGTTATTTCATAGGAGCATTTTGATAAATTTGCATATAACTAACCCATGTTTGAGGAATAGTCATTTGCAGATTTTATGGTGCTTCAAATATCTCTTGATATTTTTCCCTATTGATATTTAGGGATATTTTTCTCATGGTTGGATATTTATCCTTTATAAGGAGGCCCTTGACTATCTATCAAATGGGTTGAGTTTACACATTCTATCTCCATTGTGCTTGTTCATAATCTTTGTCTTTCATGGTTCTTTCATATATGATCATAGTCATTTTTGAAATATTTATTAATAGTTTTTAAAGAAATATTTTCCATATTTTCCAAAAAAAGAGGGGAAATTATAGAACCAATAAGAAGAAAATATCACATTAAGCCTTAGGGTTACATTTTTTTGTTTTGGGTAGTATTATTTTTCAAGTTGTATTGGTGTGATTTTGTTCAAAAAATTTGATAGAATCATTGTAACATTAAAAACTGAATGCAAATAATAGATCTAATTATTTTTGAGTATCTCTAGGAGTTCTCTATGTTTTTTCTTGATGGGTTGTTCATTACTTGGTTAGCTAGAAGGCCATAAAATATTCTAAACATTTTGTAATGTATCTTCTCAAGATCAATAAAGAAATTCATTGGATTATTAAGTAAACTCTTATAAAGTTTAATAACTTATTCTATGTAGTCATTTGCATGTCTAGGACTTAGTTTATGTGTGCATTTGAATAAATATAGTCTCTAGGTATATCTTCTTAAGGTTTTAATTATTAATTTTTTTTTTCATAAACTCCATAATTTGTGCCCAATTGGATATCGGAACAAATATACAATATTTTCCTCATCCCATTAGTTTAACACATTTTAGTTGTGTTATTTTTCCATCTTCTATGTATAAGTTCATAATAACAATAGGGGTTGCTATTTGGTAAATTTTTTCTAATTTATAAAGTTGGCTAACCTTGTATATTCAAACCAACATATAGTTATGTTGTGACACCCTTAATAGGGGCACTCTATGCAGTGGGTATGGTTTGTATCAAAGTTAATGTTCAATCCTTGTAGTGTTATATAATTCAACACCTTAGAGAATCCCACCTTGATCTTTTACAACTAAAAGTTGAGTTATTAGCCACCTTAGTAATTGGCCTTTAGTTGTCCAACCTAAATATAGGATGTGGTATTATTCCCACGTTTGACATCCCTTGAACCTAAGAAATGATTGAACCTTAGAGATTTATGATCTACAACTCAAATCACCAACAAAATGGTATTTTTACATAGAAAAAACTAAACTAGTATTTAAATGGAAGACATAGGCTAATCAATAACCATGGTGCAACTAAGAAAATATATCTTTGGTTGATAATTTTTGAAAACATTTCTAGTCTAAAAGTTAATTTATCTTATTTTAAGAAATGACAACTCTATTTGTGATATAATAAAAAATAATTAGTAAATAAGATAAGTCCAATATGATGAGAAGAAAAATGTCTAAAAGTCGAGTAATACTTTAAGCGATTCTAGGTGAAGAAGAAAAAATTAAGTATTTTATTTGTCCACAATTCCCAAAATTTTGAATTATTAGGTACGTCAAGTAGAGGAGTGATGATTCAACTGAAAACATGGTTAAAACAGATAGGGGAAACCTTAGGCATGATTATGGTATGCTTAGAAATGGAATAAATGTTGGTACAAGAGAGATTTATTTCTCCAGAATTGCATACTAAAGGTGTATAGATAAAAATACCCCCACCTCCATGTGTAGGTAAATCAAGAGGAGGTTAGCATCATAAACCACCTTGTGGACCGGTTAGTCCCATTAAAATAAAGCTCCTAGACATCGTAATCAGAAGCGTAGCAAATGCGAAGATTTTGTTAAGGCAACCCATTTTGACTTTTACAAGATCAAGCGTAGCGGCTAAGAAACCGGCTGATCGTCTTTGCTACGCTTCACAAGCGGTATAATAAAGCGTAGCAAATGTGAAGATTTTGTTAAGGCAACCCATTTTGGCTTTTACAGAGATCACTGAGAAACTGGCTGATCGTCTTTGGTACGCTTCTCAAGCGGTGTTTCATAAGGGCCGCCAATGTCTTTTGTGCTTTGATTAGCCTGGACAGTGGTGAGGGCGGATCAGAGCCAAGTGAGTGGAGGGCCCTGGGGATTCTGATCCATTCGAAGCGGATTCTGATTCGGTTTCGGTTCCAGTTGCAGTTGCACCCCCATATGTTGCGGATTCAGTTGCGGATAAACAACACAACAACATATAGCGGTGCAACTGCAACTCAAACCGCAACGGCAACGACATCCGCTTCTAAGGATCAGAATCCGCAGTCCACTCATTTGGCCCCGATCCGCATCACTGCCCAGACTAATCAAAGCACAAAAACATTACATTGGCGGCCCCCGATGATACCGCTTGTGAAGCGTACCAGAGATGATCAGCCGGTTTCTCAGCAGCCTACGCTTATCTTTGTAAAAACCAAAATCGGTTGCCTCAACAAAATCCTCACATTTCAATGTTTTCATTAGGATGGCTGCGAACTTTGTATTAGTGAGACTACGCGGTCCACAGGTGATCATAGCGTTGCCGAAATTTTTATCCCCCTAACCGAAAGATGTGTTAGAGCAGGTTTCAGTTTCCATTGCTGCAGTCGGCCCTCCGGACTACGATGATTTCAAGCATAGCGTTCGTCCTTCGCCAGCGTTGATGTGGGTGGGCGCTCAGGACTTTCACTATGACAGCGTGATGGTGAGTACCACCCATTCAATGGGGACTATGGAATCTGATAATGCCTCTATCCGGGATAATGACGATATTTTTGGTCCTTAATTCATGTTTCCCTTGTTGTTCTGTCGATCTCTTTTGCCAAATCACACTTCTTTGTTTTGAAAATCGCTATCTTTTCCTGATTCGCTGCATAAAATTTGTTGCAGTTGATTACAGTTTCAAGCCTTATTTTGTTTGGCGATGAAAGACTACAACAGTTCTGTTTGACAAATTAAAAGATGTTTCGGCTCCATATGTTGTACTGGGCTCAGTTGTAATGTCCCCTTATGGAGTTCTGATAATTTTGCCTTTAATCTTTGTAACCAGAGGATGCTTAAGGATCAATAGTTTAATAAAATATACTCTATGAGCAAATCAATATTAATACACTCAGTTATCAGATTCTATTATCTATTGAGGATAATGAAAGATATGGGAGTATAACTAATCATAGTATATATATGATCTGTAATTATAAAGGGTGCAGATTTGACTCCAGAAAGGGAATGCTATTTCTGAATCCTCTCAGTATTCGCATGCATTACAGATCGGTAAAGGGGTACCTTACTCATTCGCTATTTCTGTGGCTATCAACCTTTACGCTTAGCACTGATACCACCTATACGATATTCACCATTTTATCACTACGTTTGTTAATCATCAACACTAATCTTATTTATTGAGGTTGTTTATCATATGTAATCTCCTCATTTTTTTGTCAATATCGAATGGCTATTATCACTAGGCAAAGGCTATCCAGCCCCCAAAACAGCATGGTAGCAGCACCCAGCATGGATGCATGGGCATGGACCCTGCCTCCCTCATTTTTCTCGTTGTCCGTGTAAATTCTGCAAATTCTGCCTTCTGCCTTCCGTATTTTTTAGTGGTAACTGTGCAAGTTGTACCCCCATTTTTATTGGCATATTTTCTGGTTGTTTACTGCGCGCGGCATACTTTGCCCTTTTATTACTGCGTTTATGAGTTTTTTTTATCGTCTTTCAATCTCATTTTTAATATGTAATGTTTTTATATTTAATTTGATTGATTAATAAGCGAATATTTAGTTAATGTTAATTTTTTTATAATAGTTGTTATTTTTTAAATAATTTTTTTTAATAATGTTTTAGATTTTATTTTGTATATAAGAAATAAAGAAAAAATAATATAAACTGTACAAATATTTTAATCATTTTGTTTATTATATACAATACATAAATTTTAACCTTTTAATTTTTTTTAAAAAAATTAATTATATTTATATAATGTCAATTTATTTTTTAATATTTTATATAATGCAAATTTAATTTTTAAAACATTATATTTATTATATATTATATTTATATTAAAAATTACCAAATAAAAATATAATGTAATATATAAGTAATATAAAATATATATTATTATATATTATATTTAATAGTAAAAATTATTAAAATACTCTATTATTATTATGGTTAGCCTTAGATTACAATTTAATTAGGGTTAAGATTACAATGTTGTCAAGGTTAAGGTTCAATTAGGGTTAAAGTTCAATGAGGTTGATGGTTCAATTATGGTAAAGGTTAGGCTTAGATTAGTGTGAGGGTTCTAGGATTAGTTAAGGTCAAGGTTCTTATAGGTTTATAATTATTGCTATGGATAATTAGGATTAGAATTACAATTTGCAAGGTTAGGGTTCAATTAGGGTTAGAGTTCTAGGATGAATTAAGGTTAGGGTTCTTATAGATTTATAATTATTGCTATATTTAATTAAGATTAGAATTACAATTTGCAAGGTTACGGTGAGATTAGTATGAGGATTTTAGGATGAATTAAGGTTAGGATTTTTATAGTGTTACAATTACTATTACAATTCAATAAGGATTAGAGTTAGGTTTGGCATTATGATTCATTTGGGGTTAGGGATGGGGTTAGCCATTAATTATGTTTATATTTTGTTAGGGTTAGGGTTCATTTAGTGATATATTAAATATATTATTATAATATTTTAAATATAATAATTTATGGGGAGTGGACCATGTGTTTAGAATTACAGTTAGGGTAGGATTAAGGTTAGAATAAATTTTTAATCTAATTAGGGTTACATTCAATTTTAATATATTATGGGCTACCCCAAAATATAGATTAATGGTTATAATCACTTTCAATTTAACCTGATATGAATATAATAATCACTTTAAGTTTAACCCTAATATGAATATAATAATCACAAGAATTAGAGTTCAATTTATGATTAGAATTATGGATGTATAATTAAGAAGAGGATTGAAAGGATATAGATTGCACATGGAACCTCTTAAAAGGAAGGGACGTGGCAAGAGAATCAACAAACCAAGGGTAGGAGAGCAAGGAGTTAAAAGGAGAGGAAATAGGATTAAATCACAAAATCACAAAAGAAATTAGATGGAAAAAATAGACTAATTTAATATATATAGAGAAATGAAAAAAGAAAGTGTAGGTTTAAACTTAATTGAAAAAAAATGGTACACTACCCTTTATAATTTAATGATATATTTTAATTAAATTAATATGTTTCCATTTATAAATGGAAACATATTAATTTAATTAAAATATATCATTAAATTATAAAGGGTAGTGTACCATTTTTTTTCAATTAAGTTTAAACCTACACTTTATTTGTTATAAATGAAAACATATTAATTTAATTAAAATATATCATTAAATTATAAAGGGTAGTGTACCATTTTTTTTCAATTAAGTTTAAACCTACACTTTCTTTGTTATAAGTGAAAACATATTAATTTAATTAAAATATATCATTAAATTATAAAGGGTAGTGTACCATTTTTTTTCAATTAAGTTTAAACCTACAGTTTCTTTTTTCATTTCTCTATATATATTAAATTAGTCTATTTTTTCCATCTAATTTTTTTTGTGATTTTGTGATTTAATCCTATTTCCTCTCCTTTTAACTCCTTGCTCTCCTACCCTTGGTTTGTTGATTCTCTTGCCACCTCCCTTCCTTTTAAGAGGTTCCATGTGCAATCTATATCGTTCCAATCCTCTTCTTAATTATACATACAAATCTTAATTCATCCTAAAACCCTCATACTAATCTAACCCTAACCTTGCAAATTGTAATTCTAATCCTAATTAAACATAGCAATAATTATAAAGCTATAAGAACCCTAACCTTAATTCATCCTAGAACTCTAACCCTAATTGAACCCTAACCTTGCAAATTGTAATTCTAATCCTAATTAACCATAGCAATAATTATAAACCTATAAGAACCTTGACCTTAAATAATCCTTGAACCCTCACACTAATCTAAACCTAACCTTAACCATAATTGAACCATCAACCTCATTGAACTTTAACCCTAATTGAACCTTAACCTTGACAACATTGTAATCTTAACCCTAATTAAATTGTAATCTAACCCTAACCATAATAATAATAGAGTATTTTAATAAATTTTACTATTAAATATAATATATAATAATATATATTTTATATTAATTATATATTACATTATATTTTTATTTGGTAATTTTTAATATAAATATAATATAATAAATATAATATTTTAAAAATTAAATTTGCATTATATAAAATATTAAAAAATAAATTAACATTATATAAATATAATTAATTATTTTTAAAAATAATTTAAAAGATTAAAATTTATGTATTGTATATAATAAACAAAATGATTAAAATATTTGTAAGTTTATATTATTTTTCCTTTATTTCTTATATACAAAATATAATCTAAAACATTATTAAAAAATAATTATTTAAAAAATAACAACTATTATAAAAATAATTAACATTAACTAAATATTCGCTTATTAATCAATTAAATTAAATATAAAAACATTACATATTAAAAATGAGATTGAAAGAAGATAAAAAAAACATCATAAAGACAGTAAAAAAATGGGAAAGTATGCGGCGCGCAGCAAACAACCAGAACATATGCCAAAAAAAGGGCGTACAACTTGCACAGTTACCACTAAAAATTACGGAAGGCAGAAGGCAGAATTTGCAGAATTTACACGCACGGCGAGAGAAACAAGGGAGGCAGCATCCATACCCATGCATCCATGCTGGGTGCCACTGCACAAGGTACTGAATTTTCCGCTATAATTAGCTTTCACTATTCACATGGCACAAGGTTGTTCATATTGTCTACTCAGATGTAATGATTTTAAAATATTATAATAATCATAATTGATTAATATTTATAATTTCGATGATGATAATGTTACTTTATTTTGTGTTTTATATTTATTTTATATATGTTAAATATTTACTAACATTATATTTTAATAATTATAATATAATAATTATAATTAGAATAGTTATAATGGTATTAATCAGTTAATATTTTTAAATAGGTTTTTTGTTATTTTAGGGTCATGTTTCATTTTCTTTCTTATTTGTGAAGCCCCCTTGTCACAGTTAAAGTTCTGACACAGTTTCATATCGCATAAGATTATGGAATTTAATTGGAATGAAATGACTACACCATTGAAATGTTAAATTGGTTTTTACACCCTGAACTAATTTGTTGGATCAAAGAAATAAATAAATAAAATAAAATAATTCCTTACATCCTCTAAGAATAAGAATTAGACTTTCACTTTCATTGTGTTGACAATGTCGCATAGTTAGAGGATGAAATAAAATAGTTATAGATCAAGAGGTAGAATTTATTGATCATCAAAGACATAGGCAAGAAGAAATTCAAAGAAAAATTATATTGAAGCAAGAAAAACTTGAATTGAAACAAGGGAAACTTATTTTGGATACATAATTGCTAAAGCAAAAACAAACTACTCAAAATGTACAAAAAACAAAATCAAATTAAAAATCTTTTTCAATAACAGATAGGAAATTAAAATAATACATAAAACTTTCCAAAACAACATGAATAAAATGTGCTATAGAATAAAAAAAATCGAAAGCAAAAAAACCATCAATAGAAAAATTTAAGTAAAAACATAAAACTCAACCCTATAAGACATGCTCAAAAGTTCTCCAATAAGGTTGTCATTGAGAACACGGGTTTGTGCATCAACCGAAATATCAAAGAATAACTGCAATTACCCTGGTAGACATGCGTAAAAGGATGGTGCAATGGTATCCCATGATCGAGATATGCACAAAGTGAATTCACAGGAAGAGGTTCCAAGAAAGAAATCTTGTCTCGACCTCAAGAATCTAGTGGGTTAGAAACCCGGATATTTTCAGATATGCATGCGGCATACTATGAATGGTTTGTTTGACTGAATGCTGCAAAGAGGTATCATCCCATGAATTGAAATGGTCACAAAAAATGCATGAACAGATCAGTTTAAAAGGCTTTTGAAACTTCATGCAGACCTCCCCTGGATGCATACATGTTAAATGCGAAAGGATAGACCAGGCAGCGAATTATTTGACTAAATTCTTCAAAGAAATCGCATCTCATGGAATGCAAATGTGCCGCCAACAGGAACATTAAGAAGACGTAATCAATGATTGCAGAAATGCACAAAATGGTGCGGGTGAAATTGCCCTGGAAAACATGAATACAATATATGGAAGCATTGACACAGCAGGAAACTGTTTGACATAATTCTTCAAGACGTCATCCCATGGAACGCAATATTGCAAGATATGTACAAATGTGGATTTTTTGAAAGGATCTGAGGCATCTCTTCATGGTCAGTATAAGAAGATTCTCGGAAAGGAATCTTTGAAGACTGTCTACTGAGCCTTTAATAGATTAAAGGAGATTCAGCGCATGGAACCAAATGATTGTAGAGGGTGTGTACAAAGTGCAGTCATTGAACAGGCTTTGGAAACGTTCAAGAAAACGAAGAGACATTGCATACAAAACGTCAACCTTAGAGAAAGGCTGTGGAAGCACAAATAAAAGAGAATGAACTGTTTGACAGAATGCCTCAAGTACAATATGCCAAAAGACAGAGGTAGAACCCGCGAATTGGTGCACAGAATGAAATGATTGTAGAAGGGGCAGAAAATGCATAAAAGGTTTGTTGAAGAGTTTTTAATAATTTTAAAGCAAATGCAATTCGCATGAATGGAGGTAAATTCTCCTCTTCACCCGTGGCCAAAGGGACTGTCAAGAGCACAGACAATGCAAACGAAATGTTTGACGCAATGCCTCAAAAGGGACATCATCTTATAGAGTGCAAGGCCTGCAGTTTATGCACAAAATGAAATGAGGAAGCCGTGCGAATGTTCAATAGAGGGGCTTCATGGTATTGTCATCTCATTGAGCGAAATGGGACAACGATATGCGCAAAATGGATATGTTGAACAGTTGTTGAATGCTATTTGCATATCGAATGCCTCTTCACATATGATGGGTACACAGTATGGACATACACCAAGTCACAACGAAATGTCATTACATAAAATGCTATGATTGCAGAGAGTTCACCAAACACATTCGTTGAGAAGGCTTTTAGCAGAGGTAAAGGCAAATCTGCAAATATTTCTAGTGTCCTCTGTGCCCATCCCGAGTTTGGAAGCAATGGAACAATGCATGCATGTCCCTTTGGGCATAATCAAAAGCAGTTTCTTGTCCGATATTATAAGTTACCATTTCCACCAAAGCTTTGGAACGGGAAATTCACAAAATGGATTGTTGGAAGGGGCCATTGAAACAAAGAAGGAGAAATCTGTCAGATATTTAAGTTGCAGCTACCTTGACAAATAAACATGCAAAATGTGAAATACACGTGAAAAGCGCATAAAAGTGTTTTAGATGAAGAGCTTAACAAAAATTTCCATTGAAAAGATAAGAGGTATGCAAAAGACACCAAGATACGGTTGGATTGAAGTTAATGGCAGATTGACAAATTCATTGGAGGATATAATGGCAATCCCCGAGATTGAGTTGCAACCACAGGCAGTACAAGCTTTTGAAAGAAAAAGGGCACCTATGAGATTTGTGTACCAGTGGAAGATAAGCACTCACTTTTGATCCCAGTAGTTATACGTGTTTATAGAGTAAGGAGATTCCTTCTTGAGAAATTGGGTCTATCTCTTTAATCAAGACAATAGGGTTTGTATTGGGTGTGTAAAAGAAGGTTTAGCAGGTGAGGTAGTGGACGTTCTTGTTCACAAATGCAAACACAAGTCATATTTTGGAAAAAGTAGACCTGTCCTTTGTCGTTGATTATATCACACAATGTTCACATAGTCATAAAGATGCCACCAAAAAATGCCATGCCTTCATTAACCTGTTTGAACAATTACACAGGAGTTGTTATACAAAGTAGTGGCACTACTACATGGAGCCCCCATTTAAGACATTAATTTAAGACAAAATATTTATTTTGTCTTAAATTATTAATTTTGTCTTAAATTAAGACAATAAAAATAAAAGCCTTTTTTTAGAATATATATTTTATTTCCCTCCCAATTTTTCTTTTCCCTCCCAATTTTCCATTACCTTCAATCGTGTCTATTTGTAGCTTTGAATATGAGATAATTTCATTTCCAGAATAGAGAACAAAACAAGGGAAGAGAACATGAACAGGAGAAGAGAGGAATAGAGGCACAACATAGCAGGCACGAAGAATAGCACAGACGATGGTCATGAAGCACTGCAAACAGGGGTTTTTCAAAAACGGCAAGGGCCTTTTTCATCATAAACGAAAAGGGGTTTTCAGAAAATTAAAAGGGCGCAAAGCTCAGAGAAAAGTAACACTAATACCTACTGATGCACTTCCCACAATTAACACAACACAAAGGGTAATTGGCAGCATAGGAAAGGGTAAACGACATCAACAGGGGTTAACAGCAGCAGCACAGGAGTGCTTCACAAGTAGGCATCATGTGTGTGGTGGGTCCTAAGGGCTACAGGCTTGGTGATTCTTGCATGTTATTCTCAAAGAGAGTGGTGGCAGCATAACAACAAAATTCTTCAGTAACTCTTATTAATGAAGAAGAGAGGAGAGGAAAACAGTGGAAAAAAGGCAAGGAAGAAGAATCAAGGAGAAGTTGCAGAGAAAGGGGAAAGAGGACTACACAGGGAAAAGTTTGAAGAATCTATCACAAGGTATGCCTCTAATCCTTTTCCCTTTCCTTAATCAACATATGATATCGCAAAAGGTTTTGTCTGATTTTCATAGATGAATCAAATATCGTTTGGCTCTCTGAAGCATCACTAGTAATAAAGAAGTTATTTTAGTCGGGTATCTTTTCATCGTGTGAATGTCGAGTCGGGTTAGCTTTTCCCATTCAAGGTTTTGGTAACAACTAGGCATTATGACCCAAGTCCATAACCAATCTCTTACTCAGATTGCTTTAATAAATTCTTTTGTACACTTGTTTAAATTGCTAACCATTCCATTGTTTCCCCTTAACCTGCAATCAATATTCATTTTCTGTTTAAGAAATATAGATGGTAGTCGTCTACCCCCTTCACAAATGGTCTACTCAAGTATTAATTCATTTTTTAGAGAAAAAGAGAATTAAGAAGCAGCGGTTACTTTCAGCAAGCAACATTTCTTTTCTTGAATTTCACCTCACTTTGGTTTATTTTCTTTAGATTTGTTTGTTCTTCAGCTATTTGGAAGTTTGTGCTATAATTCACCATCCATTTATCTGATTGTTTATGTAGTCATGAAGTTTGTTGAGTGTCTAGTTCTGCAGATCCATTTGTTTGGTGCTGGTGTTTATGACCCACTAAATCCAAATGGCAACATAGCAATCAAATGGGATATCATTTCAGGGAATCCAAATGACCATGTGCTAAGTGACCATTTACTTCCTTTCCCCACTAACTAGGGAGTAGATTGTTTTTGAGTTAGTTAGCTGTGTATGAAATTAGGGATTCATATGGGGTTTTGGATACATACATGTTTCACGCATGTGCATGATGCAATGGAAAACACAGGGGTACTATTTGGGAATAATGACAATTATGAAATGATCCATGTTCACATGTACTAATAAGTAGGTACGAAAATCTAGTAATCTATCATCTTTAAATATTGTATAAAAGATTGGCTCCTTATCTTTCGGTCCAAAAATGCCCACTATAAGATTCAGATAATATAGTTTAAAAACAAAATTAGTTCTTTCTTCAGGTTTCGTTTATATTCATTTTTATTTGAGTGTTATCCATCAAGGACTTAGGAGAGGTTATTGAGTTTGTGAAGGGTTGAAGCTTTATGTGCTTTTCTGTTTGTTTGGTCCAGGTTTGTTATTGCTTTTAAAGGATCTATGGCTTCCTATTTTCCCACTTCCCAAATCGGTGGCTTGGGATTTATGATCTATGTTGCCTCATCTTCTATTCCAAGAAGATTAAGCTCCACTCAGGTACAACCCTAAACAACCATTAACAGGGTATTCGATATGATTTTCATGGGGAGGTCAGATGCCATAGAAGGGTAGGGTTAAATATTTATGTATAAATTCCTTTGTTTTCTTTTAATTTATCAATTTATGAGGGCATATCAGATAGAATCCATGCTGCAGCTTACTCAAAATTTTATTTTTGACAAAGTACATATTGATCTGATTAAGACTATTTGAATTATTTGGTTACCTTTCTTAGGAATTTGCAGGTCAACGGAAACACTCTTTGTGGATTCCAATGCTCTCTGTTAAAGATTGTATTTTTCCTCTGATGATAATTTATGCTCAATTGCATGGATCTTTCTCATCTATGTGAACGATGGATGTCTCTTTTGCCATTTGACTGTCAATTATTCTTAGGCTGCTCTCTTAAGTAGTATTTTTTGTTTTTAACCAACTTGCAAGCAAACTTTATTAGTATTGATGATGAAAAAATCATTATCATTTCTAGTTTTAATAATTTAATTGAAATAATGAAATTCCATGGTTTCACATCACATACATGGACATAATTATTGTTCAAGAAATTGAATGTGAGGCTTTTTCCAGGTGGCCAGTGAGGACAATTAGCTTCAATCATGATGGGAAATACATAGCTTCAGCCAGTGAAGATCTTTTAATTGATATAGTATGTTGTATTCTCTTCTCTAATTGTAAAATTTTATTTGATGCATGTTTTGTTGACATCTGACCTTTTCAATGTTGAATTGCTTTGAAAACTAACTAGCAAGAATTTTATAACCTTTTGTTGTAGGTTGACATTTAGACTGGATGGACAGTGCATCAAATACCCTGTCAAGCAACCACGAATGGTGTTGAGTGGAATCCCAAGCACAAACCATGTGAGTGAACTGATGATAAAAGCTCCAAAAGACAACCCAAACACTAATGGTATTCATCTGCAAGGGGTTACCAATGCTAAAGTTTATAATTGTGACATTGAAATAGGTAATCTGTCTAATTTTATACTTTCTTTGAATGTTGGATTGCCATACTATCTACTTTATTTTGAGGTAAGTGGGAAAATATTTGATTTAAATATATAGTATAGATATCTAGAATACATTTATCTAAAGGTTCTCAAGAAATATCATTAATTTATTTTATCTGTGTGAGCATCATTTAGATGGCTCTAGGAAAATTCACCACCAGTAATTCATCCCCAACAATTCACCATCAGCAATGCATCATTGTGACATATTCATCATCTATACAATTTGCCAACAACAATTCATCACCATATCTAGTCCATCACCATTCACCATTGCAGAAATTAAACAGCTATGTGCTGCCTTGATTGCTCCATTTAAGTCATTCTTGTATTAACCGCTTCTCATGTATTGGAACACATATTCTTCACACATAGTTAAGAAAACATTAATACCTTGTATATTATTAAGCTCAAAGTTCAAAATAAAGCTCCTAGAACACATATCAACACCCATTTTTGGTCTCATCTCTTGTTTCACCACATCATCAGGCTTGCTTTGACAAGAAGCCAACAATAATTACAAGTGTGAATAAGAAAATCTCAATTATGGCTATTGCCAAAATCAAGACAACGACAACCAGAGACCTTAATAAACTCCAGAATCATCCAGTTGAAGTTACTAGCTTAAGCTGTACATGCCTGAAAATTATCAGTTTCAAAACCAAATTAAACCTAAAATCATGTAGGAATTTCTTTTTTGTCATAGAATAAAGTAAAAATGTTTATAATCACATCATCAGTCAAAACTGTAAACAAATCTCAGCCTCCAATAAAGGACAACTTCCATGGTCAAATGAAAGAGAAAATCAAGATAAAAGATCCAATAGTAGAAGAATCAATGCCGATAATGGCATAGTGTGATGGTGAAATCATGGTGTTGTGGTTCTTTCCACCAAGGTTCAAACCCCTATTGGGGCGTTAGTGTTGAGTACTCATGTTGGGAATGAGGTCCCTCGTTTGTGGCCTCACTGGTTCATAGCTTCAGTCAAAAGCATTTACCCTCAATAAAAAAAAATAGCAGAAGAATCAATTATTCATTTCAGGGTAAAATATTAAGAGAAAAATTTATGAGTAGAAAGGAAAAAGAATTAGACAAATATCTGAGAAGAAAATTTACAAAAATAAAGAAAAACCAGCTCCAAGAGATATTAAAGAAAAAAATGTAGAATATTAAAGAACAAAACATGCAAAATCACAGAAAATATGTTCCTGATCAAATTGGAAATCATAAGATTTATCACAAATACAAGAAAAATAATATGCAACTATATTTCAGGGCAGAATTTTAAAAAAAGTCCCAACAAACAATATTAAATAAACTCCTGAACTAGAAGATCTTGATCTGAGCCATACAGAGTTAAAACTCATCAGTTCCAGACTGGAATGGAACTTTAAAAAGTAAATTTAGGAAAAAGATTTAATTTAGCAGAATGAATTATTTAGAAGTTGTTGCAATATTACTGAAAAATAAAGTTACAACAAAAAAAAAAGCTTCATTTCCATAACAAACCAAAACAAATATGGGGTTCAATTGCACATAAATCTTAAGGGAAAAAAAAACCCAAAAACAGACAACAATAGCCTTCAGTTCTAGAACAAGCTTAAAACAAATCTGGACTCCAACTGCCAACAAATCTTACAAACAAACAAAAGCCCAAAACATACCTGATAACCATACATCCCCCAACCACAATTAATAAAATAGGCCTCATTTCGAGGACATGATTAAAATAAACTAGAAATCTGTGTACACATCAAGCTTAAGAGAAAACAGTTAAAACATACTTGGTAAGCACAAACCAAAAAATAGTTTAACAAATAGGTTTCATTTCCTGAACAAAAATAAAACCTAACTCAAAAACAAAATGCATACTAAGCTTAAATCAAATCTGGAGTACAACTGCCAACAAATCTTACAAACAAAAAAATCCCAAAACATACCTGATAACCATGCATCCCCCAACCACAATTAAAACAACAAGCCTCATTTTGAGGACACGATTAAAATAAACTAGAAATCTATTTACACATCAAGATTAAGAGAAAACAGTTAAAACGTACTTGATAAGCACAAACCAAAAAATAGTTTAACAAACAGGTTTCATTTCCTGATAACCATACATCACCCAACCACAATTAAAAAAGCAAGCCTCATTTTGAGAACACGATTAAAATATGCTAGAAATTTATTTACACATCAAGCTCAAGAGAAAATGGTTAAAACATACTTGATAAGCACAAACCAAAAAAATGTTTAACAAACAGGTTTCATTTCCTGAACAGAAATAAAACCTAGCTCAAAAACAAAATGCATACTAAGCTTTTAAAAAATTAAGCTAAAAGTACCTGATATGCATGAAGCTAAAAAGCAATAAAGAAAGAGGTTTTGTTTTCTGATCAAAACAAAAACATAATTGAAATCTATTTGCCAATAAATCTTGAGGAGAAAAACAACCCTAAACATCTCTGTTGACCACAAATCCAAAAACAAATTAAAAATAGACTTCATTTCCAAAATAATGCTAAATTGAACTAAAACATGTTAGAAACCCTTTTGCACATTAAGCATAAGAAAAAAGGGGCCCTAAACATAAGCAATTAGCATAAATATTAAATTCAAAAAAAGAGGCTTCATTCACTGAGAAAAATTATAAAATTAATTTGTTATTCAGACTAGAGAGGGGAAAAAGCCTAGTATGCCTGATAAGCATGACTCTAAAAACATTGAACTCAAAAATCTTAACAATATTAAAAAAAATATGAGGTCCTTCTGCATAGCAAAAGCTTAGGGAAAAACCTTAAAAACAACACAAAACATATCTGATAAGCATGAACCTGAAAACAAGACTTTAGTTCCAGGACAAAATTAAGATAAGTTTGAGGCCCATCTGCATATAAAGCTCAAGAACAAAAAAACTAAACATAATTGGTACACATGAACTCAAAAACAAGATTTACAGTTCCAGAACAAAACTAAGACAAGTTTAAGGTCCATATGTATGTAAAGCTAAAGGAAAAAAAGAAAAAAGAACTAAACACGACTAATAAGCACAAAAACAAAAACAAGATTTCAGTTCTAGAACAAATTTAAGACATATTCAAAGTCCATATACACATAAAAGATTAATAGAGAGGAGGCAAAAAACCTAAACATACCTAACCCTCTTCCACTGAAAAGGTTTTGGGTAGGTTCCTGGGACTCATAACAGTTGCTTCTAATAAATTTTTAGAGAGAAACAACAAATATGTAAAGTTAAGGTGTATGTTTTCTCCTAACATCACTCAAATTCCTTGGCCCCAAATCGTCCTCCTAGCTCATGCCAACAATTACTTTCAAGCTGAACCCATTAAAGAATTTTGATCCTCTGATTGCACATTTCTTAGCTTTTTATCTTTCCTTGCTTGAATGGAGGGATATAGCTACTTATAAAGCAAATGTGAAGACATTTAAATAAGGCTTATACTTACAATAATTACATACCCTGAATTTCTTTTATTCCACAACTAGAGAAAATTTTTGTAACACTGAATTGAATTAGGAAAGATAATTCGGCTAAAAGAATAAGTACATAAGACAGTATGACAGCTTCTTATAATCATGTGTAGTACAAAAACAAAGCCTTGGAGTGATCCTTTTGTTCATTGAAGTCAAGGAGATATTCTACTAGGGCATTAACTAACTAAATGGAAATAAATCTAATTCCTTTTCCTTCTATTCCTGTAATTATCATTATCGCTTTCATTCTCACAATCTGTAGAAGTCCTACACCTTTTCTTTCTTCCCCTATTTTCATACCATCATTCTTTGTGATTCTTTTCTTTCATTTTTACTCTTTTCTACTCTAATTATCGGTTTCACCCTTTGAGTCTAAGTCTTAGGTAACAGAATCAGACAAGCCTATTGAACTAGAAGAATTATGAGGAGATATTGATTCGGAAATAGACTTCTATTGCTGCATTAAAAGATTTGGCCTATTCTTCATTTACTGATGTAAACTCTCAGTGATGCCACCAAGACCAATAAAGATGAAAAAATTTGTCTGCAATGGATGGATTTTTAGGATCATCCTCTGAGAGAAACAGATCTGCCAGCTCCTGGACGAGAATCTTTATGAAAAATAACTGTAACATGTTTGGGTAAGCTTATATGCAGGTCCTCGCTTCCTTAGGGGTTTATGTCTGATTATTTATTGTCTATGGACGCAGGTGTTGTACCTTTCCAGCAAACAGAAGATAAGTCCTAGAATATTTCATATCATTACAAGATTACTATTACAAATTTTCTATTTATCATAACCCAGAAGTGTTTATCTCTAGCTTTCAACAATTGTAGAAATACAATAAGGCTATCAATAGTTTTAAGTGATTTTTGTTAGGGGTTAATTGTTTTCTTTACTTGTTCACAACACTGGTATCAAATCAACAATGGGTGCAATGTAAATGCTAAAATGGTACTAATTATACTGGTCTCAATCCAAACCTGACCATCTATACAAGGAATAGGCATTATGGTTTGCTTGATGAGAAATAAAGCTTTGTCTGATTACTCAAGATCTTCATATATTGGCTAGGTCATACATAGGCTCATGGATAGTATTTGACATCAAGCACATAGTAAAGAAAGAAAACCTAGGCAGTAACAAATAACCAAATCCATGGGGAGATAACAAAAGGCCATGGGGAAATACATAAGACATTTTCAAAGTAATATCAAAGCACAAAGCATCTTATTGAATTTATATTTCCAGTTTGCTTATGGCACATCACATGACACGAGAAGCAAGAAATTCTCAATAAATAATAGGATTCATTGATATAATATTATCATTTTCTGCACCTGGCCTTTGTCTTTTCTTCCTCCTAACACTATTTATCCATTACTTATTAAGTACAGAACTCTGAAAGTCGTGGCTATTAAAATACATAAGACAGCATTATAACATCTTATAAACATCTGTAGTATAAAACCAAAGCACTTGGGATTGATTGTTTTGTTTTTCAGAGTCCTGGAAAACAATGCCTACTAGAGCCTTGAATAACTGAATGGAAAGATTTTTAATTCATTTTCCTTTTCCTTTTCCTTCTATTTTTATCATTGTAACTATCATTGTCACTTTCATTCTCTGAGTCAGATGTCCTCACCCTTTTCTTTCTTCTTTTTTTTCACGCTCATTGTCATGCTTTGAATTCTTTTTCTTTCTTGTTGGCTCCTTCCTCCTCTCACTGTCAGTTTCACTCTCAGAATTTGAGTCTGACATATCAGAATCTAATGAGCCTGATGAACTAGAAGAATCATCATTAGAGGTTGATTCATGACAAATTCCTTGTATGCAGGTAGAGCATTTTTTTGGATTTGAATTCTCACCCGGCAAGCTTAGATTCCATGACCAAGGGGTTATTTCTTACATCAAATTTACCTTGGACTTGCATCAGGTTACATAAATGGGATGCACCACACACTTTGAGTTGGATATGTTAGTTTAGTAAGTTTACCCAAACTGAACACTTAATTATGGCTCTTGGGGATTTGATTTTGGGACTGAACTTTCAAAGCCCCAGTGCTTTACCACTGGAGCTCATTCCATTGCACAGACCGTAAGACATTTCTTTAAACTGGAATAATGATGGATTCATTGGAACCATCACCCACGAGAAGTGTTCCCGTGGCCCATACAATCTAGACATGCAGGGTATTGCTTACAAAAGGTTAAATCCATACAAATTCTAGAAAAAAATTCCAACAAAAAAACATAGCATCAAAAAATACAAAATATCAAGAAACAGAATCCCAAAATAAGTCCTCTATTGATCATTCAGGCAAGAGGGGTATGTCAATATTACTACACCTCTTTCAATAAATAAACATACTTCTCAAATTAAGTCATGGTTAGTTGATTTGGTGAACCATCATCAACCATCAATCAACAGCCTCTGACTTATAAATTTAAGGTATGATTTATAAATATTACACTTTGATATTAGTAAATATTACATTTTGGTATTATTTTAGTAAACATCCTTTTTATAGTTAAATTGTGGTTTATTTTCTCTCATAACTTTTATCTTAAAAATCATAGGTATGACTTCTATCATAAATCTTGAGCTTGAATTACTGGATTTGGATTTGTGGGCAACAAGGTCAATTAATCAAAGGCAGCAAAATGTATGGATGGTGAAGGTTCAGCTGGTGCCTTATCTTCCTTAGAATGATGTTGAGATGTCTGAATTTTGAAGTGGTGAGGAGACTTATTTATTTGCATTTTCTTGAGCTTTCTTTCCTTGACTGCAAATAAAAATGTAATATGTAGTTTCTGTCCATAATAGACCAAGCTCCTAGACTCTAATATAACATTGGAGTTTTGACTCATCATTGTGTAGCTTATATATGAGAAACTGTTGAGAAAACTACTGTTTATTTCCATCAAAAACATGTTGATGTGTATAATCTCTCATATTAGGCTGAATGGATTGTAGAGGGAACAATTATATTTCATATTTTCCTTTAGTCCACAATCCAGTGTCTTTATCTCCTTTGTTTTATTTTTTCATGATTTTAGTCTAAATTTCTCTCTTGTTGTGTGGCAATTTCTCTTCAGGTTATATTAGAATGGGAGAAGGTTGGGTGTCATTTATTATTGTTGGATAGGAAGTGGTCTTGATTTACTAATTAATGTTGTGTAGAGGTTGCTAGGTGCTTAGGTTTGGCTATTAATCTCTTCTTGGAGATAAGGAGATTGATGATGGTTGCAAAACACTATAAGGTAATTCAATGTTTGAATTGGGTGTGGGATGACCTAATCTTTTGAGGTTGTCAAAGTTTGACTTTGAACTAGTGTAATGATTCTTATTCTCATGATAATATGTTTTGTTTTGATTTGTTGTTAAGACTACAAATTTCTTGGTTGGATGTAATGTACAACGCATTCATTGCAGAAGCTGTATGGTTATTTTGTGAATATCTTTATGATGATTAGGTTATGAGTAAATTTACCTGTTTGTTTTAGATAGGGATTTTTATTGAAATTCAAAATATTGTTTTCTATAGGAATTTGGTGAAATATATGAAGATGAAGAAAATTTGGAACTGGCTTTGGAATAGTTTGAGTGAGTTGCAAAGCTCTATTGATGTGAAGAAGTTCCTAGTATAGTTAACTAGTGCCAACTTAAAGTTGCATAGTTTGCAACCTACCTTGAGCAGTAAGTTAATATGAAAGAAAATATTTCTAAAAGATTTTTGCGATCATATATTTTCACTTTTGGGCTATCAAATGACCACAGTGTAATGGCTACATATAATTGAATTTTTTGGGGGGTTTGATTTGTAGATTTATTATTTTCAGTTCATGTGTAGAGACTTGTGGATTTGTGGTTCTTTAAACGAATAATGAAAATGGATTTACTTGTTAAATCTAATATTGTTTTCCTATAGGAAAATCTTGAAAGGTTGTGCTATGCTCAAAGACGATTTGGAAATCCTATCATTCATCAATAACAAAGTACATGATTTAGTGGATTGTTACAATGAAAGGTTATCAACCTTTGAGAGGACTAGGCATAGGCACACAAGAAGAAAGTTCCCACTCTAAAGAAAAATTGTCCATTCCAGACAATTGATTCAACTCTTTGTCAAGCTACCTTTCCATGCTCGAAAGAGTTATGCTGGTAGTTGAGTATATTCCACTAGCTTTTAGGAAAATATTAACATTTTCTCTTTCCTAGAAATGAATCGTTTTCTCACGCCATGTTATGATGTATGTGTTACTCATGATTGTATGAATAGTTTTATAAACTATAAATTAAAAAATACTTATTGACATTAACTTTATGAATTCAAACTATGATGCATTATTTTCTTTGTTTTTTTATGAACATTATGCTTTGCATATTCGACAATTGTTCTTTACTCCCAGCTTCAAAATCATTGATAATTTATGTCATAATTTTCCATTGCATTTGGAAAAATAAAAATAAAAACTCCAACCAATAGGACGGTGAGAATTTGAAAACATTGAATGTTTTTTTTTTTTAGACTGCAGGAATCGGGTAGCACGACCCCCTATAAACTGTAGTGCGCCTGGTAAACTTTTTAACATGACCGGCGATGCTAGTGTGACACGCCCTCCAGTACCACGGGGGTGGGGGAGACTAGAACTTGTGACCAACCTCCTGCTATAGGAAAGATTTAGCCAACCAAGCTAGGGCCCCAACCTGAAAACATTGAATGTTGAAAACCACACAAAAAAATATTTAAAATAAATTGTTTATTTTTTTAATACATTTTTACATATTGTCTTTAGAGAGACAATTTTTACATACAGAGACAATATGTCTTTAATCCCAACTATTGTCTCTAAAGAGAAAAAAGTGAAATTGTCTCTAAAGAGACAAAAATACTTCTATTTCATATTGTCTTTATAGAGACAATTTTTAAGACAATACTTTAAGACACCTGCTTAAAGACAATACTTGAGACAATACACAATTTTTTTTTTGTCTCAAGTTAAGACAATTTACTCAAAAATTGTCTTAAAAATTGTGTTAAACTGCCCCTCTATGTAGTAGTGTGGGATCTTGATTTATGTTTGCATGTCTTTTGATTCTCATAAATTTGGGTATATGTATTAAGCTTTCTTTTAGAGATGAGTTATTTGTTGGGGATTGAAGTAAAATGAAAGCAAAATGCATTAAAGTAAAAGTTGATCGATTCATTCATTTTAATATGTTTACTAATTTTTTGTGTATGAATGTATGAATTAATTATGTTATTTTGTGATTCACAGGGATGTTCCAAATTCAAGGAGTAGGGAGTGACAGGAATTTAAATCCATGAAGAACATGATTTTTAGAGTTATTTTGTTTCTAATAATTTAAAATAACATTATTTTTAAAAAGGGATATCCTTGTTATTTCAATAATGGAAATGAAAAGTTTACACTCAATTAATTGAAATAATTTGAAGTTAATTATTATTTGATTGATGTATAAATCAATTAATCTACTTTGTTTATAGGTGTTTTTGGGAGTTGAGGAAACAGTATTGTTGTGCCCTTAGCACACATGCCCCGTTCGGAATGGGGACCCTCTTTACTTTCGCCTTGTCGAGTCGTTTTGTCACTGCCTCATTTTGCGTGCCTCTTTTTTTGGTGTCCCGGATGGTCAATGTTGCTTTAAAGTCCCACCATAAGTTGATCGTGCCTTCCCTTTTTAATTTTGTCGTGTTCTGGTGCCTCGCAAAGTCCCTCTGCCAGTTTGACCTTGCCAACGACCCCGGGCCCTGCTGGCCCTGGCCGTTTGAGCTTCCCTTGCCAGGTTTCCCCATGGCACCTGCCATTCCCAACAGCGTTCGCTTCACGTCCTCTCGAACCCCGGGGTCCGAACCCCTATTTTTCATCTGTTAGAAATCAGTGAAATTCTGATGGCTGTTTAGCCCTTCAGACCCCAAACCCTGGATTTCCTCTCCCGGGGTTCCGTCAGTGCTTCGTCGTCTTCCATGGCGAACCCCTGGCAGTGTCCTGCCTTCTAGGTCCCGCCACTGTATTTACCATCTGGGGAGTTTGCGGGAAATCCTAACCACCATCGAGTGTTCCGGGCCCGATCTTCTAGAGTTCTGAGTCTGGAATTCTGTGATGGTTCCGCCGTCTCTTATGACGGGTCTTTTGTAGAACCCCACCCTCTGGGCCCCGACTCTCTCTCTATCGCCACCATTCTGACCAAGTGGAAAACTTCAAGTGGCCGCTGTCCTACGCCCCCTGGTTGTCGAACCCTGGGTCTCCCATCGCCGTTGTTGATTTTTGAATTCACCAACTTTTTGTCTACCCATACCTGCATTTATTAGGATCATTAATTGCGATTAGGGGTATAAAAGACCCATTCCAGCCCATCATTGTCACTTGACAGAGTTGCAGAGCGATCAAAGAACTTGCTAGAGGAGCCCACCGTCTTCGACACCTTCACGTTCATCGCCCTCAACATCACTTCATCGATCATAGGTGGATCACACATCTCCCTGCATTGCTTGTTCGAGGTAGGTTTTCTTTTCGCCCCTCCCGAGCATTATTTTCATGATTTCTAAGGGTTAAAAAGAACAATGAACATCAAAACCATGAATGAATGATAAACCATAGCGTGGCAGATAAAACCCATATTTTGAAAACATAAAAAACGTTCGAGGGTGCCCTCATCATCGATCCGGAGCTCTGCCTCGCCGCGGCTGTTCTTCCCGCAAGGAAATCATCTCCTTCGGCCCCGGGGCCTGTCTTCGCCGTCCAAATTCAAACGATAAACCTTCCTTCCAACGACAATTTCCCTCTTCGGGCCCGATCCGTCGGACTTCCTTGTTTGGAAGTCAGCGGGGATGCCGCTGTCTCAAAACAACAAACTAACCTCAATCTCCCATCTACCGGGGCCCACCCTTGTCCTCACCGCGGGCATTTCAAAATTGAACAAGCGCCCTTTGAGTCTCTCAGGCCCCAGACCCCAGAGTTCCGCTTCCAGGGTTCCGCGAGTGCTTCGTGCTCCTTCACGGCGAGCCTCTAACGACATCCCGCCTTTCGGACCCCAACCTCCTCTTCATCGCTAGAATGTCACTTGAACACAAAATGCCCTCATCCGTGTTGGGCTCCATTGTGTGAGACTCCTTTCCTCGCCAGCCATTGCAAACAAAATGTCACCAGTCCCTCCGAGCTCCGAGCTTCGCCCTTTCGTCCGCTGCACGACTAAAACAAAATAAAGGCTTCATCTCTGCCCGGACCCGAGCCTCCGCCCTTCCATCCTACATTTGTAAAACTGCTAGGTTGCCCCCTCCGGACTTCCATCTGACATTAGCCGTCCCAAACAGCGAAAGACGAACACCTTCCCGGTACCTCAGGCCCGAATGATCAAAAGTGAAGTTGTAAACTACTGGCCGCCCTTTGACCCACCGGACCTCGGACCCCGAATTTCCATCTCCAGAATTTTGTTTTCAGTCTGGCATTCCAAACTGCCATCTCCAGATGACTTCTAACACGAGACTTCCAGATTCTCCTAAACCGATCCAAATGAGCTCAAATCTGGAATCTAACTTCGACCCACGTGCTCAATTTCAGTCCTCTTCATTGCGAAGCTCGCAAATTACTAAAATTTAAATGAAGAGAATCTCTGAGGGCCCTCCGCCCTATTTTCCCTTCCAAACAGCATTCCTGCCGAGGAAGTCCGGCCCTCCGGGCCCGAACTGTCTAAATGCCCTTAATCAAAAGATCAATAACATCAGGGGATAAAATGTCATGTTATGCTTAATTGATTGTTTAAAATAGATGTCATCTTTAGGATTTCAACTAACATGAATACTTTTATGATCCATTGCACTGATTATGCCTTTGGTTGTAGAATATATGGAATCGGGTGTAGGACCTTCAGGGGCAACTGCCAAGAGGGACAAAGGGAAGAAGTTAGGAAAGACCCCCCGAGGGAAAGAGGACAAGGACCAAATAAAATACCAATAATAGGGCGAGCCTCTGCACTCAAAATTCACCACATATTGGAAGGAAATCACTGACACCAACATAGGCCAAGTTGATATTGATGAATTCACGCAAAGGGTTAGGGTCAATCCAACGACAAAGAATGCAAGATTGATAAGATAGAGTGGAATAGCGAAGGCTGTTGGATTCCCTACATCCCTCATGGCTCTCGAGTTGGTCATGGCTTTTCGGGAAGCATATCAACCCGACACAAGGACAATCATTGATAAAGAGAGCAACATTCTCGCCGACATGTCACCTGAGGGAATTACAAAGACTTTCCATATCCCCACTTTTAAGGAGATGGAAGTCTCCACTATAGAAGAATGCCAGGTAGCATGGGATGATAATCTGGTGGGCTATAAGAGGTCAATCAATCAGCATTGGCTCAAAGAAAAATGGGGCAACGCTGCAAAGGTTCCTCAAGAACTCTTCTACAGTGATTTCCACGAAGATTACCATGACTTGGTCACGATGCTAAGCAGAGTTATGGGTCTTCTTACGGTGGCCTTCTTCCAAGTATGGATGGTGTACTTCATTAAGCAGATTCTATGTGAAAATGAGGAGGTCACCACAAAGACTTCATTTTACTGGGGAGGAATCATAAGCAACTGCTTCCATGAGCAGTTTGTCAACGTAAAGAAGAGATCCAAGTTCTATATGACTTCCTATCTCATGTATTCCTTGGCGGATCCTAGGCAGTACAACGGTTTGTTTGTGGCACTCGATCAGGAGTAGGGGCGAAGCCTCAAGGCCTATGATAGGTATCCGTAGCTCCAATACTAGAACTTCAAAAGGGATTATTGCAGAGTAAACGATGCCTTCATCGGCCATATTATTAGAATGATTACCGACAACTTCGAGACAATTCATACAATATCCAAAGTTCACATACATCCGTGCCCAGGGCTTTAATGAAAGGCCAAATAGGTTGCCTCGATACCCCAACGACCGAATCATCCTTCTGGAGCTTTCTCGGCAACTCCAACACCTATAGACAATCTTCAGCAGTAAACCCATAGAAGGGATTTCTTATTCCATGAACCTTAGCAAGGGCATGTACCGACTGCAAACTTCCCAGTGTGCTAGTAACTCTGACAAAGAGTTAAAGGATTACCACTTCTACCTACACATTGCTCACCCATGGATAGACCCATATGGTCATGTAAGAAGGGCGCTAGGGCCAGGGTATGCCCATCTTCACCACACCGAGGATTTTTGGGCCGACTGCCAGGATGATAAAGAGGTACGTGCAAGGCACTATATGAGAATGACTGTGTAGTTTGTGAGGAAGGTGCAGCCATTCCTCGTGCCGGACCAAGTCAAAGAAGACGAGGCCACCATAATGTACCCCAAATACCCTGCAGTAGCCAATCTGCCAATACCAATAATAGACTGGGACGAATAGGAGGTCGATGACCTTGATACCATAACCCAGCCAATCTTGGTTCGTACTAAGGAATGGATCGATGGGCAGGTAGCTCAATTAAAGTGGCAAGGAATAATTTTGACTTACGAAGGGCTCAAAAGTGAGCCAAGTGCTACAGAGGATGTTGCTACCACCACTTCAACTGGCGGGACCTCCAAGTCTCCTCTAGTCACTAGATCCAAGAAGAGAAAAGGGACAGAAACAGAACAGTTTCCAGAACCAAAGGTCTACGCAAGGAAAGAAATGGGAGGCTCACCTCCCAAAAAGCTCAAGCTGGCAGGGAGCACTACAGAACAACCCTCAACCCAAGAGGAGGAAGCAAATGGTACAAATCAATTGGAACCTCACTTGGCTCTCCCTGCCCCTCCTATTGCACCACCTACCTCCCTGGCTATGATCACTGCATCCCCGCCGGCAGTGGACATTTCTGTCGATCTTGCCCCTTCACCTCCGGCCAAGTCTGTAATAATTATTGACTCCTCTTCCACCATGACTACTCCCTCTTCCTCCACTGCCATGTCAGCAATCACATTGCTCCCTTTGGCAACAATAATAGCACCTATTCCCATTGCCACCATGCCTGAGGCTCTCTCAAGACATATGCAGAATCTTCCCCTCGAGCTCTCCCAGATCCTAATGGATCTGACTCTTCAAGTAGCCCTTGCGCAAGTCCTCGCTACTCCTCAGACCTCACAACCACTGACAGGGCCACCGGCTATGGAGGCCACCATGCTAATCTCTAAGGAGTGGGAGGAATGAGAGCGGGAAGCCTTGAAGCCTATTGAGGAAGAAGTCGATGAATACTATGAGCACACAGAGTATGAACACCGAACCATTGATAGGACGGCTTATGAGGAGGGGACGGGCTCTTCCAAGAGTGGGGATGACGAAGATAGCTCTGTTGCTAAGGTAATTGTGCAAACCTTTGACGATGACCTTGAGGAGGAGATGGCACAATAACTGAAAGACACCAAAGCAGAGGCAGAAAGGTCACCCCTTGATGAAGAAGGGCAGCCACCAGAAAAACAACAGCAAGAGGATTTAACTAAGGCTGGAACCCAAGTTGTCAAGACCCTCGAGGCTAAGCGTGATGAGGAAAAGAAAGAAAAAGAGATAGTAGGAAAAGAGGGTCCTGTGCAGCAACTGTCCGCTGGGCCTCCTATCAAACACCTCGTGTTCATCAAAGACTTTGATGAGGAAGAGGGAGATGCTACAAAGGAGAAAGAAAAGTCCCCAGAAGAAAAAGGAACGGAAACCTTGGCCTTGACCGAGAGGGGCAAGGGTGGTCACAATTCAGCCAAGGGAAAATCTACTATGCCCGAGTGGTTAGAGAGGCAGCTTGAAAGAAAAACCCTTGTGCTAAAGGACCCAAGGGGGAGGTTAGAGGACATCTTGGCTCGAGCCCAAATCACGACAAAGAAGGAGAAGAATCCCAAAGTCCAATCCAAGGTAACGATGGATGCTTCCGGGTCTCAAGCAGCGCAAATAGCGATGCCTATGATTGGCCAGGCTGAGGTGAGTTACAACATCTCCACCATCGATTTGGGGACCGCCACCAGAGAGCAGAAAGTCGGGCACCTTGAGGAGTTAGTGGCTACGGTTTTGCATTTTATAAAGAAGGATAAGATCTCGAAGGATGAGCTCAAGGCATAGGTCGCGGCCTTAACGGATTACATACATAAATGGTCTTCAGTGGACGACCTGCCTACCACATCCATAGCCGCACCTCAGCTACTATCCAAAGATCAGATCGATAAGATGGAAAGGAGAAAGAACTTGGAGAATACCATAGAGGACTGGTTCCGATGAGTCTTATACATCGGAAACATGGGAATTAGCCGGGCTGTGCGAACTGCCAACAAGTTCTTAGACCTGTTGCAGTCTCTGGAGGGCACAAGGAAGCTCTGCATTGACTTCCCTACGACCTATGACTCCACCTTTCTGAGGATCGAGGCTATCGTTCAGTTGCCAGAAGCCACGTGGGAAAAGGAGCTTGCATTTAAGAAAGATGATCACTAGCTGATGGATGTGTGGTGGCAAGACTTTGACAACTGGAGGGAGAGGTTGGAACAAATCATGAGCAAGGTGGATCTGGATATCAAATGGATCAAGGAGATCAGGGCAGAGTGTGCCTGGTACCTTAAGCTGATGATGAAGTATGACATGCCCATAGTGCAAATCGATCTAGAGAAGATCAAACCCTACTTCCACAAGAAGATGGAGGACGGGATGTCTAGTGAAATTACGGTGGATTTCATGAGTTTCGCCGCCTGTGCCTTTGATCAATCAAAGCTATTCAAGGACCAAGGCTCAAAATATGATGAAGATTGGAAAAGGCTGGAGGATAACACAAAAGAATGGAGCTACCAGGTGTTGCGATATGAAATCATCGAAATAGACAAGCTTCAGCAGTCATCCTCAAGTTCATAGAATACACAGCTTCTAAAAGGCAGGAGGACAACTCCATCAAGGATGAAGAACTCCCTGAAGAGTAGCTACAGTGAAACAACAATTGGCTAAAGGACAAAAGTGCTATAGTGCCGTCAGTAGAGGATGAAATAGGGAAAAGACAAAATGTAATTTTAAATTGTGATATATTGGAGGGTAGGTGAAACCCTATTTTGTAATGAATCTTGGCCACATAATAAGAATTGATCTTGGCTATTCATTTGAATTTTGGAACACTATAAATACGGCTCTCCTCTCATTTGCAAAGGGGGTTGAGTTGTTGTAAAGACATACTACATAAATTTATAAAGAAAAGACATTGACTTGGTGCATTTTCTGAGTTTCTCACATGTTGCTTGATTCAATCTCCATTGTTAGATGTCTAACTTTATTGCTATTCTAGTTAGCTGTTTCTTACCTCGGTAGATTTTAGGAATGTTGTCTTGTGATCATGAAAACTTTTGTTGTGTTGATAACTTCTCAGCCCATACTTTTTGTTATTTGCTGATGGTAGATAGCTGTGTAAAGTTAGCCTGGGCTTGAATTCAAAGCTGCTCCAAAACATTTTATCTTTGATTTATGCATGTAAATAGTGAATGAAGGACAAAGCATTTGCAGACCTTAGAAGATAGCACAAGTTCCACGATGCTGTGAGATTTTTGGTTAAGTGGGATATTGTTTCAAGAAGCTGTCCATTGCAGGAACTCCATCATCACTATTCACAACTAGTTGTTGATTGAGGAACTTTCCCTCTTCCTTGCATCCTTTTCTTTTTTTTAATGACTGACTTACGCTAAGGTTCATTGCACATTGTAAAGCCAAATCAAATGACAAAATGGAGTCCAAGACTACTGTTTGAACCTACGGCCAATGTATAACAACTCTCCCATCCTAAGAACTCTATTTCAAGATCCAACCTCCCATGCTTTGTAATTCCTGCGTAAGACAACCTTGTGATTCCAACAAATCATATCAAACAATTGAAATATTCCAAGCATTGTCAAGACCTGACATTAGAGACCTTGGGATAATGTTCTACAATCTGATTGTGGAAAATTGTCTTTTAAGAGAGGTAGTGCACCTACGTACTGTCTGTGTTGAGAAGTGCATAAAAACACCATCAACAGAACTGGCGCTAGAAGGAGGGTGACACGTTGGGAATACCAGGCTAAGGGTTAAAAGTGAAGCTAGATTGAATTGGATTGTTCTCCCCAAAATGATTTCAAAGAGTTCTACAGTCAACACCAAACAAGGGAGAATTTGAAGAATTACTGCTTCCTACAAGGGCAAAGCGAGTTAAAGGGAGTAGGGTTGCCTCTTCCTCTTCCTCCATTCCATCCACCTCCATTCCACCCTCACCTTCATTTGGCTGGCCTTCGTCTTCCACCCAACCATCTCAAACTGCATTTGCACCTCCTACCTCCAGCAGCTAGGGGATTACTCTTCTCCCGGCCCTTCCAGCCTAGGGTATAGTCCAATCAACCACAGCTCAAGTGCAGTCCCAGATTGCTGTTGTATTGCAGATACCACCTCTGCCACCCTCCATGGCTTGGTTAGCACATAACCCTTCGTCGATCCATTTCGCCGCTTACCATGATATGCCCAAAAATTTGGAAGGATTTTGTTTGAAGTTCCATCCGCACAACCTGCAAAGAATAGCTGAGGAGCATATCAAAATATTTGAGATAGCAATTACTGAAATGCAAGTTGACGACGAGGACGTTGCATGCCACTTTTTTCCGCATTCGTTGGGGGAGGAAGCCTTTTATTGGTACATCAACCTGCCGAGGGGATCCATTACCTAATGGAACTTGATGAAGGACACCTTCCTACAGAAATACAAGATCCCCATCAGTCCTTCAGAATTCTATCAGCAGTTTATGTCCATTTGAAAGGAGATAAATGAACCTATTGGATCCTTCAATGACCGCTTTCATCGTTCCTTTACAAGGCTCCAAGACCCGTACCTCCATAATGATGCTACGGCTATCTCGGTCTACTACGTGGCGTTGGACAACCTCACGTCGACTTTGGTGAAAAGGATGCGCCCACCACTCACTACCCTGGTGACCACCTATACGGAGGTCGTTATCGCCAATGCAGATTTGGGGCAGAATATCTCCGGCCCGCTACCTTCTCTAGGACTAGTAGCTCCCCTGATGCTTTCTCAGGGGCTCAATCAGGTGTTTTCTCATCAAACCTCTCTTATGAACCAAGTACATCAGTTGCCTATGGTACCACATCCAGGGCAGCCACTGAATTATGTGCCTCTTGTGCCTTCGTATTTGCAGCCTCAACCATAGTATAACTATCCTCAGGCTGCTCCACAATAGCGGGTGTATTCCCAGTAGCCCCAGGTGCCATTGTACCTATCAGGACTAGAGTTTCCTCTAGCTTATCAGAATCAGCCGATAGCCCCACTCGCTTTTCTCCAAAATCTAGCGACGTTGCCTAGGAACGGGACCGAGAAGGACAAGTTAGAGGAACTGACTGAGATGATAAAGAAAATGTCCATGGAAATGACGCACCTAAAAAATTAGAATAATCAGTTATAGGCCTACTAGCGTAATTTCTAGGCCAATCTTAACAAGGACAACCGAGATAATAGGGACAATAGGGATAATCGGGAAGCAAGCACTTCCTCTAGGCAGAACTATGATAGGGGGCAAAACTTCAATCATAATTCAGAAAGGAGACCTTCTAAGAGGCAGAATCGCACATGGAACATAAGGCCCAATAATGAAGGTGTCCCTACACTTTTCAACGAACTGACGAGCAACGAAAAAATGATTAGTGGAGTATACCTTGCCGAAGCAGCCTTGTCCAGATGGTGTCGAATTCACAAAACTAGCAGACATTCCAAGTTGGATTGCCTCGAGTTCCAGACAGCTGCTGAAATATTCTAAGTAAAAGTGTAGAATGTAGTCGATAATGTCGGCTATAGGGACATCAGCCCATCTGAGCCATATGATTCCTCCTATCTCGTGGTTAATCAAGCACCGTTTCCGCGAGGTGACAACATTGAGCCCAAAGTGGAGCCTCCTCCTGTTGAGGGTGAAGAAGCGTAAGAGGTAAGTAATGAATAAACTTTGGCTCAACTTTTTGATTCAGTAGATAATGGTTTGGTAGATGAAGAGGATTCATTTGTAGATGAGGTCCACATGTTCCATCAAAGGTCGACTCCTTACTTCCTTAGGAATAGACAGGCGGCTGGACACTTGACAACTTCTACCCCACCAAACAATTTCACCACTCCGCCTGATCCTAATGCCAGCAACAACCTTGGACTCCCACACATACCTATCCAATACCTCAACAAGAACAGATCTCAAAACCAGTTACAAAACTAGGTTCAAGGCCAACCCCAAAATCTGTCTAGTCAAATGAAGGTCCAAGCTCCTAGTTCTGCCATAGGCCAAGCTTTTAGTTCAAAAATTGAGCAAATGGGTGAATATGTAGCAGAAGAGTTCAAGAAGGTAAAAGTTAGTTTGTCCGTCTTTGAACTACTCAAAGTCCCTGGTGTAAGGCATGCCTTTTTTAGGGTTCTTAATGGAACCCCGTCTTCTAGTACAACACAAGAAACACCAGTTAAGAGGGTTACCTTTGAAGAGCCTAAGAAGGAACCAAAGATTTAGGATAATACTGGGAAAAGAGAGGATATCCCTGTAGATCAACTTACGAGTAAACAAATTGAAAAGGAACCAGAGCGGGGTGATAGGCAGATTTCTAAGATCCAGCTGTTCAGGCAGACCAAGGATGTAGGCAGTGATAAGAACAAAGGTCAGGTAGCTCAGATGGACACGCCTACGAGCATTTTCCAAGGGAGAACGGAAACTCCCCCTTTTCTGACCACCATTTGGATCTTTGGGAAGAACCTACATAATTACCTGCTCGATTTAGGAGCGTCTAATAATGTCATGACCTTGGCAGTATGCAAGGCTCTTGGCATCACTCCCATGCCTTCAAGGAGGAAGGTGACCCAGCTGAATGAAACATAGATCAACATTGTGGGAGAAATAAACCGTATCCCAATGCAAATTGCTATAGACCCACAAATACAACAAGTCATTGATATTCAAGTGGCAGATATTCCCGATGCATATAAAATCATCTTGGGAAGGGAATTCACCAAGGCACTGAATGAATATACCGCCACAGACCTTTCTCACATGTGGCTACCATAGAAGGGGCTGCCAAATTAAATCCATATCGACCGTGAACCCTGTATGAAATATATGATCATGGAGTACAATAATATTAACGAGGTTTTGTTTGTCGAGACAGACCTGGGAATTACCATCCTTTTTCCTACCAAAATGAGATTGAACTTCAAGAAGAATGTGCAGATGAAGTGTTCCTAGTGTTGTATAGTCCTTCAACTGATTCTACATGAATGCCCCCAGACATAGAAATATTAATAGAAGCCGATGATGAACCTGATAAGGACAACAACTAGGGACTACTTAGTGGTTTCTAGGAGTTCATGAAAAAATGCGCAAGGGATAAGCTCAGCCTAGGGGCCTGAATGAATTTTCAGGATCTCTTGTTGCCAAACTGGTGCAGGATTCACAATGCTGCCCACTCTGAGTTTGATTGCTGCTTGTGTCAAACGACAGTTGAGCATGTAAAAAAATTAGCTACTCCTTAGATAGAAACACCAAAGGAGGCACAAGCAGAACCACCTGTTGATCACTACATCAAGCCAGAAAATTCCCCTAAGATCACAGAGCCAGTCACCCGGCTGAAAGGGAACAAGAACTCAATTGGACTTGAAGATAAAAAACCTTCCACGTGCTGGACGCTCTGATTTGATGGATCTAAGTCCAAGCAAAGAGCCAGAGCTAGATTCAAAATCATTAGTCCAACGGGTAAGACCTTTTTAGCTGCCCACAAATTGCAGTTCTATTGCACCAATAATGTAGCAGAATATGAAGCCCTGGTCCTTGGCCTTCTCGTAGCCTTGAAGAAAAATGTAAAAGTGCTACAAGTTTTTGGGGATTCCGAGCTCATAGTTAAACAGGTTAGGAAGTTGTATTCATGTTATGATAGAAGACTTACAAACTATAGACATAGGGTTTGGGATCTCTTGGAAGGCTTAGATGCATTCAATATACAATTGATCCCACGTGCTCAGAATCGTACAGCTGATGCCTTGGCTCAAGAAGCCAGCACTTTACAACCCCTCTCTCTGTCTGGGCTCAAGAAATTGACGGTTGAGCTAACATCCACACCATCGGTCTCAGCTAATGTTACCCACCTACAAGTCTTCAATGATGAAAAACATATCCTTCAATTGATCACAAGTTCTGATGTCTTTGCAATTCAAATAATTGATGAAGCTGATCCACAGGAAGCTGAACTAGACATAGAGGGGGTTATTAACCTCAAAACCAACACGATCCCCAGGGGCATGGTTCAGTTGGAATGCATTTTTGACTTGGACTAGATAAGAGACCAGAATTAGTGAATGAAAAAGGAGGGCATAAGCAACCAGTGCGATGCCCACAACCTTGGGACAGCCGAGGAGATCAAGAATGTTTTTATCGGCAAGGTGTGCATGCCAGAGGAAAAAAAGGGAATTACAGATGCATTGTGGAAGTACCATGATGTGGTGGCATGGAGCTACGAAGATTTAAAAATATATGACACTTTTGTCATTACACACACCATCCCTCTTAAGATAGAAGTGAGGTCATTCGGCCAATGGCAGCGCCCTATCAATGCCTTGTTGGAACCCGTTGTTTACAAAGAGGTGCAGAAGCTGCTCTCGGCAAGAATTATTTTTTCAGTTAGGCATTCCACGTGGGTGGCCAACTTGGTCCTGGTCAGAAAAAAGAATGGGGAGATTAGATTGTGTGTAGATTTTCACAATTTGAACTGCACCTCGGAGAAAGACAACTATCCAGTACCTTCATTAGATGAGGTGTTGTAGATCGTCAACGACTCCCAGATGATGTCCTTTCTCAACGGGTACTCCAGGTATAACCAGGTGATGGTATAGTATGAAGATCGTCATAAAACGACGTTCACCACTAAGTGGGGAACATTCACGTATAGGAGGATGCCTTTTGGGCTCATCAACATTGATGCCACCTTTCAACACACCATGGATATCGCCTTGAAGGACCTAATTGCTAGGTGCATAATCATCTACATGGATGATTTGACCGTGTTTTTTAAAGGTAGGGCGATCACGTCTCTGATTTATGTAAGGTATTCCAGAGGTGTAACGAGTTCAGGGTTTCCCTCAACCCCAAGAAGTGTATTTTTGGTGTGACTGAAGGTAGGTTGCTCGAGCACATTATTTTAGAACAGGGCATCTCCATAGATCATGAACATATCAAGTCCTTACTCAAAATCCCACCACCAGGCAACAAAAAAGAATTAAAATCTTTCTTTGGAAAGATCAACTTTGTCAGGAAATTCATCACAGGTTTCGCGGAGATTGTTAAACCTCTCAATGCTATGTTGAAACAAGACACCAAAGTTGAATTGACACGTGATGCCAAACAATCTTTTGAGGAAATCAAATGGGCCATCACCGAGGTGCCTGTTTTAGTTAGCCTGAATTATTTGAAACATTTCTACATCTACTCGTTCGCTTCAGAGTATTCCTGTGCTAGCATGTTGACCTAGAAGGACGATGAAGGAAATGAGCACCCGGTCACCTTTATGAGTGCTCCCCTCAAGGATGCTGAATTGAGATATCACAACATAGAAAAGCAGGAATATGCTCTTGTCAGAGGGGTGAAGAAATTTAGACACTACATCCTATGCAATAAGGTGTTTACCATTGTCCCCGACCTAGCAGTAAAAATGTTGCTCATGCAAAATGAATTGGGCGAACGAAGAGCTAAATGGGTCACCCTGCTCCAAGAATATGACATGGAGATCCAACCGATGAAGCTGGTGAGAGGACAAGCACTTACCCGCACAATTGCTGAAACATCAGCAGTACCAGCGTGAGGATGTCTCCCCCAGAGAGTGGTACCAGAATGTTGTCTATTATTTGCTGAACCATAAGTGTCCACCACATCTGCAAGGAGTCCAAAAGTGGGCCCTTAGATTGAAAAGAAATGGCTACATGCTGTAAGGTTCTATTTTCTATGAGAAGAATTATGAAGGCATTTATTTAAAATGTCTTGGCAAGGAAGAAGCAGATCGAGTCTTAAGAGAGTTTCACGACAAATTTGGCACGATCCATAATTCTGGTTCTTCCACAGCACATCAGATATTAAGAGAAGGGTATTATTGGCTGACCATCTTCAAAGATGACCATTGCCATGTTCACTCATGTCACACATGCCAGACCACTGCCACCAAGAAAAAGAATGTTGCTGTCCCACTGCAGCCTGTAGTGGAGGTAAGGCCGTTTAGGCAATGGGGTCTCGACTTCATTGGTCCGATAAGCCCTCCATCGTCTATGGGACACAGGTACATTCTTACCGCTACTGATTATTGTACTAGATGGACAGAAGCGATCATATGTAAGCAATGCACAACTGAAGTAGTTACTAACTTTTTATAAAGTTTCATTTTAAATCACTTTGGTTGTCTTTATGCTTTGGTATGTGATAATGGACCTGCGTTCACCTCATTAAAATTTGCTAGTTGGGCATTTGACTATGGAATTGCCCTTAAGTTCTCATCCAATTACTACCCCCAAGGCAATGGCTTTGCTGAGTCTACAAATAAGAACCTGATTACCGTGATCAAGAAACTGCTAGATAGGAATCCCAAGGACTGCCATACACAGCTCTATTTTTCCCTTTAGGAAGATTGCACTCGCCATAAGGCTTCCCTTGGCGATTCTCCATTCCACTTAGTTTATGGCCTGGAACCTATATTTCCTATCCATCTGAAGATTCCTACTCTTCAGTTCATCAATAATTTTTTATGAGGGAAAAGATCGTAGGGAAGCTTGGTTTGCTGAGCTCTTGCATTTAGAGGAAGTCTGAGACCATGCAATAGAAAATTTTTCCAAACATCAGGGTGTAGTTAAGAGATGGTTCGACCGTCGAGCCAAAATTAAAGTCTTTAGGATTGCAAATTTGCTCCTGTATTGGGACAAGGCCCATGAAAAGAAAGGGGGACACAACAAATTCGACAAGCTTTGGCTTGGCCTCTTTCAAATAGCTGAGATTTTGGGAGATAATGCCTTCCGCCTAAAGACCTTAACTGGTGAGAACGTGTCGTTTCCGGTCAACGGGCAGCACCTGAAGCATTACTTCCAAGCTTGAGCTCGTTCGAGCACTTCATTGTAAATATTTGTATATAGGTTGGGGTAGATTACTTTTCTGGTGTGCTTATGTCTTTTGTTTTGCCTCGCTCTTTTGTTTCATCCCTCGCAACAGTTTTGTTTTAGAAAGACGTTTCCCACCCCTTAGCGGTGGTCGTGCTTGCTCGACAAGCAGTTTACTTTGCTGTCTGTCCTTTGTGTTCTTCGGCTAAACATTCACTCTCGACCATTGGTCTTTGAAAGCTATCCATGAATGATTTGCTTGTTTGAACTCTGTTCAGAACTTGACCCTCGATTGGATCTTCTTACACACATCAAGGATCTCACACAAAACACATAATAATCTTTTCTAAAGGACTGTGCCATGGTTGTTATTACACCCTAGTGAGTGAAAAATCCCAAGTCTGCTGCAGTGACCACTGCAGTCTCAAACCCATCATAGGCTTCAGTGCTTACCCGGTTGAACTGAATGATAAAAGAGAAATGAACATTGAAGGAAATATAAAAGAAAAAGAGCAAAGGAATTCTAAAAAATAAGCGACCTTATGGCTGTCCAGGTAACTCTATCGAGGCTATGGATGCTTGGCCAGCAGTAGAGCAATATCCGTCAGATTGCAGCGACAAATCCATCGGGGCTATGGACGCCTGACTGGCAGCGGAGCAATGTCCAGGTTACTTTTGGTTTTAGACAATTTATGTAGCTCGCTTGGTTGAATTGGTAACCCTGGTCACTATCCCGAGGAAAGGAATGAACTCACTACACACACTTTTGAGATGTCCTGTAAACTAACCCAATTAAGGATCTCATTCTCCCATATCCATCTTTGGAAGCCACTCCTGGTCTACAAAAACAGAGATTCTGGGTCCTGAATGAATATTTATCCTTAGCATGCTCGAGAGCGTTCCTCAGTGGAGTCGCCATTTGTTGTGCCCTTAGCACACATGCTCCATTTGGAACGGGGACCCTCTTTGCTTTCTCCTTGTCAGGTCATTTTGTCATCACCTCATTTTGCGTGCCTCCTTTTTTTGGTGTCCTGGATGGTCAATGTTGCTTTAAAGTCCCACCATAAGTTGACCGTGCCTTCCCTTTTTAATTTTGTCGTGGTTTTGTGCCTCGCGGAGTCCCTTTGGCAGTTTGACCTTGCCAACGGCCCCGGGCCCTACTGGCCCCAGCTGTTCAGGCTTCCCTTGTCGGGTTTCCCCGTGGCACCTATCGTTCCCAACGGCGTTCACTTCGCGTCCTCCCGAACCCCGGGGTCCGAACCCCTGTTTGTCGTCTGTTAGAAATCAGTGAAATTTTGATGGCTATTTAGCCTTTCGGACCCCAAACCCCAGATTTCCTCTCTCGGGGTTCCGTCAGTGCTTCGCTGTCTTCAACGACGAACCCCTGGTGGCATCCTGCCTTTTGGGTCCCGCCGCCGTATTTACTGTCTCAGAACTTTCTGGGAAATCCTGACCGCTGTCGAGTGTTCTGGGCCCGATCTTCCAGAGTTCCAAGTCCTGAATTCTGTGATGGTTCTGCCGTCTCTGACGACGGGTCTTTTGCGGAACCCCGCCCTCTAGGCCCCGACTCTCTCTCCGCCGCTTGGCCGTCGGACCCTGGGTCTCCCGCCGCCGTTGCCGATTTTTGAATTCACCAACTTTTTTATCTCGGCGTACCTACATTTATTAGGATCACTAATTGCAATTAGGGGTATAAAAGACGCATTCCAGCCCGTCATTGTCACTTGACAGAGTTGTAGAGCGATCAAAGAAATTTCTAGAGGAGCCCACCATCTTCGACACCTTCATGTTCATCACCTTGAACATCACTTCATCGATCGTAGGTGGATCCCACATCTCCCCGCATCGCTTGTTCGGGGTAGGTTTTTCGTTCGCCCCTCCTGAGCATTATTTTCATGATTTCTAAAGGTTAAAATGAACAATGAACATCAAAACCATGAATAAATGATAAACCATAGCGTGGTGGATAAAACCCATCTTTTGAAAACATAAAAAACCTTCGAGGGTGCCCTCATCATCGATTCGGAGCTCCGCCTCGCCGTGACTATTCTTCCCGCAGTGAAATCATCTCCTTCGGGCCTGGGGTCTGTCTTCGCCGTCCAAATTCAAACAATAAACCTTCCTTTCGATGGAAATTTCCCTTTTTGGGCCCGCTCGATCAGACTTCCTTGTTTGGAAGTCAGCGGGGATGCCGCCATGTCAAAATGGAAAACTGACCTCAACCTCCCATCCGCCAGGGCCCGCCCTTCCCCTCGCTGTGGGCATTTCAAAATTGAACAAGCGCCTTTTGGGTCTCTCGGGACCCGGACCCTAGAGTTCCGCTTCCAGGTTCCGCGAGTGCTTCGCCGTCATTCACGGCGAGCCTTTAACGACGTCCCAACTTCTGGGCCCTGAGCTCCTCTTCATCGCTAGAATGTCACTTGAACGCAAAACGCCCTCATCCGTGCCGGGCTCTGTTGTGCGGGACTCCTGTCCTCGCTAGCCATTGCAAACAAAATGTCGTCTGCCCCTCCAAGCTCTGGGCTTCGCCCTTCCGTCTGCTGCACGACTAAAATGAAATAACGGCTTCATCTCTGCCCGGACCTGAGCCTCCACCATTCCGTTCGATGTTAGCCATCCCAAACAGCAAAAGACAAACACCTTCTTGGTACCTCAGGCCCGAATGCTCAAAAGTGAAGTTGTAAACTGCTGGCCGTCCTTTGACCCACTGAACCACAGACCCCAGAGTTCCATCTCTGGAATTCCGTTTTCAGTCTACCATTCCAAACTGCCATCTCGAGACGGCTCTCCGGCATGAGACTTCTGGATTCTCCTAAACCGATCCAAATGAGCTCAAATATGGAATCTAAATTTGACCCAAGTGCTCAATTTCGGTCCTCTTCATTGCAAACCTCTCAAATTACTAAAATTTAATCGAAGAGAATCTCCTCGGGCCCTCCACCCTATTTTCCCTTCCAAACAACATTCCTGCCGAGGAAGTCTAGCCCTCTAGGCCCAAACTGTCCAAATGTCCTTAATCAAAAGATCAATAACATCGGGGGATAAAAGGTCATGTTATGCTTAATTAATTGTTTAAAATAGATGTCATCTTCAGGATTTCAACTAACATGAATACTTTTATGATCCATTGCACTGACTACGCCTTTGCTTGTAGAATATATGGAATTGGGTGCAGGACCTTCAGGGGCATCCACCGAGAGGGACAAAGGGAAGAAGTCAGGAAAGAGGACAAGGAAAAGATGAAATACCAATTCCAAGCTAAGCCTCTGCACTCAAAAGTCACCATAGATTGGAAGGAAATCATTGACACCAACATAGGCCAAGTTGATAGTGATGAATTCACGCAAAGGGTCAGAGTCAATCTGATGACAAAGAATGCAAGATTGAGAAGACAGAGTGGAATAGCGAAGGATGCTGGATTCTCTCCATCGCTCATGGCCCCTGAGTTGGTCATGCCTTGTCGGGAAGCATATCAACCAGACACAAGGATAATCATTGATAAAGAGGGCAACATTCTCGCCCACATGTCGCCTGAGGGAATTACAAAGACTTTCCATATCCCCACTTTTAACGAGATGGAAGTATCCACTATAGAAGAATTCCAGGCAGTGTGGGATGATAATCCGGCGAGCTGTAAGAGGTCAATCAATCAACATTGGCTCAAAGAAAAATGGGGCAGTGCTACGAAGGTTCCTCAAGAACTCTTCTGCAACGATTTCCACGAAGATTACCACAACTTGGTCATGATCCTAAGCAGAGTTATGGGTCTTCCTACGGTGGCCTTCTTCCAAGAATGGATGGTGTACTTCATTTGTGCAGATTCTACGTGGAAACGAGGACTTTACTACAAAGATTTTGTTTTACTAGGGAGGAATCATAAGCAACTGCTTCCATGAGTAGTTTGTCAACGTAAAGAAGAGCTCCAAGTTCTAGATGACTTCCTATCTTGTCTATTCCTTGGCGGATCGGAGGCAGTACAACGGTTTGTTTGTGGCACCCGATCAAGAGCAGGGGCGAAGACTCAAGGCCTATAATAGGTATTCGCAGCTCCAATACTGGAACTTCAAAAGGGATTACTACAGAGTAAACGACGCCTTCATCGGCCATATTATCAAAATGATTGTTGGCGACTTCGAGAGGAGGGTCTCCCATAGTGCCAGGGCATTTTTGAAATAGTATGCCTTTCTTTTCATACAATATCCAAAGTTCACGTACATCCATGCCCAGGGCTTTAATGAAAGGTTAAATAAGTTGCCTCGATACCCCAATGACCGAATCATCCTTCTGGAACTTTCTCAAAAACTCCAACACCTATAGTCCATCTTTAGTAGTAAACACATAGTAGGGATTTCTTATTCCATGACCCTTGGCAAGGGCACGTATCGACTGCAAACTTCCTAGTGTGTTGGTAACTCTGAGAAAGAGTTAAAGGATTACCACTTCTACCTACACACTGTTCGCCCGCAGATGGACCCATATGGTCATGTAAGAAGGGCGATAGGGCAAGCGTATGCCCATCTTCACCACATCGAGGAGTTTTGGGCTGACTACTAGAATGATAAAGAGGTACGTGCAAGGCACTATATGAGAATGACTATGTAGTTTGTTAGGAAGGTGCAGCCATTCCCCGTACCGGACCAAGTCGAAGAAGACGAGGCCAGCATAATGCACCCCAGGTACCCTACAATTGCCAATCTGCCAATACCAACAATAGACTGGGACGAACAGGAGGTCGATGACCTTGATACCATAACTCAGCCAATCTTGGTTCGTACTAAGGAATGGATCGATGGGCAGGTAGCTCAATTAAAGCGGAAAGGAATAATTTTTACTTATGAAGGGCTCAAAAGTGAGTCAAGTGCTACAGAGGATGTTGTTGCCACCATTTCAACTGGCGGGACCTCCAAGTCTCCTCCAGTCACCAGATCCAAGAAGAGAAAAGGGACAAAAATAGAATAGTCTCCAGACCCTAAGGTCTATGCAAGGAAAGAAACTGGAGGCTCACCTCCCAAAAAGCTCAAGCTGGCAAGGAGCACTACGGAACAACCCTCAACCCAAGAGGAGTAAGAAAAAGGTACAGATCAATTGGAACCTCTCTTGGCTCTCCCTGCCCCTCCTATTGCACCACCTACCTCCCTGGCTATGATCGTTGCATCCCTGCCGGCAGTAGACATTTATGTCCATCTTGCTCGTTTGCCTCCGACCGAGTCTATAATAATTATTGACTCCTCTTCCGCCATGACTACTCCCCTTCCTCCGCTACCATGTCACCAATCACATTGCTCCCTCTGGAAACAATAACAACACCTATTCCCACTGCTACCATGCGTGAGGCTCTCTCAAGACATATGCAGAATCTTCCCCCCGAGCTCTCCCAAATTCTAATGGATCTGACTCTTCAAGCAACCCTTCCACAAGTCCTCGCTACTGCTCAACCCTCACAACCACCGACAGAGCCACCGGATATGGAGGCCACCATGCTAATCTCTGAGGAGTGGGAGGAACGAGAGTGACAAGCCTCGAAGGCTGTTGAGGAGGAAGCCGATGAATACTATGAGCACTCGCAGTACGAACACTGAACCATTGATAGGGTGGCTTATGAGGAGGAGGGGACGGGCTCTTCTAAGAGTTGGGACAAGGAAGATAGCTCTGGTGCTAAGGTAAACGTGCAAACCTTTGATGATGACCTTGAGGAGGAGATGGCACAATAGCTAAAAGACACCAAGGCAGAGGCAGAAAGGTCACCCCGTGATGAAGAAGGGCAGCCACCAGGAAAATAGCAGCAAGAGGATTTAACTGAGGGTGGAACCCAAGTTGTCAAGACCCTCGAGGCTGAGCGTGATGAGGAAAAGAAAGAAGAAGAGACAGCAGGAAAAGAAGGTCTTGTGCAGCAACTGTCCCCCGGGCCTCCTATCAAACGCCTCGTGTTCATCCAAGACTCCAATGAGGAAGAGGGAGATGGTGCTAAGGAGAAAGAAAAGTCCCTAGAAGAAAAAGGAATGGAAACCTTGGCCTTGACCGAGAGGGGCGAGGGTGTTCACGATTCACCCAAGGGAAATCTGTTGTGCCTGAGTGGTTAGAGAGGTAGCTTGAAAGAAAAATCCCTATGATAAAGGACCCAAGGGTGAGGTTAGAGGCCATCTTGGCTCGAGCCCAAATCATGACAAAGGAGAAGAAGCCCAAAGTCTGATCTAGGGTAACGATGGATCCTTCCGAGTGTCGAGCAGTGCAAATAGCAATGCCTATGATTGGCCAGGCTGGGGTGAGTTACAACATCTCCACCATTCACTTGAAGACAGCCACCAGAGAGTAGAAAGTCAGGCACCTTGAGAAGTCAGTGGCTACAGTGGTACATTTGATAAAGCAGGATAAGATCTTGAAGGATGAGCTCAAGGGACAGGTCGCAGCCTTAACGGATTACATAGAACAATGGTCTTTAGTGGATGACCTGCCTACCACATCCACAACCGCACCTCAGCTGCTATCCAAAGAGAAGATCAATAAGATGGAAAGGAGAAAGAACTTGGAGAAGACCACAGAGGACTAGTTCTGACGAGTCTTATATGTCGGAAACATGGGAATTAGTCAGGCTGTGTGAACAGCCAACAAGTTCTTAGACTTGTCGCAGTCTTTGGAGGGCACAAGGAAGCTCTACACTGACTTCCCTGTGACCTAGACTCCACCTTTCTGAGGATCGAGGCTATCCTTCAGTTGCCAGAAGCCATGTGGGAAAACGATCTTGGATTTAAGAAAGATGATCACTGGCTGATGGATGTGTGACGGCGAGACTTTGACAACTCGAGGGAGAGGCTGGAACAAATCATGAGCAAGGTGGATCCAGATATCGAATGGATCAGGGAGATCAGGGCAGACTGTGCTCGATACCTTAAGCTAATGATGGAGTATGACATGTCCACAGTGCAAATGGATCCGAAGAAGATCGAGCCCTACTTCCAGAAGAAGATGGAGGATAGGATGTCTAGTGAAATCACGGTGGAGTTCATGAGTTTCACCGCCCATGCCTTCGATCAATCAGAGCTATTCAAAGACCAAGGCTCAAAATATGATGAAGATTGGAAAAGGCTTGAGGATAACACAAAAGAATGGAGCTACTAGTTGGTGCGATATGAAATCATCGAAATAGACAAGCTTCAGCAGTCATCCTCAAATTCATAGAATAAACAGCTTCTGAAAGGCAGGAGGACAGCTCCATCAAGGATGAAGAACTCCCTGAAGAGTAGCTACAGTGAAACAACAATTGGCTAAAGGACAAAAGTGCTACAGTGTCGTTAGTAGAGGACGAAATAGGGAAAAGACAAAATGTAATTTTAAATTGTGATATATTGGAGGGTAGGTGAAACCCTATTTTGTAATGAACCTTAGTCAAATAATAAGAATTGATCTTGGCTATTCATTTGACGTTCGGAACACTATAAATAGGGCTCTCCTCTCATTTGCAAATGGGGTTGAGTTGTTGTAAAGACATGCTGCAAAAATTTATAAAGAAAAGACATTGACTTGGTGCATTTTCTAAGTTTCTCACATGTTGCTTGATTCAATCTCCATTGTTAGATGTCTAACTATATTACTGTTCTAGTTAGCTATTTCTTACTTCGGTAGATTTTAGGAATGTTGTCTTGTGATCATGAAAACTTCTGTTGTGTTGATAACTTCTCAGCCCATACTTTTTGCTGTTTATTGATGGTAGATAGCTGTGTAAAGTTAGCCTGGGCTTGAATTCAAAGCTGCTCCAAAACATTTTATCTTTGATTCATGCATGTAAATAGTGAATGAAGGACAAAACATTTGCAGACCTTAGAAGATAGCACAAGTTCCACGATGCTGTGAGATCTCTGGTTAAGTGGGATATTGTTTCAAGAAGCTGTCCATTGCAGGAACTCCATCATCACTATTCACAACTAGTTACTGATTGAGGAACTTTCCCTCTTCCTTGCATCCTTTTCTTTTTTTTAATGATTGACTTATGCTAAGGTTCATTGCACATTGTAAAGCCAAATCTAATGACAAAATGGAGTCCAAGACTGCTGTTTGAACCTACAGCCAATGTATAACAACTCTCCCATCCTAAGAACTCCATTTCAAGATCCAACCTCCCATGCTTCGTAATTCCTGCATAAGACCACCTTGTGATTCCTCCAAATCACATCAAACAACTGAAATATTCCAAGCATTGTCAAGACCTGACATTAGAGACCTTGGGATAGTGTTCTGCAATTTGATTGTGGAGGATTGTCTTTCAAGAGAGGTAGTGCACCTACGCACTGCCTGTGTTGAGAAGTACATAAAAACACCATCAACAGAACTGGCACTAGAAGGAGGGTGACACATTGGGAATACCAGACTAAGGGTTAAAAGTGAAGCTGGATCGAATTGGATCGTTCTCCCTGAAAGGATTTCAAAGAGTTCTACGGTCAACACCAAACAAGGGATAATTTGAAGAATTGTTGCCTCCTACAAGGGCAAAGCGAATTAAAGGGAGTAGGGTTGCCTCTTCTTCTTCCTCCATTCCATCCACCTTCATTTGGCTGGCCTTCATCTTCCACCCAACCATCTCAAACTGCATTTGCACCTCCTATCTCCGGTAGCAAGGGGATTGCTCCTCTCCTGGCCCTTCCAGCCCAAGGTACAGTCCAATCAGCCGCAGCTCAAGTGCAGTCCCAGATTACTGTTGTATTGTAGATACAACCCCAACTTGCCATTTTCCAATAGCAGATACCACCTCCTCCACCCTCCATGGCTTGGTTAGCACATAACCCTTCGCCGATACATTTCGCCGCTTACCATGATATGCCCAAAAATTCGGAGGGCTTTTGTTTGAAGTCCCATCAGCACGACCTGCAAAGAACAGCTAAGGAGCATATCAAAATATTCGAGATAGCAATTACCAAAATGCAAGTCGACCACGAGGACGTTGCATGCCGCATTTTTTTGCATTCGTTGGTGGAGGAAGCCTTTTATTGGTACATCAATCTACCGAGGGGATCCATTACCTCATGGAACTTGATGAAGGACGCCTTCCTACAGAAATACAAGATCCCCATCAGTCCTTCAGAACTCTATCAGCAGTTTATGTCCGTTTGAAGGAAAATAAATGAACCTATTGGATCCTTTAATGACCGCTTTCATCGTCCCTTTACAAGGCTCCAGGACCCGTACCTCCATAATAATGTTGCAGCTCTCCCGGTGTACTATGTGGCGTTGGACAACCTCACGTCGGCTTTGGTGAAAAGGATGCACCCACCACTCACTACCTTGGTGACTGCTTATACAGAGGTCGTTGTCACCAGTGCAGATTTGGGGCAGAATATCTTCGGCCCACTGCCTTCTCTAGGACTAGTAGCTCACCCGATGTAGATTCAGGGGCTCAGTTAGGCGTTTGCTCATCAAACCCCTCTTATGAACCAAGTACCTCAGTTATCTATGGTACCACATCTAGGGCAGCCACTGATATATGCGCCTCTCGCGCCTTTCTATTTGCAGCCTCAACCACAGTATAACTATCCTCAGGTTGCTCCACAACAGCAGGCGTATTCCCAGTAGCCCCAGGCGCCATTGTACCTATCGGGACCATAGTTTTCTCCAACTTATCAGAATCAGCCGACAGCCCCGCTCGCTTTTCTCCAAAATCTGACGCCGTTGCCTAGGAACGGGCCCGAGAAGGACAAGTTAGAGGAAATGACTAAGATGATAAAGAAAATGTCCACGGAAATGACGCACCTAAAAAATTAGAATAATCAGTTATAGGCCTGCTAGCATAATTTCTAGGCCAATCTTAACTAGGACAACCGAGATAATAGGGACAGTAAGGATAATTGGGAAGCACACACTTCCTCTGAGTAGAACTATGATATGGGGCAAAATGCCAATCAGAATTCAGAAAAGAGACCTTTTAAGAGGCAGAATCGCATATGGAACACAAGGCCCAATAATGAAGGTGTCCCTATACCTTTCGACCAATTGATGAGCAACGAAAAAATGATCAGTGGATTATACCTTCCTGAGGCAGCCTTATCCGGATGGTGTCGAATTCACAAAACTAGCAGACATTTCGAGTTGGATTACCCCGAGTTCCAGACAGCTGCTAAAATATTCCAAGTAAAAGTGTAGAATGCAGTCGATAATGCCGGTTGTAGGGACATCGTCCCATTCAAGCCATATGATTCCTCCTGGCTCATGGTTAATCAAGCATCATTTCCGCGAGGCGACCGTAAGGAGCCCGAAGTGGAGCCTCCTCCCGTTGAGGGTGAAGAAGCGCAATAGGTAAGTAATAAATAAACTTTGGCTCAGCTTCTTGATTCAGTAGATAATGGTCCGGTAGATGAAGAGGAGCCATTTGTACATGAGGTCCACATGTTCCATCAAAGGTCAACTCCTTACTTCCTTAGGAATAGACAGGCGGCTGGACCCTTGACAACTTCTACCCCACCAAACAATTTTGCCACTCCGCCTGATCCTAATGCTAGCAACAACCCTAGACTCCCATACATACCTATCTAATACTTCAATAAGAATGGATCTCAAAACCAGTCACAAAACCAGGCTCAAGGCCAACCCCAAGATATGTCTAGTCAAACGAAGGTCCAACCTCCTAGTTCTACCATAGGCCAAGCTTTTAGTTCAGAAATTGAGCAAATGGGTGAATATGTAGCAGAAGAGTTCAAGAAGGTAACAATTAGTTTGTGCTACTTTGAACTATTCAAAGTCCTTGCTATAAGGCATGCCTTCTTTAGGGTTCTTAATGGAACCCCGTCTTCTAGTACAACGCAAGAGATGCCAGCTAAGAGGGTTACTTTTGAAGAGCCTAGGAAGGAACCGAAGATATAGGATAATACTGGGAAAAAAAAGGATATCCCTGTAAATCAACCTGTAAGTAAACAAATTGAAAAGGAACCAGAGCGGGATGATAGGCAGATTTCCAAGATCAGGTCGTTCAGGCAGACCAAAGATGTGGGTTGTGATAAGAACAAAGGTCAGGTAGCTCACATGGACACACCTACGGGCATTTTCTAAGGGAGACTGAAAACTCCCCTTTTCTTGACCACCATTAGGATCTTTGGGAAGAACCTACATAACTGCCGAGCGTCTGCTAATGTCATGCCCTTGGCAATATGCAAGGCTCTTGGCATCACTCCCACGCCTTCAAGGAGGAAGGTGACCCATCTAGAAAAAACACAGATCAACATCGTGGGAGAAATAAACCGTATCCCGATGCAGATTGCTATAGACCCACATATACAACAAATCATTGATATTCAAGTGGCAGATATTCCTGATGCATATAAAATCATCTTGGGAAGGGAATTCACCATGGCACTAAATGGATATACCGCCATAGACCTTTCTCACATGTGGCTACCATGGAAGGGGCTGCCAAATTAAATCTGTATCGACCGTGAACCCCGTATGAAATACATGATCATGAAGTACAATAATATTAATGAGGTGTTGTTTGCCGAGATAGACCTGGGGAATTACCGTCCTTTCGCCTACCAAAATGAGGTTGAGCTTCAAGAAGAATGTGCGGACGAAGTGTTCCTAGTGTTGTATAGTCCTTCGACTGATTCTACACGAATGCCCGCAGACATAGAAATATTGATAGAAGCCGATGATGAACCTAATAAGGATGACAACTAGGGACTACTTAGTGGTTTTTAGGAGTTCATGGAAAAATGTGCAAGGGATCAGCTCAGCTTAGGGGCCCGAATGAATTTTTAGGATCTCTTGTTGCCAAACTGGTGCAGGATTCACAATGTTTCCCACTCCGAGTTTGATTGCTGCTTGTGTCAAACGACAGTTGAGCATGTAAAAAAATCAGCTACTCCTTAGATAGAAATGCCAAAGGAGGCACCAGCGGAACCACCTGTTGATCACTACATCAAGCCAAAAAATTTCCCTAAGATCACAGAGCCAGTCACCTGGCTAAAAGGGAGCAAGAACTCAATTGGACGTGAAGATAAAAAACCTTCCACATGCTGGACGCTCTGATTTGATGGATCTAAGTCCAAGCAAGGAGCTAGAGCTGGATTCAAACTCATTAGTCTAACGGGTAAGACCTTTTCTAGCTGCCCACATATTGCAGTTCTATTGCACCAGTAACGTAGCACAATATGAGGCCCTAGTCCTTGGCCTTCTCATAGCCTTGAAGAAAAATGTAAAAGTGCTACAAGTTTTTGGGGATTCCAAGCTCATAGTTAAATACGTTAGGAAGTTGTATTCCTATTATGATAGAAGACTTACAAACTATAGGCATAGGGTTTGGGGTCTCTTGGAAGGCTTAGATGCATTCAATATATAATTGATCCCATGTGCTCAAAATCATACAGATGATGCCTTGGCTCAAGCAGCCAGCACTTTACAACCCCTCTCTCTGTTTGGGCTCAAGAAATTCATGGTTGAACTAACATCCATTCCATCGGTCCCAGATAATGTTACCCAACTGCAAGTCTTCAATGATGAAAAACATATCCTTCAATTCATCACAAGTTCTGATGTCTTCGCAATTCAAATAATTGATGAAGCTAATCCACAGGAAGCTGAACTAGACATAGAGGGGTTTATTAACCTCAAAACCAACACGATCCCCAGGGGCATGGTTCAGTTGGAATGCATTTTTGACTTGGACCAGATTAGAGACAAGAATCAGCAAACAAAAAAGGAGGGCATAAGCAACCAGTGTGATGCCCACAACCTTGGGATAGCCGAGGATATCAAGAATGTTTTTATCAGCAAGGTGTGCATGTCAAAGGAAAAGAAGCGAATTACGGATGCATTGCGGAAGTACCATGATGTGGTGGCATGGAGCTATGAAGATTTAAAAACATATGACACTTTTGTCATTACACACACCATCCCTCTTAAGATAGAAGTGAGGTCATTCTGCCAGCGGTAGCGTCCTATCAATGCATTATTGGAACCTGTTGTTTACAAAGAGGTGCAGAAGCTGCTCTTAGCAATAATTATTTTTTTGGTTAGGCATTCCACGTGGGTGGCCAACTTGGTCCCAGTCAGAAAAAAGAATGGGGAGATTAGATTGTGTGTAGATTTCCACAATTTGAACCGCACCTCGGAGAAAGACAACTATCCAGTACCTTGATTAGATGAGGTGTTGTAGATCGTCAATGGCTCCTAGATGATGTCATTTCTAGATGGGTACTCCGGGTATAGCTAGGTGATGGTACAATATGAAGATCGTCATAAAACGATGTTCACCACTAAGTGGGGAACGTTCACGTACAGGAGGATGCCTTTTGGGCTCATCAATGTCAGTGCCACCTTTCAACACGCCATGGATATCGCCTTCAAGGACCTAATTGGCAGGTGCATAATCATCTACATGGATGATTTGACTGTGTTTTCTAAAAGGCGGGGTGATCACGTCTCTGATTTATGCAAGGTATTCCAAAGGTGCAGGGAGTTCAGGGTTTCCCTTAACCCCAAGAAGTGCATTTTTGGTGTGACTGAAGGTAGGTTGCTTGGGCACATCATTTCAGAATAGGGCATCTCCATAGATCCTGAACGTATCGAATCCTTACTCAAAATCCCACCACCAGGCAGCAAGAAAGAATTAAAATCTTTCTTTGGAAAGATCAACTTCGTCAGGAAATTCATCACAGGTTTCGCGGAGATTGTTAAACCTTTCAATGCTATGTTGAAACAAGACACCAAAGTTGAATGGACACGTGATGCCAAATAAAATTTTGAGAAAATAAAATGGGCCATCGCCGAGGCGCCTGTATTAGTCAGCCTGAAATATCTAAAACATTTCTACATCTACTCGTTTGCTTCAGAGCATTCCTGTGCTAGCATGTTGACCCAGAAGGATGATGAAGGAAATGAGCACACGATCACCTTTATGAGTGCTCCCCTCAAGGATGCTGAATTGAGATATCACAACATAGAAAAGCAGGCGTATGCTCTCATTAGAGGGGTGAAGAAATTTAGACACTACATCCTACGCAATAATGTGTTTACCATTGTCCCTGACCCAGCAGAAAAAACGCTTCTCATGCAAAATGAATTGGGTGAATGAAGAGCTAAATGGGTCACCCTACTCCAAGAATATGACATGGAGATCCAACCGATGAAGCTGGTGAGAGGACAAGCGCTTACCCACACAATTGTTGAAACAACAACAAAAGCTGGACCCGAACTCACTGTGCAGCAGTACCAGCTTGAGGATGTCTCTCCCGGAGAGTGGTACCAGAATTTCGTCTATTATTTGCTGAACCATAAGTGTCCAACACACCTACAAGGAGTCCAAAAGTAGGCCCTTAGATTGAAAAGCAATGGCTACATGCTGCAAGGTTCCATTCTCTACAAGAAGAATCATGAAGACATTTATTTAAGATGCCTTGGCAAGGAAGAAGCAGATCGTGTCTTAAGAGAGTTTCATGACAAATTTGGCATGGGCCATGGTTTTGGTTCTTCCACAACACATCAAATATTGAGAGAAGGGTATTATTGGCTAACCGTCTTCAAAGATGCCTATTGCCATGTTCGCTCATGTCACACATGCCAAACCGCTGCTACCAAGGAAAAGAATTTTGCTGTCCCACTATAGCCTATACTGGAGGTAAGGTTGTTTTCAAAATGGGGTCTCGACTTCATCGGTCCGGTAAGCCCTCCATCATCTGTAAGACACAGGTACATTCTTACAGCTACTGATTACTGTACTAGATGGACAAAAGCGATCGTATGTAAGCAATGCACAATTGAAGTAGTTACTAACTTTTTAGAAAGTTTCATTTTAAATCGCTTTGGTTGTCTTTATGCTTTGGTATGTGACAATGGACCTGTGTTCGCCTCATTAAAATTTTCTAGTTGGGCATTTGACTATGGAATTCCCTTAAGTTCTCATCCAATTACTACCCCTAGGGCAATGGCCTTGCCAAGTCTACAAATAAGAACCTGATTACCGTGATCAAGAAACTGCTAGATAGGAATCCCAAGGACTGCCATACACAGCTCCATTTTTCCCTTTGGGCAGATTGCACTCGCCATAAGGCTACCCTTGGAAATTCTCCATTCCACTTAGTTTATGGCCTGGAACCTATATTTCCTATCCATCTGAAGATTCCTACTCTTCAGTTCATCAATGATTTTTATGGAGGAGATCGTAGGGAAGCTCGGTTTGCTGAGCTCTTGCATTTAGAGGAAGTCTGAGACCGTGCAATAGAAAATTTTTCCAAACATCAGAGCGTAGTTAAGAGATGGTTCAACCGCCGAGCCAAAATTAAAGCCTTTAGGATTGCAGATTTGGTCCTGTATTGGGACAAGGCCCATGAAAAGAAAGGGGGACACAACAAATTCGACAAGCTCTGGCTTGGCCCCTTTCAAATAGCTGAGATTTTAGGAGACAATGCCTTCCACCTAAAGACCTTAACTGGTGAGAACGTCCCATTGCCGGTCAATGGGCAGCACCTGAAGCATTACTTCCAGGCTTGAGCTCGTTCGAGCTCTTCATTGTAAATATTTGTATATAGGTTGGGGTAGATTACTTTTCTGGTGTGCTTACGTCTTTTGTTTTGCCTCGCTCTTTTGTTTCCTCCCTCCCAACAGTTTTTTTTGGAAAGTCCTTTCCCACCCCTTAGTGGTGGTCGTGCTTGCTCAACAAGCGGTTTACTTTGCTATCTGTCCTTTGTGTTCTTCAGCTAAACATTCACTCTCGACCATTGATCTCTGAAAGCTATCCATTAATGATTTCCTTGTTTGAACTCTATTCAGAACTTGACCCTCGATTGGATCTTCTTACACATATCTCGGATCTTACACAAAACACATAATAATCATTTCTAAAAGACTGTGCCATGGTTGTTATGACACCCTAGTGAGTGAAAAATCTCAAGTCTGCTCCAGTGACCACTGCAGTCTCAAACCCATCATAGGCTTTAGTGCTTACCCAGTTGAACTAAATGATAAAAGAGAAATGAATATTGAAAGAAATATCAAAGCAAAAGAGCAAAGGAATTCTAAAAAATAAGCGACCGTATGGGTGTCCGAGTAACTCTACCATGGCTATGGACACCCGGTCGGCAGTAGAGTGATATCCATGAGATTGCAGCGACAACTCGATCAGGGCTATGGATGCCTGACTGGTAGCGGAGCAATGTCCAGGTTACTTTTGGTTTTAGACAATTTATGTAGCTCGCTTGGTTGAATTGGTAACCCTGGTCACTATCCTGAGGAAAGGAATGAACTCACTACACACACTTCTGAGATTTCCTATAAACTGACCCAATTAAGGATCTTGTTCTCCCATATCCATCTTTGGAAGCCACTCCTGGTCTACGAAAATGGAGATTCTAGGTCCTGAATGAATATTTATTCTTAGCACGCTTGGGAGCGTTCCCCAGCGGAGTCGCCATTTGTTGTGCCCTTAGCACACATTCCCTGTTCGGAATGGGGACCCTCTTTGCTTTCTCCTTGTTAGGTCATTTTGTTGCCACCTCGTTTTGCGTGCCTCCTTTTTTGGGTGTCCCGGATGGTCAATGTTGGTTTAAAGTCCCACCATAAGTTGACCGTGCCTTCCCTTTTTAATTTTGTCATGTTTTGGTGCCTCGTGGAGTCCCTTTGGCAGTTTGACCCTGCCAACGGCCTCAGGCCCTGCTGGCCCTGGCCGTGCAGGCTTCCCTTGCCAGGTTTCCCCGTGGCACCTATCATTCACAACGGCGTTCGCTTCATGTCCTCCCAGACCCTAGGGTCTGAACCCCTGTTTGTCGTCTGTTAGAAATCAATGAAATTTCTATGGCTGTTTAGCCCTTCGGACCCCAAACCCTGGATTTCCTCTCCTGGGGTTCCGTCAGTGCTTCGCTGTCTTCCACGGTGAACCCCTGGCGGTGTCTCACCTTCCGGGTCCCGCCACCATATTTATTGTATGGGGACTTTGTGGGAAATCTTGACTACCATCAAGTGTTCCGAGCCCAATCTTCCAAAGTTCTGAGTCTAGAATTTTGTGATGGTTCCGTCGTCTCTGACGGTGGGTGTTTTGCGGAACCCTGCCTTCCGGGCCCTGACTCTCTCTCCGCCGTTGCCATTCCAACCAAGTGGAAAACTTCAAGCGGCCGTCGTCCTGCACCCCCTTAGCTGTCAGACCCTGGGTCTCCCGTCACCATTGCTGATTTTTGAATTCACCAACTTTTTGTCTCGCCGTACCTACATTTATTAGGATCATTAATTGCGATTAGGGGTATACAAGACACATTCCAACCCGTCATTGTCACTTGATAGAGTTGTAGAGCGATCAAAGAACTTGCTAGAGGAGCCAACCATCTTCGACACCTTCATGTTCATCGCCCTGAACATCACTTCATCGATCGTAGGTGGATCCCACATCTCCCCGCATCACTTGTTCGAGGTAGGTTTTCCATTCGCCCCTCCTGAGCATTATTTTCATGATTTCTAAAGGTTAAAATGAACAATGAACATCAAAACCATGAATGAATGATAAACCATAGCATGGCGGATAAAACCCATATTTTGAAAACTTAAAAAACCTTTGAGGGTGCCCTCATCATCGATCCAGAGCTCTGCCTCGCCGCGACTATTCTTCCCGCAGGGAAATCATCTCCTTCAGCCCTAGGGTTTGTCTTTGCCATCCAAATTCAAACAATAAACCTTCCTTCCGATGGCAGTTTCCCTCTTCGAGCCTGATCCTTCAAACTTCCTTATTCAGAAGTCAGCGGGGATGCCGCCATGTCAAAATGGCAAACTGGTCTCAACCTCCTGTCCGCCGGGGCCCGCCCTTCCCCTCGCCACGAGCATTTCAAAATTGAACAAGCGCCCTTTGGGTCTCTCGGGCCCCAGACCCCAGAGTTCCACTTCCAGGGTTCCGCGAGTGCTTCGGCGTCCTTCACGGCGAGCCTCTGACGACGTCCCGCCTTCTAGGCCCCGACCTCCTCTTGATCGCTGGAATGTCACTTGAACACAAAATGCCCTCATCCGTGCCGGGCTCCGTTGTGTGGGAATCCTGTCCTTGCTAGCCATTGCAAACAAAATGTTGTCCGCCCCTCCGAGCTCGGGCTCTGCCCTTTCGTCCTCTGCATGACTAAAATGAAATAACAGCTTCATCTCCGCCCAGACCTGAGCCTCCGCCCTTCTATCTGACATTAGCCATCCCAAACGGCGAAAGACGAACACCTTCTCGATACCTCAAGCCCAAATGCTCAAAAGTGAAGTTTGCAAACTACTGGCCGTCCTTTGACCCACCAGACCATGGACCCCAAAGTTCCATCTCTGGAATTCCGTTTTTAGTCTGTCGTTCCAAACTGTCATCTCGAGAAGGCTCTCCAGCTCGAGACTTCCGGATTCTCCTAAACCAATCCAAATGAGCTCAAATCTGGAATCTAACTTCGACCCACGTGCTCAATTTCGGTCCTCTTCATTGCGAACCTCTCAAATTACTAAAATTTAACTGAAGAGAATCTTCAGGGGCCCTCCACCCTATTTGCCCTTCCAAACAGCATTCCTGCTGAGGAAGTCCGACCCTCCAAGCCCGAACTGTCCAAATGCCCTTAATCAAAAGATCAATAACATCGGGGGATAAAAGGTCATGTTATGCTTAATTGATTGTTTAAAATAGATGTTATCTTCAGGATTTCAACTAACATGAATACTTTTATGATCCATTGCACTGACTACGCCTTTGCTTGCAGAATATATGGAATCGGGTGCAGGACCTTCAGGGGAATCCACCAAGAGGGACAAAGGGAAGAAGTCAGGAAAGACCCCCCAAGGGAAAGAGGACAAGGAAAAGATGAAATACCAATTGCAGGGTGAGCCTCTGCACTCAAAAGTCACCGCAGATTGGAAGGAAATCATTGACATCAACATAGGCCAAGTTGATATTGATGAATTCACGCAGAGGGTCAGAGTCAATCCGACGACAAAGAATGCAAGATTGAGAAAATAGAGTGGAATAGCGAAGGATGCTGGATTCCCTCCATCCCTTATGGCCCCTGAGTTGGTCATGCCTTGTCGGGAAGCATATCAACCAGACACAAGGATAATCATTGATAAAGAGGGCAACATTCTCGCCCACATGTCGCTTGAGGGAATTACAAAGACTTTCCATATCCCCACTTTTAAGGAGATGGAAGTCTCCACTATAGAAGAATTCCAGGTAGTGTGGGATGATAATCTGGTGGGCTGTAAGAGGTCAATCAATCAGCATTGGCTCAAAGAAAAATAGGGCGGCATTGCGAAGGTTCCTCCAGAACTCTTCCACAACAATTTCCACGAAGATTACCACAACTTGGTCACGATCCTAAGCAAAGTTATGGGTCTTCCTATGGCGGCCTTCTTCCAAGAATGGATGGTGTACTTCATTTGTGCAGATTCTGTGTGGAAATGAGGACGTCACCACCAAGACTTCGTTTTACTAGGGAGGAATCATAAGCAACTACTTCCATGAGCAGTTTGTCAACATAAAGAAGAGCTCCAAGTTCTATATGACTTCCTATCTCATCTATTCCTTGGCGGATCGGAGGCAGTACAATGGTTTGTTTGTGGCACCCGATCAATAGAAGGGGCGAAGACTCAAGGCGTATGATAGGTATCTGCAGCTCCAATACTGGAACTTAAAAAGGGATTATTGTAGAGTAGACGATGCCTTCATCGGCCATATTATCATAATGATTATCGGTGACTTCAAGAGGAGGGTCTCCCATAGTGCTAGGGAATTTTTTAAATAGTATGCCTTTCTTTTCATACAATATCCGAAGTTCACGTACATCCATGCCCAGGGCTTTACTGAAAGGCCAAATAGGTTGGCTCGATACCCCAACGACCGAATCATCCTTCTGGAGCTTTCTCAGCAACTCCAACACCTACAGGCAATCTTAAGCAATAAACACATAGTAGGGATTTCTTATCCCATGACCCTTGGCCAGGGCATGTAATGAGTGCAAACTTCCCAGTGTGCTGGTAACTCCGAGAAAGAGTTAAAGGATTACCACTTCTACCTACACACTGCTCACTCGCGGATGGACCCGTATGGTCATGTCAGAAGGGCGCTAGGGCCAGGGTATGCCCATGTTCACCACATCGAGGATTTATGGGCTGATTGCCAGGATGATAAAGAGGTATATGCAAGGCACTATATGAGAATGACTATGTAGTTTGTGAGGAAGGTGCAGCCATTCCTCGTACCAGACCAAGTTAAAGAAGACGAGGCCACCATAATGCACCCCAAGTACTCTATAGTTGCCAATCTACCAATACCAACAATACACTGGGAGGAATAGGAGGTCGATGACCTTGATACCATAACCCAACCAATCTTAGTTCATACTAAGGAATGGATCGATGGGCAGGTAGCTCAATTAAATCGGCAAGGAATAATTTTGACTTATGAAGGGCTCAAAAGTGAGCCAAGTGCTACAGAGGATGTTTCTGCCACCACTTCAACTAGCGGGACCTCCAAGTCTCCTCCGGTCACCAGATTCAAGAAGAGAAAAGTGATAGAAACAGAATAGTCTTCAGACCCCAAGGTCTATGCAAGGAAAGAAATGGGAGGCTCACCTCCCAAAAAGCTCAAGCTGGCAGGGAGCACTGCAGAACAACCTTGAACCCAAGAGGGGATAGAAAAGGGTACAGATCAATTGGAACCTCTCTTGGCTCTCCCTGCCCCTACTATTGCACTACCTACCTCCCTGGCTATGATCGCTGCATCCCCGCCGGCAGTGGACATTTCTATCCATCTTGCCCCTTCACCTTCGGCCGAGTCTGTAATAATTATTGACTCCTCTTCTGCCATGACTACTCCCCCTTCCTCCACTGCCATGTCACCAATCACATTGCCCCCTCTGGCAATAATAACAACACCTATTCCAACTGCCACCATGCCTGAGGCTCTCTCAAGACATATGCAGAATCTTCCCCCTGAGCTCTCCTAGATCCTAATGGATCCGACTCTTTAAGCAACCCTTGCGCAAGTCCTCGCTACTGCTCAACCCTCACAACCACCGACAGGGCCACCAACTATGGAGGCCACCATGCTAATCTCTGAGGAGTGGGAGGAAAAAGAGCGAGAAGCCTCGAAGGCTGTTGAGGAGGAAGCCAATTAATAATATGAGCACCCGGAGTACGAACACTAAACCATTGATAGGGTGGCTTATGAGGAGGAGGGTACAGGCTCTTCTGAGAGTGGGGATGAGGAAGATAGCTCTGGTGCTAAGGTAATCGTGCAAACCTTTGATGATGACCTTGAGGAGGAGATGGCACAATAGCTGAAAGACACCAAGGCAGAGGCAAAAAGGTCACCTCATCATGAAGAAGGGCAGCCACCAGAAAAATAGTAGCAAGAGGATTTAACTGAGGGTGGAACCCAAGTTGTCAAGACCCTCGAGGCTAAGCATGATGTGGAAAAGAAATAAGAAGAGATAGTAGGAAAAGAGGGTCCTGTGCAGCAACTGTCTGTCGGGCCTCCTATCAAACACCTCGTGTTCATCCAAGACTCCAATGAGGAAGAGGGAGATGCTGCCAAGGAGAAAGAAAAGTCCCAAGAAGAAAAAGGAACGGAAACCTTGGCCTTGATCAAGAGGGGCGAGGGTGGTCACGATTCACCCAAGGGAAAATTTGTTGTGCTTGAGTGGTTAGAGAGGCAGCTTGAAAGAAAAACCCCTGTGCTAAAGGACCCAAGGGCGAGGTTAGAGGCCATCTTGGCTCGAGCCCAAATCATGACAAAGAAGGAGAAGAAGCCCAAAGTTTGATGCAGGGTAACGATGGATGCTTCCGGGTCTCGAGCAGCACAAATAGCAACGCCTATGATTGGCCAGGTTGGGGTGAGTTACAACATCTCCACCATTGACTTGGGGATAGCCACCAGAGAGCAGAAAGTCGGGCACCTTGAGGAGTCAGTGGCTACGGTGGTGCATTTGATAAAGCAGGATAAAATCTCGAAGGATGAGCTCAAGGCACAAGTCATGACCTTAACAGATTACATACAACAATGGTCTTCAGTGGATGACCTGCCTACCACATCCACAACCGCACCTCAGCTGCTATCCAAAGAGCAGATCAATAAGATGGAAAGGAGAAAGAACTTGGAGAAGACCACAGAGGACTGGTTCCAACGAGTCTTATACGTCAAAAACATGGGAATTAGTCAGGCCGTGTGAACAGCCAACAAGTTCTTAGACCTGTTGCAGTCTCTAGAGGGCACAAGGAAGCTCTACACCGACTTTCCTGCGACCTATGACTCCACCTTTCTAAAGATCGAGGCTATCCTTCAGTTACTAGAAGCCACGTGGGAAAAGGAGCTTGCATTTAAGAAAGACGATCACTGGCTGATGGATGTGTGGCAGCAAGACTTTGACAACCGGAGGGAGAGGCTGGAACAAATCATGAGCAAGGTGGATTTGGATATCCAATGGATCAAGGAGATCAGGGCAGAGTGTGCCCGATACCTTAAGCTAATGACAGAGTATGACATGCCCACAATGCAAATGGATCTAGAAAAGATCAAGCCCTAATTCTAGAAGAAGATGGAGGATGGGATGTCTAGTGAAATCATGGTGGAGTTCATGAGTTTCACCACCCATGCCTTCAATTAATCAAAGCTATTCAAGGACCAAGGCTCAAAATATGATAAAGATTGGAAAAGGCTCGAGGATAACACAAAAGAATGGAGCTACTAGGTACTGCGATATGAAATCATTGAAATAGACAAGCTCCAAGCGGTCATCCTCAAGTTCATAGAATACACAGCTTTAAAAGCCAGGAGGACAGCCCCATCAAGGATGAAGAACTCCCTGAAGAGTAGGTACAGTGAAACAACAATCGGCTAAAGGACAAAAGTTCTACAGTGTCATCAGTAGAGGACGAAATAGGGAAAAGACAAAATGTAATTTTAAATTGTGATATATTGAGGGGTAGGTGAAACCCTATTTTGTAATGAATCTTGGCCACACAATAAGAATTGATCTTGGCCATTCGTTTGACTTTTGGAACACTATAAATAGGGCTCTCCTCTCATTTGCAAAGGGGGTTGAGTTGTTGTAAAGACATGCTGCAGAAATTTATAAAGAAAAGACATTGACTTGGTGCATTTTCTAAGTTTCTCACATGTTGCTTGATTCAATCTCCATTGTTAGTTGTCTGACTTTATTGTTGTTCTAGTTAGTTTTTTCTTACTTCGGTAGATTTTAGGAATGTTGTCTTGTGATCATGAAAACTTCTGCTGTGTTGATAACTTCTCAGCCCATACTTTTTGTTGTTTGCTGATGGTAGATAGTTGTGTAAAGTTAGCCTGGGCTTGAATTCAATGCTGCTCCAAAATATTTTATCTTTGATTCATGCATGTACATGGTGAATGAAGGACAAAGCATTTACAGACCCCAGAAGATAGCACAAGTTCCACGATGCTGTGAGATCTCTGATTAAGTGGGATATTGTTTCAATAAGTTGTCCATTGTAGGAACCCCATCATCACTATTCACAACTAGTTGCTGATTTAGGAACTTTCCCTCTTCCTTGCCTCCTTTTCTTTTTCTTAATGACTGACTTACGCTAAGGTTCATTGCACATTGTAAAGCCAAATCCAATGACAAAATGGAGTCCAAGACTACTATTTTAACCTACGACCAATGTATAACAACTCTCCCATCTTAAGAACTCCATTTCAAGATCCAACCTCCCATGCTTCGTAATTCCTGCGTAAGACCGCCTTGTGATTCCATCAAATCACATCAAACAACTGAGATATTCCAAGCACTGTCAAGACCTGACATTAGAGACCTTGGGATAGTGTTCTGCAATCTGATTGTGGAGGATTGTCTTTCAAGAGAGGTAGTGCACCTACGCATTGCCTGTGTTGAGAAGTGCATAAAAACACCATCAACAGGTATGTGATTGGAAAGATGCTCTTGCAAATCTGACGTACAAAGAGGAGCTTTTTATGAAAGAATCATGAAACTGGAGAAAATTGAATGCTTGGTAGTTCCCATTTAGAAATTTTCTTGGAAAAGAATGTTGTTGCAAATCATGAAAATAAGTATCTTGAAGTGAAACTAAAAATTGCAATTGTGAACTAGAGTTGATTGAAGTCAAGTAAAAGATGAAACTAGAAGTTATCTTTGTGAAGAATTGCATGCATATGAATGTTATAGCTTTTGGTGGATCATGTGGGCTTAAATTATGTAATTAGTTGAGCTATATATTGTCAAATAAAGCTCATTTGAAGGGGTTAGAATTTTAGGAAAAGAGAGTTATACATTTTGCAGATTAGCTGATTAGAGTTTTGCAGTAGAGTAGATGATATATTTTTCTTGCATTTTTAGTGCAGTTGGGTGGATCTTAAGACACTGGTTTCTGTACACTGGTGAATTTTCTAGAATTGTAAATGTTTTTTTATCTCTCATCACAATAGAAATAACTAGATTTAAACTTGCTTCATTTTTTTACTCTGGAATGATATTTGTTTGTTAATCATTTTATTTGAAGTTATTCAAGTAATGAATGATTTTTATCTTTCCTTTTGTTCAAATTGTGATTTGCAATCTATTGTTAAAGTTTGAACTCTGAATGAATGTTCAACTTTGTGTTGATTACAGCCTGAATTATTCTACAGTTAGTTTAGGAATTCCTTGAAGAGTAGCAGGTTTGGTTAACTAAATGAATGAACATTATTTTCTCTCTTGCATCCCTAATCTATCTTTTTCCTTTTTTTTACCCCCTCAATTTAAATAGGTTTAGATAGGAGTTCGATCTTGCAACAACCAAGAAGCTCAATAAACAGTAGGCCCCTTGAACATTATAGCCTCATTGACCACTTAGTAAAACAACAATGTTGTTATCCAACATCTAAGACCTTGGAAGGTGATCAATTTAACGATCTTTTGTCTTTTTTAGGAGAGGTAAGGTGATTGCATCTTTCCTACATGTTGTGTTAATTTGGCCATCAATAGAACTAGCACTAAAAGGAGGGCGCCTTGAGAATTTTTTGTTTGGTTCATGTTAGAGTGGGTTGGATCTTGGAAAACCTAGCCCTAATGGGCATCCCTTTGTGTATTCCTGGGATTCTTAACAAAATTCCTTATCACATGCATAATAGGCTTCCATTATTTTTCAGTAACAGTAGACAAATTGCTAAAGATCATGTTAATATTTTCAAGGATTTGATGGGTCTACACCAAATTCTTCAAGAAGATATAGCCTGTCAACTCTTCGTCAAAACACTCCAAGGTACAACATGGAAATGGTATGTTAATCTTCCACCAAATTCTATTTGTTCATGGATGGAGTTAGATATTTTATTCGTAGATCAGTTTGACCCTTATGCATGTGCACAAGACCCATTGTTTGAATTTGCAACTACAAAATGGGCATCATTGGAATTAATTTACCAATTCAATCACAGGTTTTTGTTGATGTATCAACAAGTTCAAGCTTTAAAAATTGTTATTAATGATTATATGCTAAAACAATATTATTATTAGGGTTTGAATCCTTTATTTGTAGCAAAATTTAGACATTGTGGGGAGGTTATCTCCCTACATGATGCGTTGAACAAAGCTCTCTTATTGGCATAGGCTGGACATGATGCACGAGAAATTCAAGTAGCCAAAATCAAGATTGTAATACCCGTGTACTTGCAAGCTGTCATCTATTATTGCTTTATGCTAGTTTACCCACCATCCCTACCCAGATGCAATCATTCTCACCAAGTAGCTATAACCTTCCTAATCTTCCAAACACCACATTTTCCAACACTTCAAATTAAGTCAATCCCATGCAAGGTTGATGGAAGAATCTATCTTTGCAAAATCTAACCACAGAGGTAAGTATTCCACTTGCCAATGATGTTGTGACTATATCATCTATTTTCAGTCATATTCCAAAGCATAATGCATTTAATAATGAAGTTGTAAATGAAGCATTTGATAAGAAGTATACCATTTTGATGTTTCATTTGACAAAGAGCATGAAACCAGTATAAATTCAGAGCATAATGGAAATATTAGGTTAAAATCTAGTTTCGTTGGAAATGTTAATACTGACAATGATATTGAAACAGATGAGGTCTTAACACAAGAATGTATTCATGAAAAATCAGCAACTAAAGAATCTCCTTCCAACACTTTGAACATTTCTTCTGAGCAAGATGAACAACAAGATGAGGGATGGACAAAGGAGCATGGTTCATGTTGGTTGGATATCCCACATATGCAAAATTGAATAAGATAAATGTTGGAAGAATTAGGAGATCTGAAGCTATCATAACATGTTGGGTCAAATGGATGTAGGATACATCAAACAAATCAACATTCTTAGATGGATTGCTATGTTTTCCTTGGTAGGATGGAGTTATATTTCAAATAGTTGATCGTTGTTGAAGAAATACTTATGGAAGATCCATGGAATACTTGTCCACTCAATGAGGAAGATGAAATAGCTAGCACACATGAAAATGATTATCACTCCATCCAAAATTATGAGAGTAACTGTGAGAAGATGTTTAGGTCTTCCCCATAATTTGATGACCTCGATCCTTGTGTTAAGATGGATTCAACAACTTATGAGTTTTCATTACCTTGTGTAGATTTTTTAGATGTGGGAAATGAATTTATTGATGCATTTATAGCTCCTTGCACCATTGTGGATAAGGAAGGAAGACCTGTTAATGAGTTAACATGAAGAAATCATTCTATTGATTTGAGTGATGGACACTTAGAAATAGAAAGCAACATAGTTCCAGGTGAAATTGCAAGTGGATCTCATGGTGAAGGCCAGGAAACTAAGGTACAAATGGAATCTTCAAAAGAAGAAGTTCAAGTGGATCAAGGAATGTATGATAAGATCCAGCTAGATCAGGCAAAAGAATGCCTAGAAAAGGACCAAGAGCCTGCCCCAAAAGTTGAATCACTTCAACATGATGAAGAGAACGAAATGAGGGAATATTTCCTTGGTTTTGATTCTATTTGTTCTAATGACTTGTTTGAAGAAGATCCTCATTTGTCATACATTATTGAATTTGAACTTAACAGTGGTAAACTTGGTGTTGACTTAAACATTATTGTTAATAATATGCAGAAACATGAACTGAGGAAGTGTTTTCCTAGATTTGACTTTGTGCATTCAAATGAGCTTTTTGAAGAAAATCCTTGTTCATCATGTACTGGTCAGTATCTCTGATATTAATGATGATGAACTAGATGTGTATTTTAAGGCTCTTGTTGGTGACATGTTTGAAGAAAATGCTAAGAGCAATGCTTCATTTTCAGAGGAAAATGGTTTGTAGACCTTGCAAGTTGACAACATGGGTGATTTGCTGCTAAGTCCATTTGAAGAGATCGAAGGAATCTGGGACTCCGCATCTGAGTAGAATAAAAAAATGTTGTTACATCCATATTCAAGCTATAAAACAAATCTCATTTTAGGTGATCCATGTAGGATTCTTCCTTTTGGTTCACATTCTAAGGTAAGTTGTTTTGATCTCTTGCTATCTGAAATGATTGCCAAGTTAGGTAAGGAAGATGTTGAACAAATTGATTTAAAGGTTGAGGAAGATTACCCAATTGGTAAAGTCTATGCTATTGAGAATGAGGTTGAGGTTGATAATCTTGGTAAAATCAAGCATACTGGTTTGTTGTTTAAAACTATTAATTATAAGGATATGCATGAAAGTTTTGAACCAAGTTTGGATGTCTTGAATGCTAAGGACACACCACTAACAGATGTCTTTTATGTTGACATGCATCTACTGGAGTATAACGGAGTGGTATTCCATGAGTTGAGACCTCGTGAGGAGGAATTTGTACAACACAAGTTTGCATCAGCAACTGAAGATATTTTAAATCAAGTGGTGTCTTTTCATTACCCTCTATGTTTTAATGATTTTAAGTTTTCTTATGATGTTGGGGATGATAAAATGTGTTTGTGGGTAAATCATGACAAGACTGAGAACCCACGACTATTAATATTTCAAAATTTATACCTTCAAAATGAATTTATTGCACATAAATTTTACATTTATGAGTATAAAGATGAATTTGCAAGATTCAAAACCATACCTAGTAAGTTAAGGCTTCTATATATAATGAAAAATCAGTCAAGTGGATGTACAAATTTTTACTGTTTCATGTTTGTAGAGCTAAGTTTTGGAGTTAGTTTAGGATTAGGATTGGTTAGTGTTAGCTTCTAGATTAGTTGGTTTTCATTTTGTTTTGTTTGCTTTTAATAGTTTTGGTTTCTTCACTTTCATTCTATTATTTTTCTGTTTTTTGTGTCCTCTTGTTTTTGTTTTTGTTTTTTTTTTTGGTTTGTTTTCTTTTATTTTGGTAGATTTGGTTTTTTTTGTTGGCTTTGGTTCTCTCTTTTTCTTTTTTTTTTGGCTTTGCTAGTTCGCCGTGTCTATCTACTCTATTCTTTTGCTCCTCTCTTTTCTTGTCTATTTCTTTTCTTTCTTCTAGGGGTTCTACTCGTTGACAATGGAAACTGAAGTGTTGTATGCAAGTTGTGTCGAAAGGTGAATATATTGGGGATCTGTTGTTTGTATTTTCAAATACTTGATCAGTTGGTTACCTTGGAAACTTTGATTTACCTTGATCCATATCATACTAGAGAATGTTAGCATGGATTAGGACTTAGTACATTATGCAATTTTGGGAAGTTTTTGAAAGTCTATCATACTTTGCACATCTTAAGAAATCCATTAGTTAGTTTACATCGGGTAGGGTAGCTCTATTCCAAGTGAAAAATCTAAAGGGTTACATTTCTTTCACGATGTACAATGTGCTTCTCAATTCACTAAAGCTTTACTACTGGAAGATTTGAGGGAAAACCAAAAAATATACTTTAAGAGAATAAACATATGAGAAAAGAGAAAAGAAAGGAAATCTAAAAATGAACTCAATCAACAAGGGTGATTCAAGTATCTTTATCAGGGCTATACAAGCCTGACTGACAAGAAAGCATTGTTTGGAGAGAACTAGAGGTATCTGTTTCGGGGTTATATACGCCTATCTAACAGTAGAGCTATCCCTAGGATATCATTGCACATCAGAGATGTAACTTAAAACTATGTAGTTTGGGTAGAGTCTATTCCACTTTGATCATGACAAAACTTATGGAGGGATTGAATCATTAGCACACACAAACAGATTTCAATTTCATCTTAGACCTCTATGATGTTTCGATTTTGATTGTGGTTACGCTTATTAGGTTGCCTTGAATGAGTGTAAACTAGAAATTTGGGTATTTGGAGAGTTATGAATTTTAAATTGCTTAGAGAATTTTCCTAGCCAAGTCACCATTTGTTATTCCCTACATACACTCCCCAACTTTTTCTTGGAAAAGTCAGGGACCCCCTCTATTTTCTTTCTTTTTGTTGGTTTTGTTTCATTGTGTTTTGTGCTTTGTCATTCTTGTTTTCATCTTTTCTCGTACCTTGTTCATTCTCTTTAACTTTTTAGGATTTAGGTTTTAGACTAGAACTGACACTTTGCACTTTGCAAAGGTTCAATTTCCTTGGTCCATCTCGATTCTAATCTCTTCTTGCTTGTCATCTTTGTTTTATCAGAATTGGGTTTCAGAAAGGAATCGACACTTGAAACCTTTCAAAATTTCAAGTTCTGGTTCCATCTCGACTTCGATCTTCGATTATTTGTTTTCTTATTTGGTTCAGAATTGGGTATCGGACTAGGAGAAAAACCAAGAACCTTTGCAAGGTTCTTGTTCCTAGTTTCATCTCAACCCCAATTTCTATGTCTGTTGTGTTTTTTGGCCTATCAAGTTTGCATTTTAGAACTTTCTCCATCTTTGAAGGTTCCTATGTCGAGATCATTCTTGATCCCGATCTCTGGTCTGTTTTGCTTCACTTTCCTTTGGGCGTTGCTCAAGTTTGTGTTCTTTGGCTAGTCTTGATCCTAATCCATGTCTCTTTGTTGGTGTCTTTTCGCCTTGTCCTCCTCCCATTTCATTCTTTGGGTGTCATTGTTCATTTTTAGTTTTGGTGTTGTGTGGTCGTCTCAATACCATTTTTTATTTTCTTCATTTTTATCTTCTTTTGCATCATTCTTCTTTAAAAATGCAAAATACAAAAAAACAAAAAACACAAAAATATGAAAAAAAAATAAAAGTTGAAAATAACAAAAAATTATAAAATTCATAAAGTTAAAAGTTAGAAAATTAAAATAATAAACAAATCTTTTATTTTTAAAGGATTTTAAAATAAAACTTTTAAATAAATAAATAAGTCTATTAATATTAAAACTAAAAGATTTGAAATAAATTATTTTTAAGACTGTAAGAATTGGGTAGCACAACCCCCTATAAACTATAGTGCATCTAGTAAACTTTTTAACATGACCGGTGATGCTAGCGCGACATGCCCTCCAATACCATGGGGTGGGGGAGACTAGACCTCATGACCAACCTCTTACAATAGGAAAGATTTAGCCAACCAAGCTAGGGCCCCCACCTGGAAATAAAATAAAAATTTAAATAAATAAATCTTTTAATATTTAAAAGATTTAAAATTGCATCTTTAAGATTTAAATTCAAAAAGATTTAATAAATATTTTCTTTTTATTTTAAAAGAAGATTTTAAAAAGCTAAAAATAATAAATAAATATTTTAAATTTATTAAATCTTTTTGAAATCTAAAATTTAAATTTAAAGATGTAAAAACATACAAAATTAAAAGAAGTTTAAAAGAAAATACAAAAAAAATTAAAAAAATTAGATTTTTTTTTTGCAAAAAGAATGTCCCATCAGGTTTTGGAACCCAAAGAAAACTCGACACACAAAAATTAAAATGGAAAGGTGTTGGGATCAACCCGATCCCCGACCCTGCTATAAAACATAAAATGTCTAGGTTCTACAATTAACCCGATCCTGAAACCCAATGAACGAGCCTTTCAGAATTTGGACTCAGAAGAGGAGTGAACCCCAATGTTTCAAAGTTTCTATGCACTGATACCAACTCAAGACTCAATCTCATAGTTTGTAAATAAAATGCACTCACGATTGAATGATGGCCCACACTCGATCACTTTGCTTGCGAAAGGTTTAAAGGCTGTGACCGTTTGAACATAATGTGGTCTTTGAGAATGAGAAATCTCATAACGTGTATAATGGAGTTTCTTGCAAAAATCTTCAAAAATTCACATGCGAAGGTGAATGGGAGTTTGAAAACACAGGTTTGTGCATCCACTAAACCATCAAAGAATAACTACAACTACCCTGGAAGACATGCGCAAAAGGATAGTGCAACAAGATGCCATGATTAGGATATGCACAAAGTGAATTCACAAGAAAACGTTCCAAGAAAGAAATCTTGTTTCAACCTCAAGAATATAGTGGGTCGAAAACCTCGATATTTTTAGATATGCATGCTGCATACTATGAATGGTTTGTTTGATTTAATTCCGCAAAGACGTATCATCCCATGAATTGAAATGGTCACAAAAAATACATGAATAGATTGGCTGAAAAGGATTTTGAAACTTCATGCAAATCTCCCCTAGATGCATACATGTTAAATGCGAAAGCATAGAGGTCAGGCAATGAATTGTTTGACTAAATTCTTCAAAGAAATCCCATCTCATGGAATGCAAATGTGTCACCAATAGGAACTTTAAGAAGACGTAATCAATGATTGTAGAAATGCATAAACTGGTGCAAGTGAAATTTCCTTGGAAAACATGAATACTATATGTGGAAGCATTGATATAGCAGGAAGCTGTTTGACAGAATGCTTCAAAGACGTCATCCCATGGAACATAATATTGCAAGATATCTACAAACGTGGATTTTGAAAGGATCTAAGGCATTGGTTCATGGTGGATATAAGAAGATTCTCGAAAAGGGATCTTTGAAGACTGTCTACTGAGCCTTTAATAGATTAAAGGAGATTCAACACATGGAACCAAATGATTGTAGAGGGTGTGTACAAAGTGCATTCATTGAACGAGCATTGGAAATGTTCAAGAAAATGAAGAAACATTGCATACAAAATGTCAAGCTTAGAGAAAGGTTGTGGAAGCACAAATAATAGTGAATGAACTATTTGATAGAATGCCTCAAGTACAATATGTGAAAACATAGAGGCGAAACACATGAATTGGTGTATAGAATGAAATGATTGCTGAATGGGAAAAAAATGCATAAAAGGTTTGTTGAAGAGTTTTGAAGAAATTTAAAGAAAATGAAATTCGCATGAATGGAGGTAAATTCTCCTCTTCCCGACAGCCAAAGGGAATGTCAAGAGCACAAACAAGGAAAACAAGATGTTTGATGCAATGCCTCAAAAGAGATGCCATCTTATAGAGTGCAAGGCCTACAGTTTATGCACAAAATGAAATGAGGAAGCCACACGAATGTTCAATAGAGGGGTTGTTGGAAAAATGAAGAAGAACATCTCATTTTGTTGTTTTGTGTTGTCATTGATGTCACTATGGGGTAAAAGCACAAAGTTGTGTCACACTTTTAGCCAACTTATTAGCACAATTCAATTTAAGTATTTCTAACTAAAAATTAGTTTTGTTAAAACATATGTTCTAGTAAGATTCATTCTAGCTAATCTAGATACTGCAACAACTTTTTCAACTAAAATTGTTGGCTAAAAATATATGGAGCACCACTTTGAGTCCAATTTACCAAAAAAAAAAAAAAATTGAAAAACTTGAAGTTTCAATAACTCCTGCTAAACTAAATAACATTTTTTTAAAAATATAAAAATACCCTTTTGTAGATCCATAAGTGTAGTTTTTAAAAATATATTTATTCTAATATTTTAATTACTATATATATATACATATATATTTACTAAAAGTAGGTTATCATCACAATTTATATTAGGTTGATTACCATGCCAAGGAAAAATACTAAAACTTATTAAAAAGAAAAGAAAAAAATATGATGCACTAGATAAAAGAATCTATTTGAAGATGGTATAATTTTAATTTCCATTTTAGTTAAATATTTAATATTTAAGTTGACGTCCAATGGAAAAAGCTATTTTTTGATTCACGCACATTTTAATATTTATTTAAAAATATATATTTATCAAAATTGGAAAAAAATATATCCATGCACTAAAGTTTCAAGTTATAAATACACACAAAAAAATTGAGAGAAAAAGAATAAAATTTGCTATAAAAAGTTTGACGTTTTATGCAACTTCATTTTTAAACATTTTATCAACAACTAAATTATAGTGTTAATTTATTATAAACTAGTTTAAAATAATTTTTTAATTTTTTTTAAAAAATATAAACATAAAATATACAAAAAAATACATATTTTACTATTTTACATCATTTCAAATTTCAAAACATATATGCCACCTTTTAGTGATTCAAGTTTAAAAGTTGGATTAGTATTAAGCATTTCCTTTATAAAGTGTGACACAACTTTGTGCTTTTACCCCATGATATATGAGTTGCAACTACAAGATCAAGTCTGAATGTGTTCTGGTAATCCGGTGCAGTATTTGAACTAGTATTTTGGTACATCCTCTGGTATTTGGGTCCGCAATTGTTTGTTGGTGATTATTGCTGTGAGTAGTTTTTGGAAGTGGTTTATGAATGTTGGGAGCACATATATTCAAGTTTTCATGTATTCAGATGATCATATGGTGTATCAACATTATTCTATTGATTGCAATTTTGCTATTTGGTCTATCCTTGGCCGACCTAATGGATAAATGATGTAATGGTGAATAGATTTTGTTTTTGTGGTTATATGAGGTCTATGCCAACATGATGTAGTGTGTTGTGCAGTTGAATTAATTTCTTGAATATTTTTTCAATGCTTGTATGACCGAAAGTTGGTGGTTTTGATGAATAAGAAATGCATCTAATTAGGCCGACCTAATTGATGCTTGTCAACAGATCAGGTATATATATATATTGGACAATTTTTGAAGACTAATATAGATATGTGATTGAGTTGTGAATGTGAATGTGAAGAAGCATGAATATGATGAAGTGCAGTAAGTCAATCTATTGAGCATAACCAAAACTGAATTGGCACTAGTTAGGTGTATATTATCAGTTCACTTTATGGTTGTAAGCCATTTGTCTTTGTAATTCTGTACAGGAAGTGAGCCTTTGTATTTGGACAATGTGTCTTGGTAGTGAGCCACCCCATTTTTGTAATATTCTATAACCATTTATACTATATTGTAAGCTAACACTCACTATGGTTTTTCCCTCTTTGGGTTTTCCATGTAAAAATTCTAGTGTTCATGTGTTGGATGATTTTGTGCTCTGTTAATGATCTTGATTGCCTTTACTATTCTATGCTTTGGAATAATTGGATGGTATTTTTTTAGAAAATTTAAAAAGATATCTTAGATATTTAAAAATTGGTATTAGAGCTTGGTTCCTCTGGAGAAGCCTAATAGCTTCAGGAAGATCCTAAAGATGGAACAAATGAATGATAAATAAGAGCTTTAGACTGCCCTTGAAGATCTTGATAAAGCTGAAAGTGAAAATAGAGAGTTGAAAGAGAATCTTGAGGAGGCAAATGAATGTGTTTGAAAGGTTAAAGAGCAATTGAAGAAGTTCAAGGAAAGACATAAAGAAGTAACTGAGCAATTGAAGAAAGAAAATGAGGAGGTTATTGGTTTGAAGACACAAGTGGATGAAAAGAAAAGAATAGAAGAATGTCTGAATAAAATGGTGCAAAGCAAGTTTGATGAATGCACTAAGCTTGAACAAGAAATGGTGAATTTAAAAGTAAATTTGGAGAAAGCAAAGCTTTGTGAAAATAATTTCAAATCCAGCACTGTTAAGCTTGATGAACTAATTGTAGGGTAGAGGCCTTCTAAACACAAAGGTTGTCTAGGAAATGATATCGGTGAAAGTTCCAAGACTGGGCAAAATGTAGTGAACAAGTAGAAGACTCAAGATAAGGGGAAGAAAAAAAGAAATTCAAGAAACCTTGCAAGGAGACCACCAGTGAGACAACCTAATGCACAAAGGTATCCATATTTCAATGATACTTTTTTTCTTGTAATAGATTTGGTCATACGTAAATTGAATGCAAAAGAAGGATGAATCAGGTTTTTGGTCCTTTCTCTGGACAATGTTTTTCTTGCAATAAAATTGGACACAAAGCTAGTGAATGCAAAACCTAAATGATGAATTAGTTTAATGGAGGAAGAGTGAGTCAATCCTTTAATGGATACTATTATACTTGCAACAGGTATGGGCATAAAGCTAATCGGTGTAGGACAAAAGTCATTGGAAGTCAAACTAATCAAAGAAATGTTGTCTGCTATAATTGCAACAAACCAAGACATATTTCAAGAGTCTGTTGGAGTAAAAAGGGAAAGAAGACTAATCTGGTAAACCAGAATGAATGGGTAAAGAAAATTGATAAAGAAGAAATGAAGGAAGAGATGAACAAAATTTGGAGAAAGAAAGAAGATCCTGAAACAACAGATGTGTCTATTCCCTCATCTAGTACAGACAATTCCTCCAAGAATTAGACCTAGCAAGGTCTTAGGGTAGCTTTAACATAAAATTACTTGAACCCCCTTGATGTTTGGTGTGTCAGTCCTTGGCACGAGGATATGTTGTAAGGAATAGTGAGGCAGAGGTTATGCAAGTGGAATAAGAAGATAATATGAAGTCATGATCATTTGTGGAGCGAATTAGGGTTTTTCTGAGCATAGTAGAAGAGTTTTTAGCAACATTTTGAAATTTTCCACATTTAATACGAATTACGGCAGATCGTTGTTTTATAAAGACAATGTGTAAGGCCTTTTAATCACCCGTGCTTTTGAAGAAATCAATTTTTTTTTAGCGTTCTTGAAGTGATTTGGAGTTTGAGCCGTGCAAACCCTAAATCTAGTTCAACATGAAGAAAAAGGTGATCTGATGTTAGGATCTAGGACTGTTGCATATGAATAATAACTTTAACCATAATCAAACTGAAGATATTCAAACCATAATAAAAATGATGAAATAACAAATCAATAACAAAGTGATGAACATAATATAAGAGAGATAGAAGAGAGAAGACAAAACACAAGTTGATAACGAAGTTCTCCAATATGGCTACGTCTTTGGGTCCCTCTCCAAAGAGTGGTCGATCCTTGATTATGCTTGAATAAATATTACAAGGTTTCAACTGAACAATGTCAAATCTCCTAGTTTACAAGAGTTACAAAGTTCCTCTCCTTCAAGTGTAATAGAACAACACTTCTCTGAAGCACAAAATTGAACACATAAACTCTCCAAGAAAATTCTCTCCAAAACTCCACCTCTAAGTCACCACTTGCTTATTCCAAGTCCTAAATCCCCCCCTTTTATACATAATTTTCCCATATGGGGTTAAACCACCATATTTAATAAAATAATGGGCTTAAAAATTAATTTCCCTTATTTTTACAAATAAAACAATAATCTCAACAATTATCCCCTTAAAAAAACAAATTCTTCCATTCGGGTTCCATGTTGTTTATTTATTTTTGTCTTTTCTCGTAGGAAAGCCATTTAGAGGTTGATTAGTTTTAATATTAGTTTTAACAACTATAATAAAACCAAATTGTCTCCCGTATATTCATGGCCCTCATAATTTTGGGCTATAAAAATCATAAGGGATTAAATTTGTTGTAAGTTTGTAGGTTAATGTTAATTTTAGTTTTAAAATGATATTTCAAGCCCTTAAAAGTATCCCTTAAAATCTTTTAAAATCCTCTAAAAATATTTTAAGATCCTTAAAAATATTTAAGAATCTTTATAAATCCCCTTAAAAATCTCGTAGTATGGGCTTTTAAAACATAAAAGGTTTAATAATTTAAATATAAGGGAATTCATATTTTGAATTTAAATAGTCATGTTGTCATTTTTTCCATGTCATCATTCTTGCCACATCATCATTCCTGCCACATCATCATGGTCAACCCTCAACTTTTACCAACCATAACTTTCACATACAGACTCAGATTCGGTCCATTCAAAATGCATTAGAGAGATTTTGACAAGATCTTTGACATGGTGATAAAATATGGAGCATGTGGAACACTTCAATTTTTGATGACAAGTATCCACCTGGATCAGTCCTCCCCAGTGGAGAGCTTTTGGACCTCTAAAATTTACTTTTATTTAGATTTTAAGTGAGGGCATCACCTCCCCACTTGTCCTATATCACCTGTCAATCTGTACACCTGGCTCAACACTATGATCAGGACTGCAATAATATTGTTGAACACATGCATCATTCTATCACTTCCATAAGCATCTACATCAATTGTTATAGCCATTAACCAATAAAAAATGACTAATATCAAGCTGAATAAAAATGTAGATATGAAAGAGAATGAATCAACATGTCTATCTTTCACAACAAGAACATTTTTACCCAAAGGAATCTCCAATTTCCCGATCAAAAGTTGCAAACTTGGATCATCAATGCTTTCATTCACTGTTTCCTCATGTTATACTATTGGTGTATCCTGCAACATCTGATTAGCCTTGATTACCTCAAGTTCATGTCTAGAACCACCTGAATTAACAAACATAAGTGACAAATCTTTACTTGCATTAATCACCCTTTTCAACTGTCTTGTGTTTGCAAAAGATCTATCAGTCTTGATTCTGTGAGAATGTACAATATACTTGATACTATCTTTAAACAAATGATAACGATTAAGTTCCCTATAGAAAATAGCCTCTTAATCATATAAATAAGGGCTACCCAACACTAACCACAAATATGTAGTGGAACCACATCAAACTATACCTCATCAACAAACATACTTGTGATTGCGAATCTCAAAATGCACTATCCTATTACTTGCAATTTATTATTTTCCCAAACCCAACCTAGTGGATAAGGTTTCTTATGTTGTGTAGTTTTCAATCCCAAGTTCCTTACAACATCTTCAGAAATTAAGTTAACTTGAGATCCACTATCTATGAGTGCATCAATTTTAGTATGCTTAGCAACAACCCTTATGTGAAATAGCTCATTTCTTTTCATATCTTCAGGGACATTATTAACTTGAGAAGTAGAAGCACAGCCATCAAAGGAAACACTGGAAATAGGAGCCTTACCTTTCAAACTCGTTGTTGTTATCTTAGTTTCATCTTCAGACTCTAAACCAAGATCCATAACAACATTTGTGGACTCCTTTTTACCTTTCTATTTATGAGCCCATTTCGGCTTCAATTCAGGATGCAACTATCAACAGTGATCTTCATCATGACCTTTCCTATCACAATGAGAGAATTTGAGCTTATGATCCTTCTTCTTAATGGTAGTTTTCTTCTTCCCCTTTACTGCATCTTCAGATTTACCTTCAGATTTAGATGGCTTCTTGTTAGAATTATCAATGAAAGTACCCTTACCTCTTGACTATAACTGTGTAGCTCAAGTACAAAAACTTCATCTATATTACTAGGATTCAAAACCAAAATGGAATTTCTTAGATAAGAGTGAAGACCACCTATGTACTTAAGCAAGGTATCTTGGGTGTACAATGGAACATTCAATGCAATAGCCCTTTTTCTTGAATTCATGGGTGTACTCTTGGACAGTTTTACCTTTCCCTTTCCTAAAAATTTTCCAGTCCATCATTAACTATTGCATATGGCCTAGGGGATAAAATTGCTTCTTAAGAGCATTAACAAATTCTGACCAAGTTAAATTGACTCTACCATGTGAAATTTCTGCCTGAGTTCTACTCTCCCACTAGGTGAGAGTTGTTTCTCCCAACCAAAGAGTAGCTAACTAGATCTTAGAAGCATCATCTAAGAGACCTTGAACTCTACAGTACACTTCTACTTGTTGAACCCAGACATCTAATTTCTCAACATTTAATTCCCCACAATATTTAGGTAGATCAAATTTTACATCCAATTTAATTTTAGGCTTGTGTGCAACCTTGAAAGGATTAGCAGAAGAAGTATAATCTGTAGAAGAAGAAGGAGAAGAAGGAATTTTTGGAGGCTCATCACCACCTCCTAGTCTTTTCCCTTTGTCCTTATGATCCACATGCTTTTCTCGCTTCAACGAATCTCCTTTTTCATGCTTCTTCCTTTCCAGCTTTTCCTGCCTTTCCCAAAAAATAAATTCTACCATTACCTTCATTTCGAGAAAAGCCTTTTGAAAACTCTTCTCATCAAGCTCTAAAATTTTGCTAACTTCCAATCCTTCTATCTTTGGCAAAGTTCTTCATTTGCCGATCTCAGGATTGTATTTTGCAACCATGCCTTCACCTCATTGGCTCTTGGATTGGGTTATCATTCACCTCTGCAAACACCAGTCATAACAAACCTTTGATGGCACTTGATCTGATGTTAAGATCTAGGACTATTTCACGTGAATAATAAATTTAACCATGATCAAACTAAAGATATTGAAACCATAATTAAAATGATAAAATAACAAAGCAATAACAAAGTGATGAACATAATATAAGAGAGATAGAAGTGAGAAGACAAAACACAAGTTGATAATGGAGTTCGCCAATATGGCTACGTCTCCGGGTCCCTCTCCAAAGAGTGGTCGATCCTTGATTATGCTCCAAGAAAGATTACAAGGCTTCAATTGAATAGTGTTGAATCTCCTAGTTTACAAGAGTTACAAAGTTCCTCTCCTTCAAGTGCGACAGAATAACACTTCTCTGAAGCACATAATTGAACACATAAACTCTCCAAGAAAATTCTCTCCAAAAATCCACCTCTAAGTCACCACTTGCTTATTCCAAGTCCTAAATTCCCCCCCTTTTTATACATAATTTTGCCATATGGGGTTAAACCACCATATTTAATAAAATAATGGGCTCACAACAAATTTCCCTTATTTTTACAAATAAAACAATAATCTCAACCATTATCCCCTTAAAAAAACAAATTCTTCCATTCAGGTTCCATGTTGTTTATTTATTTTTTTCTTTTCTCGTAGGAAATCCATTTAGGGGTTGATTAGGTTTAATATTAGTTTTAACAACTATAATAAAACCAAACTGTCTCTCGTATATTCATGGCCCTCATAATTTCAGGCTATAAAAATCATAAGGGATTAAATTTGTTTTAATTTTGGAGGTTAATGTTAATTTTAGTTTTAAAATGATATTTCAAGCCCTTAAAAATCTCCCTTAAAATCTTTTAAAATCCTCTAAAAATCTTTTAAGATCCTTAAAAATCTTTAAGAATCTTTATAAACCCCCTTAAAAATCTCGTAGTATGGGCTTTTAAAACTTAAAAGGTTTAATAATTTAAATATAAGGGAATTCAGATTTTAAATTTAAATAGTCATGTTATCTTTCCACGTCATCATTCTTTCCACATCATCATCCCTACCACATCATCATGGTCAACTCTCAACTTTGACCAAGCATAACTTTCACATACGAACTTGGATTTGGTCTATTCAAAATGCATCGAAAAGCTCTAGACAAGATATTTGACATGGTGATGAAATATAGAGCATGTGGAACACCAATTTTTCACGACAAGTATCCACCTGGATCAAAAGGTATTCTACTTTTCTTTGCAATTACGAGTTTCTTTTCTTTGAGTTGTTTGAATTTGAAATTGGAAGAATGGCAACCCCTGTAGTTGTTAAAGTGTCAAAAAGACCTAGGCCATTGTATAAGAAGTATTCTATGAAGGTTTATGAAGACGACCCAATGGGTGCCTTCTCATCAATCCGTCATGGGGTTATGCTGACTGAGGACACATGAATGTATATTCGAGTAAAGACTGAGGAGTTAAATCACTACAAATTGATCGACATTTGGTAGAATGAGCTTACTAGAGATAGTTTCTTCATAAAACCTAAATACTTGAATCTGGTTACGAAGAGGTTAGACAGATGGAACAACAATCCTAACTTTTGCTCTATGGTGGATGATAGATTTGTGAAACTAGTTCTAAGTAGAATACATGATAAATTCATGTGGACTGACTGACATCATCTAATAACTAAGGAGGAAATTAGGGTTGTTATCAGCCTCTGGGATAAAGGACCAGTACCTATATTGAAAGCCATGAAGAATGAAGTGGTAATGGAACTCATAGGAGCCACATATGACAAGAAATCCTTTTAAATGACAAAGTCCATCTCTAATTTGGTTGTGAAATACGTTGCTATCATGATTGGTCATAAAATATACTTCACCAACAAAGAGAATTTTGTTTCAACCAAAGTTATTTATACTGGTTTTGATATGCTAGTCAATTGTGCAGACTATGACTTATTTGAGCTCCTTTGGAAATATTTGCTTGATAATTTAAAGTTTACAAAAGAAATGAAGTACGATTTTAAGTTTGGTTCATTGATTGTATGTTTGTTGTTCTATTTCATGAAGAGACTTCCTGGAAAGAATGAGGTAGTGTTTTAGGACTCATCCAGACTAATGGCACATCAAATCCTTGATTACATATATAGTTTGGGTGATTTGATGGCTCAAGAAAATTCTCTAATAGCATTATTTTTTGTATTTAAGAGCAACATGAATGAGAGAGAGGATTCAAAAGAAAATTGTTGAGAAATATAAAAATGACAACATATTTCATGTTTCCTCCGATGAATGTATGATTGAAGCAGTAGAACCCTAGACCATATGGATTCAACCATTGGGATACGAAATTACAGAAGATGAAGCTAAGGGTTATGTATAAATGGTGCTGAAAAATATGAAGGATCCCAATGACCCCAGAATTGGTACTTATGCTGAAAAGACTATGGAAGTTCATATGGAACACATGAAGCCCAAAATAAGAAATAATGTTGAAAGGAAGCTTAGAGAAGTAGGATTAACTAATGATCAGATTGCACAAGGAAGGGCTAAGGGAGAAGAGATGGAGGGAGAATCATCTGGCCTGAGGAGATCCGACAGGACTACTCCTGCTAAACCCTCTGCAGTTACTACGGTAAAAGTTGAACCTAGTACTGTTTATAAAGGTAAAGGCCCAGTTTCCTCTAGACCTGCTACTAGATTTGGGAAGAGGAAATAAATTCCTTTGGTGGCCCCTAGAAAAAGAGGAAATAAAGAAAAAGCTTCAAGGGAGAAAAATCTTACCATCACAAATGATCATAGTGAAGAGGAAGAGGACCCTGCTGCAAAATTTGTGAGGAAAAGAAGAGGAAGTTTTCTCTCTAGTGAACGTGCTTCCAAGGAAGTCGTTGGTTCTAAGAGAGTGCATGTTGTGTCATTTTCTGATGAAGAGGAAAAGAAAAAATTTGGAGTTCATGTGCACACCAAACCAGAGTAGAAGATGTCTAGGGTGTTTGTTGAAGCCTCTCTGGACCAAAGAGAAGAACATGATATTCTAGTAAGTTTTGGTCCCCGTTTCAAATTTGAGGCAACTCTCAATTCTTTATTACATTTTGAGAACATGCTAAAGCCTACAATAGAATATTATGATAATACTGGAGAAGAGAATAAGAAAAATTTTCTTTTAACTTTCATTCAATATGTAATCATTTTGGAAGTTAAATGTGATGATGTAAGGAAAGATGTATCTGATAATATGTGAAAAAATCTGATGAAAAGGAGATCAGAGGTTGTTGAACTTGAAGAGAACATCAAGAACAATGCATTTGATAAATTTGGGTTTTCTTTGACCTTAGATGATCTAGAGACTTTGAAGAAGATTTGTGCGGATATGTTTTGAATGAAGAAAAGAGTTAATATTTTGATGAAAAAAGATAAAGAAAAATAAAGATAAGGAAGGAAACAACAAAGGTAATAAAGGATATGACAGAGAAATATGGCATGCTTAAGATTGATGAAGGGGTATGTGCAGGATCATGATGGGCCAAAAAGTGGCAATATGATGGGTATGTGGCTGACTACTTTCTTTTTACCCAAAATTGATGAAACGAAAAGAGTTTTTAAAGAAAATTCTCAACTTTCCAAAAATATAAATTATCGTTTACTTTAAATTTAATAAGTAATTATTATTCATTTTCTATTCAAATTACGGCTAAAGTTCTGATTGATAGACTGATTGAAAAACATCTATAGCTTTCAAACGATATCACATTTTTTGAATCCAAAACATGTGTCACATTCTATGCTTCGCATAATATAGGATTAAAAAATAAAAATTGAATTTCATGATTTTTTGGCCAAGTTAAGGTGATCAGACATACAAACTTTTTATATTTTTTCAAAGTTGTAATAAAAATTCATAATTAATTATTTACTTGGAAAAAAATTACATAAAATAATGCATCACATCATGACATGAGTCCTCTACTTATCTCTAAAATCTTATAAAAAATATTATCATTTTATTGTGGTTAGGGTGGTTAGGCAAACACCTACTTCTTTTTTTTTCCCTGGAATTTAAGTACTACTACATTGAAATTTCAAATTTTCACCAAATAGATTTCTTTTTCTTTTAAACAAACCTAGTAGTTTAGAAACTACATTAAATTTTCTACAAATTATATTCTTACATATTTTTGAAATAATATAGATAACTTATTCAAATTTTTACGTCAAGTTTCCTAACTCTAATTTTTCTTATTTTTTTTCCACTTAAGGGCCTGTTTTTTCCATTATGATCCTGCACATACCTGAAGATGTCACTGCTGAAAATGTTGAGGAAGGTATTCCTCTTGGTATAGGTGATGCAGGTATTTTTGAAGATATTGGTGTTGAAAATGGTGTTGGTGGTGAAATTGATCCTTCAAAAATTGAGAAGCAGAATGAAGGTGAAGTTGAGCTTGAAAAGCATGATGATGCTCCTCTATAGAACATTGAAGGTGAAAAAGGAAATGACGAAGAAGGTAATTCTGAAGAGAGAAAAGGTGGGAAGAAGAAGAAAAAGATAATCCAGAAGAAGAACAAAATAAAAATGGAAATGAAGGAAACGATGGAAAAGATGACAAGGATAATGATAAAGATGAAGATAAAAGGGAAGCAAAGGAAAAAGAAGAAGAAGAGAAAGTAGAAGAATAGAAGGAAGAAGAAATGGAAAGAAAAGAGCAAGAAAATAAAATGAGGAATTTGCTGGGAAAAATGAAGAAAGTCAAAAGAAGATTGTAGAATCTCTTAAGTCTCTCAGAGAATCATCCTCTGGTAATGATGTACTGAAAGGCCTACTATCTAAACAAATCATATTCTAGCCAATAATTCCTCAAGATATTTTACAACTTCCTATGATTGAAGGGTATGTAGATGTGGAGAAGATTTCTTTGGTCCACAAAGTGGTGTTAGGAGATGCATTGCAGGCATCCAAAAGGAAGGAGATTCTTAAAAATCATCAGAAAAGAATAGAAATCATAGAGGATGCTCTTGAGGCATTGTAGGAGGTCATACCTAGTGCATCTATTGATGCATCCCTCACTTCTACTAAAAATTTGAGATTTTTGTTGGATTCTTTCAAGGAGTATACCTTTGGAGGCTTGGTGAAAAGACAAAACAAGAGGTTGAGGAGAAACTACCAGAGAAAAGGCTATTGGCATTGCATGACAAGTGTGCTTTAGCACACTCAAATGTTGAAAAGAACTTGGAAGCTATGAAGATATGTGAGTTGGAAGCAAATGTTGTTCTTGCTTATTGCTTGAAGTGGCCTGATGCCACCCAGAACATTAAGAATGTTATGGACGAGCCATTGAGTCTTAGCTGACTATTGTCTCCAGTACTTACAGTATATCCAAAGACAAAGATAGATCAGCCTGGAATGTCATTTATGTGCATAAAGATAAATTCTTTGTTTTACAAAAGTAGAAGGAATCTATATTATCAAAAGATTTGATCAATTAAGTGACATCATAAGAGTAGAGTACACTCTGGTTGGCAAGGCTGTAGAAAATGTAGAAAAACTTGAGAAGATAAATTTGAATCCTGATACTCCAGATAGTGCAGAAGAAACTTTGGTAGAGTTGGAATTCCTAAAAAAAATGTTGATTGGTGCAAAGGTAAGCTGGGAGAATGGTAAATCTGCATGGGAAGGTATTCTTAAGGAGCTTCAAGGCTTGCCATCCTTTGGTTAATGTATGTTTCTTTATTTTCTTTGTTTCCATACTTCATTTTTTGGGACACCCTTTGTCCTTGATGTCAAAGGGATAGTGAAGAATGGCGAAATATTGGTGTTAGGGGGAGAGTGTTGTAAATAAAAGTTTTGGAGTTTTTTTTGCAAGCTTTGTTTTGAAATTTTGGCACATGTTGCTATCAATGACAATGGGGGAGATTGTTGGAAAAATGAAGAAGAACATCTAATTTTTCTATTTTGTGTTGTCATTGATGTCACCATGATATATAAGTTTCAACTACAAGATCAAGTCTGAATGTCTTCTAGTATTCTAGTCTGGTATTTGAACCAGTATTTTGGTCTGCAATTGTTTGTTAGTGATTATTGTTGCGATCAATTTTTGGAATTTGTTTATGAATGTTGGGAGCACGTACATTGAAGATTTCATGTATTCAGATGCTTGTATGGTGTATTCGCATTATTCTATTGATCGCAATTTCACTATTTGGTCTATCCTTGGCTGACCTAACAGATAAATTATGTAATGGTGAATCAATTTTGTTTTTGTAGTTATATGAGCTCATGTCGACATGATGTAGTGTGTTGTGTGGATGAATTACTTTTTGGAATATTTTTTGAATACTTGTGGCCAAAAGTTGGTATTTTTGATGAATAAGAAATGAATCTAATTAGGCCAACCTAATTGATGCTTGCAGATAGATTAGGTATATATATTAGATAGTTTTTGAAGACTAATCTAGATATGTGATTGAGTTGTGAATGAGAATGTGAAGAACTACAAATATGATGAAGTGTTGTAAGTTAGTCTATTGAGCATAACCAGAACTAAATCAAGACTAGTTAGGTGTATATTATCAGTTCACTTTGTGGTTGTAAGCCATTTGTCTTTGTAATTTTGTAGATAGTGAGCCTTTGTATTTAGACAGTGAGTCGTGGCAGTGAGCCACCACATTTTTGTAATATTCTATAACTGGCTATACTATATTGTGAGCTAACACTCACCGTGCTTTTTCCCTCTTTGGGTTTTCCACGTAAAAACCCTGGTGTTCATGTGTTGGATGATTTCATGCTCTGTTAATGATATTGATTGTATTTACTATTCTATGCTTTGGAATAATTGGATGGTATTTGTTTAGAAAATTTAAGAAGATACTGATTCATCCCCCTCTCAGTATCTTGGATATTTAATAGGGGCTTCATGGTAGTGTAATCTCATGGAGTGAAATGGGACAGCGATATGCACAAAATGGATATGTTGAATGGTTGTTGAATGTTTTTGAATGGTTGTTGAATGTTATTTGCATCTCGAATGCCTCCTCACATATGATGGGTATAGAGTATGGACATCCACCAAATCACAATGAAATGTCATTACATAAAATGCTACAATTGTGAAGCGTTCACCAAATTCATTCATTGAGAAGGATTTTAGTAGAGGCAAATCCAAACATGCAAAATATGAAATGCATGTGAAAAGCACGTAAAAGTGTTTAAAGGAAAAGCTTCAAAAAATTATCTATTTAAAAGATAGAGGTATGGACAAGACACCAATATATGATTGGATTGAAGTTAATGGAAGATTTCAATAAATTCATTGGAGGATATAATGGCAATCCACGAGATTGAGTTGCAATGACCGGTGGTACAAGATTTTAAAAGAAAAGGGCACATAAGAGATTTTTGTATCGGTGGAAGATAAGCAAACAATCACTTTTGATCTGAATAGTTATGTGCATTTATAGAGTAAGGAGATTCCTTCTTGAGAAATTGGGTATATCTCTTTAATCAAGACAAAAGGGTTTATATTGGGTGTGTAAAAGAAGGTTTAGCAGGTGAGGGAATGAAAATTCTTGTTCACAAATGCAAACACAAGCCAACTTATGTAAAAAGTTGACCTACCACTATTGAATTTGACTCCATTTTCTGACGAACATTCATCAGTCGTTCAAAAAATATTTGTTAGAAAATCGACGAATTGACGAAAATAATTTCATCGCTATTTTTTTGTCAAAATTCCGATGACTAATTAAATGTTGAAATAATGGCATAGATTCGTTGGTCATCGGCATCATAAAATGACTCGGATGTTCGTCGGAATATCGACGAAAACTTTGTGTATCCACCGACAAATTACAACCAAAATGCAATTGCAATGGCTCTTTCGAAGCGTTGAAACAACACCACAAGTTCGTCGCCATTTCGACAAAATGGGAAAGGAGTTATGACGAAGCCTTCATCGCAGCTAAGCAACTTCGTCGGACCTTTTTTGTGATTCGTCAGTGGCCTTCGTCAAAATTGCAATGAACTTGGCAAGGAGTTACAACAAGGCCTTCGTCGCAGCTAGGAAACTTCGTCAGACTTTTTCTATGATTCGTCAGTGGCCATTGTGAAAATTGCAATGAAATGGGCAAGGAGTTACGATGAAGCCTTCGTCACAGCTAAGAAACTTTGTTGGACCTTTTATGTTATTCATCGGTGGACTTCATTGAAAGTGTGATGAAATGGGCAAGGAGTTGTGATGGAGCCTTCGTCGCAGCTAAGCAACTTCGTCGGACCTTTTCTGTGATTCATCGGTGGCCTTCATCGAAAGTGCAAGAAAATGGGAAAGGAGTTACGACGAAGCCTTTGTTGCAGCTATAGCAACTTTGTCAGACCTTTTCAGTGATTTGTCGGTGGTTTTCGTCGAAATTGCAACGAAACAATGCATTTTAAAAAAATATATATTTATTGAAATGGCGATGACCACCGAAGCCAACCCATCGGTGAGAGATCAATCATCAGCATAGGATAGAAAACTCACTCTAATAGTCCATGTCTTGTCCATGACTTCTGTCAGCAAGACAGATCTAATGTCACACCGATCTGACCTCTTCAGGAGTTTTGAACACTATTGGTTATCAACAAGACATTCTGAGGATCTCACCGATTAAACAAGTGTCTAAGAGCAAGTAAACAAATGAAACCTATTAATTTTCTTCTTTTGGGGTTCTTTAAATCATAGAATAGATACCATCTTCTTGTGTATAATGTACTTATATTCAAATTTGAATTTGAGACCAATTGTCATTGCACATTCCATTTTGCTTGCACAGAGTATTCTATAAGCAATATATTGATAATTCCAAATGATTTATGGTGTTGTACAACTCTACCTATCATCACAGTTCTATTGTTGCCCCCGAGGGAATCCTACAAAGACAAGTTTACAATACCAAGTCAAATAATATGAAAAAGACTTACTTCCATACAAATTAAATGATTATTCTCACAATGGCAATTGTCTAATTACAACAACAATTCCATGAAAGGTTATCCATGCTTCATAAGAGATGACTGATCATACATACAGACTAGAAGATGCATAGAAAAAGCATTATAGTTGAGAACAACCAAGGGCTAACAAGGGAAGGAGTTGAGAAACGTCTAGATTGAAGAGAAAATGTGTAGGGAAAATGCTAAGCAGTGTCAAGAGAACAGAGTTTTTAGAGCATATTCTTGACCTAATCAAGCCCTTGAACAACTTAAACAAAATTAAAATACTAACACATACATGAGACATATAATGAACTTCCAATATCTGCTATCTTTTACATTAATGCAGAGGTTGGTAAAGGAGAAATAATTATAATTGTAACACTATTCATAGTCCAGTAAATTATGTTCATAATTTGTGTTCAATGGACCTCAATTTTATCATTATACTACCCATCTAATACCATATTTTAATATAGGGTTCAACTATATCATATCTAAAGAAGTGCCTTCAATTAACCATTTAAAGTATTATAAAATAAGGTAAGACTTTTACTTGAGAAAGATTGGGTACACTTGTAGGATTAAAGTTCTTGCAATCATCAGGATTTATTGGCACACAGACACAACCTGCAACATATGAAGTAATGGATGACTACAAGTTAGTGAAATGGTCCTTAATATGTGACTAGTTTGCAAATTGATTGGTAGAAAATAAAGTTACAAATAGATCTACATGAAAAATTATGAAGACAATCTACTGTAATCATCAAAATAGATGAAAAGTGCAAAGGAAAGAGCTGAGCTACATCTCTAGAGCCTAAAATAAAAACATGCAAGAAACATAAAAAAGAACAAACCATTTTTTGGATGAATACAAAATGGTTCCTTCAGCAAGTGATTCATATGCTTTCACACCTAACACATGACATTAAGAAGATTTTAGTCTTTCTCTATGAAATTAACTACTTACAAAATAAACCCAGAAACCAATATTATATACCTCCATGTCTATTTGTAGAGTCTCGCACTATTGACTTGGAAGCACACATTGAGGACATCAGTCTTCTATTTGATGATAGTTTCAATGAAGCTACATCACCATTGGTCTCTTTGGATATTCATGCTCTACATTTGTCTTCACATGGTTCTATATTTTCATCATCTTCATCTATTAGGCATGCACCTGATTTGATTATGACATCCTTTGGCATCGGCATGGGGACACATGAGCACACTTTGAAGACATCATGGGCACCTTCATCATCATTCTTGCATGAGCATCAACTCTATTCAAGATCATACATACATCTTCTCACATGGGAAGATATCCTACATCTTCAGTTGGTTTCATTTCTTCCCAAGGGAAGGAACATTGTGAAGCATTCTTGGAACTATATTTGCATCCTCTGTCAACTATCCAACTTTAATGTAGTAGAACATGTATTATGGGGGGTCTGATAGACCTTCTATCATTTTCTCTCTTATGGAGGAAATCATATATTGTACTTAGTGAAAGAAGTAGTACTTCTTCATGTGTATAATTTTCATGCATCTTTTCTCTCTTTTCGAGGGTAGTTTTTTCCCACAGGGTTTTCTACTTTTCTCCACTTCATGAGAGATTACTTTGTGCATGGGTACCTAACATGGTGAGTAGCTGGGACCCATTTTATCCATGCCCACCTAAGTTATGCTTAAAGGGGGTTGTTACTGTAATTAATGATTGCTTCACATATCTTGACCTAAGCCTACTTAGGCATGGCATTTATTGTGTAGGATAATTATCTCCTGATATTTTTCCTTGTTGATATTTAGGGATATTTTGCACATGGTTGGATATTTCTCCTTTATAAGGAGACCCTTGACTATTTATCAAATGGGTTGAGTTTACACATTCTATCTCCACTGTGCTTGTTCATAATCTTTGTCTTGCATGGTTCTTTAATAGATGATCGTAGTTATTTTTGAAATATCTATTAATGGTTTTGAAAGAAATATTTTGCATATTTTCCAAAAAAAGAGGGGCAATTATAGAACCAATAAGAAGAAAATATCACATTAAGCCTTAGGGTTACATTTTGTAGTTTTGGGTAATATTATTTTGAGGTTGTATTGGTCTAATTTTGTTCAAAATATCTAATAGAATCATTGTAACATTAAAAAATGAATGCAAAACATTAATCTAATTTTGTTTGAGTATCTCTAGGAGTTCTCTATGTTTTTTCTTGATGGGTTGTTAATTACTTGGTTAGCTAGAAGGCCATAAAATATTCTAAACATTTTGTAATGTATCTTCTCAAGATCAATAAATAAATTCATTGGATTATTAAGTAAACTCTTATAAAGTTTAATAACTTATTCTATGTAGTCATTTGCATGTCTAGGACTTAGTTTATGTGTGCATTTGAATAAATATAGTCTTTGGGTATATCTTCTTAAGGTTTTAATTATTAATTTTATTTTTTCATAAACTCCATAATTTGTGCCCAATCGGATATAGGAACAAATATATAATATTTTCCTCATCCCATTAGTTTAACACATTTTAAATAAATTAATCATAATACACATTTTAGATGTGTTATTTTCCATCTTCTATGTATAAGTTCATAATAACAATAGGGGTTGTTATTTGGTAATTTTTTTCTAATTTATAAAGTTGGATAACCTTGTATATTCAAACCAACATATAGGTATGTTGTGACAACCATAATAGGGGCACTCTATGCAGTGGGTATGGTTTGTATCAAAGTTAATGTTTAGTCCTTGTAGTGTTATATATTTCAACACCTTAGAGAATCCCACCTTGATCTTTTACAACTAAAAGTTGAGTTATCAACCACCTTAGTAATTGGCCTTCATTTGTCCAACCCAAATATAGGATATGTCATACTATTCCCATGTTTGACATCCCTTGAACCTTAGGGATTTATGATCTACAACTCAAATCACCAACAAAATGGTATTTTTATGTAGAAAAAAATAAATTAGTATTTAAATGGAAGACATAGGCTAATCAATAACCATGGTGCAACTAAGAAAATAGATCTTTGGTTGATAATTTTTGAAAACCTTTCTAGTATAAAAGTTAATTTATCCTATTTTGAGAAGTGGCGACTCTATTAGTGATGTAATAAAAAATAATTAGTAAATAAGATAAGTCCAATATGATGAGAAGAAAAATGTATAAAAGTCAAGTAATACTTTAGGTGATTCTAGGTGAAGAAGAAAAATTTAGGTATTTTATTTGTCCACAATTACCAAAATTTTGAATTATTAGGTACGTCAAATAGAGGAGTGATAATTCAACTTAAAACATGGTTAAAACTGATAGGGGAAACCTTAGACATGATTATGGTATGCTTAGAAATGGAATAAATGTTGGTAGATGAGAGATTTATTTCTCGAGAATTGCATACTAAAGGTGTATAGATAAAAATACCCCCACCTCCATGTGTAGGTAAATCAAGAGGAGGTTAGCATCATAAACCACCGTGTGGACCGGTTAGTCCCATTAAAATAAAGCTCCTATGCATCGTAATCAGTAGCGTAGCAAATGCGAAGATTTTGTTAAGGCAACCCAGTTTGACTTTTACAGAAATCAAGCGTAGCGGCTAAGAAACCGGCTGATCGTCTTTGGTACGCTTCACAAGCGGTATTATAAAGTGTAGCAAATGTGAAGATTTTGTTAAGGCAACCCATTTTGGCTTTTACAGATCACTGAGAAACCAGCTGATCGTCTTTGGTACGCTTCACAAGCGGTGTTTCTTAAAGGCCGCCAATGTCTTTTGTGCTTTGATTAGCCTGGACAGTGGTGAGGGATTCTGATTCGGTTTCGGTTCCAGTTGCAGTTGCACCGCCATATGTTGTGGATTCAGTTGCGGATAAACAACATAACAACATATGGTGGTGCAACTGCAACTCAAACCGCAACGGCAACCGCATCCGCTTCTAAGGATCAGAATCCACAGTCCACTCATTTGGCCCCGATCCGCACCACTGCCCAGACTAATCAAAGCACAAAAACATTACATTGGCGGCCCCCGATGATACCGCTTGTGAAGCGTACCAAAGATGATCAGCCGGTTTCTCAGCAGCCTACGCTTATCTCTGTAAAAACCAAAATCGGTTGCCTCAACAAAATCCTCACATTTATCCCGAAACTTTTATCCCCCTAACCGAAACTTTTAACCGAAACTTTTATCCCCCTAACTGAAAGATGTGTTAGAGCAGGTTTCAGTTTCCATTGCTGCAGTCGGCCCTCCGGACTACGGTGATTTCAAGCATAGCGTTCCTCCTTCGCCAGCGTTGATGTGGGTGGGCGCTCAGGACTTTCACTATCACAGCGTGATGGTGAGTACCACCCATTCAATGGGGACTATGGAATCTGATAATGCCTCTATCCGGGATAATGACGATATTTTTGGTCCTTAATTCATGTTTCCCTTGTTTGTTCTTCTGTCGGTTTACAACTGCTGTCTCATTCTGTTCCTGTCGATCTCTTTTGCCAAATCACACTTCTTTGTTTTGAAAATCGCTCTCTTTTTCCTGGTTCTTTGTTTTGATTACAGTTTCAAGCCTTATTTTGTTTGGCGATGAAAGACTACAACAGTTCTGTTTGACAAATTAAATGATGTTTCGGCTCCATATGTTGTACTGGGCTCAGTTGTAATGTCCCCTTATGGAGTTCTGATAATTTTGCCTTTAATCTTTGTTTCCAGAGGATGCTTAAGGATCAATAGTTTAATAAAATATACTCTATGAGCAAATTGAAGATTAATACACTCAGTTATCAGATTCTATTATCTATTGAGGATAATGAAAGATATGGGAGTATGACTAATCAGAGTATATATATGATCTGTAATTATAAAGGGTGCAGATTTGACTCCAGAAAGGGAATGATATTTCTGAATCCTCCCAGTATTCGCATGCATATACAGATCGGTAAAGGGGTACCTTACTCATTCGCTATTTCTGTGACTATCAACCTTTACGCTTAGCACTGATACCACCTATACGATATTCGCCATTTAATCATCAACACTAATCTTATTTATTGGCGTTGTTTATTATATGTAATCTCCTTATTTTTATGTTAATATCGAACGGCTATTATCATTATATGCTTCTAGTGTGTTAAGGACGTAGTCCCTTCTTGTCTGTCTCCTGGAATTTTCCGCTATAATTAGCTTTCACTATTCACATGGCACAAGGTGGTTGATATTGTCCACTCAGCTGTAATAATTTTAAAATATTATAATAATCATAATTGATTAATATTTATAATTTCGATGATGATAATGTTACTTTATTTTGTGTTTTATATTTGTTTTATATATGTTAAATATTTACTAAAATTATATTTTAATATTTATAATATAATAATTATAATTATAATAGTTATAATGGTATCAATTGGTTAATATTTTTAAATATGTTTTTTGTTATTTTAGGGTCATGTTTGGGGGAAATGACAGCAGTTCCATTTTTCTTTCTTATTTGTGAAGTCCCCCTTGTTACAGTTAAAGTCATAACCACGGGTTTTCTGACACAGTTTCATATCGCATAAGATTATGGAATTCAAATGGAATGAAACGACTACACCATTGAAATGTTAAATTGGTTTTTGCACCTTGAACCTATTTGTTGTATTAAAATAAAAAATTAAAAAAAAATAATAATTCTTTACATCCTCTGAGAATAAGAATTAGACTTTCGGTTTCACTGTGTTGACAACGCCACATAGTTAGAGGATGAAATAAGATAGTTATAGATCAAGAGGTAGAATTTATTGATCATCAAAGACATAGGCAACAAGAAATTAAAAGAAAAATTATATTGAAGCAAGAAAAACTTGAATTGAAACAAGGGAAACTTATTTTGGATACATAATTGCTAAAGCAAAAACAAACTACTCAAAATGCACAACAAATAAATCAAAATAAGAATATTTCACAATAATAGATAGGAAATTAAAATAATACATAAAATTTTCCAAAACAACATGAATACAATGTGCCATAGAATAAAAAAAATCCAAAGCAAAAAAACCATCAATAGAAAAATGTAAGTTAAAACATAAAACTCAACCCTATAAGACATGCTCAAAAGTTCTCCAATAAGGTTGTCATTGGGAACACAAAGGTATATGTAACTTGAATTTTATGGCATTCTAGGATATCCTAATATAATTAAAAATGAGATTAGGGGAAAGATACCAAACTTCCAGTGAATAACATTGTCACTAGTGACGACCACTTAAGATGTTTTTTCAATGTAACAAATGGATATGAAATACAAGATGAAGATGTTATTATGAATTTTTTCTTGCAATCACTAGAATAAGGTGCAAAAGATGGGTATTAGAGCCTTATAGATATTAGCACTTTGTGGGATGATTTTATGAAGGCTTTTATAGTATAGTATAGTATAGAGAAAACATGGATCCAAAATTTATAATCCATGAATTGACTACTATTAAGAAAGGGGCCAATGAAATAGTTGATTTCACTAATAGGTTTATGATTAAAATTATGAAATGTCATCTTCATATGAGAGCAATTGAATCATCCTGCCCTGTTTTAGATTGTGGGGCATTTGATGTCAATTTGGGTTACTTCATATGGGATACGAACCCTAAAGATTTAATGGAAGCTATGCCATGACTAGTAATATAGAGAGAAAAATGAGAGCATGTAGTACATGCATTAAAGTGTTGATATACAAATTCATAGACTAGGTGCAAAAAATTCTAGTAAGCCCTTCAATCCAGAAGACAAATTCGACAAGTTGATAGGATCTATAAAGTATCTCTATTGTAAAGTTGCAAAAAAGAAAAGGGGTACCTTCTTATTAATTTTCCACACATTTTAATGAAGGCTAGAGACTGCACAATAGGTCATATAATTATGATTGACATAAAAAACTAGATAAAATGATAGGAAAATGGTTCATAGACATGTAAACCAAGCATACCAAGAGAAAAAAAACCCATGATCTATTAAGGAAGGATCATGTGAATCTTCAATAAGATTCATTTTGATGTGATTGTTGAATACACAAGATAACTGAGATGGGGGTGAATCAGTTGCACCTTATGTAGTGTAGAAAAATGTATCCCTTTACATTTTCACAATGTTTGGACCCTCCCTATTAAAATTAGGTTTATTTATGTGTTAATTAGTCCTATTTTGCATCCACAAGCCCAATTAAATTCATTTTTATGAGGATAATCTTGACACTTAATAAAATAAATGAAAAATCATAACTTAATGCTTTTGGCTATGTGTTTGAGATCTAGGGATCTGGGACTCATACACCCTTCTGGGTGTATGGGTCCCACCTAGGTCTCGGGACCTCATTTTAGACATTACATTGAAAAATACACTTCTTGAAATCTGTGTCCCATGTTTGAGCCATTGGGACTCATACACCCAACCTATATGAGTCTTGCTTTAACTTGGACCTATTTTAAATCAAATTCTTGTCAGGATTTTACTATCCTAGATTTGGTGTTGGTTTGTAGTGTTGTAAATTTGAAAAATTAGGCATAAAAAACTATAAATACAAGGTTATTTCACATAATTTCTCCTAGAAAGTTCTCAAGTCATCTAAGCAATTCCTAAAGCAAGTTTATGAAATCAAGAGCATTCAAGAACAAATCATCAAGCATTTGGAGTTACATTCAAGATTCAAGCATCATGTCAAAGTCTCCATGCATCATGTGTGTTTGTGAGCTAAAATTTGTGATGTAGGTTTTCATGATTTTAGCAAGAATTCAAGATAAAGTTTCAAGCTTTCAATCAAGAGTCAAGATCTACATTTGTTGGAGAAATTTCACACAAGTTTGTAGCCTTCATTTCAAGGGTTTTGTGAGTTGCAACCTTGTATTTGTTCATTCATCATTCCTTCATGCTTTTCTATTTCATTTCACTTAGGTTTAATTACCAAAATGGGGTTTTTTCACAAGGCAAACCCATATTCTGTAACAAAACAACATTTTACCCTCTTGATGTGTGTTTGAAAATCTAGGTCAATTAGAGATTGAAGATCCTTTGGAGACAAAGTTGCAAAAGTTGTCATCTTCACGGAAACTCTACTTCAGGCCAGATTTCAGACTTGCAGACTTGAAAATTGGGCAAGAAAAAAGCTACATAAGATCTCTAGAGGCTACAAAATATCAGTTAAATCCTAATACTAGGACTAAATCACCCATCTAGCCTAATGAGTCCTAGTATAGGGGTTGATGCAAGAAGTTGGGTACACAAAAAGCTCAAAAAGTGGAAGTGTTTTTGTTGTTTTTCAAAATTTGTCATACTTAGACTGAAAATTTGAGGCACTTACACATTGAATCTTAAAAAAAGTCAGTAATATGAAATTTAGCATTTTGAATCTAGTTTCTAAATATGTAAATTATTCAAATACCTAGATTATAAAAATTAAATTTTGATAGGGATTTATAAAAAAAAAATTTAAAAGTCATTTTCTTACCATACCAAGCACATGTACAGACACCACTTTTTGACCAAAATAAAATTATTTTGCTAATTCCTATGGGAAAGCTATCAACATGAAGATTGATGTGGATTTTTTTTGTAATTTTTTGCTGAATGTTTTTCTTTTATTTGAATTTTTATTGGCCTCTATTGTTTTTAAAAATCAACATGTATGGACAACATAATTGGACCTAAACTAATCTTTTTAAAAAAAAAATAGTGTGTAGAGAATTGTCTGAAGTTTGATGCCATATAAATTTTTTTACAAGAAACTTAACCAAAAAAAAGTTATTAAAAAATTAAAAAAGCTTGATTTTTCAAGTTTAAGGACTAGTTTGCTTAGAAATTAATTAAAAAATAGTAAATATAATCCAATATTAATAAAAATTATATATTTGAAAAGTAGACATCATGTTCTTAATGAGTTTTAATTTTATAGATTGATTCAAAAAAGATGTCCATCGGCCATATTGCCAAAGTTGGACATTCTTCTTCAATCTGCCTTAGTTTTTTAGTTGCAGGTCAAAGGCTAAGGCTCGGATTACCAAACCTTTTCCAAGCCTAAAACCAAGGCTACTTGTGGATTGGGAATTCAATTTATAAATAATGTGTATGCATTACTAAAACGTGTATGTGTTATTTAAATGAAACACGTACGTGTTTCATAATGCATACCCATTATCTATTTACCTGTTGGGTAAAGGTAACATGTATGCATTATATAACGCATGCACATTCCTAAAACAAAATGTTTATGTGTTTCATAACGCATACATGTTTTTGATATAGCCATTTTTTACTAATTTGGAAAATACTGATAAAACACATTTTTTCTGCAACATTCTTTTTTTGTAGTACGGTCCAAAAGCGCCATTTTTTACATTTTTTATTTCAAATTTGTCTTGTGCAAGGCATATTCTATTCAAATTGTTGGAAGAGACAAAGTGCAAGTTGAATTTTCTGAAGCGGAATCAAGTACAAGAACTTTTTACAAGAAGATTTGGAAAAAGAGAATTTTTGGATGTATTCATGAGGATTTTGTACTTCAAAGTTTATAGAAAGAAGGATCTTCATACTACATAGTTTTATTTAAATATTTGAAGGAGGTGGAAATTTGAAAATAGGTTACTTGAATCATTTTTTTTGTCATCAAAGAGGGTTTGGTAACCATGGGTGATAAGCAAAGACAAAGAAAAAGATGTAGAAAGTTAATGACACCTGAAGAAATTCAAGTAAATAGAGATATGGAGGCAAAAAGACAAAGGGATAGAAGAGAAAGGATTTGTCAAATAAAAAATTTGGAAGTATATAGTTCTAAGAATGTTGAAGAGGATGCCATGAATGATTAGTTGAATGTAGATGATGCAAATGTAGAGATGGTGAATATGGAAGAAAATGCAATTATGGAGACAAACCCAACTATGCCTTCAACTTCAACTTTGAATGATATGGAAATAGCACCTATGCAAACAAATTTGGGTATGTCTTCAAATCCACCTCCCAATGATATGGAAAATGCACCTATTCAAACAATCTAACTAGGTATGTGTTCAAACCCAAGTTTTGATAATATTGATATTTCTTTTTCAGACACAATTGGATACACCATTGATTATATCAATAATTCTAGGGTTGAAACAATGCAAAAACAAAAAAATGATGACATTATATCTTATGAGAATGCAAATGAGAATGAAATCCATCATATTGATGAAAATGAGAATGAAATCCCTTTTACATTTGAAAATGAAAATAAAACCCCTTGTATGGATGAAGGTGAAAATGTTTGTTTTACAATTGAAAAAGATGTGCTAGATAACCTTCATGGTATAGTTTCTTGGAGAAAAATTAGAACTTATGGAAATAGAATATATAAAATATTTTTTATAGAAAGAAATTAGGATTCCAATGTCAACTCATGGTACAATTGATGAGAATGTCGAAAATGAGAAAAGTGATGAAAAAAGTAGGCATTTTTGTAAAACCAAAAAAGAAAGATGATTCAGTAGAACAAATCATATCGAGTGTTGCTAATGTTGTTGATTTTATAGGTAAGAAAATTCAATCAAAAGATAAGAATGTGGATCATCGTGCAATAATAACTACTCTAGTTGATAAAGCAACTTCAAATAAAAGAATGTTAAGTAAGATTAGTAAATGCATAAAAGTAAATCCTAAAATTTTGATAAGAGTTTCTAAAAGAAGAGAAAGTATTGAAAAGGATCCAATTAATCAATGTTGGAGTTTTAGTGGTAGACTCCCAAGATCAGACATGAAATTAACTAATGAAATTAAATCTTTAATCAAAAAAATTTGGCAGGATAGTACAAGAGTATCACCTAACATTAGAGAATCTTAAAATTAAGGGTGGGTTCCAAAATTCATTAACCTCATCTAAAGCATCTCTTAGATATGACTCAAAATGAATTATATAAAAAGAAATTAGATGCTTCAATCTTACCATTGAATATTAACATAAGTAAAAGATCATTCAAAAAGTGTAAAACTTGGTATGTTTGAATTAATAAGCAATGAATTTCTTGTTGTTGTAAGACTCATGTACAATTTCATTATTATTATGATATTTTTTGATATATACGATTCACTTTGCATGCTAACCAAATTATGCAGGACATTTGTGGTATTAATATGCCACCTGAAAGAATCAAAGATTTTATAGTAGGTTTGTTTTGTGAGCCCTCTAATGGAAACTTATTTTATTTAAAAGCATGCATTTTTGGAGAATGTGATAGATGTGGTAACTTTTCATTATTAGGAGAATGTATGCATGAAAGTAGTTTAGATGAATTTGGAAAACAATTAGTGGATGTAAAAAAATTTAAAAATGTTGAGTATTCTTTAAAAGATGGAAAAACTGGAAAACATTGTGAGCTAACTATGGAAAAATTTAGTGTGCATGCATTTATTAATGAATTTAAAGATAAGATTGTACCTAAATATGTTCAACACTCTTAGTATGCACATTGGCTTGATAATCAATTCCGTTTATGTAAAAACACATTCCCAATTAGAACTATATTGTCAATTGTTGATTTTGCTGAAAATTATACTCTTGCTCCTCAAGAAGAAATTCAATCATAGTATTATAATTCAGTGCAAGTAGTTATATTTGTTCACATTGTTTATAGACATGCAGATGATAGTACAAAAGATAATATAAATTTTTTGAGAGAGTACCATTTTTATGTAAGTGATAATCTATTACATTCATCTAAGTTTGTTCAATATTGTTTTGATATATTTTATAAAAATTTAAAAGAGAGAGGAATTCAAATGCTGGAACATCTCATATGGTCAGATAATTGCATAGGTCAATTCAAAAATTCTAGAATGTTTTATTGGTTATGTAGAGTTCATAAGGAAAATAATGTCCAACACATATGGAGTTTTTGAAGCTGGTCATGGTAAGGGAGAACACGATGGAGCAGGTGCATGTGTGAAAAGAGCTCTTGCTAGAGAGCAACTAAAATTTGAGGATACTACAAAATTTAGAGATGCACGTGCAATTGTAGATTGGTGCAATACCAAATTATCTACAAGAAAAAGTGAGATCTCAATAATTCAATGCTTCTTTTGGTTAGTTGAAGAAAATGATATTTTTTCTCGACAAGATTGTGAAACAATTAATGGATTTGCAAAATGGCATTCATTTAAGATTTCAAATGCAAACACATGGACAATATGAACAAGGGAGTTGGCATGCTTTTGTCAATTTTGTATTGCAGGTGATTAGGAGGCATGTGAAAATACGGAATGGGTCGAACAATTGCAAAAAAGAGCCTTAACGCCTACATCAATACATGTTCAACATGGAACAACAATTGAAGATAATCAAGTGTTCACATCAGATGATTATGCTTGTGTTTCAGATCTTGTACAAGAAGGTAAATTATTTATTGATTTGAATTTTATATGTATGCATTTTTATATGTGAATTAAATATAAGTCACTATTTATTGAATTTTTTATTTATTTTTCCAGGACATGTGTATGTTGTTGTTGCACCTGAGGAGAATGAAGAGGAGATAGAGTACTGGTTGGCTAGATGTATTGAGAGAACATAAGTTGGTTCATCCTAGAGTGGATGATGACAACTTTGAGTATCCAACTAGTTCAGTGGTTGTTGTTGGCACCTGGCTTCAAAAATATTTGATGAGAAAGAATGGGTTACCTGCATTTGAATATTATGAAAGACACAAGAAGATTATACATTATTCATATTTGATTTTTGAGAGCATCCTTTTAAAATCTGCAAACACTAAACTTCATACATGGGTTAGTATCAATAAATTCTTCAAGAACACTCCTATGAAATACCTTGTAAATGCTTCAAAATGCAACAAATGTCAAGAGAAAACTAAAAGAAACATGAAAAAAATAGCAAGTACCTATTCCATAGTGGATTGGTATCAAATGTGCAAAGTGACCCTTTTCCAATCCTTGTTCAAAAGCTAGAATGATGAGATGCAATGGAGATGAAGAGCAAAATTAGTTCTCAAACCAAGAGAGTAACTTTGCATGTAAAATGTGGATGAGTTGATGAAGCATGAGGCCTTTATTTATAGATTTTGTTGATGAGAGATTGGGAAAATGGGTGAATGCGGGACTAAATGTAAGCCAATGAAAGAAGGCCACTTGTCAAGTTGTGATAGGCTAAAGGGTGTGCAAGATTTGGGAAATGTGCCCATGAGAGGGAGTTTCAAATTCAAATTTGTGTAATAAATTTTGAGAGGGGGACATGAAATTGAGAATTTATTGCAATGTTGGAGTGGACAAGTCAACTTGTCATATTTTTCAAACTTGATGGAATATTCCCCATAAATGCCATGTTGAGTGAAAATGATGATTTTAATAAATCAATAAATTGAATCATTTGTGCAAGTGGGATTATCTAGAGGATGTGATGGGTGATTAGGTTAGGCTAATTAGGATTAGGTTAGCTTAATGATGATTAGGATGCTTTTACTTTTATGACTTAAATATTTGATTTATTTAATTCAGAAAAAGGATGGAATATGCATTATGATTTAATTAGATGAATGTTTGATTTATTTGATTAAAAAGTTGATGATAAAGTTTATTTAATTTTAAATTAATGACCTTAGGAGATGGAAATTAATGAGATTACTTGATGAATGGATGAAGGTGAACTTGATTAATTAAATGAGCGGATGCATGTGAAGCCTGGTTTACTTGATGAATGAACCTGATTGAATGCATAATGTTAATTTTGCATGTCTACATTTTGCCCCTCTTCGAAGCAATGTACTTGTTGTGTTGGTTCAAAGAATAAATTTTCCATGATCAAAATTCCATAAATTTATGATTTTTTCGGTTGCCCCAATGGAAAAAAGTACACTAGTACATTGCCCCCTCAAGAGATCGAGCGAAAATATTTGAATTGAGGGTCAATCTCGTGATAAAGAGGTTCAAAATGGATAGTTATGGATGATGATGCAAGTGGGATGATTTTAAGGTGCTTAGAATAACACATCTATATTATCTTAAACAACTTAAATGATGATTTGATGTATGAGATGGATGATGTGATATGCTGTGATTATGCTTAGACTAATAGATCTATATTATGATGATGATATGATGTGATTATGTAAATGTATGATTTATGAAAATGTGATGATTTAGGAGATGCTTAGACTAATAGATCTATATTATGATGATGATTATGCATGTGAGATGATATGCAGAATACTGATGGTTTGTGGATGCAAGATGAATGCACAATGGATGCATGATGGATGTATTGGTGATGATGATTAACTATTCATGTTGTGATGTTAGTGCAGAAAAGAAGACATTAGATGATGACAAGAGGATCCAACGAGCCAACATTAAGAGAGATGATGATGAGAAATGATGATGATAGATGGATGATTTGCTTATCAAGGATTGGGATTTTAAAAGGGTCACTTACCTTATGTTTGATAACACGCATAAGTATGATGCATCAAGGTATAAATGACCAGTATGGCATTGTACTTATTGTGATGGACTTTGACTCGAAAAATAGATAGGAGTATTCCTGTTCACACCTAACATACAAAAACCTTGCTAGGATGCACTTTAGAAGTTTCAAACATCTCGGACCAAAACACGGAAAGGTATAACCAATTAGTGCAATAGTCAACAAGTTGTCCAAAAAATCCTCTATACATATCTAACAAAGTAAGTATTCGCCTAGTTATTTTACAAGAACGTCCAACAAGCACAACAGACAAAAGAATAATGATCATTGCCCCATTCCTATCTCTCTAAATCCTTCGTTCGGATATCATCGAGAGGTTCTTGGATTGAGTGCAATAAGATAAGTCAAAAGACAAAGATAAAGCACACAAACAAGTTGATGTTCTTCAATACCGCTAACCAAAAGGGAATGTGTTTTTAAGGATAAGAACCGAAACTTATTGCCAAAAGATAATGCCCATTATAGGAAAGATACATCCTAGGACATGTTAGTGGATGGTGGTACGTCATTTCGTTTATCCAAAGTGTTCTTGCTAATAAATAATGCCCCTTGTAGGAAGGATACATCCTAGGACATGATGTTATCAAATGATTGATATGGGACTATTTGGATGATGAACTATCGACACAAAGAATTGACCAACTTGTTTACGTACTAACTTAAACCTGAGACTTGATGTTTTGAGTTTTCACTTTTAACCTACTAGACTTGTTTCTAAATGTTGCACCAAAGGTTGAGGATGACGATCAATTTATTATGAGTGGTGTTTATTGTAGGTGCAAGCAAGATGAGGTGAATGGATTTTTTCAAATTATATTTGGATGTTTTCGATGTTTTGCAAAGTTTTGAGGCTGTTTTTGGTATTTTTCAAGGTTTTACAAATGTTTTGATTTTCAATTTTTCAATGTTTTGGGTTTTCTGAGATTTTGACCAAGAGACTAACCTAAAGACCTATCCTAGGGGCTTCGGGGGCTGATCAATAGATTAGCCTTGCCTACGTTATACACGTAGAGACCACATAGTTTGACTGATGACTTGACCGATTTACAGATAACGATATACATGAATGCTAGTTTATTATGATGGACTCATATAGGACTGACCTAAATGTCTCATGTGATGATCAAAGATCAACCTTGCCTACGTTCAAGCTCAGAGATGACATAGCTCGACAAGACGAGTCTGTTTTTTGACTTTTTAACCTATTTTTGGATGTTTTTGGATTTTCTGATGTTTTGATGTTTTTGGATTTTCTGATTTTCTGATTTTCTGATGTTTTTGGATTTTTTGATTTTGAGGACTTTAAGATCATACACGAATCCAATCCAATAAGAAACATGCTCCCAGCGTGATGTAATAGACTAATTCGATAAAGGCAGGACAAACTGACCTTGAGGATGGGCCGAGTAGTACTAGGAGGGATCATGATGTGAACACAGGACCAAGCTATGGTGCAAATGCAAGTGGATGAATGATGGATGGAGACCTGAATGTGATGGATGATGGAAATGAAATGGAGGGATGATGTTGAACAAGCCATAAAGATCCTGGTGGATGGAAAGTGCTTATTTACGCAAGGCGCCTGTTTGCCAGGTTTTCACCGAGGTACTTGCCCAAAGTGCCACCAAAGTGGTTTTTACTAGAGGACAATTTTTTTCTTTACTATTTCCAATCCTTTTTCGAATTTTTTTAGATATTTTGGTTTTTTTCTTTTTCTTTTTTGTCACCAAGATGCCTGTTTGCCAGGTTTTCGCCTAAGTAACCATTTTTTTAGGACTTTTTCTAATTTTTTGGATTTTTTAGTTCTATACCTTGAAAGATTTAGGCATAAAACTTTTTGAGATGGGAGTTCTTTATGGGCTCCTATAGGGGTTCCCCTTTAGGTGTTGATAACTGATATGCCCCTGATTTGTAACTTGCTATTATGACGAAAGGTCCTAACCAATTAGGTTCGAACTTTCCTTTGTTACTTGTGTTTGGGACATTCTTCTGATTTTCTTTTAAGACTAGTTCTCTGACTTGGAAAGTCCTTCTGATTTTCTTATTGTAGCTCCATTTGAGTCTATTCTAATAGACTTGCAAATGATTTAAAGCATCCATCCATCTCTCATCTAGTAACTCCAGCTCATTTAGTCTTGATACCTGATATTCTTCGTTTGTGATGAGGTTTTGTAGTGATATCCTGAGGGATGGGAGCTTGATCTCGATGGGGAATACAACTTCTGATCCATAGACCAGAGAGAAGGGGGTGGCACCAGTGGGTGTGCGGATGCTGGTTTGATAAGTCCAGAGGGCGGGATTATGCTGCAGATGCCAGTCATGACCTGTGTCATTGACTATTTTCTTAAGGATTTTCAAAATGGTTTTGTTTGTAGCTTTTGCTTGGCTATTGCCTTGGGGATAATACGGGGTGGAGAAGCAATGCTGGATTTTGAATTTCTTGCACAAGTCGCGAACCTCCTGGTTCTTGAATGGTGTCCCATTATCTGAGATAATGGCTTGTGGGACATCGTAACGACAAATGAGATAGTTCAGGATGAATTTTGAGATCTGCTTCCCAGTGATATACATCATGGGTATGGCCTCCACCCACTTAGTGAAGTAATCAGTTGCAGTTATGATGAACTTGTGGCCATTGGATGAGGTGGGTGTGATTTTGCCAATGACATCGAGTCCCCACTGCGAAAAGGGCCATGGTGTGATAATCAGATGAAGCTCTTGAACTAGAGCATCGATGAGGTCCCCATGCTGCTAAGATTTTAAACACCTTTTAGCATAATCATGTGCTTCTCTTTCCATTGTGGGCCAATAATACCCCATCCTCAGCAGTTTCTTGGCTATGGTCAAATTTCCTAAAATTGTGAACCACATATACCATTGTGTATCTTCAGTTAGGCCAGTTAGCCTCCTTAGCATTTAAGCGTTGTGTAGATGCCTTCAATAGCTTCTACGATGTAAATTGTATCACCTAGGATGACAAATCTGGATGCTTTTGACAAAAGTTCATTTAGGTTGTTGGAGTCAGGTATGACTCCTGTCACGAAGATATGTGTAGATGTCCAGTACCAAGGATCGTGGGACCAATGATTGGCATGAATTCTGATTAGTGCCTCAATTTGGAGGCATGAAAGCTTCTCTATCGAGAAATCCATATTTGAACATGTTGGGATGTCTAGTAGGGACCCAATTATTTGCCATAATTATGCATTACATATTGTTGTTGGTTCTAGAGGATTTGCTCAAATATTGTTCAATGGAAATATTCATGAAGTCTCCGCAATTCATTATTGACTTGATTTGATCAGCTGAGGAGTCTCCATACACTTTAGAGGCCATGATGTTCCAGCTGCCTTTGCTATTGCAGAGACCTATAGTCAAAGCTATAGTATTCCACGATGTTGTTTGTGCAAGGAAATGCGGTTGTATGACGCCAGTATGCAATCCCTTGTGGTGTGATAAAAACTAGCTCACGATCCGTCTGCGTGTGAGTCAGCCAGTATAGTTTCCGGTGATCGACTACGTTACAGGGTTGAAAATAGATTCATCTAAGAAACTACAGGACAAGAGGTTCTCATAATATGGGTGCCTCTACTGGTTGGTGCGTGATAACTTTACGACCCATGATTTGCTTTTCCTCCATACTCGATGTCATATTTTGATAATATCATTACCCATTTTTCCATTCTTCTCGTGAGCATTGCCTTTGATAGTAAATATTTGAGGGGATCAATTTTGGTGATGAGCTTTATCTTGTGTACCAACATGTAATGTTTGAATTTTGTGATGCAAAGCACTACTGCGTGAGACATGCTTTCTCGATAAATGAGTAAGTTTAGCTCATGACAACCATTGTCCTGCTGATATAGTAGATAGCCCTCTGTTCTAGCAATAAAAATATTTGGTAAAGAGATCCCCAAGGGCTGGTCATGAGACACATATAAGATCAATGGCTTCTTTGGGATGGGTGACATTAAGACTGGCAGTGTTAGTAGATTTTCCTTGATTTTGTTGAATGTCTCTTCACATTTGGTATCCCATTTGTATGCTACTCCCTTGTGGAGTAAGAGGTGAGAATATGGGTTCTGCTTGTCTACCAGTTGTGCTATGAATCTTCTGATGGATGGAGTCTGCCTTGGAGGCCTCACAATTGTTTTAATGTTTTCGGTGCCTCCATCTCAAGGATTGCTTTTATTTTTGTTGGATCCACCTCGATACCCCTCATGGAAACTATGTATCCTAGGAATTTACTCGATTGTATGCTGAAGACGCACTTCTTGGGATTTAGTCTGACTTTGTATTCCTCCATTCTGTCAAAGATAGCACTTAGGGTTGCTATGTGATATTTTATTTTTCTGGATTTTGCTAGGATGTCATCGACATAGTCTTTGACCGTCTTATGGATCATGTCATGGAATATCAATGTCATGGCCCTTTGATATGTTGCTCCTATGTTCTTTAGGCCGAATGGCATCATGTTTTAGCAGTAGGTCCCCCATGGACAAGTGAAAGTTTTCTTGTGTTGATCCTCTTTTGCTATCATGATTTGATTGTATCCTGAAAATCCATCCATTAGTGATAGCATCTCATGTCTTTCTATCATATCTACTATCATGTTGATGTTGGGAAGCAGGAAGTCATCTTTTAGACATGCTTTGTTTAAATATCTGAAGTCTATATAGATTCGAATGGCTCCGTCAGGCTTTGAAACAAGTACCAAGTTTGATACCCACTTTGGATAGTCAATTGGTCGTATGAATCCTGCATCTAATAGATTTTTGAGCTCCATTTTGACTAACAAAGTGATTTGAGGATGCATTTTTTGAAGCTTTTTTCTGACAGGTTTTGCTTCTTGATACACTATTAAATGGTGGACCACAGTCTTTGGATCAAGCCCTAGCATATAAGCATAACTCCATGCGAAGTTTATTTGTCTTTCCCTTAGGAATACTGCTAGGAGTTCTTGCTCTTCTAATAATAGTGATTCCACATAAAATGTGATATGCGGGGTCTCATCTATTCCTAGGTTGACTGGATTGCATTTTTCAGCCAAGACTGCTGACTTTTCCTGATGAATAGCTCTTAAAGGAAGATTGAATCCTTCATCCTCGGGCGCCTTAGAGAGGTTTTCACCATTGGATGGGTCCTTTCTTTTTAATTTTTTCTTGTCAGAGAGTGCCACAGTGTGGTTTTCACCCAAGGACTTGGATATTAATCGTAATTTCTCACTTTTGCGACTAAAGGATTCAATCGTTTCCCCATAATAGGCATGTGTGTCCAACTCCATTATAAACCCTGCTTTGTGATCCCCATCTGGAATGTTGTCTCGCAGTCCCATGAATTCTGAGAGTGCCTCATCATTTTCAAATGTATCAAGAACTAGTGGTCCTCGTTGGTCATAGTCAATCAGTTGGGGGTACACTAAATGGATCTCATGATTTTGAGGGTCTGTTTCGAAGGATAGGGTACTAAGCATACACAGGGTGGTATCTTTGAATAGCCTAGGTAGATTGGATATGGGGTCCTCGTCATCACTACTAATATAGGCCTCAGTTACAAAGTTATGTATGTCTCTACCTATGGGTGTTGATGAGTGTATTTCTGCTGCTATTGGCTGAGGAGAAATATTAACTATTCTAACCGGAGGACTTCGGCCACGTATGGTTATACTCAGAGGGGTACATCCAAGGCCAATATTTTTTATCAGTCGCATCTCTGGCATGATAGGTATTATGAGCCCATTGTCATTTTGTCCCAGTCTTTGATTTCTGTCGTAGCCCATTGCAAGCATCATTTGCAGACCCTTACTTTCGTTATCCATTGGTAAATCTGGTACTGGTCTTTCATTTGGATAGAGCATGTGTGATGGATCTTCCTCAATAACCTCCTGGCCAAGGTCTCCCCAACTTGTGAATTCAGGATAGTCTTCAGGAGACATTTGTGATGTGGAAGCTTGATTTTCTTATGGACGTCCCCATGATCTAGGAGATTGTGGTAACTCTCCTACCACAAAAGCATTGTTAGGGAGCTTTTAGCTTCCACAACCATCATCCTGGATGATGAGCTTGATGTC